>CM057451.1:249085000-249832500 GCA_016271365.2 Neoceratodus forsteri | reverse complement strand
TTTCAAACCTATTTTACTATAATAATAGTGATTTTTTTTTTTTTGTTAAATTCTGGGAACCAGAACATCTTCCCTGGGTCGTCAGTGTTTGGCATGACTGACAGGACCCACAGGATTTAAAAAACTGTAAAATTTGTTTTCAACTCCTGACTGAGGCAGATCGCTGTAAGTTGTGTTAGAGGTGCCTGGGTCCATATAACAATTTTGTCAGTTCTGAACTCTGTATTAAGTTTTGCCCTAAAACGCAAAGGACTAAAAAGATGGGAAGACATTATGGCTTCTCAGTCAGCCTCCACATTAGCTAAAGGCTCAAATGAGAGTCCAGATCCTCAAAGTAAGCAGCATGACAAAGAAAAGGCTGCAAAAGATGATTCGGAAATCAGGGTGTCTGAACATGGAAACCCTGAATCCAGTAAAAATAAAAAAGCATCTAAGCAGATACTAAGGATTGGTGCCTGCTAAGAAACAACTAAAAGAAAAACATCTCAATGTCCCTCCTTCTGAAGAAGGAAAGGAGCCACCGGTAACACAGATAGAATGCCCTCAGTAGTGCACATGACAAAAGCATTGCAGTTCCTTCCAGGCTTTCAGGCTATAGGAATTTCATGAATCTGCTCAGGCCCCCGCCCATTCCATTCTCAATGGCTGTCGAGGAGAAGGCTGAATTTTACTATGAGGAGGAGGATAAAGGACAACCTATAGAGCCTGATGGTTCTCCTGAGCAAGAGGGGCAGATGGTGAACACCCTCAACAACTGTTCTCAGGAGACTGCTGAAGATGACGAGATAGTGTAATTTATGGATAAGATGAGCTTAACTACCACAAAAAGGTAGGTATTGCTCATCCACAAATCCCTCAAGAAGATCACTTGTAAAATCATGTCAGCAGCTACTTCAGCTGCTGGTATAGATGAGAACATTGAGAAAAAGTATCAGGTGGGATAAACAGGACACTGAATACATTTATTCAAACAACATGAAGTCTTGCTGTATTCTGACATATGCAGTTAGGTCCTGCCTTTCAACTGCCCCAGAGAACAAAGGGTTAACTTTTCTATGCCTTGCATAGAACGCTCATCACGAGCTCGGTTGAAGCCCCTGTCTGCTGTTGTTTAAACAGCAACTGTCAGATTCTTTACTCCGCCTCACTGAACAGTCGCTCCGGAGATTTCTCCTGCTGCTCTATTCAAAAGTCGGTTGAAGTGTCGGTTTTCGGTCGGTTTCTACAGAATTGTTGTTTCCGCATAGTCTGTTCAAGTCTGTTTGTGGTACCGTGAGTACTATATAGCTTTTTGTTCTGTTTTCTGTGTGGAACTTGTAAACTGTGGATTACTTCGGCTGAACCGATCAAATTGAGGTAAAAAACTTGTGCTTACTTTAGAGTGTGGTTACCGGTCCGTATCGGTTCTAAAAAAAAAAAAAGGGGATTTAATTGGGTTTTTTCCCCCCAAGACCTGTGACACGGTCAGGAGCCGATAGGGGAGTCTTGCCTGAGGATTGCCGAAAAAAGGGTATGTTTTGGTTAGGTTGGACGTCTGAGAACACCCCCCCCCCAAAAAAAAAGTGCCCACTGGGTTTCAACACTGCAGTGTGTGTGGGGAGGTATTTGCTAAGACTGATCCTTACACCACCTGTGTTTATTGTCTGGGGTTTGACCACCTTGATTCAGACTGCCAAATTTGCAAGAATTTTCCCAAATCTACCCTGGAAAAGAGATTAGGTAGACTGAGGGAAAGGGAGGCCGAGAAGTCCGCTGACCTGGATGGCCAGCCTGGTTTGGTTCCGACCGAACCAGAAGGAGTGCCCTCTGACCAGGGTGATACTTCTTCGGGCAAAAGGAGAGCCGATTCCGAGGAGTCTGTTCCGACGAAAAGAAAAGACAAATAGACCAGTTTGGACCCAGAATTTCATACTCCGAACGCCGATGAGATAGCCAAGGCAATTAGGATTGTGCAGTCGCTTAGTTCGGTTCCGACTAAACCGGCACCATCTGTCAGGGGCTCGACTCGGTCGGTTCCGGATTATACTTTGGAAGAATTTTATGAACCGGAGTTTGAGGAGGAGGGAGAGTATGAAGATGATTATGGTGATGGTGAAAGTCTGGATGTGCCTATTGACCCGGACATCTCCCCACACAGACCTTCAGGTGTTTCTCCTCCTAGGCTTTCTGAGTCCCCTTCACACTACATGTTGTACAGAAAGGTGGCTGATACCCTCCAGCTTCCTGTGGAGGAAGCAGTAGAGGATCAGGAAGAGCCTGATTATGTTGAGATGATGGACATCCCAGAGTCCAGGAGATTGTCTTCCCCTCCACAAATCCTTTGGGAAACAGACAGAAGAAATTCTTAAGTCTCCTAATTCTGTACTTCCTGTGGACAGACGAATGGACAAGAGGTACACTCTCTCAGGCTCAGACGTGGAGTTCCTTTTTCAGAAATGCAGCCATGTTGCGGTTGTTCCGGCTGCTGCCTGTGATAAGGCAAACATTCCCTTGGCATCACACCCCCCCAGACAAGGACTCCAGGAAGATTGATGCCATGGCAAAGAAACAGTACATGGCAGCATCTTTGGGACTCGGGCAGGCTAACTATATGGCCTATACAGCCAGGTACCAGAAGTCCAGGTGGGACACTGTACTGGCACTGGCTAAACAGGCTTCCGACCAGCTTGCCAAGGAGCTGGAGCAGGTGGCTGCAGATGGGATTGAGGCATCTAAAGTATAGATCTTACTTCGAGAGGGCTCTTGCAGTAGGTAATTACAGATAGGACTGACGCCGGCCGGCGGCAGGACCCCATGGGAAAAAATTTCTATCTAGCAGTCCCTGGCGAGGGACCGTCCCCACGTCAGGTGACCGGCGTCAGACGACGTCGGTATAAAGGGTCGGTCCCGGATGCCTGCCTTCCAGTTCTTTCCCGCCGTTAGCTCATGCAGCGCCTCGTGGTAAAGTTCGTGCTTAGCAAAGCCCTGTCCTTTCGTCGGTTTTTACTGAAAAGTTTTCAGTATTTTTCTTCACTTCATCAGGTTAACGTCGGTGTATGTCGTACCCTTTCAAAAATAAAGTGCGACTCGTGCTGCGCCGCTGCCACAAGGGCGCCATTCTCCCTGCCTTTTGTTTTAGGCCCCAACCACCCGGTCGACAAGTGCCCATTGCCTGCACTTCAACGTGGCTACCGTGAGCGGCGCCAACAGTCCTGAAGACCATCTGCTCAAAAAGAAGATGTCTTCAATGGAGAAGGAATTGAAGAAGCTCAGGCAGGCGTCGACTTCTACTGAAGGACACCACACGAAGCGGGACAAAGAAAGGCAGAGGGAGAAGGCCTCCTCGTCTGCGACTCCGGCCGGAGTAGCGGTTCAGGTAACATCCCCTCCGGGGGATCGTCCGACGGCAGCCTCCAAGGTTTTGGAGGAGGCATCGGCCCGCCCGTCGGGCTCGCGCTCGGGCTCTGCGGGCGCCTCCGGGCTAAAGGAGGCCTCTGCCCCCAGTACCGCCGCAGGCTTGCGGCCTACTGGCGCGGGCACCTCCCAGAAGTTGGACGTCTGCTCTTCCAACGTCCGCCGGGAGAAGACCGGTAAGATGCCCGACCCTTCGGGGTGGCGTACGGTCGCTTCCCCCTCGGACCGGGCCGCTTCCCACCCTCGGCTTGCCTCAGACGAGGGACCCCTTAAGCCGGACGCTGGCTCTTCTGGCGCCCGCCGGGATCCAGCCCCTAAGTCACACGTCGGCTCCTCTGACATGCGCCAGGCATCGGAACCTACGACAGACCCTCTGTCTTCTGTCGTCCCAGGTTCCCCGCAGCTTTCGCTGCCGTCCGGGGAGCCCGAGTCGCCCCGGCCTGACCCCGGGGACTTTTCTCCTCTGTCCCCGGGCGATGCTGGGGATATCCCTCCACCGTCAGACCCTCCTCCTACAGAACCGGATCTGACGCCGGCCCCCTGGATGCCGGTTCCGACGCCGGCGGGGGATATTCCCCTCCGTCGGGCCCGACCCCCCCCACCGGGCCTCTCAATGTCGACCCGCCCGTGGGGCTTCCTACTGGGCCGTCTGCTCCGGCAGCTCCTCCGGTACCCGGGTATCCGCTGTCCTATCCGACGCCATCTTACCTGGGTCCGCAGTATCCAGCGCCGCAGTATCCGACACCGGCTCCACAGACGCCGCAGTACCCGAATCCACAGTACACGGCATGGGTTTTCCCACAGCCGGGTTATGGATACTCGCCTTACGGATATAATCCATATAGTTATCCCCCTCCTCCTCCTCCTCCCCCACCGCCCCCCAGGCCGCCGGTGGATCTGCAGGAGACTCTGGCATCCTGGTGGGCTGAGGCCAAGGCTCAGCTCACCAAGGAAGTTGAGAACCGCCTTACGGCGGTGCCACCCCAGCCCCGTCGCCTGAGACGGCACACTCCCTCTCCGCCTCCGGATTCCAGAGCTCTTCCCTCTGGATCCAGAGAGGGGCAGGACACGCGTCCAAGGATCCCCCCCTAAGGAACCCGTTCCTCCCCCTAGACGGGTCAGGGAGTCTTCTTCTTCTTCTTCTTCTTCTTCTTCTTCTTCTTCTTCTTCTTCCTCTTCTTCTTCTTCCTCTTCCTCTTCCTCCTCCGACGGATGCTCAGAGAGACGACGAGCCTCGCTCTCCGTCCAAGCCCCGGCCGAGGACTCCTCCGGAGGATCCTTCCTTCACGGAGTTGCTCAGGAAGATCCAGGAAGTACATCAGTGGCGTTCTTTGGAACCAGATCCTCAGCGGGTCAAACTCGCCGAACATCTGGACCTGCCCCTTACAGCTCCTACTTTAGTGCCACCCTGGATCGAGCCTCATGCCCACCTTGTTTCCACTATTTGGAAACCACCGTCGGCTTTAGCCCCGCTTCCTAGGAAGTCCAACAGGCTATACCAGGCTCTGGAGGGTGTAGATTTTTTGGATTCTCACCCCCGTGCAGACTCGGTCGTGATTAGCGCCGCTCATGGCCGGTCAGCACACCCCAAACATTTAAGCTCGTCTCCTCCGGATAAGGAATCTCGCCTCCTGGAAAAGTACGGAAGAAAAATATATGCTTCTTCCACACTGGAAATTCGGGCCCTGAATTATGTAGCACGTATGGGGGATTACCAGAAGGCTATCCTTACCCAGGCGGAATCTAAGATCGACTCCTTACCTGACTCCCAAGTCAAGCAGGAGTTAGCTGACCTAGTCCGTTTTGCTCGTTCGGCCAGTCGTCACATCCTGAGGACAACGTACGATGCAGTGAACACTGCCGGGCGGAGCTCTGCGTTCTCCGTAAGTCTTCGGCGTCACGCCTGGCTCCGCGTGTCAAGTTTGGTCCCGGAGGTGCTGTCAGCAATCTAGGAAGCACCTTTCAGGGATTCAGTGCTTTTTGGCGGTGATGTCAAGGACATCATCACTGATCTGCAGGAGAAGGGGACGGCTCTGAAATCTGTGGATTCCATGTACCGTCCCCATCCCCCGCAGCGCCATCCTTTTCGCAGACGCAGCCGGCCTCAAGTGAAACCCCAAGGAAGGCGGGACTCTAGACGCTGGGCCCCCGCAGCTGCTAGGCCCGGTCACCACAAAAAGCAGCGGGTGCCCAGCTGTGGCGCTGCCTCACACCACCTGACCTCCCTCCCACCGCCTCCGGACTCCCCGGAGGAACTGGTAGGAGGGAGATTCTCCCTCCACCTTCCGGGTTGCGAGAGGATAACAACGGATTCTTGGGTGCTTCAGATTATCGCGGAGGGGCACTCCATAGAGTTTCTACAGAAACCTCCACGCCACCCCCCTCTGAAGTCCTCTTACGCAAGGGACCATCTTCCTTTGGTCAGGGAAGAAATATCTGCCCTTCTTGCGAAGCAGGCCATAGAACCTGTTCCTCCTCACCTTCAGGGGACGGGTTACTATTCCCATTTCTTCCTGGTCCCAAAGAAGACGGGAGATCTCAGACCCATTCTCGATCTCGGCTCCCTGAACTTCTACGTGGAATACAAAAAGTTCAGGATGCTCTCCCTTCAAACCCTTTTTCCCCTTCTTCGGCCGGGTCAATGGCTTTGTGCGCTGGATATGCAGGACGCATATCTGCACATCCCCATTCGTCCCTCGCATCGCAGGTACCTCCGGTTTGCTTTCCAGGGGGACCATTACCAATTCAGGGCACTACCGTTTGGTCTTTCCTCGGCTCCCCGAGTTTTTACTAAATGCCTGGTGGTGGTAGTAGCGGTCCACCTGCGTACTATTGGAGTTCAGGTGTTTCCCTACCTGGACGACTGGCTCCTGGCGGCCTCATCTAGGGAAGAGCTCCTGCATTTTCTCTCCCTCATCCAGCAGGTTTTCACTTGCCTGGCTATCACCATCAACCATTCCAAGTCTCATCTGGACCCCTCCCAGAGACTTCAGTTCATCGGGGCTATCCTCTACAAGACAGTGAGCAAGGCCTTCCTTACTCTGGACAGGGCGGCCTCCCTCCAGTCACAGATTTCCCTGCTATCAGAATGCAGGAAGGTTCCGGCGAGATCGGTTCTCCGTCTCTTGGGGCTCTTGGTGGCCGCCATCCCGACGGTTCCCCGCGCGCGGCTCCACATGAGGATCTCTCAGTGGACTCTCCGCTCTCAGTGGGATCAACTCGTAGATGACCTAGATCATCTGGTGCTGATCTCCTTGCCGATGACAAGAGACTTGCAATGGTGGATGGTTCGAGAGAACCTGTTTCGGGGGGGTCCCCTTCTGTCATCCTCCCCCCTCCCAGACTCTGACCACGGACGCATCAGGCGAAGGTTGTGGAGCCCATCTGGGCCCTCACAGAACCCAGGGTTTATGGTCCAGATTGGAGCTAGCTCTCCACATCAATGTGCTTGAGCTACGAGCAGTACTATATGCTCTCCAAGCCCTTCACCAATACATCCTTCCCGGTCACCTAGCTGTCCAGACGGACAACATGTGCGTGGTGTGATATATCAACAAGCAGGGAGGGACTCGATCCTACCCGCTGTGCAGGGAAGCAGTGAGGGTTTGGGACTGGGCTACGCTTCACAACCTTCACCTCACGGCGATCCATGTTCCAGGAGTCAACAATACCCTGGCAGACAAGCTAAGTCGCTCCTCGGCTCTGCCACACGAGTGGGAGTTGGACCAAAAGGTTCTAGACGACATCTTCCAGCTTTCGGGACTCCACAGGTAGACCTGTTCGCCTCTTCCCAAAGCATAAAACTTCCCACCTTTGCTCGTTCGCTCATCGCGAGGCGCTTTCTGGAAGCGCAGCTCTGTCTCTAAACTGGAAGGGCAGATTGGTCTATGCTTTTCCCCCAATTCCTCTGGTCCCTCGTGACTGCAGAAACTATCAACAGAAGGAGCGAGAATGATTCTGATTGCTACTTCCGGGCCCAGGCAAATCTGGTTCTCTCTTCTACAACAATACTCCGAGGTTCCTCCTCTTCCTCTTCCTTTATCTCGAGGATTGCTGACCCAGGATCGGGGGCCCTGGTCCATCCGGGACTCAAGTCCCTGCAACTTCATGCATGGCTCCTGCAGACCTAGCCCAATTTCACTTTGGTGTCTCTCCAAAGGTGGCCGAGATTCTGGTGGAGGCTAGAAAGCCCTCCACTAGGTCCACTTACGCCATGAAATAGAAGAGATTTTCTATTTGGGCTGCCACCAGGAATGTGGAGCCTTTCTCCTGTCCTGTGGCCATTCTGCTTGAATATTTACGTCACCTCTTCGACCTGGGTCTCAGTCATTCCTCCTTGAAAGTACAGATGGCCGCTATTTCAGCTTACCATGTTTCTTTCGCTGATAAAGCCTTTGCCCAATTAGAGGTATCCAAGACTTTTCTTAGAGGGGGTCCCTCATCTCAGGCCCCCTGTCTGGACCCCTGCTCCCCCTTGGGATTTGAACTTTGTTCTCGAGAAACTTACCCTTCCTCCCTTTGAGCCTGCAGCCTCTGCAGACTTGAAGTTTCTATCGTGGAAGACGCTATTCTTGGTGGCCGTTACCTCCGCTCAAAGAATTTCCGAGCTCCAGGCCCTCATGTATAAAATCCCTTATCTGATCTTTCACAAAGAAAGAGTAGCTCTTCGCACGAACCCTAAGTTTCTCCCAAAAGTGGTAGCGGAGTCTGCCTTAAATCAGTCTATAGAGTTACCCGCCTTTTTCACGCAGTACTCCAATCAAGGGGAATATTTACTCCATACCATGGATGTTCACCAAATTCTGAGATACTACACCAATACGTCTCCTTTGCTCACAACAAAAGGGAAGGCAATGCTGCTTCTAAGCAATGCCTGTCGAAATGGTTGGCTCATTGCATCACTTTCTGTTATGATAAGTACAACAAGACCCTTCCGGGTCAAGTCGGAGGTCACTCCACTCAGGGAGTAGCAGCCTCTGCGGCTTGTTTCAAGTATGTGTCTGCGGCAGATATCTGTGCTGCCGCCAACTGGACTTCCGTCCATACTTTTACGAAACATTACAGTTTGGACATTGCCTCTCACCGTAGAGCAGGCTTCGGGTTAGCTGTATTGCAAGGCCTCCTGTCTTGAGGTTTGCAAGGCTTTTGCTACTTCTTGGAGTAGTTCCTCCTCCCGGTGCCTTGCATTTGTTTCAGACTGCAGGATTCTGTCCTGCATGTAATTACCTACTGCAAGAGCCCTCTCGAGTAAGTACGATTCGTGAACTTACCGTAACAGTAGATCTTGAGAGACTCTCAGTGAGGTAAGTCTCCTGCCCTCCACCCCCTAGGCTTTTTCAGCTCCTTTTCCATTGAGGAAATATCTGCTTCTCTCCCGTCCGGGCCTTCCGGGCCTGTGGCGGGGAAAAAGAACTGGAAGGCGTGTCCGGGACCCACCCCTTTATACCCGGCGTCGTCTGGCGCCGGGTCACCTGACATCTCAGGCGATTCCTCGCCAGGAACTACCCGGCCGAGAAATTTCGTGAGGTCCTGCGCCGCGGCGGTCAGTCCTATATGTAATTACCTACTGAAAGAGCCTCTCTCGAAGATCTCACTGTTTAAAGTAAGTTCTTACGTAACTGCACTTTTTCTAGGGACATGGATATGTTGTTCATCCACACTGTCTGGCAGGTTCCTTGCTGCTTTAAATCTTGCCGGAAGGTCTTCAAGCTGGCTCCTCCCACCGACCCCGGTGGTAAAACTCTAGGCTCCGTCCCATGACGCCAGATCTTCCTTACCGCTTGGAAGCTCAGGTTCCCTCCTTAACGCTCTGCGTGTGGACTGGATCCTAATTCTTCAGTTCACCCGAAACCTATTTTAAAATTTTCAAGACTTCGGTCAACTTTCTCCCTCGCGGCTGCGATGGACAAATCGACTCCTGGATTTTGGTGGTGCCCTTGTGGGCAGAAAATGTCCAAGACGGACCCGCACTCCACGTGCGTCTACTGCCTCGGCCTAGAACACGACCCACAGGCCTGTGAGTTATGCCGTTCGTTTTCGGCTCACGTCCTGGAAGACCACGCTGCCTGGTTACAGCTTGGGCGCCCCGCGAAGCGCTACCCGCCGGTGAAGTTGAAGGAGGCCCGTTTGGCGGTTACTGCGGCGGCTGGCTCGGCTGAGCAACTCAATCAGATGACTGCCCTTGAGGAGGATGCGGCACAGGCCGCATCATCCTCTTCCTCGGTCGCAGCATTTATCCCGCTCTCTCTGGATACCTCATATTCAGCTTCTTTCAAGGAGTTTTGCCAATCTCTTTCCACGAAGGGAGAGGGGCCATCAGGACATTCCTCTTGGTCCAGAAAGAAGGCCTCAAAGGTAAGTCCCATCGTCGGCGTTCGTGGGGCGGGAAGGTCCCTTTCACGGACAGTCAACACTCTGCTCGGTCGGGGTTGCGGCTGGGCCGCTGGCTTCCGCAGCGTCCCGTCAGGTCAGCCGGCCGAGACACCTGTCAGCGTGGTGAGTTTTTCTCGACCCATCGGACGGGCTGTCGACTGGTGAAGCCGACAACCCTTCTTCACCAATTCCCCGGTGGAGACAGAGGACTTGCCTGCGCCTCGGTGCCGCAGTCCCCAGTTAAGGCTTCCGAGCCTAGGGAAGAGCGGGTGTCCCCTGCCCCTTCCCAGGCCCATCCTCGGAAATGCAGAGGATCTCTGTCTCTGTCTCGGACATCGTCTCGGTCCAGCCGATCCCCGCGACATCGGCAGTCTTGGTCTCAACAGCAAAGTAAGTGGTGCCGCGCTCATCCTCATCTTCCTCCTCTGAAGAGAGAGGAAGCAGGCGCAGAGTTGCGTTGGCCTCACGATGACCTGATGCATAATTTTCGGTCCGGGAACAAGCCGATGCATTGCCTTCCCGCCAACAAATGCCTATCTACACGGCGTGAAAAACAGCCCCTCGCTGTAGCCGAGGTACCCAAGCCTGGGCCAGTTGTTCGTGAGAGCTAGCTACCCGCCAGTTGTGGTGGAACCTCCGCCTCCACAACAATCCGAGTGGCACCGACGAAGGACCTTTGGTCGGGTCAGGGCTTGCCCCACAGGTTGTTGGTCACCCTCACTCCCGACCATCCTCGGCAGGTGGAGGGTGGCTCTTCGTGGACTCCTCTGAGTCCGACAACTCCTCTCTGTTCTCCAGGCCCATTGACCTGTAGTCCTCCGGGGGGGCCAGTCGATGGACGAAAGCCCATCGTCCTTCATGGGTTTGCTTCAGCTCATCTCGGAGTCCACCGGGATGCAGCTCGAGCCCGTATCCAAGCGGACCAAGTATCCCCTGATGGAGATATTTCACCGAGGGGATTCACCCACAGAGGCCTTTCCGGTGGCTGAAGCCATAGTTGGCCCAGCCTTGGAGCTCTGGCAGCAGCCTGCTTCCTGTCTGCGCCTTGACCGGATGGCCAGGAAGTGTCGGTCCACGGCTTTTGCCCAGTTTAGCGGAACACCCTCTGCTGGGGTTGGTCAACATAACAGCGTTTTCCAGCGTTCTGGAAATGCTAGGGATGGACCATACCCGACAAAGAGTCAAAAAGCAGGGCAGTGCGGGCGCAGGTGTGGCTGCGTCCTCGCATGGCCTCCGCCAGGCCAGCTCGGCCGTGCTGATGGCACACTTCTTCCACGCCCTCATGGGCTCCCTGGATGAGGTGATCCCTCATCTCCTGGCTGACCTGCAGACCACGGTCCAGCAGGTACTGGACCAGGGTAGGGTGGTGGCTAAGCAGCAGCTCCAAACGGCTCTGGACATTGGAGACTCCTGTGCCAGATCGGTTGTGGCTGCGGTGGCCATGCGACGCAGAACATGGCTGAGGATATCCACCTTCACGGCGGATACCCAGCACAAACTGGTGGATGTCCTTCCTGGGGACAGACCTCTCGAGCCCTGGGTGGAAGGTCACCTTCAGCGGATCGAAAAGTCAGTGCCACTCTATTTCGATAACCTCCGCCCAGAAGGACAAAGGCCACCGACAGCAGCAGCACAGTCCTTTCATCCTTCTCGCCCTCAACACGTTGACTAACAGCACCATCCTGCCAGGGCCCAGCAGGCTGGCAGCGTCCAAACCCAAGCCCGGCTTCCTCCCAACAGGAAGCAGGGGAGGCAAAGTTCAGGAGGTCCCTGGCGGTCCCTCCTCTAAGGCTGCCCAGTGGCGGGTTGAGGGGTGTTGCCCCCAGCCTCGTCACTCCCCTGAAGTTCCCCTGTGAGGCGGCTCCACCACTTCCTTTCGGCTTGGTCCGTTATCATTAGGACCGTTGGAGTGTTGGAGGTGGTGGGAAAGGGCCTGCCCCTGGAGTTCGAGCAGATCTCGCCCTTCCGAGCCGTCGCCCTCGGGGGGCTCACGAGGTCCGCAGACCTCTTTAATACGACTCGCCGAGCGACATCGCCCTGGTCCTCGAAAAGGGTGATCAGGAAGGTGGTGGATCCTCCTCCAGACCGGGGTTTGTGTCCAGGTACTACCTGGTCCCAAAGCGGAAGGGGCTGGCCCCCATTCTTGACCTGGACCGGCCTGAACGAGGTTCCTAGGTCTCGGACCTTCAGGATGGTCACTCTGCCTCAGACTAATCCCATCCTTGGAGCGAGGTGTATGGTTCTGTTCTCTGGACCTTCAGGGCCGCGTTCCAGTCCCAATCCGTCCGTCCCACCAGAATTCCTCCGCTTCAGGGTGGAGGGATCCTCTGATTCCGAGCCATGCCTTCGGCCTTTCCCTGGCTCCCAGGGTCTTCACCAAATGCATGGCAGTGGTGACAGCATTCCTCTGAGCGCCCGAAGGTCCGGTGTACCCCTACCTGGACGACTGTCTGATTGCAGCCCCCTCCAAAGTGGAGGTGGAGGCGGTTCAGATCTGGCCCTCCAGGTTTGCTCTCAGGTTAGCCTTCTCATCAATGAGGCCGAGTTGGAACTCGTGCCAAAGCAAGTGATCCAGTTCATCGGAGCGGAGCTCGACACTCTACGAGCCAGAGCACGACTCCCGGCAGACAGGGCCGAGGTTCTTTTCTCCTTTGCCCAGTCATTTTGAGCAATCGCGCCCTGCATGGGACTTTCTGGGCCTCATGGCGGCCTGCACCAGCGTGGTTCGCTGGGCCCGCTGATACATGCGTCCCTTTCAATGGGGGCTGGCCAGCCAATGGTCACAGCAGTTCGATCTGCTGGATCAGCTAGTGACAGTGACCCAAGGCATGTGGAACGCTCTCCAGTGGTGGACCGTTCCAGCACATCTGCAGGAAGGCATCCCGTTTGTCTGCACCGAGCTGACGGTCTCTCTATTGACCGATGCCTCTCTGATGTGTTGGGGTGCCCATCTGGGGGAGCACAGAGCACACGGCCTCTGGTCCCCTCGGGAGTCCCGATGCCGCATCAACCTGCTGGAGCTTCAAACGGTTCGTCTAGCCCTCACCGCCTTTGCTCCGTTTCTACGGGGTCAAGTGGTTCAGGTCCAGACAGACAATACCACGACCATGTACTAATTAAACTGCCAGGGCAGGACGCGCTCCATGCCTCTGTGCAGGGAAGCTCTCCGCATTTGTTCACTCGTGCGCAGCCTGGAGGCGGATCTCCTTGCCATCCATGTGGCAGGAGCCTCCAACACCCTGGTCGATGCCCTAAGCCGGATAGGGGCTGCGTCCCACGAGTGGTCTCTCCTGCTGAAGGTAGTACAAGATCTGTTCTCCCACTGGGGCACGCCTCAGACGGACCTGTTTGCCTCCATGGAGATCGCAGGCTGAGGTGTTTAATGCCGCCCCTCAGCGAGATCGCTGCAGGAGATGCCTTCTCGAGGCCGTGGACCCCAGACTGTTCATGCCTTTGTCCCATCTCTTAATACACAAGGTGCTTCTCAAAGGCGAGGAGGGACAAGGCGCAGGTGATTCTAGTAGTCCCAGATTGGCCCGCCAGCTGCAGCCAGATCTCCTCAGTCTCAGCCCAAGGCTCTCAGGCGGCTTCAGGCACCCGGACCTAATCTCAGTCCAATCAGTGGAAGGTATTCCATCCGGACCTAATCTCTACCGGCTGACCTGGTTCACAAGCGGCTAGAGTTCAGAGTCTTAGGTCTTTCGATGAGGTCCTCAGCGGTTGAGGCGTCCGTGAGCCGACTAAGAAATGCTACATGCAAATGGAAGAGAGTCTCCATTTGCGTCAGGACAGAGCCTGGACCGCCCGTCCTGTTCCTGGCAAGCATTCTGGACTACCTGTGGTCCCTACTCCAAAGGGCTTGATCGGCGACCAAGGGCACCTGGCAGCCATCTCCTTACAGGCGCGGGCAGGAAGCAATCGGTGAAATAGGAGAAGGTGGTTAGGGCGCTTTCAAAGCCGACACATATATCCCCTCAGTACGAGCCTCACCTCGTACTACCATAGTACTGGCTAGCTCATGGGCAGTTTCAAACCGATGCACAGGTGTACACTCCTGTCATGGAAGATCCCTCTTGGTGGCTATCACGTGGCCAGAGGATGGGAGAGCTCAGGCGCCCCAACAACGAGTCTCCTTATCTGGTCTTCCACAGGAAGAGGTTGTCCTGCACCCCACCTGAGAAGTCCTTCCGAAGAGATGGTGTGGAGTTCACCTTGTAACCAGTGTTACTTTGCTAATTGTTCTACCCCAATCCTCAGGCCGAATAGGCCCATACTTTGGACCGTGAAAGGCGCTTGCTTCACTATAAGGAGCTGGCGGCTGAAGTTGAGAGAGGTTCAGCCAGCTGTTTGTCACCCCCTCGCTGAAGCCGCACCTAAGCAGACCTGCAACTAGACGATAGACAAGGTGGAGTCACCTCCTGCATGGATCTCTCTGCTATAGGTTGGTGGGCATGGAAGTCCCAGAGGATAGGCTCATTCTACCAGCCATGCCTTTCATCATCAATGCTCCTTCAGGGCGTCCCTGTCAGGAAATCTGCAAGGCTGCTACCTGGAAGTCATCACACACTTCCTCACACTACCTCATCGACCTTGAGTCACGGCAAGAATGCTGGTTTTGGGGCTCGGTTTTCAGTCTTTATTCCCTAAGTGGGGGTGTCGCCTTGCCTCCCTCCTCCCAGGAGAGCTACTGGGAGTCTGCCAGACGGGTGTGGATGAACAGCATATCCATGTCCCTAGGAAATGGGTTTGCTCACCTGTAACGAAATCTAGAATGGTATATGTTCATCCACTCGGCCCAACCTCCCGGCCCGACAGCACAACCTGCGGGCTTTCATTGGGGTCAAGTGGTTCAGGTCCAGACAGACAATGCCCATTTTCATGTACTAATTAAACTGCCAGGCAGGTCGCGCCCATGCCTCTGTGCAGGGAAGCTCTCCATTTGTTCACTGGTGTGCAGCCTGGAGGCGGACTCTTGCCATTCATGTGGCAGGAGCCCAAGGCCCTGGTCGATGCCCTAAGGCTGATAGGGCTGGGCCCCACGAGTGGCCTCCTGCTGAAGGTACAAGATCTGTTCTCCACTGGGGCATCAGCGGACCTGTTTGCCCCCATGGAGAATGCTGTTGGAGTGTTTAATGCCCCCCCAGCAGAGATCTGCAGGGGATGCCTCTCAGGTCGGGACCGGTTTGTTCTACCTTTGTCCCATTTCTTTATACACAAGGTGCTTCTCAAGGCGAGGGACAAGGCGAGGTGATTCTGGATCTAGATTGGCCTCCGCCATTTGGTATCCGTCTCTCAGTCTCAGCTCCAGGCTCTCGAGGCGTTTCCAGGTCCGCCTGGACCTGATCTCAGTCCATCAGTGAAGGTATTCCATCCGACCTTCAATCTTGCACCTGACGGCCTGGTTCCTGAGCGGCCAGGAGTCCAGGTCGGTCTTTCGATGAGGTCTCAACGCTGTTGAGGCGTCCCATGAGTCGACTCAGGGATACACCTCAAATGGAAGAGAGTTCCATTTGCGTCAGGCATGGGCCTGACCTTTCGTCCTGTTCCTGGCAAGCATTCTTGACTACCTGTGGTCCCTTTCTCAGCAAGGGCTTCGCCCATCTACCCTGTGGTGCACTCCTGTTATTCTGCTTCCGGGCTACCGGGCCGAAGCAGTCTCGTGGTGTAGGAGAAGGTGGTTGGGCGCTTTTTCAAAGCCTTGATCATATATCTCCCTCCGTGCGAACCCACCGTAATTCACTACAGCATTGGCTAAGCTCATGGGCAAGCCATTCGAACTCGCCGCTGCACAGGTGTGACATCTCTCACCTGTCATGGAAGACTGCCTTCTTGGTGGCTATCATGCCGGCCAGAAGGGATGGGAGAGCTCCAGGCGCTTACCATCGAGTCTCCTTATCTGGTCTTCCACAGGGAAGAGGTTGTCCTGCACCCCCACCTGAAATTCCTTCCGAAGGTGGTGTCGGAGTTTCACCTTAACCAGGTGTTCACTTTGCTGGTGTTCTACCCCAGTCGCACTGGAGGCCGTAATATAGGCCCTATACTTTGACCGTAGAAGATTGTTTTGCTTACTATAAGGAGCTGACGGCTGGAAGTTCGGGAGAGAGGTTCGCCATGCTGTTTGTCACTCACGCTGAAGCCGCACCTGGCAGACCTGCAGCTAAGCTGGACGATGGGACAGGGGCCACCTCCTGCATGGGATCTCTCTGCTATAGGTTGGTGGGCATGGAGCGCCCCAGAGGGATAAGAGCTCATTCCTACCCGCCATACCGCTGTATCAGTGGCTGCTTCCCAGGGACGCTGTCCAGGGAAATCTGCAGGGGCTGCTACCTGGAAGTCACACACCTTCCCTCACCCACTCACCTCATCGACCCTGAGTCACGCTGGAATGCTGGTTTGGGGCCTCGGTTTTCCAGTCTTATTCCCTAAGTAGGGGGTGTACGCCTTGCCTCCCTCCTCCCGGAGAACTGCTAGGAGTCTGCCAGACAGTGTGGATGAACAACATATCCATGTCCCTAGAAATACAGGTTACTCACCTGTAACAGGAGTTCTAGGAATGGTATATGTTCATCCACTCGGCCCACCCAACCTCCCCGGCTTCGATGTACAACCTGGCTTCCAGCGGGCTTGATCTGGCGTCATGGGGCGGAGCTCAGAGTTTTACCACCCGGGTGGGTGGGAGGAGCCAGCTTGAAGACTTCCAGCAAGATTTTAAAGCTGCAAGGAACCCGCTAGACAGTGTGATGAACAAATATATACCATTCCTTAGAACTCCTGTTACAGGTGCGAACTCAGCTTTTCATGTTGTTGTAGACCTAATTGATGTGTCAATCAAGAGTGATGCATGGCATCTGTGGCTCTTCGGAAGATGGTTTGGCTCAGATGTACTTAGGCCTCTCAGGATACCCAGGCTAAGGCCATGGATTTTCCTGTAATTGGTAATTCAGGACATGGTATGTTGTTCATCCACACTTATTGGCAGGTTCCTGTCGCCCAAATCTTGCCGAAGGTCTTCAAGTTGGCCCTCCCACCCACCTGGGTGGTAAACTCGGCTCCGCCCCCATGACCTCAGGATCTTCCTTACCGCTTGAAGCCTCAGGTTCCCTCCTTAGCGCCTGCTGACTGGTTGCTGACATTTCGGCCCTCCGACTAATTGGAAGTTTTTCTTAAACTGATTCTTTCTCGCTGTGGCGTATGAATCATTCGTTTTTCTCGGTTCTCGGAGGCCCCCGTTAATTCCTCCAGGAAAGTCCCGCACTCCACAGGAGTCTACTGCCTTGACTTAGATCATTATCCGCAACTTTGCAAATTTTGCTGTGCCTTCTGACCAGCTCTCTGGAGGATTGTGCGGGCTGCCTGGGCTCAGGCGACTTGAACCTTTTTCGCCTCCGGAAATTTCTCGAAAATCGCTGGCAGTGTCCGGCTGGCTGTCTCGGGCTGAGCAGCTCGCTTTTTTTCCTCCAGGGAGGGCAGCTGCTCCCCTCCTCGTGTCACGGCGCTTATCCCGCCTCCTTGAGTTCTCCCTATTCAGCTTCTTTCAAGGAGTCTGCCAGTCCCTTTCCTCGGAAGGAGAGGGACCTCGGGACCCGGCCCCCTTGCCCAAGTCCAAGGAGTCGCAGGCTAAGTCCCATCGCGCTTGAGGGAGCGAGAGAGCCCCTCCACTGCCGGGCCGACGCCCGACGGCCGAGGGTGCGCCTCAGGCCTGTGGGCTCACGGTGTCCCCTGCGCCAGTCAGCCAGCCAGGACTCCGTCGACGTTGTCGAGTCTCTCGACTGGCCATCTGGGCTGTCTCTGCTGGAGCCACCATCCCTTTGCCGGTTCCTCTTCATGGAGGCCGAGGTTCTGCCTGTTCCTTCAGGTCAGCAGACCTCGGCCCTTTCCCAGCCGAGGAGGAGTTGGCGACCTCAGCCCTTCCCAAGCCAGCCCTCGGTTCCCCGCAGGATTCGGGTCTGGTCATCCTTCTCGGCCGGCCGCCACGCTGATTCTTTGGTATTCTCGGTCGGGCACCGAGTTAAGTGGCGTTACCATTCTTCCTCGTCGCCCTCCTCGGATGAGGAGTGGCTTCGGCGCCGATGGCGTCGACGTTATGAGGAGTTTATGTGGCAGCAGTTGTTGTTGTCCGGGAATCAATCGACTCCGATTCATTCCCCGTCTAGCAGCAGCTGCCACCCGACGTGGGTCGACTCAACCGCCGCTGCAGTCGAGGTGCCCACTCCGGGTCGAGTTGTTCGCCTGATCCCTGATGCCCCACTGCCCTCGTGGAACCCTCGTCAGTCACGCACCTGTCCCGCGAGGTTGGCTGTCCCTCACTCCAGCACCGCGGCGGATTTGAAGAGCACTTAGGCCTGAGGCAGCTTTTTGGACCCCTCGGAGTCCGAAGTCGACTCCTCTATGTTCCCCAGTCGGGAGGATCCGGGGTCCTCTCTGGAACGATCTGTGGACGATAACCCATCGTCCTTCATGGGTCTGCTTCAGCTCATCTCGGAATTCACCGGGATGCAGCTCGAGCCCCTGTCCAAACGGGCCCCTTATCCCCTTACGGAGATTCTAGACCGAAGGGGTTGACCCTCTGAGGCCTTCCCGGTGGCCGAGGCCATCGTGGGCCCGGCCTTGGAGCTCTGGCGACGGCCTACTTCCTGCCCTGCGTCCTCGGCCAGGATGGCCAGGAAGTACTCTGTCCCTGTCGGTTCTTTGCTCGGTTCCTCGGAGCACCCCTCGGCTGAGGGGTTAGTTACCGACAATGTTTTCCAGTGTTCTGGGAATGCTCGGGATGTGGATAGGCCCCCTGACAAAGAGTCCAAAAGGATGGACTACGTCGGGTACAAGGTTTACGCTGCGTCCTCCGTAGGCCTCCGACAGGCCAGCTCTGTTGCACTGATGGCACGTTTCTCCCACGCCCATTTGGGCTCCCTGGACGAGGTGCTCCCTCATCTCCTGGTCGACCTGCGGACCACGGTCCGGTGGGTGCGGGACCAGGGTAGGGCGATGGCGATGCAGCAGCTCCATATTGCTCTGGACTTGGGTGATTCCTGTGCCAGGTCGGTGGCGGCCGCAGTGGCCATGTGCTGCAGGACGTGGCTGAGGTTATCCTCTTTCTCACTGGAAACTCAGCACAGGTTGGCGGACATCCTCTTCTTGGGGACTGACCTTTTCGGCCCTGGAGTGGAGGGACACCTCCAGGGGACCGAGAAGTCCGATGCCACTCCGGACTCGGTCACTCCCGCCCGGAGGGACAAGGGCAGCAGGCAGCCTTTGCGTAAGCCACTTTGCTCCCCGGCCCCTGCGGCTCGACCGGCCCGGTACGAGGGCCAGCAGGCTTGCGCTGGGCGTCCTGACTCCAAACCAGTGTCTTCCTCTAAAAGGAAGCAGGGAGGCAAAGGCCTAGGAGCTCCCTTGGCCAATTCCTCCTCCAAGCCTGCCCAGTGATGGGCTAGGGGCGCTGTCCCCAGCCCCGTCGCTCCTACCCGGATTCCCCCTTGGGGAGACTGCTCCGTCCCTCCTCCATCTGGTCCGCTTCCCGGACCTTTGGGTGTCGGAGGTGCTAGGGGAAGGCCCTGCCTCAGGATTGCGAGCAGGCACCACCCTTTCGAGCCGTTTCCTCACGGGGGTCTTGGGGTCCACAGCCTAGTTGTCGGCCCGCTGAGCCGACTTACCTGACCCTCTGATTGAGGTGATCGGGAAGGTTGCGGACCCTCCTTCAGACCCTGGGGTCGTGTCCAGGTATTCCTGGTCCCAAACGGACAGGGGGCTTACGCCCCATTTTTTCCGCAGTCCGGATGGTCTCTCTGCCTCAGATATCCCATCCTCAGAACGAGGCAACTTCCTGGACCTCCAGGACGTTCGTACCTTTGTTCCGTCCATTTTCTTGGGAGACTTCTCCCTTCCTTAAGCGGGGGATCTCTTTACGAGTTCCAGTCCAGGCCCTTCGGTCTCTGCCCAGCAGCTTCTGCGGCTTCGAGGGGTCCGGGCATAACCCCACCTGGATGGCGGCCTGACTGCAACCCTTCCGGACGGAAGGGGACGATCCAGAGTTCTGGCTCTGACTGGTCTCCTTTTATCTGAGCCACGTTGGAACTTGTATCTTAGCGGGTGATCCTTCTTGAAGGCTTGACTCTTGAGTCGAGCTCGGCTCCTGGGACAGGGCTGAGGTTCTTCCTCCCTTACCTAGTCAGGTCTGACTGGGCAATTGCGCCCTGCCGGGACCTCCTGCACCTCCTGGGCCTCGCGGTGGCCTGCTCCAGCGCGGTCTGTTTGGACCCACTGGTTCATGCGTCCCCGTAGTGGGGGCTGGCCAGCCAGGGGTCACAGTGCTGCGTTCCTTCGGACCAGCTCGTGACTACAGCCCAGGAGTTTGGGAACGCTCTCCTTCGGACCGTTCCAGCTCCTGCAGGAGAACATCCTGTTCGTCCGCCCTGAGTCGATGGTCTTCTCCGACCGATGCTTCTCGGATGGGTTGGGGTGCCCATCAAGGGGAAAACAGAGTGCTCCGCCTCTGGTTCTCTCGGGAGTCCTGATGTCTTTCCTACCCGCTGGAGTTCCTGGCAGTCCGCTTTGCTTGCACCGCTCGGTCCGTTTGTGCGGGGTCTAGTGGTTTAAGTCCCGGCGGACAGCACCACAACCATGTACTACCTACCCCGCCAGGTTCGGACGAGCCCTTTGCATCTCGTAAGGAGGTTCTCCGTATTGGGTCTTTCGCGCAGCTGGGAGGCGGTTTCCTAGCCTTTCAATGGCAGGAGCCTCCAGCACCCTGGCCTGATGCTAAGCCGGACATAGGCTGCGCCTCACCGAGTGGTCTTCCTGCGGAGTAGCACAGGATCTTCTCCCTCCTTCCCTTCAGGGAGAATTCGAGGCCGAGACTTGTCTCATGCCCGCCCCCTCAGCAAGGTTTGCTGTAGGGGATGCCGTTGAGGCCACGGACCCCGGGCCTCTTCTTCGCCTCTCCCCCATTTCCCTTGACCCACGGGCAAGGCGAGGAGGGACTAAGCTTAGGCGATGCTGGTAGACTCAGACTGGTTGGCCAGCTCTGGTATCCAGCTCTCCTCAGTCTCAGCCCCAGGCTCCCGAGGTGGCTTCCAGCCCGCCTGGTCCTGATCTCTGTTTTCAGGGGAAGGTTTTCCATCTGGACCTTCAATCCCTGCACCTAAAGGCCTGGTCCCTGTGCGGCTAGGGGTCAGGCCTTGGGTCTTTCGGCTAGGTCCTCGACGTTTTCGAGGCATCCTGCTGGGAGTCGGCCAAACATGCTCACCTTCAAATGGAAGAGTTCTCCATTTGATGTTGGGAGAGGGCCTGTGACCCCTCTCCCGTCCCTCGGCGAGCATTCTGGACCATCTGCGGTCCGTTCTTTTGAACCAGAGCTTCGGCCGACGACCCTCTGGGTGCTTCTGTTGGTCACCCCTGTCTTCCGGGTGCGGGCTGGAAGGCAGTCGGTGGCGCAGAAAAGGTGGTCTGGCGCTTTTCTAGGCCTCGATCACACCTCCCCTTCGGGGAGAGTATCCCCATTTCTGGGGGATCTTCGCTGGTGTGGGCTTAGCTCACGGGCAAGCCGTTCGAACCTTTGCACAGGTGCGAGTTCCCCACCTGTTGTGGAAGAACACTTTCTTAGGGCTACTCTGCCATCCAGAAGGAGGGGAGAGTTCCAGGCGCTCCTTTGAATCTCCCTATCTGGTCTTCCACAGGGACAAGGTTGTCCTGCGCCCCACCCGAAGTTCCTTCTGTAGGCGGGGGCCGAGTCTTTCCCTAACCGGGTATTGTCTCTGCCGGGATTCATCCCCATTCACGCCTCGGAGGCCATATATAGGATCCATTGGGACCCTTTTTAACGCTCTCCTACCCAGGGAGCGTAGGGCTGAAGTTCGGGAGAGGTTCGCCAGCTGTTTGTCACCTACGCTGAAGCCGCACCTGGCAGACCTGCAGCCAAGTGGAGGACGAGCAGACGGGTCACCTTCTGCATAGGTCTCCGCTTTAGGTGGGCGGGCATGGAGCCTCTCGGAGGGATAAGTGCTCATTTTACCTGCTCTTCCGCTGCATCGGTGGCTGCTTCCGAGGATACTCCTGTCCAGGAGATCCGCAGGGCTCCTGCCTGGAAGCAGACATATGTCGTTTTCCCCTCCCACATCGACCTTGGGTCATGCCAGGATGTTAGTCGGGGCCTCGGTTCTTCAGTCTTCTTACCTAAGTAGGGGGTGTGCGCCTTGCCTCCCTCCTCTCAGAGAACTGCTAGGAGTCTGCCAATAAGTGTGGATGAACAACATATCCATGTCCCTAGAAATACAGGTTACTCACCTGTAACAGGAGTTCTAGGAATGGTATATGTTGTTCATCCTACATTTCCCACCAACCTCCCGGCTTACGACACACAACCTGGCTGGCAGCTAGATCTGGCATCATGGGGCGGAGCTGAGAGTATTGCCATCCGGTGGGTGGGAGGGGCCAGCTTGAAGACCTTCCGGCAAGATTTGGAGTGGCAAGGAACCTGTCAATAAGTGTGGATGAAGAACATATACCATTCCTAGTACTCCTGTTACAGTTGAGTAACCTGTATTTCTCTGTTTGGGGATCAGACAGAGAATTACATGAAGAAGATGGACGAGTATAGGACCTCTTACAGGAGTGCTCAAGCCAAAGAAAGGCCATCAACTCCTCAAAGGCAGCAGTCCATGGGCAGGCCTTTCCAAAGGCCTTTTTACCAAGCTCAGGCCTCCTCTTCTTCCTTTTCGCAGAGGGGGTTCTTCAGAGGGAGAGGCAGAAGGGGGATGAGCAGGCCTGCATCCACCCCTTAGCCTAAAGCCCCTGCCAAGCAGACACCCTGATGAGTCTGCCTGGGTCGATTCTCCTATACCAGTAGGGGGCAGATTGGCTTACTTTGTCCAGGACTGGATGTCTCTTAAATCAGACAAGTGGGTCCTGGAAGTGGTAAGCCAGGGACTGGTTCTTAGCTTCAAAAAATTTCCCAAGATGAGAGCCAGAGCTTTTCCACCTGCAAATCTCTGAGAGACCCTTGCCCTAGAGGCAGAGGTTTCTTCTCTCCTAGCTCTGAGCTATAGAGAGAGTTCCCACCCTACACAGGGGCCAAGGATAGTAGTCCTGGTACTTCTAACCCACAAAAAGTCAGAATAGCGGCGACCCATCCTGGACCTAAGATATCTGGACAAACGTCTTTTAAAGCAAACGTTCAAAATGGTAACTCTGGGAATTATCCTTCAGTCTCTAAGGCCAGAGGATTGGCTAGCCTCCCTTGCCCTCAAAGATGCCTACTTTCACATTCCCATCTGGTGCTCCCACAGAAAGTACCTCAGGTTTGAGTTGCCCTCAGGCCACTATCCATTCAGAGCAATGCCCTTTGGCCTAACATAAGCCCCAAGGGTTTTCACAAACTGCCTGGCAGTAGTTGTTGCCTTCCTAAGAAGACCAAAAATCTCCATTTTCCCATACTTGGATGACTGGCTTATAGTAGGTCAGTCTCCAGACCAAGTCAAAGTCACATCTGCAAGTGACCCAGCAAGTGCTCACTTCCTTAGGATTCCTTCTCAACCTACCAAACTCGGATCTTACTTCGAGTGGGAGCTCTTGCAGCAGGCTATTACTATCAGGACTATACAGCAGGCACTAGGACCCTCTGGTGATACTTCTGCCAGCAATACACAGCAGGGACCGGCCCCGACTTCGGTCGGGGTACAAGAGGGGGTGGACCTAGCTCCACCTCAGTTCTTTCCCGCCGCGTGCTGCACGTGAAGTCGAAGGAACAGCTTCTGCTTGCAGCTAAAGGTTTGTTCTCCAATCAACACTTGTTCTTCGGTTTTCTTCTCTTTTCGACGGGTTGTCTCGTACGTTGGTACCCGCCGTCAGTCCTCTGCCCGTCGGATGTTTTCCCCGCTTTAGAGTGTTGTTTTCCTCACTCTCAGCTCTGTTTTTCGAGTACCGATGTCAGCCGTTTTTCCCGGCTGAGTTCGATGTCTTCTCGGGCATCGGCATCTCCTGAACACTTGTGTGACTGCGGGAGGCAGGTCCCAGCGAAGGACAGGCATTGGCGCTGTGTTTTTTGTCTAGGCCCGGACCACGACACCGCCAGTTATGCAGATTGCCAGGCCTTTTCCAGGCCTTTACCAGCTGGACCCGCATCCGCCGCCTTAAGGCCTAACTGCTGGAGCAGAAGATGGATCTGCACTTCTCGGAGGGGAAGCGGATGGTGAAGAAGCGCCACAGCAAGCACCGTAGTTGGTTCCGTCACCGGTCACGGTCGCGGCCATCTCCCAAGAAGGCCTGTCCCTCGGGCTCTGGAGATCCTCTGAAGACTCCTCAGGCTAAGGCCAGCCCGTCGGGGTAGAAGCCGGCCAAGCCAAAGGTGACCCCGCCAAGATCATCGCTAAGCCCTTAGAGGTGCCTGCTCCGGCCCCACCTGCTAAGTCACTGGCCATCACCTGCTAGCGCGCCTCCGAGAACTAAGGACTCCAGCGCCCCCAGGCGTCACTCTGTCGCGGTCCATACCGAGCGCGGGTCGAAGGATGCAGGGACAATCATGGCCGGAACAGGCGTCCCCGTCGTCCAAGTCCTCCTTCCCTCTGGGCCCTCAGGAGAGCTCTCCTTCACGTCCCGACGTTCGAGACTTCCTTCCTGAAACGAGCGGCTGAAATATCCACCAAGGATGAGCTCAAGGATCTTTTCTCGTCTTGGTGGGGGAGGTCCAGACACCAGTACCAGACCCTGTGGGAAAACCACAGCCGGGAGGTGAGTCTTCCCCGAGGAAGTCACTGGAGCGCCAGCCTTCACCTCCCTCCAGGGCTCGTTCCCGCACAAGGTCTCAGGACCACCAACGTCACTCCCGGGATTCGGGTGACCGACGTCTGTCTAGGTCACGCTGCAGGAGCCTTTCTCGCTCCAGGCGAGAACGCTCCTGACGTCCGTCCTCTGACGGACGTCGGTCATTGCTCCGTCGCCGGTCCCCTAGCTACTGACGTCAGTGAAGGCATGGTCATAGGATGGGGTCAGACTACTCCAAGTCGGTTAGTCTATCCTCCTCCCCAACGTCGACCTCTTTTTCCTCTCTCAGCCACAAGCGCTCCCCGGGAGAGAAGAACCAGCCTCGCTCGCTTCCGGACGATCCTACCTTTATGAACGTCATGAGGCACATCCAGTCCTCAAACGAGTGGAACACGGAGGACTTGGTTCCGGAACACCAAAGATTGGCTAAGTACCTGAGGCAAAAGGAACCAGAGCCCCTGGTTATCCCTCCTTTAGTCGATACATTCCAGGACTTTACTAGAACCACCTGGATGCATCCAGCCTCAATCCCGGGAGTTCCAAAAAAGTCGGACAGGCTGTATAAGGCCCCGAGGGCAGACCCCTTTCTAGCGGAGCACCCTCAGGCCGATTCATCAGTGATCATGGCTGCCCATGACAAGTCTCGGCAACCGGAGCACCTCAGCTCCCAGCCTCCCGACCCGGAGTCCCGCTAGCTGGACCAGGTGGGCAAGAAAGTATATGCTGCCTCCACCTGTTCCATCCGTTCCCTCAATTTCCTAATGCATATAGTACAGTACCAGAATGCGATGTGGGAAAAAGGACTGGAGCTGGCAAAGACCATGCCAGACTCTGACCGAAAGGCACAGCTCCTGGCCCTCCTCCAGTCAGGCTCAGGCATAGGCTCTCATGTACTGAGGGCCTCGTATGACACTGCAGACACGGCAGCTAGGGCAGCCGCTTCCGGGGTGTGCCTCCGGTGCGATGCCTGGTTGAGAGTCTCAGGCTTTCACCCGGATCTGCAGGCCGGTATCAAGGATCTGCCCTTCCAGGGTACCGTGCTGTTTGGACAGGAGACAGAGGCTTTGATCTCCCACCTCCAGGAGTCTGGCTAGTCGATCCGGTCGGTCAGCCAGATGTACCATGGTGACCAGCAACGACAGCACCGTAGAAGGCTCTTTCGTAAGTCCTCAGGCAGTCAAGGTCCAGCCCGTGGCAACCAACAGGGGCAGAGAGGAGGCTTCTGCAGGAGATCCAGGAACCAGCATTCTGGTGGACCTCCTGCCCGTGGGCCCAAGTCCTCCCAGGCCTCTCTCCCCACTCCCGGCTCTGCCCAATGACTCCCTTCCGCCCCCCTCTTCCGCGGGAAAACCCAGGGGAGCCGGTTGGGGTCCGCTTCTCCCTTCATTTCGAAGGGTGGAAGTCTATCACCACAGACCAGTGGGTCTTGGATGTTATTCGGAGAGGACACACGCTAGAGTTTACAGAGTTTCCACCGCATACTCTGCCAGAGCTCTCCCATTATCCTCTTTCTCACATCCCACTAATAGAAGGAGAGATACAGACCCTCCTGCAGAAGAGAGCAATAGAGGTGTTCCCCTTGCATCAGCAAGGGCAGGGGTTCTATTCCCACTTCTTTCTGGTCCCAAAAAAGACTCGGGACCTTCGTCCCATTCTGGATCTCGGTTCTCTAAACCTCTTTATTGAGTACAAAAGGTTCAGGATGGTGACTCTTCAAGGACTCCTTCCCTTGCTGCATCAAGGGGACTGGCTATGTTCTCTCGACATTCAGGATACATATATGCACATCGGGGTTTGTCCTCCCCACAGGAAGTTTCTGAGGTTCGACTTCCAAGGGGAGCACTTTCAGTTTTGAATGCTTCCGTTCGGTCTCTCTTCCGCTCCGCGAGTCTTCACCAAATGCCTAGCAGTGGTGGCTGCGGCTGTAAGGCGTATGGGACACTACGTGTTCCCCTACCTAGACGATTGGCTGCTTACGGCCCGTCAGAGTAAGCCTCTTACGAGCCTCGAAGACACTTACTCTGTTCCGAGCTGGGATCACCCTGAACTTCTGAAAATCATCCCCGGAGCCCAGCCAAAAGCTTGCCTTCATAGGAGCGATCCTCGATTCTGTCCAGGGCATGGTCTTCCTCCCACAGGACAGGGGAGTTCGCTTGCGAGAGATGGCAGAACGGATCGCCATTACTCCTAGAGTTCCGACTCGGAACTTCCTCAGTTTACTGGGGCACGTGGTGGCGGCCATTCCTGTCACTCCTTTGGCCCGCCTCCACGTGGGAGTCCTGCAGTGGATGCTCAGGGTGCAGTGGGACCAAAGCTACAACGATCTAGACTCGCCAGTCAGGAGAACTCTGCTTTGGTGGATGGACCCCAGCAATCTGGAGAAAGGGGTCAGCTTTCGTTCGGAGCCACCATGTCAAACTCTGACAACAGATACCTCGGACCTGGGGTTGGGGGTGCACTTGGGTGCACGTCGAATGCAGGGGGTTTGGTCACCCGAGGAGCAGTCCCTTCACATCGATGTACTGGAAATGTGAACGGTCCTCTACGCCCTCCAGGCTTTTTGAGAGGGCCTGGTGCCAGGCTCTCTTCTAGTTCAGACAGACAACATGGCGGTCGTCTTTTACATCAACAAACAAGGGGGCACTCATTCGTACCCTCTTTGCAGGGAGGCAGTGAGAGTCTGGTACTGGGCGCTGGAGCGGGGCATCCTGCTGTCCGTAGTGCACGTTTCAGGCGTCCTAAACGATCTGGCCGACAGCCTCAGCAGGTCGCGTTCCAGAGTGCACGAGTGGGAGATGCTACAATCCGTAGCAGACCAGCTCTTCGATGGGTGGGGTCTTCCAGAGCTGGACCTCTTTGCGTCACCACGCAACGCCAAACTGCCACTGTTCTGCTCGCGGGAGCACACGCCTGGAGTTTTCTGGCCAGACGCGTTATTCCATTGCTAGGCAGGGAAGTTTCTCTATGCCTTTCCGCCCTTCCCTCTCATTCAGAGAGTACTGCTCAAGTTACAGGCAGAAGGGGCCCGAATGATCCTAGTGGCCCCCAAATGGCCTTGGCAGATTTGGTTCCCACTACTGCAGCAATTATCCATGGAACCTCCAGTTCCGCTGCCCGTATGCTCAGTTACTGTCCCAGGACCAAGGGTCGCTGGTCCATCCGGATCTTCGATCCTTACACCTACATGCTTGGCTCCTTCAGACGTAGCTCAACATAGATATGGGGTTTCCCCGGAAGTGGCAGTGTCCTAGTGTCAGCGAGAAAGCCCTCTACTCGCTCCACCTATGCTATGAAGTGGAAGCGTTTCTGTCTTTGGGCATTGCCGCAGCGTTTGGATCCGTTCACCTGCCCTGTGAACTCAGCTTTACAGTATCTCCTCTCCTTGTACGATAAGGGTCTGAGTTACTCCTCTATCAAGGTGCACATGTGGGCAATCTCCGCCTGTCATGCTCTTGTGGGGGAAAGAGCATTAGCACAACTGGATGTAGCCCGTACCTTTCTTAGGGGAATTCTACATATGAGACCTCCCATTCGGGACCTTGTCCCACCCTGGGACCTCCTTTTTGTGTTGGAGAATCTCGTCCTCCCTCCTTTTGAACCAGCAGCAGATTGTGAGCTGTTGCCTTTCTTGGAAGGTTTGCTTTTTGGTTGCTGTTACTTCAGCTCGAAGGGTTTCCGAGCTTCTGGCTATGATGTGTAAAGAGCCCTATTTGGTTTTCCACAGGGAAAGGGTTTCCCTCAGAACAAATCCTAAGTTTCTTCAGAAAGTGGTCTCAGAATTGACCCTCACCAGTCTGTTGATCTTCCTGTTTGTTTTCCTTCCCCTTCCAATAGAGGGGAGGCTCTCCTCCACACATTGGATGTCCACAGGACTCTGAGGTATTACCTCAAAAGGACGGCTCAGCACCGTACATCGGAGCAGCTCTTTGTGGCTTTTGCACCACATTGCTTGGGTCAACCGGTGTCCAAGCAAACTATCTCTAAATGGATAGTCCGCTGTGTCTCATTTTGCTACGAGCATCACAACAAACCCCTGCCGGGCCCGGTTAGGGGTCACTCCACCAGAGGAGTGTCAGCTTCTTTCGCCACCCTGCGAAATGTCACCATACAGGACATTTATGCGGCTGCAACCTGCAATTCGGTTCATACCTTTGTCAAGCATTACAGCTTGGATATCGTCTTCAGACTCCGAGCTGGCTTCGGCCTAGCTGTATTACAAGGGCTTTTGTCCTAAGGCCTCTAGAGTCAGCATATTCCACCTCCCGGGGTCGTCTACCTCCTTGTTGTGGGACTGCTTGGGACTCAGTAGACTCGAAGTAAGATAGTACAGTTACGTTAGAACTTACCATAACAGTAGATCTTCGAGAGGAGCTCTTGCAGCAGGTGCTACTTCCCACCCGCCTTCCTCCTCGAGGTGTGTAGATCCATTTTCGTCTTTCTTCTCCGACTCTCTTCATGGTAGGCTTTGTCTCCTTCTCTTGTCAGGCCGCCTTCTGGGTCTTGGCGGGAGAACTGAGGTGGAGCTGGGTCCGCCCCCTCTTGTACCCTGACCGACGTCGGGGTGGGGCCGGCGTCGGGGGCGGTCCCTGCTGTGTATTGCTGGCAGAAGTTTCACCGGAGGGTCCTAGTGCCTGTGGCATAGTCCTGATTGTAACAGCCTGCTGCAAGAGCTCCTCTCGAAGATCTACTGTTACAGTAAGTTCTTGCGTAACTGTACTTTCTCGAACCAGTGCAGCTCCTCACTTTCATAGGTGCAGAACTGGATACGGTAAAGGCGAGAGCCTTCCTTCCCTTGGAAAGGGCAAGGACCCTTATGGAACTGGCCTCTTCATTCACCCTTCAGGTGTCTCTACCAGCAAGGCATTTCCTTCAGCTACTGGGCCACATGGCAGCCTCCACAGCAGTGGTCCAGGGAGCAAGATTCCAAATGAGGGACATTCAGTTCCACTTAAGAGCCTTCTGGTCCCAAAGAAAGGATTCCCTTACCAAACTAATCCCAGTGACTCAAACCCTGATCCAAGCCTTGCAATGGTGGCGGGATCGGGACAGTTTGAGACAAAGGGTTACAATTGTCACTCTGTCTCATTCAGTGATACTCACCACAGATGCTTCCCTGCTGGGCTGGGGAGCCCATTTGGGGGATCTTACCACCCAAGGACTGTGGTAACCTCAGGAATCTCTGGTTCACATTAATCTCTTGGAACTTGGAGCAGTGTTTCTGGCACTGCAAGCCTTTTCCAAATCTGTACAGAACAAGGTGGTTCAGGTCAGAACAGACACCACCACCACGTGGTACATCAACAAGCAAGGAGGCACTCGGTCTACGGCCTTGTGCACATAAGCAATGAAGTTGTGGTCCCTGGCCTATTCCCTGCAAACCTCTCTGATGGCATTTCACCTTCCAGGGAAGGACAATGTCCTAGCAGATGCACTGAGCAGAATATCCCAGGACAATCACAAATGGACCCTAGATCCTCTTGTTTTGAAAGTGATTTTCTCGAGATGGGGCACTCCAGAGATGGATCTTTTTGCAGCCCCAGACAATCACCAACTTCCTCTCTTTTGTTGCAGACCCCCAGTCTTGGGCTCAGTCCCCCTGGATGCTCTGATTCTGAACTAGGAAGGGAAATTTCTGTATGCTTTTTTCCCCCTTCCCTCTCCTGTTCAGGGTGTTAGTCAAGATTAGGTCACAACCATGCAAAGTGATTCTGATTGCACCAGACTGGGCAAGACAGCCATGGTATCCCTTGTTGCTGTCCCTAACAGTCCACCTTCCCCTGTCTCTTCCCAGGAATTACAGCCTGTTAACATCCTCTCAGGGGAGGATTTGGTACCCGAATCTTCAGTCTCTCAATCTCAAGTCTTGGCTCTTGAATAGTTAAAGTTTGCAAATCTGCAGCTTTCCCAGTGGGTTCTGGATATCCTTAAGGCTTCTCAAAAGCCTTCCACCAGGGAGACTTATAACTCCAAATGGAAAAGATTCAGCATTTGGTGTTCTAAGAAGAATATTTCCCCAGACTCTGCTGAATTGCCTACAGTTCTGGATTATATGGTCCATCTTAATGGCCTAGGCCTCAGACCAGCTACCCTCAGAGTACACTTGGCAGCTGTTTCTGCTTTCCTGTCAGTAGGCAAGTCTTCCTCTCTGTCATCCCATCCTGTATTCTGTAAGTTGGTCAAGGGATTGCTTCACACCAATCCCCGCCCCCCCCTTTAGGGATCCTGCTCCTGCTTGGGACCTTAATGTTTGCATTGCTTAGCTTATGCAACCCCCATTTGAGCCTTTGTCCTCAGAAGAGCTTAAGTACTTGACTTGGAAAACTGTGTTTTTGGTAGCCATTCCTTCTGCCAGGCGTATCAGTGAATTGCAAGCCCTGTCAGTGGAATCTGATTTCATCTCTTTTCACAGAGATAAAGTGGTCCTTGGAACTAACAGAAAGTTCTTACCTAAAGTGGTTTCAGATTTCCAGCTCAACCAGTCTGCATCTCTCCCTGTTTTCTTCACTGACCATTCCTCCTCGGGAGACAGGAGGCTACACAGTTTGGATGTTGAAAGAGCCCTTAGCTACTATATAGAGCGTACCAAGGGTCACAGGTTTGAATCCCTCCAGTTGTTCCTCACTTATGGAGAAGTTGATAAAGGCAAGCCTGCCACTAAGATCTATTGCCAGGTGGATTGTTTCTTGTATACAATTCTGCTATGAAAAACTGGGTAGAACTCCACCCTCAGGCCTGAGGACTCATTCCACAAGAGGTACAGCTGCTTCCCTGGCTGCTGCCAGGGATATTCCTCTCTTACAAATTTGTCAAGCAGCCACCTGGAAAATGGTCCATACTTTCACCAAGCATTACTCTCTCGATATCCAGGCTAGAAGTGATGCTCGATTTGGCACAGCAGTACTTCAGAGCGTATTCCCAAAGTAGGTTCTGTCCCTCCTCCTTGGAGGTACTGCTTGGTAGTCTGCATATGTCAGAATACAGCAAGACTTCATGTTTGAAGAAAAAAAATACTCACCTTAGTAATTATGTTTCTTATAGTGGAGTCTTGCTGTATTCTGACTTCCCCCCCGCTTTCCCTCTCAGAACCTAGTTCTTGGGATGTTGGTGGGCAGGAGCAGTGTTGGCACCCTAGGGGTGTCCTTTTTACACCCTCTTTTTTTGTTTGGGTGGAATGTTGTGTTTTGGATGTATTTTTGTTTTTGGGTTTCCTGACTTGAGTCTTCCTTTGAAACCAAAAAACGTTATATTGCCAGTTGGCTAGTAAGAATTTTAGTTTCCACACAGAACACCTAGTGAGCCTTTGCTCGTAAAGATCTGACAGTTGCAGTTTAAACAACAGCAGGAAGGGCCCTCAACTGAGCTTGTGATGAACGTTCTACGCAAGGCATAGAAAAGTTAACTCTTTGTTCTCTGGGGCAGTTGAAAGGCAGGACCTAACTGCATATGTCAGAATACAGCAAGACTCCACTAGAAGAAACATAATTACTAAGGTGAGTAATTTTTTCTTCTCACCCTGATCATGAGGGAGTGGTTCAGACTGCTTCCTGTGATAAGGCCAATGTGCCCCTTTCTTCCCGGCCTCTAAGAAAAACTCCAGGAAACTGGATAGCATAGGCAGAAAAGTTTATACTTCAGCTTCCCTGCTAATAAGGCAGGCAGCATACTTGGCCTACACAGCTTGGTACGAATAAGCCCTTTGGAGCTCCATTTTGGCAGTGAGCGAGAAGCCTACTGGTGACTTGACAAAAAATTTGCCTGACACAGGAAAGACAGCCATGGATGCCATTAAGTAGCAGTTCCACATAGTAGTGGACACTAATGACACCGCATCCAGGGTCGTGACTCATGCAGTGTCCCTAAGAAAGTTTTTACCTGGCTTAGAACCACAAACCATTCCCAGGACACTCAAAAGCAATGCATATTCCTTGTGAAGGAAATTCGCTGTTTGGTGGCAAGACAAAGGCTTATATGTGAAGAAGGTTGATGAATACAAGACCATCTAGAAGAGCAACACTCTAGAGAAAAGACCTGCACTTCCTAAAGGCCTTTGGGAATGGGAGGTAGGTAGGTAGGGGATACTTCCCCTGTGCTTACATTATTTATGACTACCTTCTCCCACTGAAGGGTTTCTTCAGGGATAAGGGTTGGTGTGGCTCAGGCGTGCAGATGCAGTGCCAGCTCCCAAAGCCCAAGCTGAGCAAACCCCCAGACAAACTTGAAAAGGTCGCCCTGTCATTACTGGGGGATAAGGCTGCATCTTTTTTGTTTTTTCCCCAGGAATGGGGAAATAAATAGCTACAGACAAATGGGTCCTGGAAACAGTGAGTCCGGGTCTGCCACAGTAGTTCAAAAAATTTCCAAAACTGCAGTCACAAAATCTTCTGTCCTCTTATTCAAACAAGATGAAGTCTTGCTGTATTCTGACTATTGCAGTGATCTCCAACCTTTGAACTGCCCCGGAGAACAGAGTTAACTTCCCATGCAAGGCATGGAACACTGAGCTCGAGCTCGGTTGAAGCCTCTGTCTGCTGTTGTTTGAACCCCAACCGTCAGATTCTTTTCTCCGCCTCACTGAACAGTCGCTCAGGAGATTTCTCCTTCGCTCGGTTCAAAAAAAAAAAAGTCTGTTAGTGTTTTTTTCGTTCGGTTTCAACCGAATTTCTGCTTCTAACCTGTCTTAAGTCTCTGTCTGTGGTACTGTGAGTACTAGATAGGTTTTCTGTTAGTTTTCTGTGTGGAACTTGTAAACATTGGATTGGTTCGGTTTGAACTGATCAGGTTTGTCTAACAAAACATCTGTCTTATTAGAGTGTGGTAACCGGTCCGTATCGGTTCTAAAAAAACTGATTTCATTACGGTTTTTTCCAAGATCCGTAACACGGTCAGGAACCAATAGGGGTGTCTTGCCTGGCGGATTGCTGAAAAAAGGGTACGTTTTAGTTAGGATTGGCCATGTCTGAGAAACCCAAGAAAAAAAACGGGCCCATTGGTTTTCAACACTGTAGCGTGTGTGGGGAAGCCTTTGCTAAGGCTGATCCCCACACCACCTGTGTTTATTGTTTGGAGTTTGACCACCTCGATTCAGACTGCCAAATTTGTAAAAGTTTTCCCAAAGCTACCCTGGATAAGAGAGTAGGTAGGCTGAGGGAAAGGGAGGCCGAGAAGTCCGCTGACCCGGATGGCCAGCCCGTTCGGTTCGACCAACTAGAAGGAGTGCCCTCTGACCAGGGCGTAAAATCATTTGGTGATAAAAGGAGAACTAACGCTGAGGAGTCGGTTCGTTAAAAGAAAAGAAGGGATAAATCATCCGTTCGATCCACAAGTTCTTTCTCCGACTGCTGATGAGATAGCCAAAGCGATAAGGATAGTTCAGTCGCTAACTTCGGTTCCGGCCGAACCGGCACCATCTGGCAGGCGCTCGGTTCGGTCGGTTCCGGATTATACTTTAGAAGAATTTTATGAAGAGGAGGAGGAGGGAGAGTATGAAGATGATGATGGTGGTGGTGATTGTGAAAGTCTGGATGTGCCTATTGACCCGGACATCTCCCCAGACAGACCTTCAGGTGTTTCTCCTCCTAGGCTTTCTGAGTCCCCTTCCCACTTTGTTTTACAAAAAAGCGGCTGAAACCCTCCAGCTTCCTATGGAAGAAGCAGTAGAGGATCAGGAGGAGCCTGATTTTGTTGAGATGATGGACATCCCAGAGTCCAGGAGATTGTCTGTTCCCCTCCATAAGTCTTTTGGGAAACAGACATTTAAAATTCTAAAAACTCCTAATTCCATACCTCCTCTGGACAGAAGAATGGACAGGAGGTATACTCTTTCAGGCTCAGACACTGAGTTCTTTTCCCAGCAATGCAGCCATGTTTCTGGTAGTGCAGGCTGCTGCCTGTGATGAGGCAAATATTCCCTTGTCTTCACACGCCCCAGATAAGGACTCCAGGAGAATTGATGCCATGGCAAAGAAACAGTACATGGCAGCATCTTTGGGACTCAGGCAGGCTAACTATATGGCCTACACAGCTAGATACCAGAGATACCAGAAGTCCAGGTGGGACACTGTGATGGCTCTAGCTAAACAGGCCCCTGACCAGCTTGCCAAGGAGCTGGAGCGGGTGGCTGTGGATGGGATTGAGGCATCCAAGGTGCAATTTCATGCTGCTGTGGACTCCAGTGATGTTTCATCTAGAGTCATGGCTACATATGTCGCCCTTCGGAGGATGGCTTGGCTCAGATGTACTAGCCTGTCACAGGATACCCAGGCTAAGGTCATGGATTTTTCTGTCATTGGTAATTCTCTGTTTGAGGAGCAGACAGAGAACTACATGAAGAAGATGGACGAGTATAGGACCACCTACAGGAGTGCTCAGGCCAAAGAAAGGCAAGCCACTCCTCAGAGGCAGCATTCCAGGGGCAGGGGTAGGCCCTTTCATAGGCCTTTTTACCAAGCCCAGGCCTCCTCTTCTGCTTTTGCTCAGAGGGGGTTCTTTAGAGGGAGAGGCAGACTGGGTATGAACAAGCCTACTTCCACCCCTCAGCCTAAAGCCCCTGCCAAGCAGACACCCTGATGGGTCTGCCCTGACCGATTCTCCACTACCTGTAGGGGGCAGGCTGGCTTACTTTGTCCAGGACTAGAAGTCTTTAACATCAGACAAGTGGGTCCTGGAAGTAGTAAGCCACGGACTGGTTCTCGGCTTCAAAAAATTTCCCAAGATGAGTACCAGATCCTTTCCACCTGCAAATCCTTCAGAGGCCCTTGCCCTAGAGGCAGAGGTTTCTTCCCTCTTGGCTCTCAGAGCCATAGAAAGGGTTTCTACCCTACACAGGGGCAAAAATTTGTACTCCAGGTACTTCCTAATCCCCAAAAAGACAGGAGAATGGCGGCCCATCCTGGATCTGAGATCTAAACAAGCACCTTTTAAAGCCAAAATTCAAAATGGTGACTCTGGGAATGATTCTGCCCTCGCTAAGGCCAGGGGACTGGCTAGCCTCCCTGAACCTCAAGGATGCGTAGTTTCACATTGCCATCAGGTGCTCCCACAGAAAGTACCTCAGGTTCGAGTTGCCCTCAGGCCACTATCGATTCAGAGCAATGCCCTTTGGTCTAACATCAGCCCCAAGGGTGTTCACAAAGTGCCTGGCAGTAGTGGTTGCTTTCCTAAGGAGAAAAAAGATCTCCATCTTTCCATACCTGGATGACTGGCTCATAGTGGGTCAGTCTCCAGACCAAGTCGTCACATCTTCAGATAACTCAGCAACTGCTCACTTCCTTAGGATTCCTCCTAAACCTTCCCAAAGTCAGTTCTAGAGCCAGTGCAGCTCCTCACCTTTATAGGGGCGGAGCAGGATACAATAAGGGCAAAGGCCTTTCTTCCCCTGGACAGGGCAAGGACACTAATAGAACTGGCCTCTTCTTTCACCCTTCAGGTGTCTCGACCAGCAAGGCACTTCTTGCAGCTTCTGGGCCACATGGCAGCCTCTACAGCAGTGGTCCAGGGGGCAAGATTTCAGATGAGGGACATTCAGTTCCACTTGAGAACCTTCTGGTCCCAGAGAACAGTTTCCCTGACCAAACTAGTCCCAGTGACTGGAACCCTGATCCAGGCTTTGCAATGGTGGCAGGATCAGGACAATTTAAAGCAAGGATTTCCTTTTGTCACTCAGTCTCATTCTCTAATCCTTACCACAGATGCCTCCCTCTTGGGCTGGGGAGCTCACTTGGGGGATCTTACCACCCAAGGGCTGTGGTCACCTCAAGAATCTCTGCTTCACATCAATCTCTTGGAACTCAGAGCAGTGTTTCTGGCATTACAAGCTTTTTCTCCAAGTCTGTTCAGAACAAAGTAGTCCAGATCAGAACAGACAATACCACCACAATGTGGTACATCAGCAAGCAAGGGAGCACTCTGTCTCACCTTTGCAAGTAATGAGCACAAGTAATGAAGTTGTGGTCTCTGGCCTATTCCTCAGCTTCTCTCCAGCAGTTCACTTCCCAAGGAAGGACAATGTCCTGGCAGATGCCCTCAGCAGGATATCTCGGTGCCACCACGAATGGTCTCTAGATCCCTTAATTTTGAAGGTGATTTTCTCCAGATGGGGCACTCCACAGATAGATTTTTTTTGCAGCCCCAGACAATCACCAACTTCCTCTCTTTTGCTGCAGACCCCCAGTATTAGGCTCAGTCTCCCTGGATGCTCTGGTGCTCAGTTGGGAAGGGAAGTTCCTGTATGCTTACCCCCCTTTCCTCTCCTGTTCAAGGTACTAGTCAAGATCAGGTCTCAACCCTGCAGAGTGATTCTGATCGCTCCAGACTGGGCCAGACAGCCCCGGTACCCACTGTTGCTGTCCTTAGCAGTCCACCTTCCCCAGTCTCTTCCCAGGAATTACAACCTGTTGACATCCTCTTGGGAGGGTTTGGTATCCGAATCTCAAATCTCTCAATCTCAAGGCCTGGCTCTTGGAGAGTTAGTTTGCTGATCTGCACCTCTCTCATGGTGTTCTGGATATTCTAACGGCTTCTCGAAAGCCTTCCACCAGAAAGACTGACAACTCCAAATGGAAAAGGTTCACTATTTGGTGCTCTGGTAAGCATATGTCTCCAGAATCTGCTGGGTTGCCTACAGTCCTGGACTATTTGGTTCATCTCAATGGCTCGGGACTCAGACCAGCTACACTCAAAGTACATTTGGCAGCTGTTTCTGCTTTTTTGTCAGTAGGCAAGCCCTCTTCTCTTTCAGCCCATCCTGTATTTTGCAAATTCTTCAAGGGACTGTTGCACACCAATTCACCTTTCAGGGACCCTGCTCCTGCTTGGGACCTTAATGTTTGCATTGCTCAGCTTATGCAACCCCCTTTTGAGCCTTTGTCCTCTGCAGAGCTTAAGTACCTGACTTGGAAAACTGTGTTTTTTGGTAGCCATTACCTCTGCCAGGCGCATCAGTGAATTGCAAGCCCTGTCAGTGGAGCCTGATTTCATCTCTTTCCATAGAGATAAAGTGGTCCTAAGAACTAGCAGGAAGTTTTTGCCTAAGGTGGTTTCAGATTTCCACCTTAATCAATCTGTGTCTCTTCCTGTTTTCTTCACTGACCATTCCTCCTCTGGAGAAAGGAGGCTGCACAGTCTGGACATAAAAAGGGCCCTTAGCTGCTATATAGAGTGCACCGAGGGTCACAGGTTTGACTCCCTCCAGTTGTTCCTCACTTATGGAGAGGTCGGTAAGGGAAAACCTGCCACTAAAAGATCTATTGCCAGGTGGATTGTCTCTTATATACAATTCTGCTACAAAAAACTGGGTAGAATCCCACCCTCAGGCCTGAAAGCTCACTCTACTAGAGGTATAGCTGCTTCCCTGGCTGCTGCCAGGGATATTCCTATCTTAGAAATTTGTCAAGCAGCCACCTGGAAAACAGTCCATACTTTCACCAAGCATTACTCTCTGGATATCCAGGCTAGGAGTGATGCTTGGTTTGGCACAGCAGTACTTCAGAGCCTATTCCCAAAGTATGTTCTGTCCCTCCTCCATGGAGGTACTGCTTGGTAGTCTGCAATAGTCAGAATACAGCAAGACTCCATTAGAAGAAACAATATTACTAAGGTGAGTAATTTTTTCCTACAACTGAAAGACTGTTACATACGAACATCTGAAATTGCCAACAGATACAAGACATAATGGTCTATCAAGTGTGCTCGAGTGTGCAGCTCAGTTTATTTCCCTGGAGCTGCGCCCCCACGCCTCTTGGAGTGTACCATCTCCTCTCAAGTAACCTTCCCTTTCCTCTTCTCCGTAATGACTCCTCCCATCCTAATTTTCTTCTTCACCCTATCCCACCCTCCCTTGAAACTAGCAACATTAGTTGCCTGAATTACCTCTGGTAACTAGGTCCACCCTGACAACACCCTTTCAGTGCAAAAGTGCCTCCTCATTTCTTTCCTATGTCTACCCCCCACTAGTTTCAGGCTATGCCCCCCCTTTTTTGTACCCTCCTTTCTTAACGATGCCCTCCGTTCCAACCCTGTTTATGCCCTTAAGGTAATGGAAGGTCTCTATCATGTCCCCCCTCTTTCTTCTATCCTTCAGGGAGTACGTTGAGCTCACTCAGCCTCTCCTCATATGTTCTGTTCCCTATTCTCTAGATGATTTTGGTTGTCCTCTGCTGGACCCCCTCCAGAAGTTTGATATCCTTTTTCAGATATGGGCACCAGAACTGTACACAGTATTCCAGGTGTGGCCTCACCAGCGAGCTATACAGTGGTAGAATAAATTTCTCTTTCCAATAGGTGATTTCCCCCAGTGATGCAGCCCAGCATTTTATTTGCTTTGGCTGTTGCCTTCTGACACAGTGCCGAGTGTTTCATATCGCTTCTGACCATCACTCCAGGGTTATTTTCGTCCTCTGAAACTGTCACCTCTTCACCCTCCAGCCAGTAAGTGGCCCCATGGTTCCTGGCATTTAGGTGCATAAGCTTGCATTTCTTGGCATTGAAATGCAACTGCTAGATGCCTGACCATTTCTCCAGCCTAGCCAGATCCTTCCTTAAATCCCATCTCCCCTCCTCTGTGTCCACCCTCCCACAGAGCTTAATATTATCTGCAAAAGGGCTGATCTTACTTTTGATCCCCTTTGCTATGTCACCAATTAAGATGTTGAACAGCACAGGTTCGAGTACTGAGCCCTGTGGGTCCCGCTGGTTACAGGTCTAGGTTTGGATAGTTCGCCCCCCTACCACTATTCTCCAGTTCCTGTCCTGCAGCTAGTTCTTGACACACATCAGCAGTTTATCTCCTATTCCTAGGTCCCTCAGCTCAAGAGATGGGTAAGTTCTTGCTGAAGATATAGGTAAGAAAATTACTGCAAGCAAATGCAGTGCAAAAAGTTCCTCTCTCAAAGTGGGGAAAACGACTTTCCTAAAGATACTTCCCTGACCTACAAAAAAAATGGGAAGAGGCGGTCCAATGTAGACCTGATATCCGAACAAACACTAAAAGAATGAAACATTGTACATGGTAACACTGGGATCAGTGATTCATTCACTGCAAAAAGAAGATTGTCTGGGTCACTGTGTCTGAAGGATGCCTACTTTCACATACCAGTCAGGCCCAGCCAGAGAAAGTACCTTACATTCAGTGTAGGGAATTGCCACTGCCATTTCACGGCCCTTCCCTGTTATCTATCCTGAGAACCAAGAGTGTTCACAAAGTACCTAACTGTAGTGGCAGCACATTTGTAGAGGTAAAGGGTGGTGGTTGTTCCATATCTGGACGACTGGCTTGTCACAGGATAATCACACCAGGAGGCTAAGTCCTCCCTCCCTCCTTCTGACACAAGGCAACATGGAGGACCTGGGCTTCTTTATGAATGTTTAGAAGTCAAACAGAACCAGTTCAAGTTCTGGAGTTCAAATGTGCAGAGCTATGTACAGTATACCTTACAAGAGAACACTGTCGTTCCCAGGAAAGGGTAGCAAATCTGATGACTACTGAAAAATTCTTCAAGGAAGGTTAACCCAGATCTGCAAAAAAATTCTCTGCATTTGCTTGGGCGCATGGCCTCATCCACTGCAGGTGCCAGGTTCCAAATGAGAGCTGTCCAGCACCACCTAAGGAGCCATTGGTCCAAGCAGCGGGATCTACATTCAGAACTAGTGCCCATCACAAGGTGTCTGCTAAGGGGACTGGAGTGGTGGTAGGCAGAATGCAACCTGAAAGAGGGGGTACCCTTCCTTCAGCAATCTCCTACAGTCGTACTTACTACAGATATCTTCCTCCTGGGCTGGACTGGGGCGCCCACGTGGAACACCTTACTGTAAATGGTGTGTGGAGCACACAGGAGACTCAGGAACACATAAACCTCCTGGAGCTCAGGACAGTGTACCTGGCAATGCTGACATTTTCCTCCAACATAAGGGGTCAGTCTGTCCAGATCAGGGCAGGCAACACCACAACTATGTATTATATAAACAAACAAGGAGGAACATGATCTTCAAAACTGTGTGCAGAAGCAATGAAGATCTGGAACCTAGCACACTTCTTGAAAGGCCAGCTCTCGGCAATACGTCTGCCAGGGAAGGATGATCTGCTAGCGACAGTGTTCGGAAGGTGGGGCATGCTTTGCATTGTGGGGGCATGTGTGATTTTGTATTTTCTTGAAACTTGGCTTCCCAGCCAAATGCCCTTTGGGGTAACCCTTGCCTCAGTGTTTGCGCACAGAGGTTCTTTGTCTTTTAAATGTTTTTTAATTTTAATGGGTTCACCACAATATATCCAAGGCACACTGCCTATAGGGTAGCTGGTCCATCCCACTGGGGTGTCAAACAGACGAGGCATACTGATGAGTCCTGGTAGGACGAAACACGTGTCTGTCTTCTGTTAGCACCCTTTGCAAACTGTGTGAGAGGCCTTTTGGCACCATGCAGTTCTGCTTAAAGTTGGACCAGCATAAAATTCTGTGGTGATTTGCATATGCAGCCCATGATGCTTTGCATTGTGGGGGCATGTGTGATTTTGTATTTTCACAAATATACCTTGTTGCATCATGGGAAAATGAGCAGCTCCCACTGTTCTGTTGCAGACCCTTGTTGATGGGTACATTCCCAGAGGATAGTCTAGTCCTCAACTGCTCAAGAAAGTTTCTTTATGCCTTCCCACCTTTTCCACTTTTGTTGAGTACTGCTAAAACTAAGAACGGGGTCAGCAGCAATGGTCTCACCGCTTCAGACGGGGCCAGGCAAATTTGGTGCTCCCAGCTCCTGTCCCTCTCCATCGGACATCCTATCAACCTTCCCCTTAGAAACAGTCTGCTGACTTTGCCTCAGGGCAGGATATCATTCCCAGATCTGAGAACTCTTGTGTGGTGCTTGAAGAGCTAGAGATCTCTTGACTAAATCTTTCTGAAAATGGTATGCAAGTGCTTAAGGTTTCCAGGAAACCAGCAACTAGAAAAACCTACACCTTAAAGTGGAATTTTTTTTTATTTGGCATATATTTCTATAAGAAAGAAGTCTCTTCAAAACATTTGTCAGTGAGAGCTATCATAGGAGGGATAGTCACCCCTAAAAGAATAAAACAGTTGCATTAAAGGCTTGAGAACTACTGTATACTGTGAACCACAGATCTTCTTTGGGAATATCTCTGTCATCACCTATAGAACTTAGCCATCAGGAATCAGGATCACATGGAAGTTTTTTCTGTAGTAATCTATTAGGGGCCGCCCACGCCGACATCAGGCTCCAGTATCACACGCCCTATATTAGCATAGATGGCTGTGCTCCATCCTAGTTCTTTGCCGCCATCGACTAGTCGCGCAAGGATTCCACAGAAGCTTTTTCACTCAGTGCGACTGCCAAAACTACTTACCCTTTTTTTCTGTGGTATTTGTCTTGGAATCTCTTTAGTTTAAACTGATTTTTTGTGACTTTTGTATGTCAAACTAATCCCTCGTCTGCTCTTTTTTTCTATTGCTGCCACTGTGGAAAGAAGATTCTTCAACTGACGACCACAAACTCCGTATATGCTGTCTTAGTCCTAGTCGCAACTTTTTTGCCTGTGAGTTCTGCCTAAAGTTCCTAATAGAGCAAGAGGCAGCCAGCAGAGAGCCGCCTGCCCCCTTCCCCAAACAAAATCACCAGCATCCTCTTCTGGTTTTCCGGTCAAAAAGGCCTGGGACAAATCCTCAGAGAAACACTCTCATTGGAAGAAGGACTGGCCGAAGGACAGCCCCCACCTGTCGGGCATCCTTGTCCCCGTTGGAATCTTTCTCATCTTCTCCAAGGATCACTCCCCTAGGAACACTACGTCAACTGCTTCGGCGTTGGCATCTCGCTCTGTGCAGGCCTCTGCTCCTATCAGGCCCCCACAGAGGAGTCTTCTCCCAGGAATCACAGGGCTGTGGAGGGGCTGTTAACCTATGGGTTGTCTGCCCCAGCCCCGTCGTCGCGATCTCTCTAAGCTCAAGGTCCTCAGATGGTGGGCCCTACCACTTCCAGTATTGCTAGCGGTGCTTCTTCGGAGCTGGGCCTTAAGCCTCTGCTGTTGATGCCTGTGTCAACGATGATTCCTTTCCCGCTGTTGCTCTTAACTCATTCATACCGCAAGAGCTCTTTGAGACTTCGACCACTTGTGCCCTGCATACTCTAAGCACTGCATCCTGGGCCTTTCTAAGCAAAATCAAGCCATAATCAGCATGCCGCAAACAAATGTGAATACCTCTTGAACCGTAACTGCTACACACAAAGTACGAGTGGCAAAGTTGTTCATCACAACATTACCTTTCCAGTAGTACTATGCAGTCAATTGTTATGAGTTTGGTTTTTATTTTATACTAGCTGAAATTCCAAACGACTGTGTAGATTTTTTTTTTTTAGATTTTTTCAAGGTGTTTAGGTGTGGCTTGAGAGACAAATGTCAGCCATGCACACCATACCTTAAACAAATGCGAATAACTCAAAGTATACGTGGTAGACACAAAGTATCAGTGGCAAAATTGTTCAGCACAAAATTACCTTTCTAACAGTGCCATTCAATCAATTGTAATCTATTTAGTTCTTATTTTATACTAGTTGAAATGCCAAACAACTGTTTTTTTTTTTTTTTTAACATTTATTCAAGGTGCTTAGGTGAGGCTTGAGAGACTGATGTCAGCCATGTACACCATACCTTAAACAAATGCGAATAACTTCTAAAGTATATGTGATGGACACAAAGTATCAGCAGCAGAATTGTTCAGCACGAAATTACCTTTCTAATGGTGCTATGCAAACAATTCTAAGCAATTTGGTTTGTTTAATATTTAGGTAAAAACTGCTGACTTCCTCAGATGTTTCCAGGCCTGACTGTAAGTCAGCTGAGTACGTCTACAGGCGTTATTGGCCTGAGTGGCTATGCTTTCAGACACCACCTACAGGCGTATCTAGGCCTGAATGAGTCAATGCTGTTGTTTTCTCTGTTACCATGTCTGTCATACAACAGTTTGTTCCATGACCTGGGCCGTCGTCGCCCGTGCCATTGAGTATTGTCTCAACGTCGATGCCAGTTCAGCCTTGTTCGTGCTACGCTTTGTAAAGAGCCGTTGGTACTCTAGCTGTTAATCCCTGCTTCAGAGCAGACCAACGTTGAGGAAGAATACCACCCTGACCTCATCCTTCCTGAGGATGAGGAGGAAGACATTGAAGTGGACTCCTTAGGTCCACGGTCTCCTCCAGGCTCAGTCAAATACACCCCCCGCCCCCGACGACCGCATCTTTCTTCAGCATTATGAAGCAGTTCTCCTCCACTCTGGGGTTCTAGACTGAGGAAGAGGATGTCACCAGGAGGAATCTAGTGGATTTCTTGGAGATCTCAGAATCTCCACCCAGAGTTATTTCTCCTCCTGTCAGCACTAAATGATGCTGCCACTGCTGCCTTGCACAGACCCAACCTGGTACCAGTCATGGCCAGAAAGGCTGATCAGCTTTACCAGGCATCCGGGGGGGGGGGTGCTGCCCTGTTATGTAACCCAGGTGGAAACAGAATTTGTGGTAATTAAGGCTGCGTATGACAGAACTAAGGCACCTAAGCACCTTAGATCTTACTTGGAGAGGGCTCTTGCAGTAGGTATTCACCAATAGGTCTAAGGCATCAGGATCCCACGAAAAAATCTTCGAGCTAGCAGTCTCTGGCGGGGGACCACCACCCCCACATCAGCTAACCTGCGTCAGCCCGCGTCTGTATAAAGGGGCGGTCCCCACGCCCACCTTCCAGTTCTTTCCCACTGTCGGCTTGCGAAAGTACCTAGCAGAAGAACAGCGCTATTGGCATCACTGTTTTGGATGAGTATTTACTCCCATTTCTACAACTTTGAAGTTTCTTTATTTAGATCGTATAGTTTAATTGGCTGTGTATGTCGTCCCCGACCCCCTCAGACTTACATAAAAACAAGTGTGACTTGTGCGGATCCCAGCTCCCACATAAGGATGGCCATTCCCTGTGCTTCTTCTGTCTAGGCCAAGAGGAGTGTGACCACTGCCAGAAATTCAGTTCAGTCACCCGTTAAAAGCAACAGCAGTCCCTGGATGCCCATATTCTAAAGAAAAAGATGGCCTCCATGGAAAAAGAATTGAAAAAACTCGGGCAGACGTCTACCTTTCCCGAAGGCCACGATAAGAAAAAACGGGACAAGGAGAAGCATAGGGACAGGTATTATTCATCCACAGCCCCGTCTACTTCGGGTGGAGGACGGCCTTACAGGTATATTCTCCTCCAGGGGCCGTTCTCTGATGGCCGCTTTGGTGGTGTCCAAGCGTGCGTTGGCCCTCCCCATCTGGCTCGCTCTCTGGCCGGATGAGAGCCTCCGGGGCAAGGAGGACTCCACTCCTGCTATGGTTGCTTCTTCCACATGGCCTGCCGTTGTGAGTGGGTCTGATAAGTTGGGCTCTGCTGCTTCCCGCCCGGACAAGGCTGATAAATCACCCGTCGACCAGTTTGACAAACGTCCAGCCTGTGATCCCCGTCAGGTCCTGACACCACACCTGACGTTCGGGGGTCACCGTAGCTGACACCTGACCAGCTGCCTCCGGAGGCTTCTCCGTCCCTGCCGCTTCCTCTCTGGGAGTCAGCCCCCTTTCCCCGTCTGGGGATGAGGACCAAGGGACGCTGCCACCGTCTGGGGCGCTCTCCCCAGTGCCAGAGCCTCTGACTCCCAATCGGCGACCGACCTTCTGCTCCGTAGCCATCTAGGCTGTCCGGGGCCTGTTTTTCCAAATGCAGCCTACGGGGCCCTTCGTTTCTGCCCCCTCGCCTGCGGGCGATGCCAGACCTGTGGGGGCCTCCGTCAGGACCTTTCGCTCCTTCGAGTCCTCAAACGCCAGGATACCCTATGCCACAATACCCGGTGCCTGGATTCCATAACCCAGGCTTTCCAATGTTGGGTTTCGGGTACCAATACTACGGGTTCCCAAATTACCAGTTTCAGAGTTCCCTTCCTCACCCGCAGGTGGACTTGAAGTCGGTACTGTCATACTGGTGGGCTGAAGCCAAATCCTAGCTCTCCTCGGAACTGGATAAACATCAGCCGACGCTGCACCCAACGCAGGCTCCCGCATGTCGGCCAGAGGAGAACCCTCTGATGTTACCGGATGCCAGACCAAAACCTTCAACTGGTGCTTGCCCTAGGGAATTCTCCCGACCGCTGGATATGTCCAGACTGGTTGAACTTCCCCTACCTCCAATAGTTACTTCATCCTCTCAGGAGTTCTCGGAACCCGATAGTGATTTCGAGCCCTCTGCCCCTGGAGATGAGCCTCATACTCCAGAGACTCCCAAATCGAAGGATTCTCCTAACCGCTAACCCGGTTCCAATTTAAAATCTTTTTCAGATCTTCCCTTGTCAATCTTCACCATTCATTACTGCTTAAGCCGGGCGGCGCACCCTTCACGGGAGTTTTTTTTGAGTCGTCAGCGCCGCCTCGAAAGAACGGCGTGCTGCTTGTGAGGCGGCATATTAGGTGCCGCAGACTCCTCCTGTATCTCAGTTCTGTTTCTCCCACCGCCGAGCTGCACCTGCTGCGGTAGCATATAGTGTTCTCGGTTTCTTCAAGACTCCTCATTTTTCTCAGAAGGTTTTCACAACTCGCTCGATGCTGTACACGGTAAGACCGTTCCTTTTGTTTTCTTTCTGACGTAGAGTCCTTGTGCTTCCTTGTTTAGTTATCATGTGCGGTTCGGGAGCAAGGCATAAATCGAGCGGGCCGCCCTATGCGTCCGGTGCTCCTGTGGCATTTTTCCGTCTGCGACCGGGCATGATGTCTGTCTCCGTTGCCTGGGACTCAACCACAACATAGACACGCGGCGACGCTTGTTTCTCCATGGACTGTCGTGTCCTCTAAGTCCGTGACGTCTCATGCTCGACAAGGCCCGCGCGACCTTCGGGGATGGCGCTGGCCCAGGGACTCCCAGGTAAGATCTCTAGGCCCTTCCCGGGTCCCTCCCGGCCTATCCGTCCGTGGAGAGGAGGTTCCCTTCTTCTTTGCCAAGAGGAAGTTTCTCTGGCGGTGTCGGGAACGTCGTGAGTCCCATCTGGGGCGCGACCGGGACACCGCCTTGGCAGTCACCTCCTCGGAGGTGCAGGCTCCCCCAGTGTCGAGGCCCACGCCTCCTGGGCCTGGCACCGGTGGACCCTCGCGCGCCTTCCGCGCCGTCTTGCCGGTGATCGGGATGGTGCTGTAGGCCCGGTTTGCGCCTCCTGGCGCGCCGGGTTGGGTTCCGCGCCGGGCCTAACTGGCGCGGCAGGGAGCCAGGACCGGCCTAGCTGTCGCGGGTGAGCTAGGGTCGTCCGGCGCTGTCCCTAGCACCGGCGCCGTTCCTCCGGGGACCCATGGGGTTGCCAGCATCGAGGTTCTGCTGGTCTCGTCCTCTTCGGAGGTTGATGACTCTGATGTGGACCCATCCTGGCTCCCTGACTCTTCGGGGTCGGGGTCCCCGGTGGCACGGGGTGCTAGGTGGCACAGCGGGCCCCTCCCGCTGTCCCCACTCCCGTCCCTCCCTTAGGGCCCTCGGCTAGGGGTGGCCCGGGTCCCGGGGTGATGTGGTGGGGACTGAAGGGGGGCTCCCTCCCTGGGGGTCTCAGACAGCTGCCTCCCGGTGCTGCTGCCACCACTCGGTGGGGGAACGCTGAGTCGAGGGAGGAGGGCTCTCGGAGTCCGAGGGTCGAGGACGGCGTCGCTGCTCCGCCGCCACCCCTCGGGGTGGCTAGGAGTCGTAGCGCCAACCCTGCCTTTCCTCTTGGGCCCCAGGGTTCCCTCCGGTGGTGTTGCTGTGGACTGCCCTCCGGATCCATGCAGTCCCGGGTTCGGCCACAGGAGGATCCCCCGGCTCTTCCAGGCATCCCATCCCCAGGGTCTTGTCTTGTGGCCTGGTTTGTTGTCCGGGATCCCGCCAGCTCGGGCTCCGTTCCCTGGATTTCAGAGCCCTAGCAGAGGTCAGTTGCCTCTTCGCAGGTGCCCTTCTCCAGTACCTCTGCTACCACCCCCCGCTCTTCCAGGCCATGTCGGTCCTACGGGTCCATTATTCTGGGAGCAGTTCAGAGGTTCTCCGGCAGCCTTCCCCTCATAAGTTGGACATATGCATGAGTGGGTCTTTCGACTCTCCCCACCGCTGCAGGAATCTTCTGGACATTAGAGCTCTCCATCATCCTTGTCTTCCTCCTCTGAGGGAGAGGAACCACTTGCTCACCTTTCTTGCAACGCTGATTTCACTGAATATCAGCGATTCCTTTCAAGGATGGTGAGGGATCTTCGAATCTCTTACGTTAGGCGAGACAATACTGAACAGAGCCGGGTGAATTCCTTGGAGAATTCAGTGCCCAGCACTTGTGGTGTCACCTTCCTGGCCTATCCCCTTCCAGGAGGCATCTATTGTTCCTGGCAGTCGCCAGCCGCCCTTTCTCCAGCCCCGGCAGACTGTCGTTGAAGGTATTGTGCCCCCTCGGAATCCCTGGGTACCCTTCCCAACCCGTCCTCGGGTTTGGTCTACCTAGAGACTCCTTCCGGGCGTCACCGCCTGGCGCATGACCGTCCACCGGATTCGGAATCCCTACAATTTGACCGGTGGGGGCGAAGAGTGTTCTCTTCTTCTCGTGCGGTGCTTACATTGCATCACATCAGGCTCACCACGCTGCCTACAATCGGGCATCTGTGGTCGATGCTCTCCCAGCTCTTAGCATCAATGCCTGATATGGAGCACACCAGACAGGCTATTGCCCTCTGCTATAGGCCTGGAGCTGGCAAGACACCTAGCAAGGGCATCTTTATGACGCCAATGAGGTGGCTTCCAGGCTTCATGGGACAGCGATCTGCATTAGGCGGACGGCATGGTTTCGCCTATCAGGTTGCTCACCCTGGCCCGGCTTGGGTGATGCGCTCCCGCTTCTGGGGACCGTCTCTTTTTTTTTTCTTCAGAGCTAGGGGATTTCTGCAGGGCTTCCCTCTCCATCTCCTCGGCCCTGGGGGCACCTCCTAGCTCTTCTCCCACTTAGTCTTCTCTGTATTAGCCAGGGTCTTCCCTCTGTTTCTCACCAACAGGAGGCTGGGGTCTTGTTCCCTCAGGGTTCTGCCCCCTTTTTGGAAGGGAGGTGCTTAGCATTAATTTTGGTGAAGATTGACAAGGAAGATATGAAAATTACGACTACCGTGCATTCTTGATCTTCTCTTGTATCTTCACCATTCATTACTGATTCCCACCTTCCCTCAGTGGCCTCCTTCTGTAGGCGCCTCCTCCCTCCCCTGCTTCTCTTACTCCCCTTGGCCTTTGCCAAAAACAACTTTTCTGCTCTTTTTCCCCATTCTTGTGAATGGATCTCCTTTTTTCCTCAAGGTGAAGGGGAACGAGCACGGTTCCAAATTTCTTTAATTCTGAGGGAACTCTTTCTGACTGCCCTATGGTGCGATTCCTCACTCTCTTCAGGTCATGCAGTTTCACAGCCCAGGTGGCCACGCCTGTCTTGGCCTCCATAAAGTCTGAATCCTCTCGCAGGTCTTTATTTCAAGCTCTTCTAGCTGCTGACTGAACTTGTCAGCTCTGAGCATGTCTGCGGTTTCGTCGCTAAAGATCTGAGTTCCACCTGACTTTTCATACAAAACTGCCTTCTAGAAGGCATAGTCTTCCATACACTTCTGTGTTAGCACTTAACAAGGTGCTAAGGATTTAGTCCCTCCTGGATGGGTGCTCTACCCGGAACAGTTTCTGCCCGGACAGTCTAAGTGCCCTCAACTAGGATGAAGGGACTTGGCAGGTGAGAGTTCAGAGTCTGCCTTCTTCGCATCCTGTTCAGGTGGTTGGTTGAACCTCACCTCAGTCCTGCCAACTGGGTTCTTGCTCCCTGGTCAGTTTCGAGCTTGCTCTGTCCAACCAATGCTCTGTGCGCTCTCTCCTCTCAACATTCTTCTTTTCTTCTCTCTCTCTTTCTCTCTTCTTTCTTCTTTCTTCTTTCTTTCTTTCTCTCTCTCTTCTTCCCTTCCTCCTCTCTGTTCCTCCCTTAGAGCCGCCTGGGAAGGAGGCCCTTATGTCCCTTAGGTAGAATTCTCCTCTCTGTCTACTTTCCATCGGCTTTTTCCTTTTCAGTTTATTTCCTTTCCTTTTCTATCCCTCGGTCTCTGCCTCACTTTCTTTTTCTTACCTTTATTTTCTACTCTCCGGCTACCAGAACAGAGATATAGGTGGAGTCTGCGGCACCTAACGCGCCGCCCGCATGACGAGCATGCCTTCCTCGAGGGTGGCGCCGTTGGAGCCGAACTCCAAAAAACAAACAAAAAAAACTCCTCAGAGGGGTGGCGTCCGCTTCAACCCAAGCAGTAATGAATGGTGAAGATCAAGAATTACGGTAGGTACGTAATTTTCATTTCTTTTTTGAGCCTGATCTGTTCCTGAACCGACCGCAAAAAAAAAAAAAAATTTGTGGTTCAGGTTTGTCTCCTGAAAATGGAGCATTCTGAAAAACCTACGAAAGACTGGTCCCCCAGGTTTTAAAAATTGTGTCAAGTGTGTGGAAGTGTTTGCCTGAGCAGACAAACATGACAGTTGTGTACTCTGCCTGGGAACCGATCATTTGAATTCTGACTGTGATATCTGAAAATCTTTCCCACAGAAAACTGTGGAAATACGGTTGGAGAGGTTGCATAAAAAATTAGGGGGTGTTTCAGGCTCTAACCAGCCAGCATCTTCAAAACCAGCGGGTGAAAACGCAATTTCTTCTGTTACCACCCCTGATAAGGGTGACTCAACCTCTCTAAAAAGACTGAGTGGCCCGGCTGGCTCTCCGGTACCCTCCAAAAAGTTGAAGAAGACCAAGCACGTTGAACCCCAGGCAATACCTACAGGGAGTTCTTCTGCGCCTTCAGTCTGCCTGCACTGCTGAGGAAATTGCATGGGCTGTTAAAGTCATTGAGGCAATTCAGGGGTTTATACCTTCTCCAACCCCTCCTCCTCCATGGGTTCAGGTGAGTATTCCCTCCTCAGATCCCCAGTCTCAAGAGATGGATATTGGGGAGTATAACTTACCAGAAGATGATGATGGTGAGCCCACTGAACCGGAAATCTCACCAGAGCAGGACTTTGGCTTCCTCCTAGGCCTGAGGATTTTTTCTCTCACTTTTCCTCTGTAAGGAATATAGTAGATGCCCTTGACCTGGCTACCACCGAGGTCATAGAAGATGAGGAGGTAGAATATATGGAGATGATGGGGTTAACACCCACTAAGAAGATTTTCCTGCCTATCAATAAATTCTTTAAGAAGGATTTATTTACAGTCCTGCAGAACCCTAACTCTGTCATGCCTCTGGATAAGAAGGCTGACAAGAAGTACTAGTTGGACAGGAAAGGGGCTGAATTCCTCTATTCTCACTCTGATCATCGGGGTATAGTCCAACAGGGAGCCTGTGAGAAGGTGAGGGTTCCTTTATCCTCTCACTCTCCTGAGAAGGATTTAAGGAAAGAGTACTTAGCTGCCTCTCTGGGGGTCAGACAAGCTAATTACCAGGCCTACGCTGCACAGTATCAGAAGACACTGTGGCAGTCTGTTCTGGCCATGTCAGAGAAGGTTTCCTCTCCTATCTCTGACGACCTAGCAGAAACAGCCAGGTTTGGACTGGAAGCATCTAAATACCAGTTCCAGATGGCAGCAGATGCCAGTGATAATGCCGGTAGGATTATACTTCCGACTGTAGCCCTGAGAAGGTTTGCTTGGCTAAGAGCTACAAATCTGACACAGGACACCTAGGCTAAGGCCATGGATTTTCCTGTACAGGATCATTCTCTCTTTGGCAAACAGACCGAAAAATATATGAAAAAGGTGGATGAATGCAAAACTACCTATAAGAGCAATTCATCCAAAGAAGGGCGTACTACTTCTTATAGGCGTTATGGAAGGGGAGGTGGAGGAAGGTCCTATGGTAGGCCCCTTCTGTCAGCCTCAAGCTGTTCCACAGCTGCAGCCATACCCACAACAGACTGGGTATTATAGGGCCAGAGGCAGGAGGGGCTCCGGGAGGGGTTCCCAATCCTCCCAGGCTCAGGCCCTACTGAAACAAAATCCCTGACTCCTTTGCCAAGGCCGCCTCCCTAATACCAGTAGGGGGCGTACTGGCTCACTTCTTTCGGGCCTGGTAGGCCATAACCACGGACAAGTGCGTACTGGAAGTAGTAAGCCAGGGATTGCCTCTGGGTTTCAGATCTTTTCCTTCTCTGAAGTCGCAGCTGCTTAAACCAGCCTCCCTTCTCGAAGAGCAGCTCCTGGAACAGGAGATCTTACTCCGAGAGGGCTCTTGCAGTAGGTAATTACATATAGGACTGACGCGGCCGGCAGGACCCCACGGAGACCTTCTAGCTAGCAGTCCCTGGCAGGGACCGCCCCATGTCAGGGTGACCAGCGCCATACGACGTTGAGATAAAGGGGCGGTCCCGACGTTCAGATTCCAGTTCTTTTCCGCTTCAGCTCGATGGCGCCTTATGAAAAGTTTGTGCTTCATTAGCCCTACCCTTCGCCGGGTTTTACTTCAAAAATTAAAATGATTTTTCTTATATCGTCAGGTCAATGTCGGTGTATGTCGTCCCCTACACCCTCCGAGCACAAAAACAAGTGCAACTCGTGCGGCGCCCAACTGCCACACAAGTAAGGCCATTCTCTCTGCCTTTTCTGCCTAGGCCCCAACCACCCGGTCGACAAGTGCCAGCATTGCCTCAACTTCAACGCGGCTACCTGCAAACGACGCCAACAGTCCCTGGAAGCCCATCTTCTCAAGAAAAAGATGTCTTCGATGGAAAAAGAGTTGAAGAAGCTGAGGCAGGCGTCGACTTCTCCGGAAGGCCGTCACAAAAAGCGGGACAAGGAGAGGCACCGGGAGAAGGTTTCTTCCTCAGCGACCGCTGAGTCGCCCAGGTAACATCCCTCCGGGGACCATCTGACTGCAGCCTCCAGTGGTTTGGGAGGCGCCCGCCTGCCCGCTGGCTCGCGCCGACTCTGCGGGCGCCTCCCAGGCAAAGGAGGCTTCTGCCCCGGTTCGGCTGCAGGCTTGCGTGCCTACTGGCGTGGCGACTTCCATAAGTCGACGCCAGCTTGTCCGCCGGGAGAGGGTCGAGAAGACGCCCACCTTCGGGCGGCACACTCACCACGCCCCTTCCGCACCGGACTGCTCCTCTACTCGGCCCGCCCGCGAGAGGGACCCCATAAGCTGGATGCCGGCTCCCCACTGCCCGCAGGGAACTAGCCCTTGCCGCACGTCGGCCCCTGACGCAAGCACCAGGTGATGGAACCCACGACGGACCCCCACGCCTGTCAGACCAAGTTCCCTCGCAGCTCGCTGCTGTCCGGGAGCCAGAGTCCCCCAGCCTGACCCTGACCTCCATCCTCGGCAATGTGGGGATTTTGCCTCCGCCAGACCCTCCTCCAAGGAATCAGGATCTGATGCTGGCTGCACGACACTGGCCAGGATTTTCCTCCGTGCCCTGCACCCTCCGGGTCTTCAATGTTGATCCGATCTGGGCCACCATCCGGCCTGCTGCTCCGCAGCTCCTCCGGCGCCCGGTACGCGCCAACTTATCCGACGCCATTGTACCTGGAACGCAGTACCAGACGCTGTCCCTCCGACGCCGCAGTACCCGACGTTGGCCCTAGCGCGAGGATTTTCTGCAGCCTGGTTCTGGATACTCTTAGGGGTACAACCCATACGCCTTCCTCCTCCTCCTCCTCCTCCTCCTCCACCATCCTACGGCCGCGGTGGACCTGCAGGAGATCAGGGTCTCATGGTGGGCTGAGTCAAGGCTCAGCTCACCAAGGAGGTAGAGAGCCACCTACGCGACGGTTGCCGCCCCAGCTCCCGTCGCCTGGGGCAGCACACTTCTCACCACTCCAGATTCCAGAGCCCTTCCCTCTGGATCTTGAGGGGCAGGCCACGCGTCCAGGGGTCCCCCCCAAGGAACCCGTTCCTGCCCCAAGCCGTGTTAGGGAGTCATAGTCTACTTCCGATTCTTCGTCCCTCTCGGATTCTTCCGAAGGATGCTCTGAGAGAGACGACGAGCCTCGCTCTCCGTCTAAGCCCCGGCCGAGGACCCCTCCGAAGTCTCCTCCGGAGGATCCTTCCTTCACGGAGTTGTTGGAGGCAGTATAGTGCAGTGGTCTAAGGCTCTGAGCTGTAAATCTGGTGACATCCAGCAGATCAGACCTGGGGTTTGAATCCCACAGCTTCCACTTGCATACTGTGTGACCCTGAGCAAGTCACTTAACCTCCTTGTGCTCCCAGGTCACTCCTGTAAAAAAGCTTTCAGCTTAGTGTGCTATACCTGGTTAAACAACTAAATAAAAAAAAAATAACGAAATAAAAAAGAAAAATCCAGGAAGTTCATCAGTGGCGCTCCTTGGAACCAGATCCTTAGCGACTTAAACTTGCCGAACATCTGGACCTGCCCCTGACAGCTCCAACTTTAGTGCCACCCTGGATTGAGCCTCACGCCCACCTTGTTTCCGCGATTTGAAAACAACCGTCGGCATTAGCCCCACTTCCTAGGAAGTCTAGCAGACTATACCAGGCTCCAGAGGGTGTAGACTATCTGGACTCCCACCCTTGCGCAGATTCGGTCGTGATTAGCGCCGCTCACGGCAGGTCAGCGCACCCCAAACATCTAAGCTCGTCTCCCCCAGGTAAGGAATCTCGCCTCCTGGACCAGTGTGGAAGAAAGATTTACGCCTCTTCCACACTGGGTATTTGGACCCTGAATTATGTCGCTCATATGGGGGATTACCAGAAGGCCATCCTTACCCAGGTGGAATCTAAGATAGACTCCTTACCTGACTCTCAAGTCAAGCAGGAGTTAGCCGACCTAGTCCGTTCTGCTCGTTCGGCCAGTCACCACATTCTGCGGACGACATACGATGCAGTGGACACTGCCGGGTGGAGCTCCGCTTTCGCCGTGAGTCTAAGGCGTCATGCCTGGCTCCGCATGTCAGGTTTGGTCCCGGAGGTGCAATCCGCAATCTAGGAAGCTCCTTTCAGGGGGTCGGTGCTTTTCGGTGGTGATGTCAAGGACATCATCACCGACTTGCAGGAGAAGGGGACAGCTCTGAAATCCGTGGATTCCATGTACCGTCCCCATCACCCGCAGCGCCGTCCTTCGCCAGACTGAGTCGGCCAGAAGCTTAAACCTCCTACAAGGCGGGCTAAAACGCCGGGCCCCCGCAGCTGCCAGGCCCCCGCCCAAAAAAGCAGTAGGTGCCCCAGCTGCGGCGCTGCCCCACACCACCTGACTCCTCCCCTCTCCCACCGCCTCCGGACATACTGGAGGAACTGGTAGGAGGGAGGTTCTCCCTCCACCTTCCGGGTTGCGAGAGGATAACAACGGATTCTTGGGTGCTCCAGATTATAGCGGAAGGGCACTCTGTAGAGTTTCTACAGAAACCACCCCGCCACCCACCCCTGAAATCGTCGTATGCAAGGGATCATCTTCCTTTGGTCCGGGAAGAAATCTCTGCCCTTCTCGCAAAGAGGGCCATAGAACCCGTTCTCCTTCATCTTCAAGGGACGGGTTACTATTCACATTTCTTCCTGGTCCCAAAGAAGACAGGAGATCTCAGACCCATTCTCGATCTAAGCTCCTTGAACCTTTACATGGAATACAAAAGATTCAGGATGCTGTCTCTGCAGACCCTTCTGCCCCTCCTTCGGCCGGGTCAATGGCTTTGTGCGCTGGACATGCAGGATGCATATCTGCACATCCTCATTCGCCCTTCTCACCGCAAGTATCTTCGGTTTGTGTTTCAGGGGGACTATTACCAATTCCGGGCTCTCCTGTTTGGTCTTTTCTCGGCGCCCTGAGTATTTACCAAATGCCTGGCTTTGGTAGCGGCCCACCTGCGTACGATGGGATTACAGATGCTCCCTTACCTGGACGACTGGCTCCTGGCAGCCTCGTCCCGGGAGGAGCTCCTGCATTTTCTCTCCCTCACCCAGCATGTTTTTACTTGCCTGGGTATTACCATCAACCATTCCAAGTCTCATCTGGATCCCTCCCAGAGACTACAGTTCATCGGGGCTATCCTCGATACGACGGTGAGCAAGGCCTTCCTGCCTCCGGACAGGGCAGCCTCTCTTCAGTCCCAGATCTCCCTGCTATCAGAACGCAGGAGGATTCCGGCGAGGTCGGTTCTCCGTCTCCTGCGGCTCATGGCGGCCGCTATTCCGACGGTCCCCCGAGCTCGACTCCACATGAGGATCTCTCAGTGGACTCTTCGCTCCCAATGGGATCAACTTATAGATGACCTAGATCATCTAGTTCTGATATCCTCGCCGATGGCACGAGATCTGCAGTGGTGGATGGTTCGAGAGAACCTGTTTTGGGGTGTCCCCTTCTGTCATCCTCCCCCCTCCCAGACTCTGACCACAGACTCATCAGGCGAAGTTTGGGGAGCCCATCTGGGTCCTCACCGAATCCAGGGATTATGGTCCAGATTGGAGCTAGTTCTCCACATCAATGTGCTCGAGCTTCGTGCAGTACTATGTGCTCTCCAAGCCCTTCACCAATACATTCTTCCCGGTCACCTAGCCGTCCAGACGGACATGTGCATGATGTGGTACATCAGCAAGCAGGGAGGGACTCGATCCTACCCGCTATGCAGGGAAGCAATGAGGGTTTGGGACTGGGCAACTCAACACAACCTTCACCTCACTGCGATTCACGTTCCAGGAGTCGACAGTACCCTGGCAGACAAGCTAAGCTGCTCCTCTGCCATTCCACACGAGTGGGAATTGGACCAAAAGGTGCTAGACGATATCTTTCAGCTTTGGGGGACTCCGAAGGTAGACCTGTTCTCCTCTCCCTAGAACTTCCCACCATTTTGCTTGCTCGTTCCAGAGCGAGGTGCTTTCTGGAGCGACGCTCTGTCTCTAGACTGGAAGGGCAGATTCGTGTATGCTTTTCCCCCAATTCCTGTGGTCCCCCTGGTATTGCAGAAACTAACCACAGAAGGAGCGAGAATGATTCTGATCGCTCTTTTCTGGCACAGGCAAATCTGGTTCTCTGTTCTACAACAATACTCAGAGGTTCCTCCTCTTCCTCTTCCTTTATCTCGAGGTTTGCTGACCCAGGATCAGGGGACCCTGGTCCATCTGGGCCTCAAGTCCTTGCAATTTCATGCATGGCTCCTGCAGACCTAGCTCAAGCTCGTTTTGGTGTCTCTCCAAAAGTGGCGGAGATTCTGGTGGAGGCTAGATAACCCTCCACTAGGTTCACTTATGCCATGAAATGGAAGAGATTTTCTATTTGGGCCGCCTCTGAACGTGGAGCCTTTCTCCTATTCAGTAGCCGTTCTGCTGGAATATTTACGTCATCTCTTCAACCTGGGTCTCAGTCATTCCTCCTTGAAAGTGCACATGGCCACTATTTCAGCCTACCATGTTCCTTTCGCAGATAAAGCGTTTGCCCAATTAGAGGTCTCTAAGACTTTTCTTAGAGGGGTCCTTCATCTGAGGTCCCCCATCCGAACTCCTGCTCCCCCTTGGGACTTGAACTTTGTTCTTGAGAAACTTACCCTTCCTCCCTTCGAACCTGCGGCAACTGCAGATCTGAAGCGTCTTTCGTGGAAGACGCTCTTCTTGGTGGCCATTACTTCTGCTCGAAGAATTTCTGAGCTCCAGGCCCTTATGTGTAAAATCCCCTATTTGATTTTTCACAAAGAACGAGTGGCTCTTCACACGAACCCTAAGTTTCTACCTAAAGTGGTAGCAGAGTTTCACCTTAAATCATTCCATAGAGTTACCTGCCTTTTTCACGCAGTACTCCAACCAAGGGGAATATTTACTCCATACCATGGATGTTCACCAAATTCTGAGATACTGCACCAACAGGACAAAGGATCTCAGAAAGACTGATCAGTTGTTCGTCTTTTTTGCTCACAAAAGGGAAGGCAATGCTGTTTCCAAGCAATGCCTGTCGAAGTGGTTGGCTCATTGCATCACTTATTGTTATGACAAGTACAACAAGACCCTTCCGGGTTAAGTCAGAGGTCACTCCACTCGTGGAGTAGCGGCCTCTGCGGCTCGTTTCAAGAATGTGTCTGCGGCAGACATCTGTGCTGCCGCCACCTGGACTTCCGTCCATACCTTTATGAAACACTACAGTTTGGACATTGCCTCTCACCGTAGAGCAGGCTTCGGGCTAGCTGTTTTGCAAGGTCTCCTGTCTTGAGGCTTGCAAGGCTACTGCTACTTTCTGGAGTAGTTTCCTCCTCCCGATGCCTTCTATTTGTTCCAGACTGCTTGGGATTCAGTCCTGTATGTAATTGCTTACTGCAAGAGCCCTCTCGAAGTAAGATAGTACAGTTACGTAAGAACTTACCGTAATAGATCTTCGAGAGGCTCTGCGTAGTTCATCTTCCGCCCTCCATCCCCTAGGCTTTTTCAGCTCTTTTTCCAGGAATGGAAACATCTGCTTCTCTCTCGCCTGGGCCTTCCGAGCCTGTGGCGGAAAGAACTGGAGCGGGCGTCCGGACCGCCTTTATACCGACGTCGGATGACACCGGTCACCTGACGTGGGGCGGTCCTCACCAGGGACTGCTAGCTAGAAAGTTTTCATGAGTCCTGCCGCCGGCGGCGCAGTTCTGTATGTAATTACCTACTGCAAGAGCCTGTCTTGAAGATCTACTGTTACGGTAAGTTCTTACGTGACTGTACTGTTCGAACCCTGCTCAGCATAAAAGCAGTGGAGCATGTGCCAATCTGTCAGAGGGTTTTACTCCTGGAAAAACGTAATGGTTACCCTATCTATAAGTTTACCTGTCACCAAGCAAGGAGACTGGCTGGCATCTCTATATTTAAAAAATGCCTATTTCCACATCCTTTTAAGAGAGTCTCTCAAAAAATATCTCGGCTTCAGATTTCTTTTAGGTCATTGCCACATCTTAGTTCGAGAGGGTTCCTGCAGTAGGTCTTCACATATAGGACTGCGCCCGCTGGCATCAGGTTCCAACAGCAAACTTGTAGCTAGCAGTCATCAGCGAGGACTGACTCCGACGTCCAGTGACGCAATTTCAGGCCGACTATAAAAGGAGGCGGTCCTGCGCCCTCCCTCCAGTTCTTTCCCACCGTCGCCTCAATTAGTTTGGCTCTTGTGTAAGAACAGCGATCAAACGCCTTCTAAAGAAGTGGACCCTCAGCGCAAGAGACTGGCGGAGCACTTAGATCTGGCCACTACAGATCCTCTACCCATCCCTCCCTGGATGGGTCCTCATGAGGATCTGGTCACCACCATCTGACAGCAGCCTTCCTCTGTCCCTGCTGTGTCCAGAAACGCCGATTGCACTTACTTTCCTCCTGAAGGGATCCATCATCTTACGTCTCATCCGAAGGCCGACTCGATGGTCATTACGGGCTCTCATGACCGGTCGGCACAACCCAAACATTTGAGCTCCTCTCCTCTCGACAAGGACTCAAGGCAATTGGACCAGTTTGGCAGAAAGGTATATTCCTCTACTTCCTGTGCCATCCGGTCCCTTAACTATGTATCACATATCGTGGCCTTCCAGATGGCTTCCCTCTCGGAGCTTGAAAGAGACCTCCAGGAGGTCCAGGATGAGACACTCAGAAACAAGTTACTGAACAAGGTTCTTATGAGCAAGTCTTCGTGTCGTCATGCTCTTTGAGCAATGTACGATTCGGTAGACTCGGTGGCTAGGGCAACAGCTACGGGGATCTGCATCCAACATCTTTCATGGTTAAGGATTGCAGGTTTGGCACAGGATGTCCAACCTTCCCTCCTGGACGCCCCTTTTAGGGGTTTCGTCCTTTTTGGTGGCGACGCCAAGGATATAATGACTGGGCTGCAGGAGAGTGGACTCTCCTTGCGGGACGTACGCTCTTTGTATAGGACGGGGCAAAAGAAGCGGCATTTTCGCCATCAAAGACGATGGTATAAGACCCAGGGAAAGCGCTAGGGCAAATGGCAAGCCCCTGGATCTGGAGCCCAAACCTCCCAGGCTAAATTTCTGAAGCTGGCCTCCGGGGCTAAAGCTTCCCTCCCCTCGGGGCCCTGACTCCTTCCCCTCCTCCCGGTACCTCCAGTCATCAAGGAGGAACCGGTAGGAGGGAGGTTCGGTCTCCTCCAGGTGGGGTGGAGAGCCGTCACCGCAGATCTATGGGTTCTGCAACTCATCCAACGAGGTCACGCAATAAAGTTTACAGAGATCCCTGCCCCTCGCCCTCCGGGATGGTCTCTTTATCCACAGAATCCTATCCCCATTGTCTTCCAGGAGATTTAGGCCCTCCTGCAAAATTGGCCATAGAACCCGTCACTCAAGACCAAATAGGAAAGGGATTTTACTCCCACTTCTTCCTAGTACCAAAGATGACGGGAGATCTGAGGCTGATCCTGGATCTCAGCATGCTCAACCTCTTCGTCGAGTACAAGAGGTTTCGCATGCTGACCCTTCAGGGTCTTCTTCCCCTGCTCCAACCAAAATCTTGGCTGTGCTCCCTGGATATGCAGGATGCCTACCTATATGTCCCCATCCTCCCAGCCCATCGCCGTTTTCTGTTTCTCCTTCCAGAAGAACAATTTTCAATTCCGAGCACTACCCTTTGGCCTCTTCTCGGCTCCCCGGGTGTTCATTAAGTGCTTTGCGGTGGTTGCAGCTTTTCTGCGCTGCAAGGGCATTTATGTGTTCCCGTATCTGGACGACTGGCTCTTCTCGGCACCCTCTCCAAACAGCCTGAAAGAGTCTCTCTCTTTCACTCTGAACTTGTTTTGTCCAACTGGGTATCACAGTCAATCTGCCCAAGTCCCAGCTAGTACACTCCCAGCACCTACAATTCATTGGAGCAGTACTAGACACAGTTCAGAGCAAGGCTTTTCTGCCATTAGATTCAGCTGAGACTTTAGTTTCTTAAGCCATCCTGGTGGCCCAGGCTCGATGGATCCCAGCATACGCTGTGCTCCATCTTCTGGGACTGATGCCAGTGGCCATTTCGACGGTTCCCCTGGCGTGACTACATATGAGGGTCACCCAGTGGTCTCTTTGAGTCCAATGGAACCAGAGGACGGACAACATGAACCGAGTCATGATCTCCAGCAGCCTCCAGAAGGATCTTTACTGTTGGTAGGATCTTTCCAATCTACTGGGAGGAGCTCCCTTTCACTCTCCAAGCCCCACCCAGATCCTCAACATGGATGCCTCAGACATGGGCTGGGGAGCCCATCTGGGGGACCACAAGACACAAGGGTCTTGGTCTGATCAGGAGCTTCTGCTCCACATGAATGTTCTGGAGACTAGCAGTCCTGTATGCTCTCCAGGCGTTCCAGTCACTTCTCCTACCGGGATCACTTCTCATCCAGATGGACATGCCCACAGTCTGGTATATCAACAAACAGGGAGGAACTCGCTCATACCCTCTCTGCAGGGAAGCAGTGAGGGTTTGGTACTTGGCGATTCAGCATAGCCTTTTCTTGGCAGCAGTCTACGTTACAGGCTTAAGCAACATCCTGGTGGACAGTCTCAGCCAATCTGTGGCCCGGGCGCACGAGTGGGAGTTAAAGCAGGAAGTGGTTGAAGACCTCTTTCTTTGATTGGGTCGGCCAGATGTAGATGTATTTGCCTCCCCATACAATGCAAAACTACCCAGCTTTTGCTCGCTCTTTCCCGGGTGTGGTGCTTTTTGGTGAGATGCGCTGTCTCCCTCTTGGACAAGGAGGTTTCTTTACACTTTTCCTCCCTTTCCACTCATTCAGAAGGTTCTGGTGAAACTTCAGGAGGAAGGAGCACATTTGATTCTGATTGTCCCTTTATGGTCCTGTCAGATTTAGTTCCCACTGTTGCAACAGCTGGCGCTAGAACCTCCGATTCTCCTGCCAATTTCCCACAACCTTCTGGCACAGGAGCAGGGCACTCTGGTGCATCCGAGCCTTCAATCACTCCACCTTCATGTGTGGCACCTGTGGACATAGCGGCTTCCCACTATGGAGTTTCCTCCCAGGTTGCTCATATCTTGGTGGAAGCCAGAAAACCATCTACCAAATCCACCTACGCCATGAAGTGGAAAAGATTTACGATCTGGGCCCTAGCCAGGAGCTTGGATCCCTTTTCGTGCTCAGCCACCCAAGTGTTCGAGTACCTCGTACATTTATCAGAGAGGGGCCTTAGTTATTCCTCCATCAAGGTCCATTTCTCTGCGGTGTCGGCCTACCACCTCCCAGTGGAGGGCAAAACTCTGACTCAACCGGAGGTCGCCAAAACCTTTCTGAAAGGTATCCTCTATTTATAACCTCCAGTCTGGAACCTGTGTCCTACCTGGGACCTTAACTTTATGTTAGAAAAACTTATCTTGCCTCCCTTTGAACTGGCTTCAAATTGTGACATGCACTTCCTTTCTTGGAAGACTTTGTTTCTAGTTGCTGTCACTTCGGCCCGAAGGGTTTCAGAACTTCAGGTGTTCGTCTGCAAGGAACCCTATTTGATTTTTCATAGGGACAGAGCTGTCCTTAGGACTAACCCATTTTTCCTTCCAAAGGTGGTTTCGGAAACTACTCCGAGTGTGGAATTGCTGGTCTATTATCCCCAGTATTCTAACGGGGGAATATTTTTTGCACACCTTAGATGTGCACCGGATCTTGAGGTATTACACAAATCGGACTAAATAGATCCGTAAGTCCAATCGGCTCTTTGTGGCCTTTGCCCCACAGTGTCAGGGTAAGGCCATTTCAAAACAGACCATATATAGGTGGTTGGCTAACTGTATCCACTTCACTTATCAAAAACATTATGGAAAGTACCTTCTGGTGGTGGTTAAAGGCCACTCCACTCGGAGTGTCGCTACTTCTACTGCCTTTTTCAGGAATGTGTCCACAGCAGAGATTTGTGCAGCGGCCACGTGGTCGTCTGTCCACACCTTCACTAAGCACTACAGTCTGGACATTGCCTCTAGGTGCAGGACTGGTTTCGGCCTTGCGGACCTGCAAGGTCTCTTGTCATAAGACAGTACTCAGTTGGCACACAACTCCTCCTCTCGGAACTTATCTCCGTATTTTTCTTTTGGACTGCTAGGTATTCAGTCCTGTATGTGATACCTACCAGGAACCCCTCAAAGTAAGATACTGCAGTTACGTAAGAGTGCCTCTTAATAGTGTGAGATTAATATTTTATATCTTGTTGTTTAAATTTATTACTGACGTGGGAATAGCCTAGCTGGTAAGCACTATTGTGAAGCAGTTCGCATTGCTTTTTAGTTTTAACTAATTGTATCAGTTTGCTATCTGAGTAGGCTAGGCAGACCTTTTTTAGTTATTGTCCAATTGTGTTTGATTAATTTTGACAGTTAATTATTGTATTTTGCATTTTAGGATGTGTAGGGGTTATATGGGAGGATTTAAGGGGCCAGGATTACTTATGAGAGCTCACTGCTACATGATATGCGTCCTTTTATCCCCCTCCCAGTGTCAGACACCACTGCTAGATGCTGTTGGGAAGTGGGGATTGAAAGGAGTCAGGTTGATTGTGGACAATGGAGTGACCCATGTATTTCGGGTGATGGTAGTATAGAGGTTGTTTGGTTCAGAAGGCGCACTGGGCTATGACGGGCACCTGGGAGAGGCCAGACGTGGTTGGTGCCCATCTCCAGGGAGTCCACCAGATCGAGTGGTCAGGTAACCCGAGGGGCTGCGTCGCCCTCCAGTACCCTGACAGCAGTGGTTTGCAATGCCAGATTGATTAGAAATAAGACTGCAATTTTTGCTGCCTTGATTTCTTCGGTTGATCTGGCTTGCATCACGGAGACCTGGGTGGGAGACGATGCGGGCCCTGTTTTTGAGGCCGCAGTCTATCCTGGTTATACCATGGTGCACTGCCCCAGAGTGGAATGCAGGGGTGGCGGTGCAGCTGTCTGTTTCAGATCCAGCCTGACCTTCACTGTGCACCCAGTGGGAACTCCAGATTCATTTGAATGTGTGGCTGTTTGTGGAGGACCTGGCGCGGGCTGCAGGATTTTCCTCATCTATCGCCCTTCTGGGCTGATGGGGAATTTCCTGCAGGAGATCGCTGAATTTGTCGCCGACGTAACATTGGGATCCCCCAGATGTGTTTTTCTGGGGGATTTCAGTTTTTGGGTCGACGATGGGAATCAAAGATGTAGTTATGATTTTCTACACATCATGCCCTCCTTAGGATTGACGCAAGCTGTTACTGCAGCAACTCATCAGGATGGCCACTTGTTGGACCTGGTGTTCTCACTGGGGCTTGAGACCAGTGATCTCAGGATTGATCGAGTACTTTGGTCCGATCATTACACGGTGCAGTTCATGCTTGGGGCTCCCGCCAAAAGCCCTTCCCCTGCTGAGATGATTAGCCGTCGCCCTTTACCGGGTTTGACCCCCTGATGGTTTTTTGTCTAGTGTGGGTGTTGCATGCATCGGAGGTGTTGGTGCTGGGGTTGACACCTATAATAGGTTGTTATCTGACACCATCAACTCCCTCGCACCTGTCCGCATACGACCCAGAGCTTCATACCTGAGGTTCCTGTGGTTTTACGGGGATCTCGGGGAGATGAAGAGGATGGGTTGGAGGTTAGAGTGCTGCTGGAGGAGGTCCTGCCTGAAGGGGGACAAACTGGTCCTGCATATGCATTATAGTGCGTACCAGGAGGCAATCAACCGTAAGAAGGCAGCGTTCCTGTCCAGGGAGATTGCTGCCGGGAAGAACCAACCAGCTTTACTCTTCCAGGCTGTAGACGGGCTTCTCCATGCTGCTTGTCTACAGCCTGGGAGGGTTTTTTCTAACACAGAGTGTGAAGAGTTTGCTCAGTTTTTCTTGGACAGGGTGTCCATGATCCAGCAGGTGGCTTCTTCAGCCAGCAATGTTGCAGCTGACACTGGTTGCCTTATGTGTTCTGAGTGCACTCTGCCTAGCTGGGGGGAGTTTAGACCAGTGGAGGTTAGTGAGGTCATCGAGGTGGCAGTCAACTTGAAGCATATCTTTTGTGAGCTGGACCCGGTGCCATTGCATTTCTTAATGAGATGTGTTGACTCTGTTGGCCCGGTGTTTGCCTTGATTGTCCGGTGCTCACTATCTGAGGGGGTCTTTCCAGATGCCTTGAAGGAGGCTGTGGTGAGACCCCTCCTAAAGAAATCATCTTTGGACCTGGAGGTCAAGGCAGATTACCATCCTATATCCAACCTTCCATTTTTGGCGAAGGTGGTGGAGAAGGTGGTAGCGCTTCAGTTGGAAGAGCACTTCGTGACTCACTAGTTGTATGAACCCTTCCAGTCGGCATTTCAGGCTAGACATATTACAGAAACTGCACTTGTTCGGGTGCAGAATGATCTCCTCAGGACAAGAGATCGGGGAGACAGGACAATTCTTGTTCTCCTTGATCTCTCTTCAGCGTTTGACACTGTGGACCATTGTGTGCTGCTTGTCCGCCTTAGGGAGTTATGTGGGCTCACCGGTACTGTCATCCACTGGTTTGAGTCCTTTTTTACCAATAGGAGGCAAAGGGTTATGATGGGGAATTCTTCATCTTCACCCAGTCTCCTATTTTGTGGAGTCCCTCAAGGATCGGTGCTGGCCCCAGTGTTGTTCGCAGTGTACATGCTGCCCCTGGGAGGGATCATTAGGAAGTATGGCCTGGGTTTTCCTTGTTATGCCGATGATACTCAGCTATATTTGTCCTTTGCCCCAGGAACATCCAATGCAGTGGATGTGCTAAATATCTGTCTGGCTGAGATCAACGACTGGATGGCCTTCAGCTGGTTGCGACTGAACCCTGACAAGATGGAGGTATTGGTAGTGGAGTCGAACAGAGTTCGTGATAGGATGGCCTCTGACTCAGAAACTGGACTTGTTCTTGGAGCTGTGTCATTGAAGGCCTCCTCTTGGGTGCGAAATCTTGGAGTGATGCTGGACAGGAACTTAACCATGGACGCTCAAATATCCTCCACGCTTCGTACCTGATTTTTCCATCTCAGAAATATTGCCAGGATTAAGCTCCTTGTTCAGCCTCTGGACCTCCCTACCTTGATACATGCCTTAGTCACATCTAGCCTCGACTACTGTAATGCGCTCTACCTCTGGGTCACAGGGGGATCTCTCCGCAGACTGCAGCTGGTGCAAAATGCAGCTGCCCGGCTACTAACTGGGCAGAAAAATGTTGCCATATTACACTGGTGTTGCGTGAATTGCACTGGCTGCCAGTCAGGTGGAGAATCCTCTTTAAGGTGGGTCTTCTCACCTATAAGGCCCTACACGGGCAGGGCCCTGGTTTTCTGTTGGACCTTCTGACACCTGCCCTCTCTACCTGCCCTCTCCAATCTTCTAGTGGGGGCTTCCTGACCATTCCCAGAATGAGGCTTAAATCAGCTGGTGATAGAGCCTTTAGTGATGTGGCTCCCATTCTGTGGAACTCCTTGCCAGCTCGGGTCAAGGAAGCACCCACTGTGGGTATTTTCAAGGCTTGCTTAAAGACACCCCTTTTTTTCCCAAACTTTTGTTATATAAATTATAAATTGTAGTAAAGTCTGAGATTTTATTGGAGTTATTTATTCTTTTATTTTTATTATAAAAATTTTGTGATGTTGTGTGTTGTTTTTAAATGCTGTTTATAAATAATGTGTACGGCGCCCAGAGCCTTTGGGATTGGGCGTCTTTTAAATAAATTTTTTCTTGCCTTGCCTTGCCACTTCCGAAGGCCATCGGAAGAAGAAGGATAAAGATGATACCCAGGACAAGGGTCTTATATAGCTCTCCTCCGGAGCCGCCAGGTCACAGTTAACGTCCACTCCGGGAGACCGCTTCTCGACGGCCGCCTCGGAGGTTTCTGAGGTGGCGTCGGCCCGCCCGTCTGGCTCACGCTTGGGCCTTTCGGGCACCTCTAGGCAATTGGAGGCCTGTGCCCCCGGTTCGGCCGCAGGCTCGCGGCCTACTGGCGTGGGCGACTCCGGTTAGCCAGGCATCGGCTCCTCCGATGTCCACGCGGAGAAGGCTGGTAAGACACATGACCATTCGGGGCGGTGCGCGGCTTCTCTTCCATTGGACCAGGCTGATCCTTCTCCTCGGTCTGCCTCCTGTGAAGGCTCCCACAAGCCGGACGCCGGGAGCTCGCCGTTAAGCCGCATGTCGGTCATTCCCGGTTCTCCACAGCCTTCGCTGCCATCCGGGGACCCAGAGTCCCCCCAGCTCGACCTTGGGGATTTTTCCCCTCCATCCCCAGGCGATGCTGGGGACCTTCCTCTTTCAGACCATCCCCCTGTTGGTGCACCGGATCTGACTTGGGCTCCCCGGACGCCGGCCCAGACGCCAGTACCTCTGACGCTGGGGCCCCCTACGCTGGTTCTACTGACTCCGGCCGACATCCCGCTTCCGGATGTACCCCCACCGTCTGGCCCTCCAATGTGGATCCGCCAGTGAGGCCGGACGGCCGGCTGTCTGCTCCGGCAGCCCCTGGCTCTGGTACCATCCGTGCTATCCGGACGCCGGACGACCTGGGACGCAGTAACCAGACGCCGACTTTCCGATGCCACAGTACCAGACGCCACAATACCCCGCGCGGGCTATCCGCAGCCAGGTTTTGGATACTCTCCATACGAATACAAACCAGATCCTTGCTCCATCCTCCTCCTTCCGCCCCCCAGTTGTCGGTGGACTTGCAGGAGACTCTGGCCTCCTGGTGGGCTGAGGCCAAGGCTCAGCTCACCAGGAGATCAAGCCGCCACCGGCCAGCGGTGTCAGCCTCAGGTTCCTGTCGTCCGAGGTGGCACACTCCTTCACCACCTCCGGACTCCAGGGCTCTTCCGTTTGGGTCCAGAGAGGGGCAGGACACGCTTCCCTGGGGGCTTCCCAAGGGGTCCGTTCCTCCCCCAGGTCGGGAAAGGAAGTCTTTTTCCTCTTCCTTCTCCTCTTCACCCTTGGACTCCTCAGATTCCTCCCATGGTTGCTCCGAAAGGGACGACAAGCCACGTTCTCCGTCGAAGCCCAGGCCAAGGACTCCTCCGAAGTCTCCTCTGGAAGATCCTTCTTTTACAGAGTTGCTAAGGAAAATCCAAGAGGTTCATCAGTGGCACTCCTTGGAACCAGATCCTCAGCGTCTGAAATTTGCTGAACATCTGGATCTGCCCGTGACAGCTCCTGCCTTGGTGCCACCCTGGATAGAGCCTCATGCCGACCTCGTCACCACCATATGGAAACAGCCGTCGTCTTTAGCCCCATTTCCAAGGAAGTCGAATAGGCTATATCAGGCTCCCGAGGGTGTTGATTTCCTAGATTCTCACCCTCGTGCCGACTCGGTCGTGATTAGCGCCACTCACGGCCGGTCGGCCAACCCAAAACTCCTCAGCTCGTCGCCACCTGACAAAGAATCCCGCCTTCTGGACCAGTATGGGAGGAAGATCTTCGCTTCCTCCATGCTGGGGATTAGGGGCCTGAATTATGTCGGCCTTATGGGAGACTACCAGAAGGCCATTCTGACCCAGGTGGAAACCAAATTGGACTTCCTGCCAGACTCCCAGGTCAAGCAGGAGTTGGCTGATCTTGTCCGCTCTGCATGTTCGGCCAGTCGACACATGCTTCGTCGACTTATCGATGCAGTGGACACTGCTGGGCGAGCTCAGCTTCGCGAGGAGCCATGTCGTCATGCTTGGCCCGCGTGTAAGGGTTGGTCCCAAAGTGCAATCCACTATCCAAGAAGCGCTTCTTCCGGGTCGGTGGCCGTGGTGATGTCAAGGACATCCCCATTGATTTGCAGGAGAAGGGGATGGCACTGAAGTCTGTCGACTCCATGTGCCGCCCCCATCCCAGCAGCAGCTGATCCCTTTCGCAGGCGGAATCGGCCAGGCGAAACCCCAGGAAGGCGGGCCACAAAGCGGGCCGCCACAGCTGCTGAGTCCCCACCCAACAAGCAGCAGGTGGTTTCAGCTACAGGCGCGGCTCACACCACCTGACTCTTCCTCTCCCACAGCCTCCAGACTCCCTGGAGGTACTGGTAGGAGAAAGGTTTTCCCTCCACCTTCCGGGCTGGGAGAGGATAACATCAGATTCTTGGGTGCTCCAGCTCATCGCAGAAGGACACTCGATAGAGTTTCTTCAGAAACCACCTCGCCACCCGCCTCTAAAGTCGTCGTATTCAAGGGAACACCATCTCTTGGTCCAGGAGGAAATTTCAGCTGTCTTGCTGAAACAAGCAATAGAACCCGTGCCCCTTCATCTGCAAGGGACTGGTTACTATTCCCATTTCTTCCTGGTCCCAAAGAAGGCAGGAGATCTCAGACCAATTCTGGACCTCAGTTCCCTGAATCTCTTTGTGGAATACAAAAGGTTCAGGATGCTCTCTTTGCAGAGCCTTCTGCCCTCCTCCGGCCGGGTCAATGGCTGTGTGCCCTGGATATGCAGGATGCTTACCTGCACATTTTCATTCGCCTGTCTCACCGCAGATACCTTCGTTTTACGTTCCAGGGGGACCACTACCAATTCAAGGCACTTCCATTTGGCCTATCCTCGGTGCCCCGAGTATTTACCAAATGCCTGGCAGTGGTGGCGGCCCACTTGTGTACCGGGGGCGGGGTGCGGGGGGTGCAGGTTTTACCCATACCTGGACGATTGGCTCCTGGCGGCCTCGTCCAGGGAGGAACTCCTGCGCTGCCTCTCCCTTACCCAGCAGGTTTTTCCCTGCCTGGGTATTACCATTAACCATTCCAAGTCTCACCTGATCCCATCCCAGAGACTACAGTTTATTGTGGCGATTCTCGATACGACCACGGGCAGGGCCTTCCTGCCATCGGACAGGGCGTCCACCCTCCAGACTCGGATACGTCTGCTGTCCGGCCGAAGGTGGGTCTGTGCAAGGTCAGTCCTTTGCCTTCTTCGGCTCATGGCGGCTGCTATCCCGACAGTTCCTCACGCTCGACTCCACATGAGAGTCTCTCATGGGATCAGTTAGTGGACGACCTAGATCACCCAGTTCTGATCTCCTCGCCGATGCTTCGAGACTTGCAGTGGTGGATGGTTCGAGAGAACCTGTTTTGGGGAGTTCCTTTCTTTCGCCCCCCCACCCCCCACAAGACTCTAACCTCGGGCGAAGGTTGGGGAGCCCATCTAGGCCCTCATCGGACCCAGGGCTTCTGAGCCAAGCTTGAACAAGCTCTCCACATCAATGTGCTGGAGCTTTGGACAGTGTTGTGTCCTCTCCAAGCCCTTCACCAGTACATCCTTCCCGGCCTCCTAGCCGTCCAGACGGACATGTGCGTGGTTTGGTACATCAACAAACAGGGAGGGACTCGGTCCTACCTTCCTTGCAGGGAGGCAGTGAGGGTTTGGGATAGAGTTTTGGGATAGAGGGTTTGGGATTGGGCAACACAACACCACCTTCACCTCTTGGCAATTCACGTTCCGGGAGTCGACAACACCCTGGCAGACAAGCTAAGTCACTCTTCTGCTCTGACTCACGAGTGGGAACTGGACCAAGGGGTCCTAGACAACATCTTCCGACTTTGGGGAACACCACAGGTCGACCTGTTCTCATCCCCCTCTAATGCAAAGCTTCCTGTCTTCTGCTCGCTCGTTCCAGAGAGAGGCGTTTTCTGGAGGCGCTCTGTCTCTAGACTGGAAGGACAGATTCGTCTATGCCTTTCCCCCAATTCCACTTATCCCGCGAGTCTTGCAGAAACTAGCTTCAGAAGGAGCACGAATGATCCTGGTTGCTCCTTTCTGGCCCAGGCAAGTTTGGTTCTCTCTTCTACAATACTCAGAGGATCATCCTCTTCCTCTAGCTCGAGGTTTACTGACCCAGGATCAGGGGATCCTGGTCCATCCAGGCCTCGGATCCCTTCAGCTGCACACATGGCTCCTGCAGACTTGGCTCAATCCCGTTTTGGGGTGTCTCCCAAAGTAGTGGAGATTTTGGTGGAGTCCGGAAAACCCTCCACTAGATCCACTTACGCCATGAAGTGGAAAAGATTCACTATCTGGGCCGCTTCCAAAAACGCTGAACCTTTCTCCTGTTCAGTGGGGCTTCTGCTGGAGTATCTACGTCATCTGGAATGGGTTGCTCTTCACACGAATTCTAAGTTTCTTCCTAAAGTAGCAGCAGAGTCTACTCTAAATCAGTCTATAGAGTTACCTGCCTTTTTCATACAGTACTTTAATCAAGGGGAGTAATTACTCCATACTATGGATGTTCACCGGATTCTGAGATACTACACCAACAGGAGGAAGGATCTCAGAAAGCCTGATCAATTGTTTGTCTCTTTTGCTCATAAAAGGGAAGGCAGTGCTGTTTCCAAGCAATGCCTATCTAAGTGGTTGGCTCATTGCATCACTTTCTGTTATGACAAATACAACAAGACCCTCCCGGGTCAAGTAAGAGGCCACTCCACAAGAGGAGTAGCTGCCTCCGTGGCTTGTTTCAAGAATGTGTCTGTGGCAGACATCTGTGCTGCCGCCACGTGGACTTCCATCCATACCTTTACTAAACATTACAGTTTGGATGTTGCCTCTCGCCGTAGAACAGGCTTCGGGCTGGCTGTTCTGCAAGGCCTCTTATCTTGAGGCTTGCACAGCTAGAACTGCTTTTTGGAGTAGTTTTCCTCCTCCCGGTGCCTCTCTTTGTTCCAGACTTCTTGGGATTCAGTCCTATATGTAATTACCTACTGCAAGAGCCCTCTTGAAGTAAGGTAGTACAGTTACATAAGAACTTACTATAACAGTCTGTCTTCGAGAGAGGCTCTTGCAGTAGGTAATACCTTCCCGCCTTCCATCCCCCTAGGTTTTTTCAGCTCCTTTTCCAGTGAGGGAAATATCCGCTCCTCTCTCGTCCGGCCTCTTTCGGCCTGTGGCGGGAAAGATCTGGAAGGTGGGCGTCTGGGACCGCCCCTTTATACAGACACCTCCTGATGCTGGTTAACTGACATGGGGGCGGTCCCACGCCAGAGACTGCTAGCTAGAAATTTTTCCGTTGGGTCCAGTCGCCTGCCGGTGTTAGTCCTCTATGTAACTACCTACTGCAAGAGCCTCTCTTGAAGATCAACTGTTACGGTAAGTTCTTACATAACTGTACTTTCTGTTCAGATTCTGGCCTGATTCCTCACTGAAGGTGTGTTTGGCTGCTTTATCACGTTTCCATGCCCTTATTGATGATTTATGGTTGCTGAATTAGAGGTACCCTGTACTTTTCTGGGAGAGATCCTTCATATGAAACCTCTTCTCCATAATCCAGTCCTGCTCTGGGACTTGAATTTTGTCCTTCAGTCATTGACGTTGGCACTTTGTGAGCTGGCCGCGAGTTGTGGATTACTTTTTCTGTCATGGAAAATGTTACTTGTAGTTGCAGTCACTTCTGCTTGGAAGGATTTGAGCTTCAGGCTCTAATGTGTGAGCTTTTTATTTTTCACGAAGAGGGGGTCTCTTTGCCTACACATACTAAATCTCTACTAAAGGTGGTATCTGAATTTACCCTGAGGATGCCAGTCAGAGTGAGGCATTGCCCCATACTTGCAATATTCATAGAATACTTGGATGCTGTGTTACTTGCACCAGGGACTGCAGAAAGCCCTCTCAGCTTTTTTTTTTTTTTTTTTTTTATTTTTACATTTTTTTTGCGGAGTGGGCGGACAGCTCTGACCCTTCTATGAGGGCTTGTTCTCTGGACCTGGGCATCCGGGCCATCATGGAGCCTGCCAGCTCCATTTTTTGCATTAGTCTCCCTGGAACCCACAAGCATGCGTGGACAGGCTGTACCTCCGCGGAGGCAGCCTTGCATCCTGGACATGGGGCCCTTCCTGTTCTGGCGGTGGATATGCACTGACACCCAACCGCCGCTGGGTTTGTCAAACAGCGCGCCATAATGTTCCTCCCTCCCTGAGGAAGGAGTGCTGTCTGCGGACACTCGGTCATTCCTTACTACTGCCAGCCGCTAAGCGAGCCGAGTCTTTTTCCAAACCCGCGTCTCCGGTGTGGTGCGAGGTGTGCCGTCCAACACCTCAACCCTCCACGCCACCAGGCCGTTCTCCTCATCTTTTTGTTTCATTTGCCCCTTGGAAAGACAGCGTTGCTGTGTCGAAAGAGTGCCTGTCCAAATGGCTGGCACATTATATTACATTCTGTTACAGGAAGTATGGCAAGGAACTTCTGGTGTTGTGTGAGGTTGTTCCACAAGGGTATGGCCACTTCTGTTGCCTGTTTCAAAAATGTTTTTCTTCTGCGGATGTTTTTGTTGCAGCCATGTGGAGCACTGCCCTCACCTTCACCAATCACTGGAGTCTGGACATAGCCTGTTTGAGATGTGCTGGATTCGGACTTGCTGTACTGCAAGGCCTTCTGTACTGATTATAAATCGAACCGTCCTCCCAGTTTTATGTGGGACTGCTTGGAAATCGTTCCAAAGATGTGGCCTAATGGATGAGATATCCTCAAAGAGGATAGAACAGTTACAAACTTAGCATAACAGTAGATATTTGAGAGAATATCCTCCCTTAGGCCATGCTGTCCCTCCCTCTGACCTCTTCTGCTTCAGTGAGGGTTATATCTGATGCTGTGGCTAAAACCTGCTCCATGCATCCTATATCCAGCCCCATGCCTCTCCTTGCATGCCTGGTGCTGGTCTTACCTTCTGGTTCCCCACGTTTTGAGGTCCTCCAAAGCTAATCTCTGGCGGCGAACTGAGGAGTGATGGGGCTACCCATGCTTATGTAGATGCATGGGATGTCGTCATGGGAGGCCCCCAACAAGCAGAAGTTTCTGTGTGATCTTCGTAGTAACGGCTATAGTTCGAAAGGTGTGGCCTAATGGATGAGAGCCTCTGGAAGACCTACTGTTACAGTAAGTATGTAACTGTTCTTTTTATTTGGTTGAGCATTTCATTAGTTAAATTTGCAGGGTTTTTTTTGTTACAGTTTTCATGCATCTTTTGTTTAGCATGCTGAATTACGTAAGTTACTTAGTTACATTTAGACTGGGTAATAATATGTACCAGAGATGGAACATATGATTGTATCGTCGCTGTTTCATTTCTTCTGCTGTAAATCTGGCATTAGAATGCCCAGTACAGAGTTTGAACTTAAGTGTTCTTAAGTTCTGTCTCTGGGCTAGCAACTCAAGGCTGAGATGTTGCATACTTGTTTGAATCATTAATGCATCCTCTAGAAGACACATAATTACAATGGTGATCATTTTTTCTTCTAGGAGCGTGAATATGTTGTTCACAACACTGTTTGGCATGTCCCTTCCCCTTTAAATCTTGCTGGAAGTCTTCAAGCTGGCTCCTCCCACCCACCCAGGTGGTATAAACCTCTGCTCAGCCCCATGCCGCCAGACCTTCCTTTCCGCTGGAAGATACAGGTTCCCTCGTGCTTCACAGCAATTCGTAGGTCCTGGATTTCAAACGTCGGGTTTTAACGCAACTAACCTTAAATCTTGTTCGAGTTATCGATTCCGATAGTAGTGAATCGGACATGGAGGAAAGATCCGCTCCTGGATTTTGCCAGTGTTCCTGTGGCCAGAAGTTCAAACAACATGAAGTCTTGCTGTATTCTGACTATGGCAGTTAGCTCCAGCCTTTAAACTGCCCCAGAGAACAAAGATTTAACTTTCTACGCATGGCATAGAATGCTGAGCTCGAGCTCTGTTGAGGTCTTTGTCTGTTTCCCTTGGAAACTGAACAGTCAGATTCTTTACTCCGCCTCACTGAACAGTCGCTCCGGAGAGTTCTCCTTTAGCTCGGTTCGAAAGTCTGTTAAAGTTTCGGTTAAGTTGTCGGTTTTAAACCAAATTTATTTCTGCATAGTTGGTTCAGTCTCTGTTTGTGGTACCATGAGTACTAGATAGGTTTTGTCTGATTTTTTTCTGTGTGGAAACTGTAAAGTGATTAGATCGGTTCGGCTGAACCGATCATTTATAATGAATTCTTGTGTTTACTTTAGTGTGTGGTTACGGTCCTTATCAGTTCTAAAAAAGTGTTTTGAATGTTTTTTTTTTACAACACCGACACAGTTAGGAACTGATAAAGAGTCTTGCCTGGCGGTTGCCATAAAAGGATAAGTTGGGTAGGTTGGCCATGTCTGAGAAACCCAAGAAAAAAAACCGGCCTACTGGGTTTCAACAGTGCAGTGAGTGTGGGGAGGTCTTTGCTAAGGCCGATCCCCACACCACCTGTGTTTATTGTCTGGGGTTTGAACACCTCGATAGACTGCCAAATTTGTAAATACTTTTCTAACTCTACCCTTGAAAAGAGATTAGGTAGACTGAGGGAAAAGGAGGCCGAGAAGTCCGCTGTCCCGGATGGCCAGCCCGGTTCGGTTCCGACCGAACCAGAAAGAGTGCACTCTGACCAGGGCGATACTCATTCGGGCAAGAGGAGAGTCGATCCTGAGGGGTCGGTTCCTACAAAAAGAAAACGCAAAGAAAAATCGACCGGTTCAGATCCAGAGGTTCATGTTCCGACTGCCGAGGATATAGCCAGAGTGATTCGGATTGTGGAATTGCTTCGCCCGGTTCCGACCAATGTGGCACCTTTTGGCAGGGGTTCAATTCGGTTGGTTCCCACGGTTCAAGATTATACTCCTGAAGACTTTTATGTACTAGAGGTTGAAGATGATGGTGAAAGTCTGGATGTGCCTGTGTAACTGGACATCTCCCCAGACAGACCTTCTGGTGTATCCCCTTCTAGGCTTTCTGAGTCCCCTTCCCACTTTCTGTTTTACAGAAAAGTGGCTGAAACCCTCCAGCTTCCTATGGAGGAGGCAATGGAGGATCAAGAGGAGCCTGATTATGTGGAAATGATGGACATCCCAGAATCCAGGAGACTGTCTATTCCCCTTCACAAATCTTTTGGGAAGCAGACACAACAAATTCTAAAGTCTCCCAGTTCAGTACCTCCTGTTGACGGAAGGATGGACAAGAGGTATAAACTATCAGGCTCAGATATGGAGTTTTTATACCAACAATGCAGCCATGTTGGGGTAGTGCAGGCTGCTGCCTGTGACAAGGCAAACATTCCCTTGGCTTCACACCCCCCAAACAAAGACTCCAGGAAGATGGATGGTATGGCAAAGAAGCAATACATGGCATCTTCCTTGGGACTCGGGCAGGCGAACTACATGGATTATACAGCCAGGTGCCAGACGTCCAAGTGGGACACTGTACTGGCACTGGCTAAACAGGCCTCCCCCCCCCCCAGTAGGTCAAGGAGCTGGAGGAGGTGGCTGCTGATGGGATTGAGGCATCGAAGGTACAATGTCATGCTGCGGTGGACTCCAATGATGTGTCATCAAGAGTCATGGCTACATCTGTGGCTCTTCAGAGAATGGCTTGGCTCAGATGTACTAGCCTCTCACAGGATACCCAGGCTAAGGCCATGGATTTTCCTGTGGTGGGTAATTCTCTGTTTGGGGAGTAGACATAGAATTACATGAAGAAAGTGGATGAGTACAGGACCACTTATAGGAGTGCTCAGGGCAAGGAGAGGCAAGCAACTCCTAAAGGCAGCAATCTAGGGACAGGCCCTTTCATAGGCCTTTTTACCAAGCACAGGCCTCTTCTCTCTTTTCACAGAGGGGGTTCTTCAGAGGGAGAGGCAGAAGGGGAATGAGCAGGGCTGCATCCACTCCTCTGCCTAAGGCTCCTGCCAAGCAGACACACTGATAGGTCTGCCCGGGTCGACTTTCCTATTCCTGTAGGAGGCAGGCTCGCTTACTAAGTCCAGGACTGGATGTCTATTACATCAGACAAGTGGATCCTGGAAGTAGTAAGCCAGGGACTGGTTTTCAGCTTCAAAATGTTTCCATAGATGAGAACGATCTTTGCCACCTGCGGGTCTCTCTGAGACCCTTGCCCTAGAGGCAGAGGTTTCATCTCTTCTGGCTTTAAGAGCCATAGAGAGTGTTCCTACCCTACACTGGGGAAAAGGTCTGTACTCCAGATACTTCCTTACCCTCAAAAAGACAGGGGAGTGGCGACCCATCCTAGATCTAAGATACCTGAACAAACATCTTTTAAAACCAAAGTTCAAGATGGTGACTCTGGCAATAATTCTTTCCTCTCTAAGGCCAGGGGACTGGCTATTCTCCCTGGACCTCGAAGATGCCTACTTTCACATTCCCATCAGATGCTGCCACAGATAGTACCTCAGGTTCAAGTTGCCCTCAGGCCATTATCAGTTCAAAGCAATGCCCTTTGGCCTAACATCAGCTCCCAATGGTCTTCACAAAGTGCCTGGCAGTAGTTGTTACCTTTCTAAGAAGGCAAAAGATTTCCATTTTTCCATACCTGGACGATTGGCTCACAGTGGGTCAGTCTCCAGACCAAGTCAAGTCAGACTTGCAAGTGACTCAGCAAGTGCTCACTTCTCTGGGTTTTCTTCTCAACCTCCCCAAATCAGTTCTTGAACCAGTTACATAGAATAGAAACATAGAATTTGACGGCAGATAAGGACCGCTTGGCCCACCCAGTCTGCCCATTTCCCTACCTGATGGATAAGCTGCAGATCCTAGTTAACCAGCAGCCTACTTCTTCCTACCCCCCACCCCCTAGAATTGCCTTATGACTGTCCCATGCATGCTTTAATTCCACCACTGTTTGTGACTCCACAACCTCCTCTGGAAGGCCGTTCCATACATCCACCACCCTCTCTGTGAAAAAATACTTCCTTAAATTACCTCTGAGCCACCCCCTTCTATCTTCAAATTGTGCCCCCTTGTTCTTGCACACCTCTTTTTTTGAAAGATGCTACCCTCTTGGACTTTGTTGATTCCCTTGAGATACTTGAACGTTTCTATCATGTCCCCCCTCTCCCTCCTTTCCTCGAGGCTAACCATAAAGCTCCTTAAGTCTCTCTTCATATGTCTTCCAGTGCAGACCCTGCCATTTTAGTGCCCTCCTCTGGACAGCTTCCATCCTGTCTGTCTTTACGGGAGATTGGGTCTCAGAACTGCAGCAGTACTCCAGATGGGGTCTCACTAGCTGTCTGTACAGAGGGATAATAACTTCCTGTTTTCTACTGGTGATGCCTCCTTATGCATCCCAGTATCCCCCAACCCTCCTTGCTGCCCTCTCACATTGCTTGCCCACCTTTAGGTCATCTGATATGACTACCCCAGGTCCCTTTCCATTTTGTTGTTGTTAGTATCTCACCCCCATTGTGTACTCTTCCCTGGGTTTTGTTTCCCAGGTGCATTACCTTACTTCTAGCATTGAATCTAGCTGCCATACATTTGACCATTCCTCTAACCTTGCCAAGTCCTTCATCCTTTCCACCCCACCCTGTGCATCAACTCTGTTGCAGATCTTTGTGTCATCTGCAAAGAGACATACTTTTCCTTCCAGTCCCTCTGCAATGTCACTTATAAAGACATTGAAGGGGACTAGTCCTAATACTGAACCCTGCGGTACCCCACTACTAACCCCCCTTTTTTCCAGAGTGGACTCCATTTACTATTACTCTCTGTGTCCTATTCTCCAGCCAATTCTTTATCCAGGCTGTCATCTTGGGACCCACTCCCAGGCTGGCTAACTTGTATATTAATCTTTTGTGTGGGACTGTGTCAAATGCCTTGCTAAAGTCTAGGTAGGCCATGTCCACAGCCCCTCCCTGATCCACTACTTTGGTCACCCAGTCAAAGAAATCTATCAGATTTGTCTGGCATGACCTTCCCGCTGTGAATCCATGCTGCCTTGGGTCCTGTGCCCCTCTGGCCTCTAGATATTTAACAGTTCTTTTCTTCAGAAGTGATTCCATCATTTTACCTACCACTGAGGTTAAACTAACAGGTCTATAGTTTCCTGCTTCTGCCTTGCTCCCACTTTTGTGAAGGGGAATCACATCTGCCCTCCTCCAGTCCTCGGGTACCACCCCATCCTCCCATGATTTGTTAAAGAGGGTAGTCAGTGGTGTCACTAGTTCTACCCTTAGCTCTTTAGAATTCTGGGATGAATCCCATCAGGCCCCATTGCTTTGTCCACCTTCAGTTTTAAGAGTTCTTTCAGAACCCTTTCTTCTGATAAATGGGCTGGTATCAACTTCTGTATCCAGAGTGTTTCTACTGTTTGTTTTAGGTACCTCCCCTCTTTCTTTGTAAATACTGAGCAAAAATATTTGTTTAGTATCTCTGTCTTTTCACAGTCACCCTCTGCCCACCCTCCCTCCCTTCATTAAGCCTCACTATCCCTCCCTTGGTCTTCCTTCGCTCCCTGATGTACCTATAAAAGGTTTTATCCCCCTTCTTAACTGAGTTGGCTATCTTTTCCTCAGTTTGGGCCTTTGCTGATCTGACTGCCTTCCAGCTTCCTTTTGCTTTAACTGATATAGTTCTCTGTCCTGTTCCTTCTGTGATTCCTTGTACTTCCTGAATGCTTTCTTTTTCTCTTGAACCTTCACTGCCACTTCCTTTGAGAACCATAGTGGTTTCTTACCTCGTTTCGTTTATTTGCTTTACACAAGGCTCTCGATACCTCTGTGATGGCAGTTTTATTATTCCCCATTGTTCTTCCACCCTCCTTCCTGCCCATTTGCTAGTGCATTCATGAGCACTCACCCATTTAACCAAAGTCAGCCCTCCTAAAATCCAGTACCTTGTGTCTGGCGGCTTGACTCTGTTGCTGTGTTTATTGTGAACCATAGTGTTCGATGGTCGCTAGTTCCCAGATGGCTACCCACTTTACATCTGTGATCCTCTCTTCATCTCCATTTGAGAGAACCAGGTCTAAGATGGCTCCCTCTAGTGGGCTCCAATACTAGTTGTCTAAGGCATGCCCCTGTAGGACATCTAGAATAACCCCACTCTTAGAAGTGGCAGCTGCAACTGCACTCCAGTTAACATCTGGCATATTCAGATCACCCATCAGCAATATCTCCCTTTTCTGCCATTCTAAGTATACTTTCTATCATTTCCTTGTCCATTTCCTCCCCGAGAAGGTCTGTATACAACCCCTGTGTGTATTGTGGTGCCATTGCTGGTCTCCAAATTTACCCACAGTGCTTCTTCTCCTCCCTGTTTACCCTTTTGTTCTGTTGCTTTGATTCCTTCCCTTATGTAAAGAGCTACTCCTCCCCCTCTTTTACCCTCCCTGTCCCTCCTGTAGGTAGTGTATCCTGGTATGCTTACATCCCAGTCATGGTTTTGTGTGTACCATGTTTCTGTGACTGCCACGATATTCAGCTGTTCCTCCTCCATCAAGGCCACTAATTCAGGAAGCTTGTTGCTCAGACTACGGGCATTGGTACTCACTGCTCTCCATTTTTTGATGGCTTTACCTTCTGTTGCAGCATCCCTCACTGACCTTTCTACCTTGGTCTTTTTCTCATTTAGTACCCTGTTTTGAATGGGGAGGCTGGGATTTTCCTACTGCTTATCAGTGCCTCCCTTTGACTAGTTTAAAAAGCTTGCCAATGAAGCATTTAAACCGATTGCTCAAAAGACTTGTTCCCTTCCTGGACAGATGCAGACCATCCTGCCAGTATAGGCTGGTGTCCCTCCAGGTGGAACCCCAGTCCCCAATGAAGCCAAACCCCTGTGCTCCACACCATTTTTTCAACCATTCATTAAACTGCATGGTGCAAAGTACCCTCGCCTCACTCATGCCTTTGACAGGCAGCACCTCTGAGAAGGATACTTGTGTGTGCTACTTGTCTTAGGCCCCTCCCCAATTCTACAAAGTCCTTCTGCACTGCTCTAATCTCATGATGAGCCAAGTCATTTGTCCCTAGGTGGACAATGACGTCCAACTCAGACTCCCATGCAGCTGTTCCCATGATCCTGAGGATGCGCTTCCTGTCCCTCCAAGCTATGGCACCAGGCAGGCACCTTACTTCAGTTTTCCCAGCTCCCCCCAGTTCTATCCCCCTAATAATTGAGTCCCCCACCAGGAGCTGCTTCCTTTCCTTGTGGTGTCCTCTGTCTCCTTCCTGTGGGCCTCCCTTGTGACAGCTGTCCTCAGCCTCCTCTGTGGGTGCATCTATAGGGGAGCTATGCTCCCCCAGAATGGTGTATGGACTGTGGAGTGGAACAACTGACTGGGTGTGCCTCTGTTCCACCATCCTCACCCTTCCTGAGCCCACTGTGGTCCAACTGCTGTGTTTTCTTCGCAACCTCTGAGGTAGTGGTGGTGGCTCTGGTGCTCCCTGGATGGGGGAGGTTCCCTTCCTACCATCCAGTGTGGCCTGGGGGAAGGTTCCCTTACTACTGTCCAGCATGGCCTGAAGATGGGCAACTTCCTCCTCAGGGCAGAGAGTTGTCTGCAAATAGGGCAGCATCTCAGCCTCCAGAAAGACTCCGGAAGACTGCTGCCCCACAGCCATTACATTGTACTACTCCCACATGTTTATCTACTTTTTCTGTGTGTGTGTGTGTGTGTGTGATTGGTTTGTTATATAGAAATATATATATTATACAATGTTATGCTTATATTGTCAGTGCAGTGTGCTAGAGAGGATATGACAGTGATATGCACCTTGCACTCTTAGAGAAATGATGTCAGAACCCCAGGTATAAAGGAACTATTTCCAGGGGTGGGAAGGGGTTGGGCCTAAACTGTGCCCTCAAAAACAATCCAGCTAAAGCTCTGACCCACGCACTGCGATGAGTGCCTTCCTGTCAACAAGATGCCTACACAACAATTTGACAGAGAAATAACCTGCTAATCAAACAGAGAAAAATCCAGACATCCAACTCAGACACAGGTAACCCTCCCAGCCCCAAAACAGCCTGGTGGTTTGTGCTCACAAACAGTCAGCCCCAAAATAAGTCAGCTGTGCTTTACACTCTTCCTGCACTGAAAATCTTAAGTATTAAGCCAACTGATTGACCAGTGACACCTGTGATGTAAGCAGGCCTTTCACTGTAGGCAGGATGCTGTCACAATTTCAATACACAAAATCTTTCAGTGAAACCAGGGATAGAAACTTAACTACTCAGCCAGCAGGACACTTTTAAAATGTTGCAAAAATATCCCTCTAAATCCTAAGTCTCAACCCCAACCATCAAGCAAATTCAGTTGTATCTCACTCCATCTGGTTATAAAATTACTACACTTTTGATGGAATCCTGCAATTCTCTGCTTAATGCCAATAAGGAGAAAAAAAATGAAACTCTTTGTAGAAAGCGTAGCTCCCCTGTTTTACAATATTATGCCTTACCAAGTTTCCAGCTCCTAAATGAAGTTACAGTTTGTTCTTTGCAGTGTTGCAAGGCTCTCTGCTTCAGACAAATCAAAAGTCAGACGGCAAGTCCGCTCCTTACCTTTATAGGGGCAGAACTGGACACAGTCAGAGCAAGAGCCTTTCTTCCCCTGGAAGGGGCAAGGGTTCTTGTAGAACTAGCCTCTTCCTTCAGCCTTCGGGTATCCGACCAGCAAGGCATTTCCTCCAGCTCTTGGGCCACATGGCAGCTTCTACAGCAGTGGTCCAAGGGGCAAGATTCCAGATGAGGGATATTCAATTTCATCTGAGAGCTTTTTGGTATCAAAGGAAGGATTCACTTACCATACTGATCCCAGTGACTCTGACCGTGATACAAGCCCTTCAATGGTGGCAGGATCAGGACAATTTAAGACAAGGGATCCCTTTTGCCACTCAACTTTATTCAGTGGTCCTTACCACGGATGCTTCTCTTCTGGGCTGGGGAGCCCATGTGGGGCCCTCACTGCCCAGGGACTGTGGTCCCCACAGGAATCCCTTCTCCATATCAATCTCCTAGAACCCAGGGCAGTTTTTCTGGCCCTGAAAGATTTCTCTGTCAGTGCAGAACAAAGTGCTTCAGGTCAGAATGGACAACACTACCACCATGTGGTAGATCAACAATCAGGGAGGCACTCTGTCCTCGGAAGCCATGAAATTGTGGTCCCTGGCTTATTCCCTGCAAACCTCTCTGGTAGCAGTTCACCTGCCAGGGAAGGACAATGTGCTAGCAGATGCACTGAGTAGGATCTCTCAGGGCCATCACAAATGGTCCCTGGACCCTCAGGTGTTGAAAGTGATTTTTTCAAGGTGGCTCACTCCAGAGATAGATCTCTTTGCAGCCCCAGACAATCACCAACTTCCTATCTTTTGCTGCAGACCCCCAGTCTTGGGCTCAGTCCCTCTAGATGCTCTGATTCTGAATTGGGAAGGGGAATTTCTGTATGCCTTCCCCTCCTGTTCAAAGTTTTAGTCAAAATAAGGTCTCAACCTTGCAAAGTGATTCTGATTGCTGCAGATTGGACCAGACAGCCTTGGTACCCCCTGCTGTTGTCCCTAGCAGTCCATCTTCCCAGGAATTACAACCTGTTAACATCCTCTCAGGGGAGGATTTGGTACCCCAATCTTCAGTCTCTCAATCTGAAGGCATGGCTCTTGAAGAGTTGAAGTTTGCAGATCTGCGTCTTTCTCAGGGGGTTCTGGATATTCTCAAAGCTTCTCGAGAGCCTTCCACCAGAAAGACTTACAATTCCAAATGGAAGAGATTCAGTATTTGGTATTCTAAGAAGCATATTTCCCCAGATACTGCTGAATTGCCTACGGTTCTGGATTATATGGTCCATTTTAATGGCCTAGGCCTCAGACCAGCTAATCTCAAGATACACTTGTCAGCTGTTTCTGTGTTTCTGTCTGTGGGAAAGTCTTCCTCACTATCGTCTCATCCTGTGTTCTGTAAATTTTTTAAAGGATTGCTTAACACCAATCCTCCTTTTAGGGATCCTGCCCCTGCTTGTAATTTTAAGGTTTGTATTGCTCAATTTATGCAACCTCCTTTTGAGCCTACGTCCTCAGCAGAGCTTAAATACTTGACTTGGAAAAATGTGTTCTTGGTAGCCATTACCTCTGCCAGGTGTATCAGTGAATTGCAAGCCCTGTCAGTGGAACCTTTTATTATCTCCTTTCACAGGGATAAAGTGGTCCTTAGAACCAATAGAAGGTTCTTGCCCAAAGTGGTTTCAAACTTCCATTTAAACCAGTCTATGTCTCTTCCTGTTTTCTTCACTGATCATCCTTCGTCCAGAGAGAGAAGGCTACACAGTTTAGATGTTAAAAGAGCACCTAGTTACTACATAGAGCGTACGAAGGGTCACAGATTTGACTCCCTCCAGTTATTCCTCACTTATGGGGAAGTGGGATAGGGCAAACATGCCACTAATAGATCTGTTGCCAGGTTGATTGTGTCTTGTATACAGTTCTGCTATGAGAAACTAGGAAAGATTCCACCCTCAGGCCTGAGGGCTCACTCTACAAGAGGTACAGCTGCTTCCCTGGCTGCTGCCAGGGATATCCCTCTCTTAGAAATTTGTCAAGCAGCCACCTGGAAAACAGTCCATACCTTTACCAAACATTACTCTCTGGATATCCAGACTAGGAGTGATGCTCGGTTTGGCTCATCAGTACTTCAGAGCCTATTCCAGAGTAGGTTCTGTCCCTCCTCCATGGAGGTACTGCTTGGTAGTCTGCAATAGTCAGAATACAGCAAGACTTCATGTTGTTTGAAGAAAAAATTACTCACCTTAGTAATTATGTTTCTTCTAATGAGTCTTGCTGTATTCTGTTCTCTCTCCCTCCACTCTCAGAACCTGTTTTGAGAAGTGGGTGGGCAGAATGCTGATGTGCACCCAGAGGTGCCAATTACACACAGTGCCTTCTTTTCTTAAGTGTTTTTTGTTATTGTTATCACTTATTGGGATGGGTTTTTGGTTTTGGGTTACCTGACTTGAGTTTTTTTGGGAATCCAAAACTCCTTGTTGCCAGTTGGCTAGTAAAAATTTTACAATTTCCACATACTATAGTTAGTGAGTTTTTGCTTGTAAGAATCTGACGGTTGAGTTTGAAATGGAAACCGACAGAGACCTCAACTGAGCTCGAGCTCAGCATTCTATGCCATGCATAGAAAGTTTACCCTTTGTTCTCTGGAGCAGTTTTAAAGGCTGACGCTAACTGCAATACTCAGAATACAGCAAGACTCCATTAGAAGAAACAGAATTACTAAGGTGAGTAATTTTTCCCATGTGTCACACTGATCCCAACCTAACGTGCGTCTACCGCCCTGGTGTCGGACATAACACCTCCACCTGCACGTTCTGCCTGGCCTTCCATCCCAGCGTCCTGGATGACCGCATGGCACGCCTACAATTGGGGAGACCAGAGAAACGGAGCCTGCCGGTGAAATCGAAGGAGGCGAGGTGGGCGGTTTCCGTGGCGGCGGGATCTGCCGAACAGTTGGAGCAAGTGAAGGCTTTGGAGGAGGAAGCGGCTCAAGCTTCAGCCACTTTGAGCTTTTTTGTTTCTCTGAACCTCTGTTTCACCTTTTTGGGCTCCTTCGAAGAGTTGTGCCAGTCTCTCCCCAGCAGGGGTGAGGCGCCCTTGGGCTCGCACTCCTCCAGCCCTCAGAAGAGGGAGAAGGACCCTAAGTCTTCATCTAAACGTTGACATTCTTGGGACCGGGAAAGGACAGAGTCCCAGGAACACGTGGTCTCTACCTCAGTCTAGATCGCATCCTTGGCCGCCGGCTTCACGGATCTTCCATCTGGCCAAGAGATCGAGGAAGTGGCCGAATGTGAGATATCTCTCGACTTGATCGACCGTATTTCGCCGACTCCAGTTGACGATTCTTTAGAAAGAACTCCGGTCCTTGTCTTTCCCGATGAAGGGATCCAGCCCGCTGGTGTCACCATCGAGGAAACTGTTCTGGACCCTCGGTTTTCACTGACCTCGATGCCCCCCGATCGACTGAGTTGGCCAGCCTGATCTCGTTCGAGGTCCAGAACCCCGTCGGTCGAATGACCGAAAAAGAGTCATAAGCACTCTGAAAAGAGCCATCACTGAAGATACTCATCCTCCACAGGCGAGGAGAGGCTTTGACGAAAACTCCGTTGATGCTGTGAGGATCTTATGTGGCAACGGCTGATTTTGACCGGGTAGAAGATGGCTCTGCCGTCCACCCCTTGGCTACCGCCTCCTGGGCTGACTCCTCCGTAACCGAAGCCTTCAGTTCCCTCACCCATGGGGCCAGCCGGTATCCCGGCTCTGCCCATCTCGGTCTGTCCACTGATTCTGGTGGAATCACTGGCTAAGCAGCCTCTGGGAGGGGCTCCCTCGAAAGAGGACCGTACAGATACCGGGCTTCCCCGACATCTGTCCATCACGGTTACGCCCAGCGGATCGAGAGGAGCGTGGGCGGGGAGACAGTTGACCACGACTCCTCGGGCGTGCAGGACTGCACTCTGTCCTGGGAATGATGAGTCCTCCAGTGGCAGGCTTAGAGAGGGATCCTTCCTCCTTTCAAGGCACTCTCCGTCTGATCCGCATCCACGGAATGCCCCTGAATCTATCCAGATAAAGCGGAGCTCCCCATTACAGACATCCTTAAAAGGGGGGATACCCCGACGGAGGCCTTTCCAGTGGCCGAAGCCATCACTGGCCTGGTCCTTGAGCTCTGGCAGTGCCCAGCTTCCTGCCCAGCACAGTCTGCCCACATGGCCTGCAAGTGTGCGGTGCCCATGGGATCCCTGCCGGGATTCACAGAACATGCTTTGGCTGAGAGCCTGGTTACCGCTTCTGTGATTAGACGTACTAGTGACTCGGCCGAGACAGACCGAGTCCTGGACAAGCGGTCCAAAAATATGGACCACTCTGCCCGCAAGGTCTATGCGGCCTCTTCCTTAGGCCTTTGTCAGGCCAGTTTGGCTGTCATTATGGCACACTTCTCTCATGCCCTCCTCAGGTCATTAGACGAAGTCCTCCCTCATCTCCCGGCGAACATGAAGACCACAGTGAAGCAAGTCCGTGATCTAGGCCACAGTAGCTCCGGACGGCCCTGGACATCACGGATTCTTGTGCCCACTCTTTAGCAGCCGCAGTGGCCACTCGCTGCAGGGCCTGGCTGAGGCTGTCCTCCTTCCCAGTGGATACCCAGCACAAGTTAGCCGATGTTCCTTTCCTTGGTACTGACTTGTTTGGTCCAGAAGTGGCCGGTCACCTTCAGCGTATCGAGCAGTCCAGTGGCACCTTGGATGCTACCTCTGCAAAGGGTTCTTCGGGCCAGAACCAGCAGAAAAGGAAGAAGCCATTTCGGCATTCTTCCCCTGCGGTCAGGCAGCCCTCCTATCAAGGAGGTCAGCAGCAAAAGCAGAAGGCTCAAGCTTGGCACCCACGGCCCAAGCAGGGCCCTCAAGAGCCCCGTAAAGGAGGCTGAGGCGCAGGTCCAGGTTCCTCCTCCTCCTGTAAGTCTGCTCAGTGACGGGTTGGGGGTTGCCACCCCTACACCCGTCCTGCCAGCTCAGGGTCCTCCCGTGGGGGGGGGCCCGGCTCCACCAGTTTCATTCCGCCTGGTCCGATATCCCTTCCGACAGGTGGTTCTCGAAGTGGTCAGTCAGGGACTGCCTCTAGAGTTCGAGCAGTATCCTCCCAGCTGAGCCCGCGCCCCTCGGGAGGAAAAGATCTCGGTTTGCATTCAGTTGGCTCTTCGAGACAACATAGCTCAGCTCCTCCGCAAGGAGGCGGTAGCTCCAGTGCCGGATCCTCCTACAGACCCAGGCTTTGTTTCCAGGTACTTCTTGGTGCCCAGGTGGACGGGGGGTTGGCGCCCCATTCTAGGATCTCCGCGACCTGAATCAATATCTCGGGTCTCACACCTTCTGGATGGCAACTCTGAACTAGATCATAGCTCGCTGGAGCGAAACATGTGGTTCTGTTCACTGGATCTACAGGACGTGTTTTTTCATGTCCCAATTTGTCCGTCCTATCAGCGGTTCCTTTGCTTCAGGGTCGAATGGACCCTGTATGAGTTCCGAGCCATGCTATTCGGCCTGTCATCAGCACCGTGAGTCTTCTCCAAGTGCATTGCAGTGGTGGCAGACCGTCTTTGGTGTCTGAGTACGAATCTACTCTTGTCTCGACGACTGGCTCTTGTCAGGATCCTCCCTTCAGGAGGTGGACAGGTCCAGGGATCTGGCTTTCCAGATCTGCTCCCAACTCTGCCTCCTGATCAACGAGGCCAGGTCGGAACTCGTGGCTGCTCAGGTGATGGACTTCATCGGGGCAGATCTCTACTCTTGTCAAGCCAGTGCTCGGCTCCCAGCGGATAGGGCGGAGGTTCTCTCCTCCTTTGCCCGATCATTTCTGGTTGGGCACTTGCGCCCTGCCCGGGACTTTCTGCTCCTTCTGGGTTTCATGGCAGCGTGCACTTCAGTGGTCCGTTGGGCCAAGTGGCACGTGCGTCCCCTCCAATGGGAGCTGGCTGCCCAGTGGATTGTGCGCTACGGTCATTTCGATCAGCTGATCACTGTAACCCAGAAGATGTGGGATGCTCTCCAATGGTGGACCGCCCCAGAATGGTTGCTGGAAGGGATACAGTTTGTCCGCCCTGAGCTGACGGGCGTCCCTACGACCAAAGCCTCTCTCGTGGGCTGGTAAGCCCACATGGGGGTCAACAGGGCCATTGGTTCTGGACCCCCGAGGAGTCCCAATGCCACATCAACCTGTCGGAGCTCAGAGCAGTCAGTCCAGCACTGTCTGCTTTCGCTCCTCAGCTCCGGGGTCAAGTGGTTCAAATCCAGACGGACCATACCACAACCATGTACTACTTCAACAAACAGGGCAGCATGCACTCCCGTCTGCTGTGCAAGGAGGTGCTCCGCATCTGGACCCTCGTAAGTCGTCTAGAGGCGAATCTCCTAGTCATTCATGTGGCAGGAGTCTGGAACCAGCTGGTGGATGCTCTCAGCTGCTTAGGCCAGACATCCCACAAGTAGTCTCTCCATCCAGAGGTAGCTTATAGTCTATTCTCCCGTTGGGGTAAACCGCTGGTGGACCTGTTTGCCACCAGGGAAAACAACAAGCTGAGATTGCACCATGACCTCTCCCCTTGGCAGGGCTCGCTGCAGGGGGATGCCTTCTTGAGGCCGTGGACCCCAGGCCTCCTCTGCGCCTTCTCTCCATTTCCCTTGATCCACAAGGTGCTACTCAAGGTGAGGAGGGACAAGGAGAAGGTGATCCTGGTAGCCCCAGATGAAAAATTTACTCACCTTAGTAATGTTGTTTCTTCTAATGGAGTCTTGCTGTATTCTGACTATTGCAGTTAGGTTCTGCCTTTCAACTGCCACGGAAAACAGAGAGATCTTATTTCGAGAGGGCTCTTGCAGTAGGTAATTACATATAGGACTGGCGTCGCCGCAGGCGGCAGGACCCCACGGAAAAATTTCTAGCTAGCAGGTCCTCCGGGCGCCGCCTTCAGTTCTTTCCTCGTCATGGCTCGTGGGAGCGCCTCAAGGAAGTTTGTACTAGCCCTGTTGCTGCGTCTTTTTTTACCGAAAGTATCAGTATTTTGCCATTTATTCGTCAGGTGAGCGTCGGTTTATGTGGTCCCCTTCAAAAATAAGTCGACAAATGCGGCGCTTTAGCTACTCACAAGACGGTCACTTCCTCTGCCTTTTTGCTTAGGCCCCGACCACGTGTTCAGAAAGTGCCCGCATTGCCTGCATTTCAACGCGGCCACCTGCAGACGATGCCAGCAGTCTTTGGAAGCCTATCTCCTTAAAAAGAAGATGTCTGCAATGGAGAAGGAGTTGAAGTAGCTTAGGCAGGCGTCGACCTCCCCAGAAGGACACAAGAAGCGGGACAAAGAAAGGCACCTGTAGAAGGCCTCCCTTTCCGCGACTCCGACCAGAGCGCAGCTAAGTGTCCCTCGAGGATAAGCCCGGCGGCAGCCTCCAAGGCTTTGGAGGAGGTGTCGGACCGCCCGTCGGGTTCGCGTTCAAAGCCCTTCGGATGCCTCCGGGCCAAAGGAGTCTTCTGCCCCCAGTGCTTACATAGAAACATAGAAGTTGACGGCAGATAAGGACCGCATGGCCCATCCAGTCTGCCCATTTCTTTTTCTACCTTATAAATGTGCCATCGGCCTTTGCTCTGTCAGTGGCCTATCTATTCATACTCATTTGTATTGCTCCTTATGCCTATCCCATGCCTGTTTGAAGCCCTGCACTGTATTCATAGCCACCACTTCTTGAGGTAGGCCATTCCATGCATCCAACACCCTTTCTGTGAAAGAATTTCCTCACATTACCCTTAATCGGCCCCCTCTAATCTCATGCTGTGTCCTCTTGTCCTGCTATTTTTCTTATATTTAAACATGTTAGACTCTTTCACCTTGTTAATGCCCTTAAGGTGTTTGAATGCCTCGATCATATCACTCTCTCCCTCCTTTGCTCAAGGGTATACATATTGAGCTCTGTTAATCTGTCCTCATATGTCTTCTGATGCAGTCCCTGCACCATTTGTTGCCCTTCTCTGGACTGCCTCGAATTTGGTTAATGTCCTTGTGAAGGTGTGGCCTCCAATACTGCACGCAGTACTCAGATGGGGCCTAACCAGTGTCTTGTAAGAGGTGATTACCTCCCTCTTACGACTTGTGATACCCCTACTAATAAACCCTAACACCCCTAGCCTTACCTACTGCTTTAGAGGTCTGCTTGGATGATTTCAGGTCATCAGTGATGATGATGCCCAAGTCTCTTTCTTCCTTTGTGACTGCTAGCAACTCCCCTCCCAGCCTATAGGTGGCTTCAGGGTTTCTCTTCCCTGTGTGCATGATCTTGCACTTCTTTGCATTAAATCCCAGTTGCCACTCTTCTGACCATTTTGCTAGTTTATCCAGATCTCTTCTCATTCTGCCCGCCCATCTGGATCATCTACTCTGTTGCAGATCTTGGTGTCATCTGCAAACAGACAAGCCTACCCTCTAGTCCATCTGCAAGGTCACTAATGAAGATGTTGAAGAGGACTGGCCCCAGGACTGATCCCTGAGGACTCCCACTTGTGACTTGCGTCTCTTCTGACTGTGTACCATTTACCATCACTCTCTGTTTTCTGCCTGTCAACCAGTTTGCCACCCAGTTGACCAACTTCTGACCCACCCCGAGCCTACCCAGCTTATTTATCAATCTTCTATGTGGAACAGTGTCAAAATCTTTGCTGAAGTCAAGGTAGGCGACATCAACCGCTCCCCCTTGGTCCACCAATCTGGTTACTCAGTCAAAGAAATCTATGAGATTAGTTTGACAGGACCTTCCTTTTGTAAACCCATGCTGTCTTGGATCCTGTGCACCTATGGATTCCAGGTGTTGCACTATCCTTTCCTTAAGGAGTGCCTCCATAATCTTGCCCACTACTGAGGTAAGACTGACTGGTCTGTAGTTCCCTGCCTCCTCCCTGCTACCACTCTTGTGGCGCGGGATCACATGAGCTTGTGGCCTACTGGCGCGGGCACCTCCCATAAGCCGGACGTCGGCTCCTCCGCCCGCCGGGAGAAGGCCGCTAAGACGCCCGACCCTTCAGGGCGGCGCACGGCAGTGTCCCCCTCGGACCGGGCCGCTTCCCACCCTCTGCCCGCCTCTGACGAGGGACCCCCTAAGTTGGACGCCGACTCCTCTGGCGTCCGCCGGTATTCGGCCCCTAAGTCTCACGTCGGCTCCTCCGACGTGCGCCGGGCATCGGAGCCTACGACAGACCCTCCGTCGTCTGTCGTCCCAGGTTCCGCAGCCTTCGCTGCCGTCGGGAGCGAATCCCCGCCATACCCAGGGACTTCTCCCTCCGTTCCCAGGCGATGCTCAGGATGCTTTTCCGCTGTCAGACCCTCCCCACACTGATCCGGATCTGACGCCGGCTCCGCCGACGACGGCGGGGGATATTCTTCTCCCATCGGGCCCTCCACCCCACGAGCCTATCACGGTTGATCCGCCCGTGGAGTTCCCTACTGGGCCGTCTGCTCCGGCAGCTCCTCCGGTACCTGAGTATCCGCCGTCCTATCTGACGCCGGTTTACCCGGGTCCGCAGTACCCTGCGCCGACTCCACCGACGCTGCAATACCCAGCTCCGGTATTCCCACAGCTGGGTTACGGATACTCACCTTACGGATATAATCCGTACAACTATCCCCCTCCTTCTCTTCCACCGCCCCCTAGGCCGCCGGTGGATCTTCAGGAGACTCTAGCCTCTGGTGGGCTGAGGCCAAGGCTCAGCTCACCAAGGATGTCGAGAGCTGCCTCACTGCGACGGTGCCACCTCTGGCCCCCGTACGCCCTAGACAGCACACTCCCTCTCCGCCTCCGGATTCCCGAGCTCTTCCCTCGGGATCCAGAGAGGGGCAGGACATGCTCCAGGGATTTCCCGTAAGGAACCCGTTCCTCCCCCTAGACGAGTCAGGGAGTCTTACTCTGCTTCAAATTCTTCTTCTTTTTCTCTCTCGGACTCCTCGGATTCCTCCGACGGATGCTCCGAGAAAGACGACGAGCCTCGCTCTCTGTCCAAGCCCCGGCCGAGGACTCCTCCGAAGTCTCCTCCGGAGGATCCTTCCTTCACGGAGTTGCTCAGGAAGATCCAGGAAGTCCACCAGTGGCGTTCCTTAGAGCCAGATCCTCAGCGGGTTAAACTCGCCGAACATATGGACCTGCCCCTTGCGGCCTCTACTCTAGTGCCACCCTGGATCGAGCCTCATGCCCACCTTGTTTCCACTATTTGGAAACAACCGTCGGCTTTAGCCCCACTTCCGTGGAAGTCCAACAGGCTATACCAGGCTCCGGAGGGTGTAGACTTTCTAGATTCTCACCCCCGTGCAGACTCTGTTGTGATTAGCGCCGCTCACGGCCGGTCAGCACACCCGAAAAATTTGAGCTCGTCTCCTCCGGATAAGGAATCTCTCCTTCTGGATCAGTATGGAAGGAAGATCTATGCTTCTTCCACACTGGGGATCAGGGCCCTAAACTATGTAGCACATATGGTGGATTACCAGAAGGCTGTCCTTACCCAGGCGGAATCTAAGATTGACTCCTTGCCTGACTCCCAAGTCAAGCAGGAGTTGGCTGACCTTGTCCGTTCTGCTCGTTCGGCCAGTCGTCACATTCTGAGGACGACCTACGATGCAGTGGACACCGCAGGGCGGAGCTCCTCATTCGCTGTAAGTCTTCGGCGTCACGCCTGGCTCCGAGTGTCAGGTTTGGTCCCGGAGGTGCAGTCAGCAATTCAAGAAGCACATTTCAGGGGTTCGGTTCTTTTCGGTGGTGATGTCAAGGACATCATCACCGACTTGTAGGAGAAGGAGACGGCCCTGAAATCTTTGAATTCCATGTACCGTCCCCATCCCCCGCAGCGCCGTCCTTTTCGCAGACGGCCCCAAGCGAAACCCCAAGGAAGGCGGGCCACTAAACGCCGGGCCCCCACAGCTGCCAGGCTCCCGCCGCCCAAAAAAGCAGTGGGTGCCCCAGCTGCGGCGCTGTCCCACACCACCTGACTCCTTCCCTCTCCCACCTCCTCCAGACTCCCCGGAGGAACCGGTAGGAGGGAGGTTCTCCCTCCACCTTCCGGGTTGGGAGAGGATAACATCGGATTCATGGGTGCTTCAGATCATAGCAGAGGGGCACTCTATAAAGTTTCTGCAGAAACCTCCACGCCACCCCCCCCCCTGAACTCCTCTTACTCAAGAGACCATCTTCCTTTGGTCAGGGAAGAAATATCTGCTCTCCTCGCGAAGCAGGCCATAGGAACCGTCCCTCCTCACCTTCACGGGACGGGTTACTATTCCCATTTCTTCCTTGTACCAAAGACGACGTGAGATCTCGGACCCATTCTCGATCTCAGCTCCCTGAACTTCTATGTAGAATATAAAAAGTTCAGGATGCTCTCCCTTCAAACTCTCTTGCCCCTTCTCCGGCCGGGCCAATGGCTTTGTGCACTGGATATGCAGGATGCATACCTGCACATCCCCATTCGTCCCTCGCACCAAAAGTACCGCCGGTTTGCTTTCCAGGAGGACCATTGCCAATTCTGGGTGCTCCCTTTTGGTCTTTCCTTGGCTCCCCGAGTTTTTACCAAATGCCTGGCGGTGGTAGCGGCCCACCTGCGTACTTTGGGAGTTCAGGTTTTTCCCTACCTGGACGACTGGCTCCTGGCGGCCTCGTCCAGGGAGGAACTCCTGCATTTTCTCTCCTCACCCAGCAGGTTTTCACTGGTCTGGGTATCACCATCAACCATTCCAAGTCTCATCTGGACACCTCCCAGAGACTCCAGTTCATCGGGGCAATCCTCGATACTACAGTGTGCAGGGCCTTCCTGCCATCGGACAGGGGGGCCTTCCTCCAGTCCCAGATTTCCCTACTTTCGGAACTCAGGAGGGTTCCGGCGAGGTTGGTGCTCCGTCTTCTGGGGCTTGTGGCGGCTGCCATCCCGACAGTTCTGCGTGCGTGCCTCCACATGAGGATCTCTCAGTGGACTCTCCGCTCTCAGTGGGATCAACTTGTAGACGACCTAGATCATCTGGTGCTGATCTCCTCGCCGATAACAAGAGACTTGCAATGGTGGATGGTTCGAGAGAACCTGTTCCAGGAGGTCCCCTTTTTTCATCCTTCCCTCTCCCAGATTCGACCACGGACGCATCAGGCAAAGGTTGAGGAGTCCATCTGGGTCCTCACCGAACCCAGGGGTTATGGTCCAGATTGGAGTTAGCTCTCCACATCAACATGCAGTACTATATGCTCTCCATACCCTTCACCAATACATCCTTCCTGGTCACATAGCTGTCCAAACAGACAACATGTGCATGGTGTGGTACATCAACAAGCAGGGAGGGACTCGGTCCTACCCGCTGTTCAGGGAAGCAGTGAGGGTTTGGGAACGGGCAACGCTTCACAACCTTCACCTCACGGTGATCCATGTTCCAGGAGTCGACAATGTCCTGGCAGATAAGCTAAGTCGTTCTTCTGCTCTGCCACACGAGTGGGTACTGGACCAAAAGGTTCTAAACTGCATATTCCAGCTTTGGGGGACTCCACAGATAGACCTGTTCGCCTCTTCCCAAAACGCAAAACTTCCAACCCTTGCTCGTTCGCTTTCTGGAGCGACGCTCTATCTCTAAGCTGGAAGGACAGATTCGTCTATGCTTTTCCCCCAATTCCTCTGGTCCCTCGTGTGCTGCAGAAACTTGCGTTGGAAGGAGCGAGAATGATTCTGAGCGCTCCTTTCTGGCCCAGGCAAATTTGGTTCTCTCTTCTACAACAATACTCAGAGGTTCCTCCTCTTCCTCTTCCTTTATCTCGAGGATTGCTGACCCAGGATCAGGGGACCCTGGTCCATCCGGGACTCAAGTCTCTTCAGCTTCATGCATGGCTCCTGCAGACCTAGCCCAATCTCCTTTTGGCGTCTCTCCTAAGGTGGCCGAGATTCTGGTGGAGGCTAGAAAACCCTCCACTAGGTCCACCTACGCTATGAAATTGAAGAGATTTTGCATTTGGGCTGCCTCCAAAAACGTGGAGCCTTTCTCCTGTCCTGTGGCCATTCTGTGTGATTATTTGCGTCATCTTTTCGACCTGGGTCTCAGTCACTCCTCTTTGAAGGTTCACATGGCTACTATTTCAGTCTACCATGTTCTTTTCGCTGATAAAGCATTTGCCCAATTGGAGATATCCAAGACCTTTCTCAGAGAGGTCCTTCATCTCAGACCCCTTGTTCGGACTCAGGCTCCCCCTTGGGACTTGAACTTTGTTCTCGAGAAACATACCCTTCCTCCTTTTGAGCCTGCGGCTTCCGCAGACTTGAAGTTCTTATTGTGGAAGACGCTCTTCTTGGTGGCCATTTCTTCGGCTCGCAGAATTTCCAAGCTCCAGGCCCTTATGTGTAAAATCCCTTATCTGATTTTTCACAAAGAATGAGTAGCTCTTCGCATGAATCCTAAGTTTCTTCCGAAAGTGGTGGCGGAGTCTACCTTAAATCAGTCTATTGAGTTACCTGCCTTTTTCACGCAATACTCCAACCAAGGAGAATACTTGCTCCATACCATGGATGTCAACAGGATTCTGAGATGCTACACCGATAGGACGAAGGATCTCAGAAAGACTGATCAGTTGTTCGTCTCTTTTGCTCAGAAAAAGGAAGGCAATGCTGTCTCCAAGCAATGCCTATCAAAGTGGTTGGCTCATTGCATCACTTTCTGTTATGACAAGTACAACAAGACCCTACCGGGTCAAGTCAGAGGTCACTCCACTCGGGGAGTAGCGGCCTCTGCGGCTTGTTTCAAGAATGTCCACGGCACACATCTGTGCTGCCGCCACCTGGACTTCCGTCCATACCTTTACGAAACATTACAGTTTGGACATTGCCTCTCGCCGTAGAGCAGGCTTCGGGTTAGCTGTCTTGCAAGGCCTCCTATCTTGAGGTTTGCAAGGTTGTTACTTCTCGGAGTAGTTCCTCCTCCAGGTGCCTTTCATTTGTTCCAGACTGCTCGGGATTCTGTCCTATATGTAATTACCTACTACAAGAGCCCTCTCGAAGTAAGATAGTACAGTTACGTAAGAACTTACCGTAACAGTAGATCTTCGAGAGAGGCTCTTGCAGTAGGTAATACCTTCCCGCCCTCCATCTCCCTAGGCTTTTTCAGCTCCTTTTCCATTGAGGAAATGTCTGCTTCTCTCTTCGGGCCTGTGGCGGAAAGAACTGGAAGTGAGGCGTCTGGGACCGCCCTTTATACCGGCGTCGTCAACGCCAGTCATCTGAAGTGGGGGCGGTCCCCGCCAGGGACTGCTAGCTAGAAATTTTTCCGTGGGGTCCTGCCGCCTACCGACGTCAGTCCTATATGTAATTACCTACTGCAAGAGCCTCTCTCGTAGATCTACTGTTACGGTAAGTTCTTACGTAACTGTACTTTAACTTTCCATGGCCAGCATGGAACGTTCAGTGCGAGCTCGGTTGAAGCTCCTGTCTGCTGTTGTTTAAACTCCAACCGTCAGATCTTTAAGAGCAATACTCACTAGAAGTTCTGTGTGGAAACTTTAAAACTCACACTAGCCAACTGGCAAGTAAATGTATTAAAAAGGGGATTTTGGTTTCAAAGCATAGACTCAAGTCAGGAAAGCCAAAAAACAAAACACAACACACACCCAAAGTAAAGGAGGGTGAAAAAGGGGCACCTCTATGGTGCCAACACTGCTCCTGCCCACCCACATCCCAAAAACCAGGTTCTGAGAGGGAGGGGGGAGGTCAGAATACAGCAAGACTCCATTAGAAGAAACAACATTACTAAGGTGAGTAATTTTTTTCTTCAAACAACATGAAGTCTTGCTGTATTCTGACTATTGCAGACTACCAAGCAGTACTTCCATGGAGGAGGGACAGAACCTACTTTGGGAATAGGCTCTGAAGTACTGCTGTGCCAAACCGAGCATCACTCCTAACCTGGATATCTAGAGTAATGCTTGGTGAATGCATGAACTGTTTTCCAGGTATCTGCTTGACAGATTTCTAAGATAGGAATATCCCTGGCAGCAGCCAGGGAAGCAGCTGTACCTCTATTAGAGTGAGCCGTCAGGCCTGAGGGTGGGGTTCTACCCAGCTTTTCATAGCAGAATTGTATACAAGAGACAATCCACCTGGCAATAGATCTTTTAGTAGCAGGTTTGCCCTTACGGACCTCTCCATACGTGAGGAACAACTGGAGGGAGTCAAACCTGTGGCCCTTGGTGTGCTCTATGTAGTAGCTGAGGGCCCTCTTAACATCCAAGCTGTGCAACCTCCTCTCTCCAGAGGAGGAATGGTCAGTGAAGAAAACAGGAAGAGACATAGACTGATTAAGGTGGAAATCTGAAACCACCTTAGGCAAAAACTTCCTGTTAGTTCTTAGGACCACTTTATCTCTATGGAAAGAGATGAAATCAGGCTCCACTGACAGGGCTTGCAATTCAATGATATGCCTGGCAGAGGTAATGGCTACCAAAAACACAGTTTTCCAAGTCAAGTACTTAAGCTCTGCAGAGGACAAAGGTTCAAAGGGTGGTAGCATAAGCTGAGCAATGCAAACATTACAGTTCCAAGCAGGAGCAGGGTCCCTAAAGTGGGGACTGGTGTGCAGCAATCCTTCGAAGAACTTACAAAACACACGATGGGCTGACAGAGGAGAGGGCTTGCCTACTGACAAGAAGGCAGAAACAGCTGCCATATGCACTTTAAGTGTAGCCGGCCTAAGTCCTAAGCCATTAAGATTAACCATATAGTCCAGGACTGTAGGCAACCCAGCAGATTCTGGAGAAATATGTTTATTAGAGCACCAAATAGTGAACCTTTTCCATTTGGAGTTGTAAGTCTTTCTGGTGGAAGGCTTTCGAGAAGCCTTAAGGATATCCAGAACCCCTTGAGAGATGTGCAGATCAGCAAACTCTTAACTCTTCAAGAGCCAGGCCTTCAGATTGATAGATTTGAGGTTTGGATACCAAATCCTCCCCTGAGAGGATGTCAACAGGTTGTAATTCCTGGGAAGAGACAGGGGAAGGTGGACTGCTAAGGACAGCAACAGTGGGTACCATGGCTGTCTTTCCCAGTCTGGAGCAATCAGAATCACTTTGCATGGTTGAGACCTGATCTTGACTAACACTTTGAACAGGAGAGGGAAAGGGGGGGAAGCATACAGAAATCTCTCTTCCCAGTTCAGAATCGGAGCATCCAGGGGGACTGAGCCCAAGACTGGGGGTCTGCAACAAAAGAGAGGAAGTTGGTGATTGTCTGGGGCTGCAAAAAGATCTATCTGTGGAGTGCCCCATCTCGAGAAAAATCACTTTCAAAACTAGGGGATCTAGGGTCCATTCGTGATGGCCCTGGGATATCCTGCTGAGAGCATCTGCTAGGACATTGTCCTTCCCTGGGAGGTGAACTGCTGTCAGAGAGGTTTGCAGGGAATAGGCCAGGGACCACAACTTCATTGCTTATGTGCACAAGGCCGTAGACCGAGTGCCACCTTGCTTGTTGATGTACCACAATGTGGTGGTATTGTCTGTTCTGATCTGTACCACCTTGTTCAGTACAGATTTGGAAAAGGCTGGCTGTGCCAGAAACACTGCCCTGAGTTCCAAGAGATTGATGTGAAGCAGAGATTCTTGAAGTGACCACAGCCCTTGGGTGGTAAGATCCCCCAGGTGGGCTCCCCAGCCGAGCAGGGAGGCATCTGTGGTGAGTATCACTGAATGAGACTGAGTGACAAAAGGAACTCCTTGTCTCAAATTGTCCTGATGCTGCCACCATTGCAGAGCCTGGATCAGGGTTCAAGTCACTGGGACCAGTTTGGTAAGATGATCCTTTCTTTGGGACCAGAAGGCTCTTAAGTGGAACTGAATGTCCCTCATCTGAAATCTTGCTCCCTGGACCACTGCTGTAGAGTCTGCCATGTGGCCCAGGAGCTGCAGGAAGTGCCTTGCTGGTAGAGACACCTGAAGGGTGAATGAAGAGCCAGTTCCATAAGGGTCCTTGCCCTGTCCAGGGGAAGGAAAGCTCTTGCCCTTAGTGTATCCAGCTCCGCCCCTATGAAGGTGTGGAGCTGTACTGGCTCGAGAACTGTCTTTGGAAGGTTGAGGAGGAATCGTAAGGAAGTGAGCACTTGCTGAGTTATTTGCCGATGTGACTTGACTTGGTTTGGAGACTGACCCAGTAAGAGCCAGTTGTCCAAGTATGGAAAGATGGAGATCTTTTTTCTCCTTAGGAGAGCAACCACTACTGCCAGGCAGTTTGTGAACACCCTTGGGGCTGATGTTAGGCCAAAGGGCATTGCTCTGAATTGATAGTGGCCTGAAGGCAACTCGAACCTGAGGTACTTTCTGTGGGAGCTCCTGATGGGAATGTGAAAATAGGCATCTTCGAGGTCCAGGGAGGCTAGCCAGTCTCCTGGCCTTAGAAAGGGCAGAGTTATTCCCAGAGTCACCATTTTGAACTTTGGTTTTAAAAGGTGCTTGTTTAGATATCTTAGATCCACGATGGGCCGCCATTCTCCTGATTTTTTTGGGGGGTTATAAAGTACCTGGAGTACAATCCTTTGCCCTGGTATAGGGTTGGAACCCTTTCTGTGGCTCTGAGAGCCAGGAGGGAAGAAACCTCTGCCTCCAGGGCAAGGGTCTCTTATGGATTTGCAGGTGGATAGGATCTGGTTCTCACCTTGGGAGATTTCTTTGAAGCTGAGAACCAGTCCCTGGCTTACTACTTCCAGGACCCACTTGTCTGATGTCGGAGACTTCCAGTCCTGGACAAAGTAAGCCAGTCTGCCCCCTACAAGTAGTGGAGAATCTGCCCGGGCAGACCCATCAGGGTGTCTGCTTTGCAGGGGCTTTAGGCTGAGGGGTGGAAGCAGGCCTGCTCGTTCCCCATCTCCTTCTCCCTCTGAAGAACCCCCTCTGAGCATAAGCAGAAGAGGAGGCCTGGGCTTCGTAAAAAGGCCTTTGAAAGGGCCTGCCCCTGTCCCTGGAGTGCTGTCTCTGAGGAGTGGCTTGCCTTTCTTTGGCCTGAGCACTCCTGTTGGTGGTCCTGTACTCATCCATCTTTTACATGTAATTCTCTGTCTGCTCCCCAAACAGAGAATTACCAATGACAGGGAAATCCATGGCCTTAGCCTGGGTATCCCAGATAGGCTAGTACATCTGAGCCAAGCCATCTCTCAAGGGCTACAGATGTAGCCATGACTAGATGAAACATCATTGGAGTCCACAGCAGCGTGAAATTGCACTTTGAATGCCTCAGTCCCATCCGCAGCCACCTGCTCCAGCTCATTGGCAAGCTGGTCAGGGGCCTGTTTAGCGAGAGCCAGCACAGTGTCCCACCTGGACTTCTGGTATCTAGCTGTGTAGGCCATATAGTTAGCCTGACTGAGTCCCAAAGATGCTGCCATGTACTGTTTCTAGGGACTTGGATATGTTGTTCATCCACACTTATTGGCAGGTTCCTTGCCGCTTTAAATCTTGCCGGAAGGTCTTCACGCTGGCTCCTCCCACCCACCCGGGTGGTAAAACTCTCGGCTCCGCCCCATGATGCCAGATCTTCCTTACCGTTTGAAAGCTCAGGTTCCCTCCTTAGCGCTCTGCGTTTTCGACTGGTTCCTGAAAATTTTCGGTCTTCGAAATTATTTGGAAGTTTTTCTGTAACTTTAATCCTTTCTTCTTTGCTACGGCGATGGCTCATTCCTTTTCTGGCCCCGGGAGGCGTCCGGTTAATTCCTCCAGGGGAGACCCGCACTCCACGTGCGTTTATTGCCTTGACCTGGATCATGATCCTCAGCTTTTGAGTTTTGTTGTGCCCTTCGGCCAGCTATCTGAGGACCAAGGCTGGTTCGGCTCTTGGCACCGATATTTTTCCGTCCGGAGAATCCTCGATCGTCGGGCAGTCCCCTGCCTGCTGTTTCTGTGCAGCCTCGATCTCCTCCTGCCGGGAGGGGCTGCTCCTCCCTTCTCTCGGTCGCGGCGCTTTATCCCGCCTGTCCTTGGGCTCTACTCCTGCAGCTTCTTGCCTGTGAGCTCTACCTTTCCCCCGATGGGAGAGGGCCCTGGGGACCTGCCCCTCGGCCCAAGTCCAAAGTGCTGCAGGTGGGGTCCCTTCGCCCGGCGGAGGAAAGTCCCTCCCCTGCCGCCAACGCCGGCTTCGGGTCGAGGATGCGGCTTCGCCACTGGCCTCACGGTGTCCCCTCAGGTCAGCCGGCCAGGATCCTGTCGACGTGGCGAGCCTCTCGGCCCGCCATCTGGGCTGTCTCCTGCTGGGTGTCGCAATCCTTCGCTGGTTCTCCTGCAGGTTCGAGGTTCTGCGGTACCTTTGGGTCGAGAGTCCTCGGCCTTTTTCTCCGAGCCGAAGGAGGAGCTGGCGTGGTCCGCTCCCTCTCAGGCCCGCCCTCTGTTCCCCCGAGGATTCGGGTCTCGGTCCTCCTCTCGGTCTAGCCGCTCACGCCGACCTCGGCGTTCTCGGTCGGGGCATCGAGTCAAGTGGCATTGCCGTTCTTCCTCATCCCCCTCCATGGATGAGGAGTGGCTTTGATGCCGTTGGTGTCAACATTACGAGGAATTTATGTGGCAGCAGCTGTTGTTGTCTGGGAATCAATCGACCCCGGTTCATTCTCCGGCTAGTAAACAGCCGCCACCTGGTCAGCCGACGCAGCCGCTTGAGGCAGTCGAGGAGCCCTCTCCAAGGCCGGTTGCTCGTCCGATCCCCGCTGCCCCGCCGTCCTTGGCGGAACCGGGGCCCGGGCCTTGATCTGTCCCCCAGGTTTCTTGGTCCCTCACTCCCGCCGCCCCGGCGGGCGAAGTGTATCCTGACCTGCGGCAGCTTTTGAGACCCCTGAGCCTGAAGTCGGCTCCATTATGTTTCCTAGCAGGGAGGACCTGTGGTCTTCCCCGGAACATTCAGTGGACGACAGCCCATCATCCTTTAAGGGTCTGCTCCAGCTCATCTCGGAATTCACCGGGATGCAGCTCGAGCCCGTTTCCAGATAGGCACCTTACCCCCTTACGGAGATTCTGGACCAAGGGGGCTTTCCCTTGGAGGCCTTCCCGGTGGCTGAGGCAATCGTGGGCCCAGCCTTGGAGCTCTGGCGGCGGCTTACTTCCTGCCCTGCGCCTTCCGCCAGGGTGGCCAGGAAGTACCCTGTCCCTGTCGGTTCTCTGCCCGGTTTCTCGGAGCACCCCTCGGCTGAAGGGGTAGTCACCGACAATGTTTTCCAAAGTTTTGGAAACGCTAGGGATGTGGATAGGCCCCCTGACAGAGTCCAAAAGGATGGACTATGTGGGACGCAAGGTTTACACCGCGTCCTCTCTAGGCCTCCGTCAGGCCAGGTCGGCGGCACTGATGGCACACTGTTCCCACGCCCTTTTGGGCTCCCTGGACGAGGTTCTCCCTCATCTCCTGGCCGACCTGCGGACTACGGTCCGGTGGGTGTGGGACCAGGGTAGGGCAGTGGCAAAACAGCAGCTCCAGGCGGCTCTGGATCTGGGCGACTCCTGTGCCAGATCGGTGGCGGCCGTGGTGGCCATGCGCTGCAGGGCGTGGCTGAGGTTATCCTCCTTCTCCTTGGAAACCCAGCACGAGTTGGCGGACATCTCCTTCTTGGGGACTGACCTTTTCGGCCCTGGAGTGGAGGGACATATCCAGGGGCCCGAGAAGTCCGATGCCACTCCGGACTCTGTCACTCCTGCCCGGAGGGACAAGGGCACTCGTCAGCCTTTGCGTAAGCCCCTTTGCCCCCCCGGCCCCTACGGCTCGACTGGCCCAGCACGAGGGCCAGCAGGCATGCGCTGGGCGGCCTGTCGCCAGGCCAGCGTCTTCCTCCAAAAGGAAGCAGGGAGGTAGGGATCCGAGAACCCCCTCGGCCTCTTCCTCCGCCAAGCCTGCTCAGTGACAGGCTAAGGGGCGCTGTCCCCGGCCCCGTCGCCCCTGCCCGGGTTTCCCCGTGGGGGGGACGGCTCCGCACGTCTTCCTCTTGGGTGGTGCTAAGGGTAGTCCTGTCACGGTTGCAAGCAGGTTTCCCCCTTTTGAGCCGTTGCCCCACAGGGATCTTGAGTCCACAGACTCTTCATCGGACTGCTGAGCCGACTTGCCTGGCCCTCTAATTAGAGGTGATCAGGGAGGTGGTGGGCCCTCCTTCTGACCCTGGGTTCGTGTCCAGGTATTCCTGGTCTCAAACAGATGGGGGGGCTTGCGCCCATCCTTCTGCACGCCCGGATGATCCCTCTGCAGATATCCCATCCTCAGATCGAGGCGTGCGGCTTCTTCCTGGGCCTCCAGGACTTACTTACTCCTCGTTCCGTCCGTTTCTTGTTAGACCCCTTCCTTTCCGAAGTGAGAGATCTCCTTACGAGTTCCTTTCCAGGCCCTTCGTTCTCTGCTCCGCAGTTCTGTGGCATTGAAGGGTCCGGGCATAACCCCACCCTGATGGCGGCCTGATTAAAACCCTTCCAGGCTCGGACTGGTCTCCCTTTACCGGAGCCACGTTGGAACTCGTGCCTTAGCGGGTGAGGCTTCTTCGGGACTAGGCTCGACTCTTGAGTCCGAGCTTGGCTCTGGGCGGACAGGGCTGAGGTTCTTCCTCCCTTACCCAGTCAGGTTTCGCCGGGTAATTGTGCCCTGCCGGGACCTCCTGGGCTCACGGCGGCTGAGTTCCCCTAGTGGGACGGGCCAGCCAGCGGTCACAGTGCTGCGTTCCTCGGACCAGTTCGTGACTACAGCCCAGGAGTTAGGAGAACGCTCCCCATCGGACGTTCCAGCTCCTGCAGGAGAACATCCTGTTCGTCCCCCTGAGTCGAGCGTCTTCTCCGACCGATGCTTCTCGGATGGGTGGGGTGCCCATCTAGGGGAATACAGAGTGCTTCGCCTCTGGTCTCTCGGGAGTCGATGCCCTTACTACCGCTGGAGCTCAGGCGGTCCGCTTAGCTTGCACCGCCGCTCAGTTTGTGCGGGGTTCAGGTGGTTTAAGTCCATGCGACAGCACCACAACCTTGTGCTACCTACCCTGCCAGGTTCGGTTGAACCCCTTGCCTAGGCGTAAGGAGGTTCTCCGCATTGGGTTTTTCGCGCAGTCGGAGGCGGGTTCCCAGCCATCTGTTGGCAGGAGCCTCCAACTCCCTGGCTGCTGCCCTAAGCCAGACATCAGCTTCGCCTCACGAGTGGTCTTCCCTGCCGGAGGTAGCACAGGATCTTCTCCCTCCTCCCTCCAGGGAGAATACGTGGCTGAGACGGAGGCGGGTTCCCAGCCATCTGTTGGCAGGAGCCTCCAACTCCCTGGCTGCTGCCCTAAGCCAGACATAAGCTGCGCCTCACGAGTGGTCTTCCCTGCCGGAGGTAGCACAGGATCTTCTCCCTCCTTCCTCCAGGGAGAATACGTGGCTGAGACTGTCTCATGCCCGCCCCCTCAGCAGGGTTTGCTGTAGGGGATGCCGTCGAGGTCGCGGACTCCGGGCCTCTTCTACGCCTCTCCCCCATTTCCCTTGACCCACAGGCAAGGCAAGGAGGGACTAGGCGCAGGTGATGCTGGTAGCCCAGACTGGGTTTCCAGCTCTGGTATCCAGCTCTCCTCAGTCTCAGCCCCACGCTCCCGAGGCGGCTTCCAGTCCGCCCGGTCCTGATCTCTGTTTTTAGGGGAAGGTTTTCCATCTGAACCTTCAATCCTTGCAGCTGAAGGTCTGGTCCCTGTGCGGCTCGGGGCCAGGCCTTGGGTCCTTCGGCTAGGTCCTCGACGCTTCAAGGCATCCTGCTAGAAGTCGGCCGAACATGCTCGCCTTCAATGGGTAGAGTTCTCCATTTGATGAGGGGATAGAGCCTGGCCCTCTCCCGTCCCTGGGCGAGCATTCTGGATCATCTGCGGTCCGTTCTTTGAACTAGGGCTTTGGCCGACGACCCTCTGGTGCTTCTGTTGATCACCCCTGTCTTCCGGGCGCGGGCCGGAAGGCAGTCGGTGGCGCAGATAAGGTGGTCTGGCCCCTTTCTAGGACTCGATCACACCTCCCCTTTGGGGGAGAGTATCCCCACTCTGTGGGACCTGTGTTGGTATGGGCTTAGCTCACGGGCAAGCCGTTCGAACCGTTGCACAGGTGAGAGTTTCCCCTCGCCTGTTGTGGAAGATCACCTTCTTGGGGCTACTCTGCCATCCAGAAGGAGGGGAGAGTTCCAGGCGCTCCTTTGAATCTCCCTATCTGGTCTTCCACAGGGACAAGGTTGTCCTGCGCCCCACCCTAAGTTCCTTCCGAAGGCGGCGGTGGAGTCTTCCCTAACCGGGTATTGTCTCTGCCGGGGTTCATCCCCATTCACACCTCGGAGGCCATATATAGGTTCCATGGGACCCTATTTATCGCTCACCTACCCAGGGAACGTATGGCTGAAGTTCGGGAAAGGTTCGCCAGCTGTTTGTCATCTACGCTGGAGCCGCACCTGGCAGACCTGCAGCCTAGCGGGCGACGAGCGGGTGGGTCACCTCCTGCATAGGTCTGTGCTATAGGGGGGCGGGCATGGAGCCTCCCAGAGGGATAAGTGCTCACTTTACCCGCCCTTCCGCTGCACTGGTGGCTGCTTCCGATGATACTCCGGCTCAGGATATCCGCGGGGCTTCTGCCCAGAAGCAGGCTTACCGTCTCCCCTTCCACATCGACCTTGGGTCATGCCAGGATGTTGGTCGGGGCCTCGGTTCTCCAGTCTTTCTCTCTAAGAAGGGGGTGTGCGCCTTGCCTCCCTCCTCCCGGAGAACTGCTAGGAGTCTGCCAATAGAAACATAGAATTTGACTGCAGATAAGGACCGCTTGGCCCACCCAGTCTGCCCATTTCCTTACCTACTGGATAAGCTGCAGATCCTAGTTAACCAGCTGCCTACTTCTTCCTACCCCCACCCCCAAGAATTGCCTTTTGACTATCCCATGCATGCTTGAATTCCACCACTGATTTTGACTCCACAACCTCCTCCGGAAGGCCATTCCATGCATCCACAACCCTCTCTGTGAAAAAATACTTCCTTAAATTACCTCTGAGCCCCCCCCATCTTGAAATTGTGCCCTCTTGTTCTTGCACACCTCTTTTTTTGAAAGATACTACCCTCTTGGACTTTGTTGATTCCCTTGAGGTACTTGAAAGTTTCTATCATGTCCGCCTCCCTCCTTTCCTCGAGGCTATATATATTAAGCTCCTTAAGTCTCTTCATATGTCTTCGGTGCAGACCCTGCACCATTTTAGTTGCCCTCCTCTGGACAGCTTCCATCCTGTCTGTCTTTGCGGAGATTGGGTCTCCAGAACTGCACACAGTACTCCAGGTGGGGTCTCACCAGCTGTCTGTAGAGAGGGATAATAACTTCCTGTTTTCTACTGGTGATGCCTCTCCCTATGCATCCCAGTATCCCCCCAGCCCTCCTTGCTGCCCTCTCACATTGCTTGCCCACCTTTAGGTCATCTGATATGACTACCCCCAGGTCCCTTTCCATTTTTGTTGTTGTTAGTATCTCACCCCCCATTGTGTACTCTTCCCCTGGGTTTTTGTTTCCCAGGTGCATTACCTAGCACTTCTTAGCATTGAATCTAAGCTGCCATACATTTGACCATTCCTCTAACCTTGCCAAGTCCCTTCTCATCCTTTCCACCCCACCTTGTGCATCAACTCTGTTGCAGATCTTAGTGTCATCTGCAAGAGACATACTTTTCCTTCAGTCCTTCTGCAGTGTCGCTATAAAGACATTGAAGAGGACCTGTCCTAATACTGAACCTCCGATGTACCCACTAGTAACCCTCCTTTCTTCTGAGTGGACTCCATTTACTATTACTCTCTGTGTCCTATTCTCCAGCCAATTCTTTACCCAGGCTGTCATCTTGGGACCTACTCCCAGGCTGGCTAACTTTATATATAAATCTTTGTGTGGGACTGTGTCAAATGCCTTGCTAAAAGTCTAGGTAGGCCATGTCCACAGCCCTCCCTGATCTACTACTTTGGTCACCCAGTCAAAGAAATCTATCAGATCGTCTGGCATGACCTTGCCGCTGTGAATCCATGCTGCCCAGGGTCCGTGCCCTCTGGCCTCTAGATACCGACAATTCTTTCCTTAGAAGTGATTCCATCATTTTCCTATCACTGAGGTTAAACTAACAGGTCTATAGTTTCCTGCTTCTGCCTTGCTCCCACTTTTGTGAAGGGAATCACATCTGCCCTCCTCCAGTCCTCGGGTACCACCCCATCCTCCCATGATTTGTTAAAAGGGTAGTCAGTGGTGTCACTAGTTCTACCCTTAGTTCTTTAGAATTCTGGGATGAATCCCATCAGGCCCCATTGATTTGTCACCTTCAGTTTTAAGAGTTCTTTCAGAACCCTTTCTTCTGTAAATGGGCGGTATCAACTTCTGTATCCAGAGTGTTACTACTGTTTGTTTTATGTACCTCCCCTCTTCCTTTGTAAATACTGAGCAAAATATTTGTTTAGTATCTCTGCCTTTTCACAGTCTCCTTCTGCCCACCCGCCTCCCCTTTATTAAGCCTCACTATCCCTCCCTTGGTCTTCCTTCGCCCTGATGTACCTATAAAGGTTTTATCCCCTTCTTAACTGAGTTGGCTATCTTTTCCTCGGTTTGGGCCTTTGCTGTTCTGACTGCCGTCCCAGCCTCCTTTGCTTTAACTGATACAGTTCTCTGTCCTGCTCCTTCTGCGATTCCTTGTACTTCCTGAATGCTTTCTTTTTCTCTTGAACCTTCACTGCCACTTCCTTTGAGAACCATAGTGGCTTCTTACATCGCCTTGTTTTGTTTATTTGCTTTCACACAAAGGTTCATTACCTCTGTGATGGCAGTTTTATTATTCCCATTGTTCTTCCACCTCTCCTTCCTGCCCATTTGCTAGTGCATTCCTTAGGCTACCACCCTATGCTAAAGTCAGCCCTCCTAAAGTCCAGTACTTTTTGTCTTTGTATGCTTGACTCTATTGCTGTGTTTATTGTGAACCATACTGTTCGATGGTCGCTAGTTCCCAGATGGCTACCCACTTCTACATCTGTGATCCTCTCGCCATCTCCATTTGAGAGTATCAAGTCTAATATTGCTCCCTCTCGAGTGGGCTCCAGTACTAGTTGTCTAAGGCATGCCCCCTGTTGGGCATCTAGAATAACTGCACTCTTCGAAGTGGCAGCTGCAACTGCACTCCAGTTAACATCTAGCATATTCAGATCACCCATCAGCAATATCTCCCCTTTTTCTGCCATTCTAAGTATAGTTTCTATAATTTCCTTGTCCATTTCCTCCCCCTGAGAAGGGGGTCTGTATACAACCCCTGTGCGGATTGTGGTGCCATTACCTGTCTCCAAATTTACCCACAGTGCTTCTTCTCCTCCCTGTTTACCCTTATGTTCTGTTGCTTTGATTCCTTCCCTTATGTACAGAGCTACTCCTCCTCCTCTTTTCCCTCCTGTCCCTTCTGTAGATAGTGTATCCTGGTATGTTTACGTCCCAGTCATGGTTTTGTGTGTACCATGTTTCTGTGACTGCCATGATATCCAGATGTTCCTCCTCCATCAAGGCCACTAATTCAGGAAGCTTGTTACCCAGACTACGGGCATTGGTACTCATTGCTCTCCATTTTTTGATGGCTTTACCTTCTGTTGCAGCATCCCCCACTGACCGTTCTACCTTGGTCTTTTTCTCATTTAGTACCCTGTTTTGTAGGGAGAGGCTGGGATTTTTCTGCTGCTTGTCAGTGCCTCCCTTTTGACTAGTTTAAAAGCTTGCCAATGAAGCATTTAAACCGATTGCTCAAAAGACTTGTTCCCTTCCTGGACAGATGCAGACCATCCTGCCAGTATAGGCTGGTGTCCCTCCAGGTGGAACACCAGTCCCCAATGAAGCCAAACCCCTGTGCTCCGCACCATTTTTTCAACCATTCATTAAACTGCATGGTGCCAATCACCCTCGCCTCCCCCATGCCTTTGACAGGCAGCACCTCTGAGAAGGATACTGTGTGTGCTACTTGTCTTAGGCCCCTCCCCAACTCTGCAATGTCCTCCTGCACTGCTCTAATCTCATGATGAGCCAAGTCATTTGTCCCTAGGTGGACAATTACGTCCAGCTCAGAATCCCTTGCAGCTGTTGTCGTGATCCTGAGGATGCGCTTCTTGTCCCTCCAAGCCGTGGCACCAGGCAGGCACCTTACTTCAGTTTTCCCAGCTCCTCCCAGTTCTATCCCCCTAAGAAGGTCTTCAAGTGTGGATGAACAACATATCCATGTCCCTAGAAATACAGGTTACTCACCTGTAACAGGAGTTCTAGGAATGGTATATGTTGTTCATCTACACTACCCACCCGGCCCTCCCGGCTTCGCACAACCTGGCTTCCAGCGGACTAGATCTGGCGTCATGGGGCGGAGCCGAGAGTTTTACCACCTGGGTAGGTGGGAGGAGCCAGCTTGACCTTCCGGCAAGATTTAAAGCGCAAGGAACCTGCCAATAAGTGTGGATGAACAACATATACCATTCCTAGAACTCCTGTTACAGGTGAGTAACCTGTATTTCAAGCAACATGAAGTCTTGCTATATTATGACATATGCAGTATAACCCCAGGTTAGAACTGCTCCGGAGGTGAAAGTGTTAACTTCCATGCAGGGCATGGAATCTTGAGCACGAGCTCGGTTGAACACTCTGTCTGTTGAAGCTCAAACTTAAACTGTCAGATTCTTTACTCCGCCTCACTGAACAGTCGCTTCAGAGATTCCTCCTGCTGCTCGGTTTGTTTGTCGGTTTTAAAGTGTAATTCTCGGTTTATTTTACCGAAATTTAACCGCAGTCGTCGGTTCAAGCTCTGTCTGTGGTATTCTAAGTAATAGATAGGCTTATTTATTATGTTTTTCTTCTGTGTAATTGTAATGGCTTTTTCGTTCGGTTTGAACCGATCAGAGGATTTTAAAATTACTTTCTATCCCCTAGAGCGTGGTTCCCGGTTCTTATCGGTTCTAAAAAAAAAAAACGGATTTTTATTACGGTTTTTTCCACGACCCGTGACACGGTTGGGAACCGATAAGAGAGTCTTGCTTGGTGGATTGCCATTAATGGGCAAAGTTTTGGTTAGGCTGGCACTATGTCTGAGAAACCCAAAAGAAAAATCGGACCCACTGGGTTTCAGCACTGTGGCCTCTGTGGGGAAGCCTTTGCCAAGGCTGACCCACACACCATTTGTGTATATTGTCTGGGGTTGACCACCTCAATGCAGACTGCCAGATTTGTAAAATTTTCTCTGCCACCGTGGAAAAAAGAGTTGGTAGGCTCAGGAAAGGGGGCCAAAACGTCCAGCTCCGGATGGCCAAGCCGGTTCGGTTCCCAACCGAACCTGAGGAAGTGCCCTCTGACCAGGGCAGTGCTTCCTCGGGCAACGAAGAGCCAGCTCTGAGGCCAGTTCCAACTAAAAGGCTAGAAGGTCAGCTAGTTTGGGACCAAAAGTTCTTTCTCCAACAGCTTGAGGAAATAGCCAAAGCTATTCAAATTGTCCAGTCTCTTTCCCAGTTCCGTCCGAACCGCACCATTGGGCAAGCGCCGTTCGGTCAGTTCCTCGGTTCAAGATTATGATTTTGAAGATTTTTATGAACCAGGGGAAGGGAGGAGGTACGAGGAGAGTGAAGTGTGATTTTGACAGTCTGGATGTGCCCATTGAACTGGACATCTCTCCAGACAGACCTCAGGAGTATCCTCCTGAGCTATCTTAGTCCCCTTCTCATTTTTGTTTTACAAGAAAGTTGCTGACACTCTGCAACTCCCTGTTGAGGAAGCTGTTGATGATCAAGAAGAGCCTGATTTTGTGGAAATGATGGATATTCCAGAGTCTAGGAGACTGTCTATTCCCTTGCATAAATCTTTTAGGAAACAGACAGTAAAAATTCTGAAAACTCCTCATTCAAACAACATGAAGTCTTGCTATATTATGACAGCAGTTTGTCCCACCACTAGAACTGCTCCAGAGGTGAAATGGTTAATACCATTCCAGAATTGAACTTTGAGCACGAGCTCTAAGAAGCAGCTCTGTCTGTGATATTCCAAAACTGAACTGTCAGATTCTTTACTCCGCCTCAGTGAACAGTCGCTCCGGAGATTTCTCCTTCTGCTCTGTTCATTTCTCGGTTCAAACAGTGTTTTTCTCGGGTCCGATTCAACCGAGAATAGCTTTATTTTACCGCAAAACCGTTTCAGTTCAAGCTCTGTCTGTGGTAATCGTAAGTAATTTAAAAGGTTTTGTCTGTGTGGAACTTGTAAGTTTATCTGTTCGGTTTTGAACCGATCAGCGGAGTTTAAACTCATTAACTTTAAGTTTAGCATTTTTAGAGTGCAGTTCCAGGTTCTTATCGGGTTCTAAAAACGGATTTTATTACTTTTTTCAAATAACTCTGTGACACGGTTAGGAACCTATAAAGGTGTGTCTTGCTTGGCACTGCCGCTTAAAGAGCAAGTTTTCTGGGTAGGCTGGCATTATGTCTGAGAAACCCAAAAGAAAAACCGGGCCCACTGGGTTTCAACACTGTGATGTCTGTGGGGAAGTCTTTGCCAAGGCTGACCCACACCAATGTGTCTATTGTCTGAGGTTTGACCACCTCAGTCAGACTGCCAGATATGTAAGAATTTCCTGCAGCCACCCTGGAAAAGAGATTGGGCAGGCTCAGGGAACGAGAGGCTACAAAAGTCCGGCTGACCCGGATGGCCCAGCCCAGTTCGGTGCCATAACCGAACTGGAGGTACTCTCTGACCGGGGTGAGACTTCGGACAAGAAAAACTGGTTCTGAGGAACCAGTTCCAGTGAAGAAAACAAGAGTGTCAGCAGGTTTGAGTCCAAACCCTTCTCCAACTGCTGCAGAGATAGCAAAAGCCATACAAATTGTCCAGTCACTGTCTGGGTTCGTCCGGCAGCCACTATCTGGCAAAGGTGGGTTTGTCCGGTTCCGTGGTTCAGGAATATGATGTTGAGGAGTTTTATGAACCAGAGGAGGGGAGGATGATTATGAACAGTATGAATGTGGCTAGGAAGGTCTGGGTGTTGCCCATTGAACGGACATTTCCCAGACAGACCTTTAGAATCTCCCCTATGCTATCTGAGTCCCATCTCATTTTATGTTTTACAAAAGTTGCTGAAACCCTCCAGCTTTCCTTGGAAGAAGCTGTGGATGAGCAAGAGGAGCCTGATTTTGTAGAAATGATGGATATTCAGAGTCTAGAGTTGTCTATTCCTTTGCATAAGTCTTTTGGGAAGCAACAATAAAATTTTAAACTCCTAATTCTGTGCCTCCTGTAGATAAAAGATGGACAGGAGGTACACATTGTCGAGGTCCTGATACAGAATTCCTTTCTCATCAATGCAGTCATGTTGAGGTAGTTCAGGCTGCAGTCCTGTGATAAAGCTAATATTCCCTTTCTTCACATCCTCCTGACAAGGATTCCAGGAATATTGATGCCATGCGAAAAAACAGTATATGGCAGCTCTCTGGGACTCAGGCAAGCAAAATTATATGGCTTATGGAAGTAGGTATCAGAAATCTAGATGGACATTGTTATGGAATTAGCCAAGCAAGCCCATGGCCAGCTGGCTAGCTTAACTAGAACAGGTGTGGTGCTGATGGCATTGAGACTTCTGAAGGTACAGTTCATGCTGCCGTTGTGGATGTTAATGATGTTGCCTCTGGGGTCAGTGGCCACATCTGTAAGCTTTTCGTGAGGTTGGCCTGGCTCAGGTGTACTAGCCTGTCTGAGGATACCCAAACTAAGGCTATGGATTTTTCCTGAGGTGGGAAATTCTCTGTTTGAGAGCAGACAGAGAATTATATGAAAAGATGGATGAATATAGGACTACAAGGTGCTCAAGCTAAGGGAGCGGCAACTATCCCCAGAGGCGCTATCCCCAGGGGTAGGGGTAGCCTTTTCACAGACGTCTTTTATCAGACTCGGGCCTCCTCGGCCCATGCCTCAGAGGGCTTCTTCAGAGGCAGAGGCAGGCGAGGGGTGGGCAGGCCTGCTCCCACCCTCAGCCTAAAGCACCTGCTAAGCAGGCACCTTGATGGGGTGCCCAGGGCTGATCTCCTTTACGGTGAGGGGGCATGGTTGGCTTACTTCAGTCAGACTGGGCTTCTTTAACCTCTAGACAAGTGGGTTCTGGAAGTAGTAAGTCAGGGTCTGGTTCTCTACTTCAACAAGTTTCCCAAGTTGAGAGCCAAATTTTTCCTGCAAGTGTTTTAGAGACCCTTGCTCTGGAAGCAGAGGTCTCAACCCTGTTGGCTCTCAGAGCAGTAAGGGTTCCTCCCTGCACCAGGGCAGGGTCTGTATTCCAGATACTTCCTTACCCCAAAAAGACAGGAGAGTGGCGGCCCATATTAGACCTCAGATATCTGAACAAGCATCTTTTGAAACCAAAGTTCAAAATGGTAACTCTGGCAATGATTTTACCCTCCCTAAGGCCAGGGGACTGGCTAGCCTCCCTGGACCTCAGGGATGCCCATTTCTCGCCCTAATCAGAAGATCCCATCGAAAGTACCTCAGATTGAACTACCCTCAGGTCATTACCAGTTCAAGAGCAATGCCCTTCGGCCTTACCTCTGCCCCAAGGGTATTCACAGTGTCTGGCAGCAGTGGCTCCTTAAGGAGGCAAAGGATTGCTGTTTTTCCTATCTAGACTATTGGCTCATTGTAGGCCAGTCCCCAGAACAGGTAAAATCTCACCTGCAAGTCACCCAGCAGTCACCTCTCTGGCTTTCTGCTAAATCTACAAAGTCGGTTCTGGAACCAGTCCAGCTACTCACCTTTATAGGGGCAGAGTTGGACACAAAGCTAGCCAGAGCTTTTCTTCCCTTGGAAAGGGTGAGGAATTTAGTGGCTCTGGCCTCCTCCTTCACTCTGCAGGTCTCTCGGCCAGCAAGACACTTTCTGCAGCTCCTGGGGCACATGGCTGCATCCACAGCCTGTTGTGCAGGGGAGCAAGATTTCAGGTGAGAGACATTCAGTTTCACTTGAGAACCTATTGGTCTCAGAGAAGAGACCCTTTCCAAGTTTGTCCCAGTGACTGGGAACCTTGATCCAGGCCTCCAGTGGTGGCAGCGGATCAGAGCAATTTAAGATTGGGGGTCCCTTCATTCCCCTGCTCACAATTTGACTCTCACTACAGATGCTTCCCTTCTGGGTTGGGAGCCCACATGGGCGACCTTTCCACTTAGGGAGTGTGGTCCCCCAGGAATCTCTGCTCCACATCAATTTGCTGGAACTCCAGAGCTGTCTTTTTAGCTCTTCAAGCATTTTCTGCATCTTCCACAAGGTGATAAAAGTCAGAACAGACAACACCACAATAATGTGGTACATCAACAAACAAAGGGGCACTCTGTCTTGAGCCCTGTGCACCGAGGCAATGAAGTTGTGTGTCTCACCTATTCCCTGAACACATCCTCTCATAGCAGTTCACCTTCCAGGGAAGGACAATGTCCCAGCGGATGCTCTCAGCAGGATTTCAGGCCATCACGAATGGTCCCTAGATCCTCAAGTGCTGGGGATAGATCTTTGCCAGATGGGGCACTCCTCAGATAGATCTTTTTGCAACCCCAGACAATCACCAACTTCCTCTGTTCTGTTGCAGGCCTCCAGTGTTGGGCTCAGTCCCCCTGGATGCCCTTCTACTGGATTGGGAGGGGAAGTTTCTTTTGTTTGTGTCTGCTTTTGTGTCAGCAGGAAAGTCATCCCCTCTTTCCTCTCATCCTGTGTTTTCCAAGTTTTTTTAAGGGGTTACTCCATACTAATCCTCCCTTTCGGGAATCGGCCCCTGCTTGGGACCTTAATGTTTGCATTGCCCAGTTAATGCAACCCCCTTTTGAATCTCTGTCTTCTGCAGAGCTTAAGTACCTAACTTGGAAAACTGTTTTCTAGTGGCTATCACTTCTGCCAGACATAAGTGGTGCAAGCCTTGTCAGTGGAGACTGACTTTATTTCTTTCCACAGGGATAAGGTAGTCCTTAGGACTAGTAGGAAGTTTTGCCTCAAGGTGGTTTCAGATTTCCATCTTAATCAATCTATCTCCTTCCAGTATTTTTCACTGATCACTCCTCTCGGGTGAGAGGAGGTTGCACAGCCTGGATGTTAAGAGAGCTCTTAGTTATTATATAGAGTGTACCAAAGGTCACAGGTTCGAATCCCTCCAACTTTCCTTACCTATGGTGAAGTTGGGAAAGGCAACCTGCCACTAAGAGATCAATAGCCAGGTGGATTGTCTCTTGTATCCAATTTGTTATCAGAAAGTGGGCAGAGCCCCAGGTTTGAGGGCTCATTCTGCCAGGGTAAAGCTGCGTCTCTAGCTGCTGCCAGAGATATCCTTCTTAGGAGATTTGCCAGGCTGCTACTTGGAAAGCGGTACACACTTTTACAAGCATTACTCCTGGTTGTCCAGGCCAGGAGAGATGCTCGGTTTGGCACAGCTGTTCTTCAGAGCCTATTCCTAAGTAGGTTTTGCCCCTCCATGGAGGTACTGCTGTATTCCTGCTAATGTCTATAATATAGCAAGACTTCATGTTGCTTGAAGAAAAATTACTCACCTTAATAATGTTGTTTCTTCTATGAGTCTTGCTATATTATAGACCTCCCCCCCAACCTGCCCCTCTCAGAACCTCTACTTGGTGGGGTGCGGGCAACTTAGTGTGGGCACTACTTATGTCCTGTTAGCATTTTGTCCCCTTTGGGACTTTAGGGGTGTGTATGTGTACGCGTGTGTGTGTTTTATTATACTTATGTTCCATTTTCATATTATTAGAATGGTGTTGGTATTTCTGGTCCCCTGACTTGAGTCTTGGGTGTTGGGACCATCAATGGTTGTTATTATTTAGGTAGCCATTTGGCTAGTGTAGGTTACAGCTTCCACACAGACCTTAGTGAGTTTGGCTCGTAAAGATCTGACAGTTCAAGTTTGAAATGACACAGATAGAGCTGCTCTCGTGCCAAAATTCTATTTTGGAATGGTTTTAACCATTTCACTCTGGGGCAGTTCTAGAGCTGGAACAAACTGCTAATGTCTATAATATAGCAAGACTCCATTAGAAGAAACAACATTACTAGGTGAGTAATTTTTTCTACGGAGTACACCTCCCAGGCAAGGACAATGTCCTAGCGGATGCTGTCAGCAGGATTTCCCAGGGCCATCACGAATGGGCACTGAATCCCCTAGTACTGGAGGTAGTATTTGCCAGATGGGGCACCCCTCAGATATCTTTGCAGCCCCAGACAATCACCAACTTCCCCTTTTTTTGCTGCAGGCCCCCAGTGTTGGGCTCAGTCCCTCTGGATGCCTTCCTACTCAGTTGGGAAGGGAAGTTTCTCTATGCTTTTCCCCCTTCCCTCTTCTTTTCCAAGGTGCTAGTAAAAATCAGATCCTCAACCCTGCAAGATGATCCTGATTGCTCCAGATTGGGCCAGGCAGCCCTGGTACCCACTCCTCATGTCCTTAGTAGTCCCACCTCCCTTATGTCTTCCCAGGAATCACAACCTGTTATCCTGTGCCCGGGAGAGTTTTGTATCCAACTTCAAATCTCTCAATCTCAGGCTTGGCTCTTGAAGAGTTAGAGTTTGTTGACCTACACCTTTCTCAAGGTGTATTGGATATCTTGAAGGCCTCTAGGAAGCCTTCCACCAGGGCTACCTATAATTCAAAATGGAAGAGTTTTTCCATATGGTGTGCTGGTAAACATATTTCCCCGGAATCTGCTGGTGTGCCCACGATCCTGGATTATTTGGTGCATTTGAATTCCTTGGGGCTGAGACCTGCTACCCTAAAAGTGCACTTGGCAGCTGTGTCTGTCTTCTTGTCAGCAGGTAAGCCCTCTTCTTTATCAGCTCACCCTGTGTTCTCCAAGTTTTTTAAAGGGTTGCTTCACACCAACCTCTGCTCAGGTATCCTGCCCTCGTTTGGGATCTGAATATTTGCATCGCTCAGCTTATGCAACCCCCTTTTGAGCCATTGTCTTCGGCAGAGCTTAAGTACTTGACTTGGAAAACTGTGTTTCTGGTAGCCATCGCCTCTGCCAGGCGCATAAGTGAGCTACAAGCCTTGTCAGTGAAGCCTGATTTTATCTTCTTTCATAGAGATATGGTAGTCCTCAGGACTAACAGGAAGTTTTTGCCCAAGGTGGTTTCAGACTTTCACCTTAATCAATCCACGTCTCTTCCTGTGTACTTCACTGACCATTCCTCCTCTGGTGAGAGGAGATTGCACAGTTTAGATGTCAAAAGCCCTTAGTTACTATATAGAACTACTCAAGGGTCACAGGTTGAATCCTCTAATTGTTCCTCACTTATGGTGAGGTTGGTAAAGGAAACCTGCCACTAAAAGATCCATTGCCAGGTGATTGTCTCTTGTATCCAATTCTGTTACGAAAAACTGGGTAAGGTTCCTCCCTCAGGCCTGAGGGCTCACTCTACCAGAGGTACAGCTGTGTCTCTGGCTGCTGCCCGGGGCATTCCTATCCTAGAGATATATCAAGCAGCTACCTGGAAAATAGTTCACACTTTTACTAAGCATTACTCCTTGGATATCCAGGCTAGGAGTGATGCTCGATTTGGCACAGCTGTGCTTCAGAGCCTATTTCCCAAGTAGGTTGTGTCCCTCCTCCATGGAGGTACTGCTGTGTAGTCTGCATATGTCATAATATAGCAAGACTTCATGTTGTTTGAAGAAAAAATTACTCACCTTAGTAATGTTTCTTCTAATGGAGTCTTGCTATATTATGACGACCCCCCCCCCAGCCTGTCCCTCTCAGAACCTCTTTTTCAAACACCATGAAATCTTGCTGTATTATGACTAATGCAGTTAGCCACTGCACTTGAACTGCCCCGGAGAGGAAAGAGTTAACTCCAGGGAGTCTGGAGTTCTACAGCGCGAGAGCGCTTATGCCAAAGCTCTATCTGGGCAGTTTCAAATGAAACTGTCAGATTCTTTACTCCGCTTCACTGAACAGTCGCTCCGGAGATCAGCTCCTTCAGCTCGTCATTTCGTTCGCTGAGTATTTTCAGTTCATTTGAACCGCAAAAGTATTTATTTTACCGCATTTCGTTAAAGCTCTATCTGGTAAACCGTAGCACAACAATTAAAGTCTGTGGAAATTCAATTATCGGTTCGGTTTTGAACCGATCGGTTCTTCATAATTAACGTTTTAAAGTGTTGGTTGGGCTTTTAGAGTGCGGTTCCCGTTCTCTACGGTTCTAAAAACCTTGCTTTAAAATTAGGTTTTCAAATACCCGTGACACGGTTAGGGAACTAATAAGGTGTCTTGCCTGGCACTGCCATCAAAAGGGCAAGTTTTGTTAGGCTGGCATTATGTCTGAGAAACCAAAAGAAAAACCGGCCCACTGGGTTTTAACACTGTGATGTCTGTGGGGAAGCCTTTGCCAAGGCTGACCCACACACCACTTGTGTTTATTGTCTGGGGCTGACCACCTTCTGTCAGACTGCCAGGTGTAAAAAATTTCCTGCAGCCACTCTGGAAGAGATTGGGCCGCTCAGGAACGAGAGGCCAAAAAGTCCGCTGACCCGATGGCCAGCCCGTCCAGCACCCACTGGACCAGAGGGAGTGCCCTCTGACCAGGGCGAGACTTCCTCGCAAAGGAAGGCTGGTTCAGAGGAACCAGTCCCAGTAAAAAGACAAAGAAATCAGTAGGTTTGAGTCCAAATTGTTCTCCAGCTGCTGCAGAAATAGCTAAAGCCATACATATTGTCCAGTCACTGTCTCAGGGTCCTGTTGAACCACCAACAGTTGGTAAAGGGTTGGTTCGTTTCAGTTCCAGTGGTTCAGGAGTATGATGTTGAGGAATTTTATGAACCACAGGAGGGAGGAGGAAATTTGATCAATATATATGTGGCTGGGAGGGTCTGACATGCCCATTGAACCGGACATTTCTCCAGACAGACCTTTAGAATCTCCTCCTATTCTGTCTGAGTCCCCTTCCCATTTTATGTTTTAAAAGGTTGCAGAAACCCTCCAGCTTCCTTTAGAGGAGGCTGTGGATGAGCAAGAGGAGCCTGATTATGTAGAAATGATGGATATACCAGAGTCTAGGAGGTTGTCTGTTCCTTTGCATAAGTCATTTAGGAAGCAAACAACAAAGATTTTAAAAAATCCTCATTCTGTCCCTCCTGTAGATAAAGAAATGGACAGAAGGTATACTTTGTCAGGCTCTGATACAGACTTCCTCACTGAGTAGTGTAGTCATGTAGGTGTGGTTCAAGCTGCAGCCTGTGACAAGGCTAATATTTTCCTGGCCTCACATCCTCCTGATAAGGATTCCAGGAGGATTGATGCCATGGCGCAAAAACAGTATATGGCAGCTTCTTTGGGACTCAGGCAGGCAAATTATATGGCTTATGTAGCTAGATATCAGAAATCTAGATGGGACACATTATTGCAGTTAGCCAAGCAGGCACATGGCCAGCTGGCTAGTGAGTTGGAACAGGTGGCTGCTGATGGCATTGAAGCCTCTAAAGTTCAATTTCATACTGCTGTTGATGTTAATGATGTTCTCTAGGGTCATGGCCACTTCTGTAGCTTTCCGTAGAGGTTGGCATGGCTCAGATGCACTAATCTGTCCCAAGATACTCAGTCAAAGGCTATGGATTTTCCTGTAATGGGTAATTCTCTGTTTGGGAACAAACAGAAAACTATATGAAAAAGATGGATGAATACAGAACTACCTACAAAAGTGCCCAGGCTAGGAGAGGCATGCCACTCCACAGAGGCACGCCCCAGAGGTAGGGCGGCCTTTCCACAGGCCTTTTACCAATCTCAGGCCTCCTCTCTGCTGCTTGCACAGAGGGGTTCTTCAGAGGCAGAGGCAGACGGGCACAAGTAAACCGGCCCCTCCCCTCAGCCTAAGGCTACTCACAGGCACCCTGATGGGGTGCCCAGGGCCGATTCTCCTGTACCAGTTGGGGCAGGTTGGTTTATTTCAGCCAGAACTGGGTGTCCTAACCGGACAGATGGGTTCTGGAGGTATAGCCAGGGTCTGGTTCTCAGCTTCAAACAGTTTCCAAAGATGAGAGCCAGAGATTTTCCACCTGCAAATCCTACAGAAGCTCTTGCTTTGAAGCAGAGGTTTCTTCTCTTCTGACTGCAAAGCAGTAGAAAGGGTCCCTCCTAGCCATCAGGGCAAGGGGCTGTACTCAAGATACTTCTTACCCCAAAAGACAGGAGAATGGCAGCCCATCCTAGATTTAAGGTACCTGAACAAGCATCTTTTGAAACCAAAGTTCAAAATGTTAACTCTGGCAATGATTTTGCCTTCCTGAGGCCAGGGACTGGCTGGCTTCCTGGACCTCAAGGATGCCTATTTTCATGTTCTGATCAGGCCTTCTCACACCGAAGGTACCTCAGGTTCGAACTGCCTCAGGCCACTACCAGTTTAGGGCAATGCCCTTCGGCTCACTCTGCGCCAAGGGTATTCACAAAATGTCTAGCTGTGGTAGTGGCTCATTTAAGAAGGCAATGGATTGCTGTGTTTCCTACCTGGACGACTGGCTCATAGTGGGTCAGTCCCAGATCAGGTAAAATCCCACTTGCAAGTCACCCAGCAGCTTCTCACTTCCTGGGATTCCTCCTGAATTTACCAAAGTCAGTTCTGGAACCAGTTCAGGTACCAACTTTCATAGGTGCAGAATTGAACACAAAGTTAGCCAGGGCATTTCTTCCTCGGAAAGGGTAGACAGGCTCATTGCCTTGTCATCCTCCTTTACCCTGCGGGTTCTCGAACCAGCAAGGCATTTTCTGCAACTCCCTAGGGCCATGGCTGCTTCCACAGCGGTAGTGCAAGGAGCAAGATTCCAGATGAGGGACATTCTGTTCCATTTGAGGGCCTATTGGTCTCATAGGAGGGACCCCCTTTCCAAATTGGTTCCAGTGACCCAAACTCTGATCCTGGCTCTCCACTGGTGGCAGGATCAAAGCAATCTAAAACAAGGGGTTCCTTTCATTCCCGTCTTCCACTCCCTCACCCTCACCACGGATGCCTCCCTGTTAGGGTGGGGAGCTCACTTGGGCGACCTGTCCACACAGGGAGTGTGGTCTCCTCAGGAATCTCTGCTCCACATCAACCTTTTGGAACTCAGAGCTGTCTTTCTAGCTCTTCAGGCATTTTCAGCTTCTGTCCAGAACAAAGTAGTTCAAGTCAGGACAGACAACACCACAACAATGTGGTACATCAACAAGCAAGGGGCACTGTCATCAGCCTTGTGCACCGAGCAATGAAGTTGTGGTCTCTGGCTTACTCCCTGAACACCTCCTAGATAGCAGTTCGCCTTCCAGGAAGGACAATGTCCTGGCGGATGCCTCAGCAGGATTTCTCAGGGCCATCACGAAATGGGCTCTGAATCCCAGGTGCGGGTCCGGTCTTTGCCAGATGGGGCACCCCTCAGATAGATCTTCAGAGCCCCAGACAACCACCAACTTCTCTCTGTTTTGTTGCAGGCCCTCCAGTGCTGGGCTCAGTCCCCCTGGACGCCTTTCAGTTGGATTGGAAAGGGAAGTTCCTGTATGCTCTTCCCTTTCCTCTTCTTTCAGGGTACTAGTAAAATCAGATCTCAGCCCCTGCAAAGTGATTCTGATTGCTCCCAGATTGGGCCAGACAGCCCTGGTACCCACTGCTTCTGTCCTTGACAGTCCACCCTGCCCTGAGCTTGCCCAGAGTCCACGACTTGCTGGCCTTTGCACAGGGGAGAGTGTGGTATCCGGACCTCAAATCCCTCCATCTCAAGGCATGGCTCTTGAGGAGTTAGAATTTGCTGACTTGCACCTTTCTCAAGGTGTTCTGGATATTTTAAAGGCTTCAAGGAAACCTTCCACTAGGGCCACTTACAATTCTAAGTGGAAAAGGTTTTCCATCTGGTGCTCCAGAGCAGATTATCCCAGAATCTGCTGATCTGCCCATTTTACTGGACTATTTGGTCCATTTAAATTCCTTAGGCCAGCTACCTTAAAGGTTCATCTGGCAGCTGTCTCTGTTTTTGTGTCAGCAGGGAAGCCTGCTTCCCTTTCTTCTCACCCTGTGTTTTCCAAGTTTTTTAAGGGGTTACTTCACACTATCCCTCCTTTTCGAGAGCCAGCTCCCGCCTGGGACCTGAATGTTTGCATTGCTCAGTTAATGCAACCTCCCTTTGAGCCTCTGTCCTCAGCAGAGCTCAAGTTTCTAACTTGGAAAACTGTTTTCCTAGTGGCTATCACTTCTGCCAGACGCATAAGTGAACTACAGGCCCTGTCAGTGGAAGAAGATTTTTCTCTTTCCACAGAGATAAGGTAGTCCTCAGGACTAACAGAAAGTTTTTGCCTAAAGTAGTTTCTGATTTCCACCTGAACCAATCCATATCTCTTCCAGTATTTTTCACTGAGCATTCTTCCTCAGGTGAGAGGAGACTGCACAGCTTGGACGTCAAAAGAGCCTTAAGCTACTATTTGGAACGCACCAAGGGTCACAGGTTCGAATCCCTCCAACTCTTCCTTACCTATGGCGAGGTTGGCAAAGGGAAACCTGCCACTAAGAGGACAGTTGCAAGGTGGATTGTCTCTTGTATCCAATTTTGTTATCAAAAACTAGGTAGAGAACCCCCCTCAGGACTGAGGGCTCACTCCACCAGGGGTACAGCTGCATCTCTAGCGGCTGCTAGAGATATTCCCATTCTGGAAATCTGTCAAGCTGCTACTTGGAAAACAATTCACACTTTTACCAAGCATTATTCCCTGGATATTCAGTCCAGGAGAGATGCTCGTTTTGGCACAGCTGTGCTTCAGAGCCTATTTCCTAAGTAGGTTCTGACCCTCCTCCATGGAGGTACTGCTGTATTCAGTATTTGTATAACATAGCAAGACTTCATGGTGTTTGAAGAAAAATTACTCACCTTAGTAATTGCTTTTCTTCTCATGGAGTCTTGCTATATTATGACCACCCTCCCTCCTGCCCCTCTCAGAACTTCTACTTGGGTAGGGGTGGCAAATTAGTGCAAGCACTGTGTCATGCCATTGTAGTTTTTTTCCCTTACCTTCTTTTATTTAGGGTTAGGGAACTAGGTTATTTTATTTAGGTATATATTGGCCCCCTTCCTGGACTTGAGTCTTTTGGGGAAGGGGGGGTCCTAATGGTGCTTGTCAGGGGGGTAACTAATAATTCTATTATTCATTGTTATTGTTTATATTGTTGTTATTTCTACTAGTAGGTAGCCATTTGGCTAGTGTAGAGCTTTCCACACAGACTTGTTGCTTAGTATTAGCTTCGTAAAGATCTGACAGTTTCATTTGAAACTGCCCAGATTGAGCTTTGGCATAAGCGCTCTCGGGCTGTAGAACTCCAGACTCGCTGGAGTTAACTCTTTCCTCTCCGGGGCAGTTCAAGTGCAGTGGCTAACTGCATTAGTCATAATATAGCAAGACTCCATGAGAAGAAAAGCAATTACTAAGGTGAGTAATTTTTTCTTTTGGGATGTGGGTGGGCAGTGCAATGTTGGCACTTCTTTGATGCCCACTTTATTTCACCCTTCTAGGGTGCTTAGGTGTTATGCTTAAATTTTCCTTCTTGAATCCTCCGACTTGAGTCTTTGTTTTGGGATCAAGAACAAAAAGGTGTTTTTGTAGTTAGTAGCCAGTGGCTAGTGTAGGTTTACGGCTTCCACACAGAACCTTAGTGAGTTTTGCTCGTAAAGATCTGACAGTTTAAGTTTGAGCTTCAACAGACAGAGTGTTCAACCGAGCTCTCGCTCAAGATTCCATGCCCTGCATGGAAGTTAACTCTTTCACCTCCGTAGCTGTTCTAATCTGGGGTTATACTACATATGTCATAATATAGCAAGACTCCATTAGAAGAAACAACATTACTAAGGTGAGTAATTTTTTCTTCTTTGCCATGGCATCAGTCCTTCTGGAGTCCTTATCTGGGGTGTGTGATACCAAGGGAATATTTGCCTTATCACAGGCAGTAGCCTGCAGTACCCCAACATGGCTGCATTGCTGAGAAAGGAACTCAGTGTCCGAGCCTGAAAGGGTATACCTCTTGTCCATTCATCTGTCCACAGGAGGTATGGAGTTAGGAGTCTTTAGAATTTTAAATGTCTGTTTCGCAAAAGATTTATGGAGAGGAATAGACAGTCTCCTGGACTCTGGGATGTCCATCATTTCGACACAATCAGGCTCCTCCTGATCTTCCAGTGCTTCTTCCATTGGAAGCTGGAGGGTTTCAGCCACTTTCTTGTAAAACATAAAGTGGGAAGGGGACTCGGAAAGCCTGGGAGGATAAACACCTGAATGTCTGGGGAGATGTCCGGGTCAATAGGCACATTCAGACTTTCATAATCGCCATCATCATCATTATCCTCATTCCCTCCTCCTCCTCCTCCTCCGGTTCATAAAATTCTTCTAAAGTATAATCCGGAAGCGGGGGAACCGACCGAACTGAGCCCCTGCTAGATGGTGCCGGTTCCGCTGGAACCGAAGTTAGCGATTGAACTATCTTTATCGCTTTGGCTAGTTCATCAGCGGTCGGAGAATTTGTGGATCCGAACCGGATGATTTTTCTCTTCTTTCTTTTAACTGGAACCGACTCCTCAGTATCGGCTCTCCTTTTGCCCGAAGAAGTTTCGCCCTGGTCAGAGGGCACTCCTTCTGGTTCGGTCGGAACCGAACCGGGCTGGCCATCCGGGTCAGTGGATTTCTCTGCCTCTCTTTCCCTCAGTGTACCTACTCTCTTATCCAGGGTAGCTTTGGGAAAACTTTTACAAATTTGGCAGTCTGAATCGAGGTGATCAAACCCCAGACAATAAACACAGGTGGTGTGGGGATCAGTCTTAGCAAAGGCTTACCCACACACACTGCAGTGTTGACACCCAGTGGGACGGTTTTTCTTGGGTTTCTCAGACATGGCCAATCCTATCCAAAGCGTGCCGCTTGGCAATCCGCCAGGCAAGACACCGTCAGTTTCCTGACCGCGTTACGGGTCTTGGAAAAAAGGTAATTAAATCCGTGTTTTGTTTTGTTTTTTTTTTTTTTTTTTTTTAAGAACCGATACGGACCGGTTACCACACTCCAGTAAATTCAAATCTTTTTTAAGACCAATCTGATCGGTTCAAACCGAACCCATCCCAAATTTACAAGTTCCACACAGAAACTAAATGTAAAACCTATCTAGTACTCACGGTACCACAGACAGAGACTTAAACCGACAGATTCGGTAGCAGAAATTGACACTTTGACTGTTTTGAACCGAGCAAAGGAGAAATCTCCGGAGCGACTGTTCAGTGAGGCAGAGTAAAGAATCTAACTGTTGGTGTTTAAACAACTGTAGACAGGGGCTTCATCCGAGCTCCTGCTGAACATTCCATGCCGGCCATGGAAAGTTAACTCTTTGTTCTCCGGGGCAGTTGAAAGGCAGGACCTAACTGCAATAGTCAGAATACAGCAAGACTTCATGTTGTTTGAATGGCCGTTTAAGTTCTGGTATCCAGATCTCCTCTGCTTCAGCTGCAGGCCCCCGGTGCTGCTTTGTGCACGCCCGGACCTGATATCTCTGAACCAGGGGAAGGTATTCCATTTGGACCTTCAATCCCTGCACCTCACAGCTGGGTACCTGAGCGGCTAGAGTTCCAAGCGTTGGGTCTGTCGGAGGATGTCTACACCGTGGTGGAGGCATATCATAAAGAATCGACCAGGAAATGTTATGCCTTCAAATGGAAGAGATTTTCCATTAGGTGTCAGGGTAAGAGTCTGGACCCCTTTATCCTGTTCTGTGGCTAACATTCTTGATTACCTTTGGTCTCTCTCCAAAGAGGGTCTGTGGTCATTGACCCTTAGGGTCATCTGACAGCTATTTCTGCTTACTGTGCGCGAGCCGGTGAGCCGACATTGGCACAGGAGACAGTGGTTGGGTGCTTCTTCAAAGGCCTGGATCACATATCCCCTCCGGTGCGTGAAGCTGCACCTCTGTGGGATCTTTTGCTGCTTTTGGCGAAGCTCATGAGCAAGTCATTCGAACCTATGCACAAGTGTGCACTCTCACACTTGTTGTGGAAGACAGCCTTCCTGGTGGCTATCACGTCAGCCAGGAGGACAGGGCAGCTCCAGGCGCTGTCGGTGGACTCACCTTATTTGGTCTTTCACAGGGACAAAGTTGTCCTGTGCCCCCACCCGAAATTCCTTCCGAAGGTTTTATCAGTTTCACCGTAACCAGGTATTGACTCTGCTGCTATACTACCTTAACTACACCTTTTACCCCGAGAACAGGCTCCATAACTTGGACCTGAGACATGCTCTCTCCTATTACAAGGAGCAAATGGCGGAAATTCGTGGAGAGGTTCGCCAGCTGTTTGTCACCTATGCTGAAGACCCGTCTGCAGACCTGCAGCCAGATGGACCATTACAAGGTGGATTACATCATGCATTGGTTTGTGCTATGAGTTGGCGTACTAGGATCCTCCTAGAGGGATAAGAGCTCGTTCTACCCGCCATACTGCTGCATCGGTGGCTGCTTCCAGGGACATCCCTATCCAGGAAATCTGTCGGGCTGCTGCCTTGAAGTCAAACACCTTTGTTACCCACTACCACATCGAACTTGAGTCACGCTGGGATGCTGGTTTTGGGGCCTTGGTTCTCCAATCTCTCTTTCCTAAGTAGGGGGTGTGCCCCTTGCCTCCCTCCTCCTGGAGAACTGCTTGAAGTCTGCCAAACAGTGTGGATGAACAATATGTCCATGCTCCTAGAAGAACCGGTTACTCACCTGTAACAGTAGTTCTCTGAGTGGTATATGTTGTTCATCCACACGCACTCACCCGACCTCCCCGGCTTTAGGCGCACAGCTTGGCTTCCAGTGGGCTAAGATCTGGCGTCATGGGGCGGAGCCGAGGTTTATACCACCTGGGTGGGTTGGAGGAGCCAGCTTGAAGACTTCCGGCAAGATTTAACGGGGAACGGGACTTGCCCAGCAGTGTGGAAGAACAACATATGCCACTCCTAGAACTACTCTTTACAGGTGAGTAACCTGTTCTTCTGGACGACAGGCACCTAAAGAAGTACATGTGGCGTAAGAAATTCAGGACTGTAACACTGGGATGTCTTATTCTGTATTTGAGATTTCAAAATTAGCTGGTGCCCCTAGATATTTAGGATGCATACCAGCATATCTGCGTCAGGCCCAGCCACTACAAATACTTCTCCTTCTGTACAAGTCTTGAATACTACCACTTATGTGTCCTGTACTTTGGGCTTACTTTGGCTCCAAATGTCTTTACCAAGTGCTTTTCAGCACTGGTGGCACACCTCAGAAGGCAGGGAATTAAAATTTTCCTGACTTGGAGAACTTGCTAGAAATCTGCAGTTGGGCATATTCTGTTTTTCATGTTGCTATAATTACAGCATTTCTAAATAGAGACTTCTCTGTGCAGTTTTATACTATTTTTTGTCTGTTTTAGTATTGCTGTAATCAACTGAATTCAAAATGCAATTGAAGCCATTCAAAAATGGCCTAAGGCAACACCTTCTTACTAGGACAGTTTGTGACTACTACTAAGACTCTTTAACACCCATAATGCCCACTCTCCCACACTCTCCTTCCCCTTCGTTTTACCCCCACTCTTCCCCTTGCCCTATCCCTCTGTCTTCCTCTCCCCCCTCTGCCTTCAAACAACATGAAGTCTTCCTGTATTCTGACAACTGCAGTTAGCTCCAGCCTTTAAACTGCCCCGGAGAGTATAGGGTTAATTTTCTATGCAGTGCGTAGAACGGTTGAGATCTCTGTCAGCAGCCCTTTGAAACCGAACCGTCAGATTGTTTACTCCGCCTCTCTGAACAGTAGCTCCGGAGATTTCTCCTTCAGCTCGGGTCAAGTGTCTGCTTTAAGCCAAAATTATTTTGCTTCGTCTGTTCAGGCTCTGTCTGCGGTACCATGAGTACTAGATAGTTTTGTGATTTACTTTGTGTAAATTGTAAGCTTTTTCGATCGGTTTGGCTGAACTGATCCTTTATATTTGAATTTCTTACTTTGCTTTAGTGTGTGGTTGCCAGTCCTTTTCGGTTCAAAAAAAAGTGTTTTAAATATGTTTTTCCAATACCCGTGACACGGTTAGGAACCGATAAGGGAGTGTAGCTCGGCGGTTGCCGGAAAAAGGGTAAGTTTGGATTTGTTGGCCATATCTGAGAAACCAAAGAAAAAAAACTGGGCCCACTGGGTTTCAGCACTGCAGTGGGTGTGGGGAGGTCTTTGCTAAGGCCGATCCCCGCACCACTTGTGTTTATTGTCTGGGGTTTGGAACACCTCCATACAGACTGCCAAATTTGAAACAATTTTCCTAAGTCTACCCTGGAAAAGAGATTAGGTAGACTTGAGGCAAAGGAGTCTGAGAAGTCCGCTGACCCGGATGGCCAGCCCGGTTTGGTTCCGACCAAACCAGAAGGAGTGCCCTCTGACCAGGGCGATACTACTTCAGGCAAGAGGAGGGCCTAGAAAAAGGGAAAGGAAAGACAAATCGGCCGGTTCGGATCCCGAGGTTCATGTTCCGACCGCTGATGAGATGATTGCTCGAGCGATGTGGATTGTTGAATCGCTTCGCCCGGTTCCGTCTGATCCGGCTCCGTTGGCTAGGGGCTCGGTTTGGTCGGTTCCATCGGTTCAGGAATATGCCCCTGAAGATTTTTATGAACCGGAATTTGAGGAGGAGGGGGATTATGAACAGGATGATGATTATAATGGAGCAGAAAGTCTGAATGTGCCCATTGAACCGGACATCTCTCCAGACAGACCTTCTGGTGTTTCCCCTCCTAGGCTCTCTGAGTCCCCTCCCCACTACATGTTTTACAGGAAAGTGGCTGAAACTCTTCAGCTCCCTATGGAGAAAGCTACAGAGGATCAAGAGGAGCCTGATTTTGTAGAGATGATGGACATCCTAGAATCCAGGAGACTGTCTATTCCCTTGCACAAATCATTTGGGAAACTGGCACAAAAAGTTTTAGTCTCCTAATTTTGTACCTCCTGTTGATAAAAGAATGGATAGGAGGTGCACTTTATCATGCTCAGACACAGAGTTTTTCTACCAGCAATGCAGACATGTTGGTGTCGTGCAGGCTGCAGCCTGTGACAGGGCTAATGTTCCCTTGGCTTCACACCCCCCCAGATAAAGACTCCAGGAGGACAGATGCCTTGGCAAATAAGCTATACGTGGAATCCTCTTTGGGACTCAGGCAGGCTAATTATATGGCCTATACAGCCAGGTACCAGAAATCCATGTGGGACACTGTACTGGCACTGGCTAAACAGGACTCCCCCGAGCTGGCCAAGGAACTGGAGGAGGTGGCTGCGGATGGGATTGAGGCATCTAAGGTACAGTTTTACGCTGCTGTGGACTCCAATGATGTCATCAGGAGTCATGGCTACATCTGTGGCTCTTCGGAGAATGGCTTGGCTCAGATGTACTAGCTTCTCGCAGGACATCCAGTCTAAGGCCTTGGATTTTCCTGTGGAAGGTAATTCTCTGTTTGGGGAGCAGAGAGAGAATTACATGAAAAAGATGGATGAATAAAGGGCCTCTTATAGGAGTGCACAGGCCAAGGAGAGGCAGGCAACTCCTCAAAGGCAGTATTCTAGGGGCAGGGGCAGGCCTTTTCATAGGCCTTTCTACCAGGCACAGGCCTCTTCTCCCTTATCACAGAGGGGGTTCTTCAGAGGGAGAGGTGGAAGTGGGATGAGCAGGGCTGCATCCACTCCTCAGTCTAAGGCCCCTGCCAGGCAGACACACTGATGGGTCTGCGCAGGTTGACTCTCCAATCCCTGTAGGGGGCAGGCTGGCTTACTTCATCCAGGACTGGGTGTCTTACTTCAGACAAGTGGGTCCTGGAAGTAGTAAGCCAGGGACTGGTTCTCAGCTTCAAAGAATTTCCGAAGATGAGAGCCAGATCTTTTCCACCTGCAAGTCTCTCCGAAACTCTTGCTCTAGAGGCAGAAGTTTCATCTCTTCTGGCCTTAGAAGCCATGGAGAGAGTTCTACCCTACACTGGGGCAAAGGTCTGTAAACCAGGTACTTTCTTACCCCATAAAAGACAGGGGAGTGGCTACCTATCTTGGATCTAAGATACCTGAACAAACATCTTTTAAAACCAAGGTTCAAGATAGTGACTCTGGGAATAATTCTTCCCTCTCTTAAGGCCAGGGGACTGGCTAGCCTCCCTGGACCTTAAAGATGCCTTTCACATCCCCATCAGGTGCTCCCACAGAAAGTACCTCAGGTTCCGGTTGCCCTCAGGCCATTACCAGTTCAAAGGAATGCCCTTTGGCCTAACATCAGCTCCAAGGGTTTTTACAAAATGTCTGGCAGTAGTAGTGGCCTTTTTAAGAAGGTAAAGGATTTTCTTTTTTTCATATCTGGATGACTGGCTCATAGTGGGTCAGTCCCCAGGCCAATTCTAGTCAGACCTGCAAGTCACCCAACAAGTACTCACTTCTCTGGGATTTCTTCTCAACCTTCCCAAATCAGTTCTTGAACCAGTGCAGCTTCTTACCTTTATACGGGCAGAGCTAGTCACTGTCAAAGCAAGAGCCTTTCTTTCCCTGGAAAGGGCTAGAGTTCTTATCGAACTGGCTTCTTCTTTCAGGCTTCAGGTGTCACGATCAGCAAGGCATTTCCTTCAGCTCTTGTGCCACATGGCAGCTTCTACAGCAGTGGTCCAAGGGGAAGATTTCAGATGAGGGACATTCAGTTCCATCTGAGAGCTTTATGGTCCCAAAGGAAGGACCCTCTTACCAAACTGATTCCAGTGACTCGGACACTGATCCAAGCTCTTCAATGGTGGCAGGATCAGGACAATTTAAGGCAAGGGGTCCCATTTGTGATTCAGTCTCATTCTGTGGTTCTTACCATGGATTCTTCCCTTTTGATGTGGGGAGCTCATCTGGGGGCTCTCACAGCTCAGGGATTGTGCTCCCCTTAGGAGTCCCTTCTCCATATCAATCTGTCATGAACTCGGGGCAGTTTTTCTGGCCCTGCAAGCTTTCTGTCAATCTGTGCAGAACAAGGTGGTTCAGGTCAGAACAGACACCTCCACCACCATGTGGTACATCAACAAGCAGGGTGCCACTCTGTCTACGGCCTTGTGCACGAAAGCCATGAAATTGCGGGCCCTGGCTTATTCCCTGCAGACCTCTCTGACAGCAGTCCACCTTCCAGAGAAGGACAGTGTGCTAGCAGATGCACTGAGCAGGATCTCCCAGGACATCACAAATGGTCCCTGGATCCCCTGGTGTTAAAAGTGATTTTTTCAAGGTGGGGCACTCCAGAGATAGATCTCTTTGCAGCCCTAGACAATCACCAACTTCATCTGTTCTGTTGCATACCCCCCGTCTTGGGTTCAGTCCCTCTGGATGCTCTGGTTTTGAACTGGGATAGGAAATTTATGTATGCCTTCCCTCCCTTTCCTGTACTGTTCAGGGTTCTAGTCAAGGTAAGGTCACAACCTTGCAAAGTGATTCTGATTGCTCCAGACTGGGCAAGACAGCCTTGGTACCCCCTGTTGCTATCTCTAGCAGTCCATCTTCCTCTGTCTCTTCCCAGGAATTACAACCTGTTAACCTCCTCTCGGGGGAGGATTTGGTACCCCAATGTTCGGTTTCTCAATCTCAAGGCATGACTCTTGAAGAGTTAGATTATGCAGATTTGCATCTGTCTCAGGGGGTTCTGGACATTCTCAAAGCTTCTCGAAAGCCCTCCACCAGAAAGACTTATAACTCCAAATGGAAAAGATTCAGCATTTGGTGTTTCAAGAAGCATTTTTCCCCAGACACTGCTGAATTGCCTACAGTTGTGGATTATATGGTCCATCTTAATGGCCTAGACCTCAGACCAGCTACTCTCAAGGTACACTTGTCAGCTGTCTCTGCTTTTCTGTCAGTGGGGAAGTCTTCCTCACTATCATCTCATCCGTGTTCTGTAGATGTTTCAAGGGATTACTTCATACCAATACTCCCTTAAGGTATCCTGCCCCTGCCTGGGACTTAAATGTTTGCATTGCTCAGCTTATGCAACCTCCTGCTGAGCGTATGTCCTCAGCAGAGCTTAAGTACTTGACTTGGAAAACTGTGTTTTTGGTAGCCATTTCCTCTGCCACACGTATCAGTGAGTTGCAAGCCCTGTCAGTGGAACTTGATTTTATCTCCTTTCATAGAGATAAAGTGGTCCTTAGAACCAATATGAGGTTCTTGCCCAAAGTGGTTTCAGACTTCCACTTGAATCAGTCTCTCTTCCTGTCTTCTTCACTGATCATTCTTCCTCAGGAGAGAGGACGCTACACAGTTTAGATGTTAAAAGATCCCTTAGCTACTACGTAGAGCGTACGAAGGGTCACAGGTTTGACTCCCTCCAGTTGGTCCTCACTTATGGGGAAGTGGGAAAGGGCAAACCTGCCATCAAGAGAACTATTGCTAGGTGGATTGTGTCTTGTATACAATTCTGCTATGAGAAACTGGGAAAGATTCCACTCTCAGGCCTGAAGGCTCACTCTACAAGAGGTACAACTATTTCCCTGGTTGCTGCCAGGGATATCCTTCTCTTAGAAATTTGTCAAGCAGCCACCTGGAAAACAGTCCACACCTTTACGAGGCATTACTCTCTGGATATCCAGGCTAGGAGTGATGCTCGGTTTGGCAGAGCAGTACTTCAGAGCCTATTCCTAAAGTAGGTTCTCTCCCTCCTCCATGGAGGTACTGCTTGGTTGTTTGCAGATTGTCAGAATACAGCAAGACTTCATGTTGTTTGAAGAAAAAATTACTCACCTTAGTAATTGTGTTTCTTCTGATAGAGTCTTGCTGTATTCTGACCTCCCTCCCTGCCTCCCCTCTCAGAACCTGTTTTTGGAAAGTGGGTGGGCAGGTGCAGTGTTGCACCCCAGGGGTGTCTTCAGCACACCCTCCATGTTCCTGGGTGCTTTGTATTATAATCTTTATTTTAGTTAGGTTTTGGCTTTGGGTTTCCTGACTTGAGTCTTCCTTTGGGAATCCAAAACTTTCTGTTGCCAGTTGGTTAGTGTAAATTTTTTACAATTTCCACATAGTATAGTTGGTGAGTTTTTTCTCGTAAGAATCTGACAGTTGGGTTTCAAAGGGCTGCAGACAGAGACCTCAACCAAGCTAGAGCTCAACGTTCTATGCACTACATAGAAAATTAACCCTGTACTCTCCGGGGCAGTTTAAAGGCTGGAGCTACCTGCAGATTATCAGAATACAGCAAGACTCCATTAGAAGAAACACAATTACTAAGGTAAGTATTTTTTTCTTTTCCCCCACTGGATCAACCGTAAAACCAACTTATTACCACTGCCTCCCATCCTCCTAGACAAAGCCATTTCTTTTAGCTGCCCCCCCCCCAGTCTCCCCTCCCTTCATCTTGACTGCTCCTTGGACTCTCGCATAGGTGTCACACCTCTTTATCTCCTTCGCTACATATAAACACTCTCCTTTTCCCTAGTTGAATGCTCTTGGCACTGTGAATGACACTGTAACCTTATTGTGTACTAGCTACCTACTATTCAAGTATTGTATATAAACTGATTGTTGTTGTCATTGTCACTGTTTGACGCAGAACCTTTGTAAAAGAGCTCTGAGATCAAAGTTACGATCCGAATCCCTAAATAAATAATAATAATAATAAAAAAAAAAAACTGTGGTTATGTTTGAAACAATCATTAAATGGGTGGAGAGCTGCCTCCATGTTATTGTTTTAGTCTTAGTGAGTGTGGTTCCTGACTGGATGTACCAAGTTTCATCTCCTTTAAACTGAAGGGTACTGGATACTTAAACTACGTTTTTTGGTAAGAAAGTAACCATGTTTGAATCCTTGTACTTAAATGTTATTTTGTTCTGTCCTTATGCAGAAGGCCCGTGAAAATAGTGTCAGCAGCAGGACTTATGCAGGAATTGATGGAAATGAAGAAAATTATACAACTGCCAGTAAAATCATTGAGGTAAGCAAACCCGAGCACCATTAGTATTTTGGAGATATCTTATTGAGCCAGGTTATACATACTGTATTGGTTTCCTTAATCGGTGCGAAATGACACTGTGTTCTTGAAACTACATTGCTGCAAGTCCCAGTTGTGTTGCGAGTTGTGCGGCACAGAGAAGTGCCTTCAGCTACCCTGGAAATTTGGAAGTATAACTTAGAGGTACATGCACTGTCTACATAAACAACAACAAAAAAAAGATAAGGAAACCTAAGAATTAGAAAATCTTTATCAGTGATATCTCTTCCTTTGTGCTACACCATTGGAACTTTAAGATGTCTACGTTGGAACCTTCCAGAAACTTTTGGCTAGCTGGGGGTTGCCCATGATGATGTATATCGTCGGCATGTATAAAAAAAAAAAAAGTGGGCAACCCCCCCCCCCATTTCTCATTCTTATTTCACTGACGACTACCTGCTTCGCGCCTCACTTCTTTATTTCGTGGTCGACTGCTTGTCGGACCTGCATAGAAACAGCACCCTTGTTTCTTTGTTTTCTAACTTAACTCATTTTTATATCACGGTTGTCCCTGCAAACCACCATGGAAAGGAGGGAGACATGGGACGCAGTGTAGCACAGTGGTTTAGGTCTCTGAGCTGCAAATCTGGTGAGATCCAGCAGACCAGGCCTGGGTTTGAATACCCCAGTTTCCACTTGTATACTGTGTGACCCTGCGCAAGTCATTTAACTTCCCTGTGCTCCCAGGTCGCACCTGTAAAAAAGCTTTCAGCTTAGTGTGCTACTCCTGGTTAAACAACTAAATAAAAAAAAAAAAAAAAAATTGGGCCTGTCCCACAATGTAAGATTCTGCAAGATATGCCAATGATTTAATCAGGCCACAAGGAGACCTAGAAGAAAGCTTTTTAGAGACTTTTCAGCCTGAAGGCTGTAGAAGCTCAGGCACTTCTCCCTCTTGACTGGCCACCCTGGGAAGAAAATGTCTAGGCGGTCATTGACTGCCTTACCACAGAGATTGTCGAGGAGAAGAGACAACGCCAAAGAAAAGGAAAAATCATTGCTGAAGCCCTCCTTTTCCAGCCACCATAAGCAGAGAAAAACATGCTTCACCATGACCTTGATGTTTCCATTCAAGAAGGTTAAGTCATCTCCGACATCTGCTTCAACGGTATCTACACTCGACCATTGTTGAGGCACTAAGGTTGGGGTCTGACTGTGGTACTGCCAGGCCTGTTATGGATGGTATGTAGCCTTCGTCGTCTGTTTCTGTTACCATCAACAGTGGTAGATCTTACTTCGCGGGTATCTCTTTCAGTAGGCCACACCAATAGGACTTGGCCGCCAGGCTCTAGGAGCACATGGAAACTTTCTAGCTAGCAGTCCACTAGAGGGGGCTGCCCACCACCGTCGTTCGCCTCTGATGTTGCTCTATCCTATAGGAGTGGGCAGTTCCCATTGCCTCCTCAGTTCTTTTCCCGCTACCAACCAACACACGTCAAACCTCTGGAAACTGCTGCAACTTCAGTTGATATCAATTTTCACGCGCTTTTCAGTGTTTTTCTTTCACTTTTCTCACGGTAGTTCCTTTTCATTATTTTTCCCTTTTTATGTCTTATAAACTGACTTTAGATCACTCCAGTACTCCTGGAGAAGGTCGGCTATTCTTGCTTGTGTCTGCTGCCTAGGCCCAGATCACAACATCGAAGCCTGCCAGATCTGCCAGGGGTTCCAGCAGGCCACCTGGCGATGCCATTGGTGGACCTTAGAGAACTTTCTTCTGCAGCAGGTCATCCTCTTCATGAAATGGGAGCTGCAGGCCAGGAGCTTCTCAGTCTTCCCGGCCCAGTCCTTCAGCTCCTAGTCCTCGGAAGTCCCAAGACACGACCAGTGGGAAACAAAGACCGGGATAGGCCCTGGTCCTCTCCCTCATCCTGTTTGCAGTCTTCCCACCATTCTTCAACCAAGACACCTTCCTCCTCGGAAGTGTGTCATACCGACTATCCATGCCCCTCAGCGATGGGGCTACGATAATCTTGCTTCCCGCCACTCGATAGCCGTTTCTGGCGAGCGCCTTTTGCGTCAGGGCTCGCTCCCCAACCCCCACCCCCAGCCGCTGCTGCTTAGGCCCTTGCTCAAGGTTGTCACACAATATGCTGGCTTAGCTGGTACGAGCCTGGTGAAAGCCAGGCTCTCTTCTGACTCTGATCACCACCAATAACCGCTGCATCGGTCTCCATTTTTGTGGTTTTCCGCCACCTGTTCTCCAGCCTTGGGGCTGGTGCTGCAGGACACTGGCACCCCCCATGACCGAGCCCTCCACTGCTTTTGCCAGCTAGGGCTTTTCCCTTGCTGGCGCCTGTTTTACCCGTTTTACCTCAACCAGCGCCTGTGGGACCTTCCCTGGTCTTGCCTCATCTGGCACCCATTGGGCCTTTGACGGTCTTGCCTCAGACGGCACCCTTTGGGCCTGCACCCATTTTTCCTCAGCAGACGCCTGTCGGCCCTGTGTGGGTCTACCTTCAGCCAGCACATGTCAGTCCTGTGCCAATCTATCCAGGGCCTATGCTGCTTTACCCTCAGCTGGCGCCTGCAGGACCAGCGTTAACTTATCCGGTGCCCGCTAGACCGATGCCTGTCACTGTGGATTTGCAAGGCCTGCTCTTGTCCCTCTGGGATATTATGCAGTCTCCTCCTCAGAGCCCTGTGCCTTCTACGGGACTTTTTACTGTGGTGCTCCTGAAACTGATCCCAGAACTTGGGTGGGCTATCACCCCCGGCGACCCACAGGCGGGGGATGAGTATCACCCAGATCTCCATTTGCCTGATGAGGATGAAGATCAGGACTGAGATGAGGTGGACGATGGCGACATCAGCTGCTCTCCTACCCCCACTACAGGTTCCTCTGAAGGGGAGGGGACCCCTAGGTATGTCCACAAGTCCTTACCAGATGACCCCACCTTTATGACTGTTATATGGCATATTCAGGAGGCCATGAGGTATGAGATGGAGGAGTAGGACCTAGGATGGCACCGGCTCACCACTTACTTTTGCCAGCCAGGGATTCCTCTGGTGATGGTCCCTCTTCTTATAGACAGTTTTATGAGGACACCACAATGGCCACCTGGCGTCGGCCCAATCTAGTCCCAGCCATGTCCAAAATGGCTGACTGGCTATACTGTGCACTAGCCAGGAAAACATTTCTCTGAGAACTGCAAAGGCGGACTTCATGGTGATAAACCCCGCTCACGACTGCACTGAACAGCCTAAGCATCTGAGCTCCCTGCCACTCGAGAAAGAGTGACATCAGTTGGACCTTCTGGGCAAGCGGGCATCCGCCTTATTCACCATGGTGATCTGCTCCCTCAGTTACTTGGCTCACATGCTCCAGTACCAAAATGCCCATTGGGATCAGGCCAAGGACACCATCCAGTCCTTACCAAATGGCCTTGCCAAGAACCAAACTCTGAGTTCCCCCAAGTCGGCTTCTGGCGTCTGTACCCTTTTGCTCCGGGCGGCCTGCGACACCATGGATGTGTCGGCCTGGGTGGCAGCAGCTGGCATCTGCAAATGTCGGCACTCTTGTGTTTTGGTGTCTGGGTTCACCCACGATGTCCTGGTGTCCTTCATGAAAGTTCCTTTTAGAGAGTACTGATTCTTTGGTGGGGTTGAAGATTTGCTTGCCCACCTAGTGACGTCTGGACACACCCTGAGATCGATCCATTCTATGCATCATACACAGCCCAAGTCGATGCGGAGGACGCCCTTTCGTTTGGTCACCCACAGGCAAACACGAGTTTCGGTCAAGCCTTGAGGAAAGCTGTGGGTGACGGTGGCTGCCCTTCCCACCCTCGCCTCCTTTGCCAGCAAGAGCTCTCGGGGAGGTCCCACAGCCCCGGCTGTGGCTGCCCCTTCTTCCTGACTCCTTGCTGGACCCCCTCCCTCCACTAATGCATGAGGTAGTTTTAGGGGTCGCTTCTCTCTTCATTTGGACAGGTGGCGGGAGATAACTTCAGACAGTTGGGTACTGAAGCTTATAGAGCACAGGCACTCCTGGAACTTTTGGAGTTGCCTCAGGATAGGCCCCTATTTCCGTCCCCGTCACATTTCTCTGATCTAGGACAAAATCCATGCTCTGCTTCGCAAAAGGACCATAGAACCCATTCCGCTCTCCCAGCAAGGAATGGGGTTTTCCTCCTACTTTTGCTCGGTTCCCAAATACATGGGGGACCTCCGGCTCATCCTGGACCTCAGTGAACTGAACCTGTCAATTCAGTACAAATGGTCCAGCATGATCACCGTTCAGGGTCTGCTGCCCCTGTTGCACCAAGGAGACTGGATTTGCTCCCTGGATATGCAGGATCCTAATCTACATATCAAGTTATACACATCCCACAGGCACTTCCTCAGATTTCATTTTCAGTGAGCCCATTTCCAGTTCAGGGTGATGCTGTTTGGCTTATCTTCGGCCCACCACCCGGTGTTCATTAAGTGCTTGGCAGTGGTGGCAGCTGCACTCAGACGGAAGGGGTTCTATGTGTTTCCTTACCTGGACGACTGGTTACTAGCAGCACCATCCGGGAAGTGTCTGCTCAAACCCTGTCTCATACCTGCTGCCTGTTTCAGGATTTGGGGATCACCATCAGTTTGCCCAAGTCGTTTTTGACCCCATGTCAATGACTTCAGTATATTGGGGCAGTGCTGGATATGGCTTGAGGGATGGCCTTCCTACACCAAGTTAGAGTGGAGTGCCTGATGGATCAAGCCTGTCAGCCCTACTCCAGACATCACATCCCAGCACGGGTCTTTCTGCACCTCCTGGGTCTCATGGCTGCAACTATCATTATAGCCCCCCCTGGCCAGGTTGCATATGAGGATCCTTCGGTGGATGCTGCAGGTCAAGTGGGAACAGCATATGGACAAGCTGGAGCAGCCAGTCGTGGTCTCGGATCCGGTCAAGAAGGTGCTGTTTTGGTGGCTAGAGCCCAGCAACCTCCTGAGAGGAGTACCATTTTTCATTCCACTCCCATAGCAGATCCTCAGCACAGGTGCCTCGGTCCTTGGCTGGGGGGTGCTCACCTGGTTGCCCAACAGATTCTAGGGATGTGGTCTAAGGTAGAGACGGAACTCCACATAAACGTCTTGGAGATGCGAGCAGTTCTGTGTACCTTGTAGGCCATTCAGACCCAGCCCCCCGGTCCCACTGCTGATCCAAATGGACAATTCCAGCATGGTTCATTATATCAACAAATTGGGGGGCATCTGCTTTTTGTCAGGAAGTGCTGAGGGTTTGGTATTGGGCATTAGATCACTGCCCGGAACTCTCGGTAGAACACGTTCCCAGTGACCAAAACATCTTGGCAGACAGCATAAGCCAGTCTTGGTCATGAGCTCACGCGTGGGAGCTCCTGAAATCGGTGATGGGAGACCTGTTCGGGTTGGATCATCCAGAGTTGGAGCTCTTTGCATCCCCGTTCAACGTAAAACTGCTGCTTTTCTGCTTGCTCTAGGCCCTGGAGTTTTCTGGCAAGACACGTTGTCCCTCTCTTGGAAAGGGAGGTTCCTGTATGCCTTCCCGTTCCTTCAGAGGTTCTGATCAAACTTTAGATGGAAGGAATAACTATGATCCTAATCGTACCCTTCAGGCCTCGTCAGATCTGGTTCCCCTTTGTCCAGCAGCTGCAGTGAAACCTCCTGTGCTTCTGCCCCTCTGCACAGGCTTGTTCCCCTAGGAGTGGGGCACTCTGGTTCACCCAGACCTCAAATCCCTACACCTTCTTGCTTGGCTCCCAAGGACTTAGTCAATGCGAGGGTTGGCGTGTCCCCTAAGGTGGCGAGTGTTTTGGTTGCGGCCAGGAAACCATCCACCAGAGCTACCTAGTCCATGAAGTGGAAGTGTTTTGCTATCTGGCCTGCATCACTCCACTTAGACCCTTTCAACTGTCCAGTGAATCAGATTTTGGAGTACTTGCTTTCCCTTTCAGACTCTGGTCTGCAGTACTTCTCCATCAAGGTACGTCTCTCAGCCATCTCTGCTTACCATGTACCGGTTGATGGCTGTACTGAGGCTCAACTTGATGTGCCTCACACTTTTTTCCAAGGCATCCTGGACTTGAAGCCTCCAATCTGCAATCCTGTCCCGATTTGGGATTTACATTTTGTGTTCGAGAAACTCACCCTGCCTCCGTTTGAACTGGCTGTGAATTTTGAGCTACGTTATCTGTCGTGAAAAGCATTATTTTTAGTTGCTGTTACTTCTGCGCGAAGGATTTCCAAGCTTCAGGCCCTCGTGTGAGCAACCGTATTTGATTTTCCACAAAGACAGGATGTCTTTGCATACTAATCCTAAGTTTCTTCCTAAGGTGGTGTCTGAATTTATTTTGAATCAATCCATCCACCTACCCGTTTATTTTCCAGAGCATACCAATCCAACGGAAGCATTGATCTTACTTCGAGAGGATTCCATCAGTAGGTCTTCACATACAGGACTGTGCTCTCTGGCGTCCGATCCGAACGGCAAACTTGTAGATAGCAATCATCAGCGGGGACCGCCCCCGACATCGGGCATCGTGATGTCAGCCCGGCTATAAAGGAGGCGGTTCCACGCCCGCCCTCCAGTTCTTTCCTGCTGTCGCCTCAGTAACGTTCGGCATGCGATAGAACAGCAATCAGACATCTGCCATTTTGTTGAAGTTTTCTTTGCCTCTTAACTAGTTTCAGCTAATTTGTTTAGCTCTATTTGATGTCTTCTAGACAGAAAAAGAAGTGCTCAAAGTGCGGCGCCCAAATCCCGCACAGGGACGACCATTCCTGCTGCCTCCTCTGCCTCGGTTCTAAGCACAACTCCCAGGAGTGTTCCATCTGCCAGGCCTTCAACCAGGCAACCCGAACCAGGCACAAGTGGACCCTCAAGGCCCATCTCCTGACCCGACGACTGGCGTCTGTGGAAAAGGAGCTCCAGGAACTGCGGGATAGGTCGTCGTGGCTGGGTCCAAAAAAGAAGAAAAGCAAAGAAAAACGCTGGGAGAGGAGTCTGTCGTCTCGCGGGAGGCCCTCCGAGACTGTCAGTACTTCTTCCGGTGTCCCATCCACTTCTTTAGGCCGGGCACCTTCTGCTCCTCCTGTCGAGGTGAGCGGGCAACCGGGGCTCACCTCTTTAGAGGTCTCTGTCTACCTGCCCTGCCGATAAGACACCCATCGACTCCGTCGAAGGGCGCATGGCCTCTGCCGATCAGTCTAGCGGCGGTCTTCGGACTGCCTTCAGCCTGGCCCGGTCCGGTCCGATCAGTCTGACGACGGCTCCTCTGTTGCCCGCTCGGATCCTTCCACTCTCCCGTCAGGCTCCAGTTTGGCCCCTGATGTCTGACAGAGTGAGGGGCAGAATGACCCTCCGTCCTCTAGGGTTTGCACCCCAGGGACTTGCCACCTGATTTTTCTTCCAGCAGAAAATCATTCGGACCTGCCGTTGGGGCTCTTTCCGACCTACCCACCTCACCAGGTCTTCCGCCATCCCTGGACTTTTGTCCGACGCCGGCTGTGGATCTCTCTATGGAGCCTCCTCCCTCTGGACCTTTGAGGGCCCTTCCAGATCCCGCACCTCCCCGGGGCGCCATGGCACTGCCCCCAGCATGACCAGATCCTCCGGGTGTGTTTCCAGGCTCTGATCCCATTGTCCCGCCTATGGGCAGCCTGCTGTCGACCCCACATCTTCCGACGCCGGGCTATGTGCTCCCGACGCCTGGACATCTGACGCCTGGACACCTGACGTCGGGATACCCTGGGTATTCTTACTATCCGCAGACGGGTTATCATTACCCCTCTCGGCCTCCGTTCCCAGGATATCCGTCCTACCAGCCGCCTCCTTTACCACCACCACCACCACCGGTGCCAAAAAAAGCACCCCACTCGTGGCAGGAGGCCAGAACCCAGTTGCAGTGAGAGCTCAGGCTGTCTAGGCCCCACCCCCACCCCCTCCTGTAGGCGGAACCTCGGGCTCCCATACTGCAGGTACCGTGGGTGTGGTCCCTTCCATCCCTAGCGGCTCAGAACCCTCTGACACCGATCCCTCGGATCCAAGGTCTCCGGTTGACGTTCCACCAAAGGAGTCTCCTAAGTCCCCTCCGGAGGACCCATCCTTTGGAGATCTCTTACACGCCATACAGGCATCTGGAGACTGACCCACTAAAGAGGTTGATCCACAATGCAGAAGGCTTACGGAGCACCTGGACCTTACTACTTCGGATCCCATCCCCATACACCCCCCCCCCCGGTGGATGGGACCCCATGAGGACCTGGTCACCACTATATGGCAGCAACCGTCCTCCGTACCAGCGGTCTCCAGGACAGCAGACCGGACCTGTTATCCCCTGGAAGGGATTCTACACCTTAACTCCCATTCTAAGGCCGATTCCATGGTCATTACTGCCGCCCATGACCGGTCAGCCCGACCGAAACACCTGAGTTTCTCGCCTCCAGATAAGGACTCTCGCCAGTTAGACCAGTTCGGGCGAAACATGTAATCTTCCTGGACATAAGTCTCCACCACTCATTCACACTAGTGGGATTGGCGCCGGAGGCACTAAGACCCATCGGGAGCAAACTTTTTGCTGGAGGGTCGGCGCGAGAGACGGCGCCGCGAGACACGGCGCGCGAGCAGCGGCTCCGGCGGTAACGACCATCTCGGCGGCGACCCTCCAACCGCCTCAGATTCCTTTTTTCCGCCGTCGGGAGTGCGCTTCAGTGACGACGCCGTCACTATCGGGAGTCAAACTTCAAACTAGCGCATAGTTTTCAGTTTGTTTTTGTAACATTATCACGATAGTAGTATCGCTTAGTTTTATTCTATTTTCGTAAAATTTTCTAATATTTAAATTTAACTTACTTGAAGAAGTCTCGCCCTACTGACGGAGTCGACTCATGAGCAGGTCAGGTGACGGTAGGGAGACTTCGTATGAAAGCTGTTCAGTCAGCCGGGCTGGGTCCGGTCAGCCTCCTTCTCCTCAGCGGGGTTCCGACTACGGTCAGTCCGATGCCCGGGGGGATGGGCGGTCCCCCCGCCGGCATAAAAATAAACTGTCGCATTCTCGGCGCCGTTCGGCCTCGAGCTCTTCTTCGGCCCACAGGTCAAAAAAGAGAAGGCATCACTCGAGGTCGCCCTCTGGTATGTCTGCGCGTCGACGGTCGGTTATCGTTGCTAGTTGCCGGTCTCCTTCTTCGGAGTCGCCAACTTCCGATAATCGTCGTCCTCGACATCGGAGCCCCTCCCCGGCTATAGGTAGGGCTCCAGATGAGCAGTTTCATCAGTGGGCCGCTCTTATGGAGCGATGGGCTCGGAGGTTGGTTCTTCTGCCTGGCTCGGATTACCTGGACCCTCGGGCTCCTCCGGCGATCAGGTAGGGCGGTTGGACCTTCCTAGTGGCGGCGCCTTCTTGAGTGCTAGCGACTCCGTGCTTAGGTGATTCCCCTCACATGGCTGCGGCGCAGGGGCCTCACGATGCCCTTATCTCCTGGTTTTCCTTCTCTTGCTTTCCAGGTTCCGGGGGCTTTTCTGGCGCCTTCTGCAGGGTCTGTGGCGTGTCGGCGCCCGTTTGAAGACGCCCGGGCTTGCGGTGCCGTTAAAGCGGCGCCAGCGTGAATCTCGGCGCGGTTAGGCGGCGCCATCGCGGTCTCCTTGGCATACCGTTAGATCGAGGCGGTGCGGTCGGAGTCGTGCGGCGCCTTCATGGCGGCAACTTTCGCCAGCGGCGTTCAGCGGGGGGCGATGCCTCTTCGGCGCGTCGCGCCTCCTCGATGCCGTCTTCAGCCGCTTTGCCCGTCTGGCCCGGCGTACCAGGGACTCTCCTTGTTTTCTGCCATTTCCTCCTTTCTAATTTTCACTCTTTCCTGTCCAAACAGTCCTTTCTGGACCATCAGGAGATGATGTTGAGCCTGACCCAGACCTTGATTTGGGTGATGAAGTGGAGGAAACAGGATCTTTCTTTTCTACAGAGCCTGTGGTGAGGACCTGTCCTTTAAGTCTCTGTTGAAGAACCTGGGATCACTCTTTCTCTCCAGACTACAGACATCAATCCTGGGAAGATATTAAGACTCCAGTATCTTCTAGCCGGGAGATCCCTACTGGTTTGACTCCTCGATTCAGCCTTCCTTGAGGCAGCTGTCTCAAATGGTATGGAATAACCCTGCTCTTATTCCCTCAGTGGCTAAATCCATTGATAAAGTATTCAGCTCCCAAGGATCGTCCATTTTGGCATCCAAGCCTTTGCGGATCCTATTGTAGTCCCTGGCAGAGAGAATGACAAAGGTCGTTCTTCCTCAAACTACTACAGCTCAAACCTATTAACAAAAGAGTCTCGTAAGATTGATACATTAGGTAAGAGAGTCTTTGCTGCCTCCACTGTAAGTATGCATATTGCCAGTTATCAAGGCTATTTTTCTCAGTATGAGTATATCCTGTGGCACTCTATGAAAAGAATGGTTGAAGCTCTTCAGATTCGATTCCAAGTCAGAGCTTCTTCTGACCCGTTATTAAAGTATTGAGTCCAATAACCAACAGGTCAAAGCCGCCATGGGCGCTTTCGACACTGCTTCTCGCTCAGCAGCAGCGAGGATTTGTACTCAGCGCCATTCCTGGCTTACGTACTTCTACTCACGAATGATGCTCAGCAGCAGGTGATGGCGCTGCTGCTGATGGCTCCTTTCTTTTTGGCCCTCAGGTGGAGCAAGCCTTAGAGGCCACTCAGAAGACTAGATCGGCCATTAAGATTGCCAGACCTCCGCCTGCCCCTCTCGGGGCATGTGAACAGGCGTCAGTTTCATATTCGTCAGTCCTTTGAGGCAGAGGCAGGGAAGCTTCCATAAAGCCAACCTGCCCAACCTCAAAGAAGGCGCCGGAAAGCGCGGGACCTAAAGCTCCCAAGCGCTACCTTATAGTCGTTGGCCCAAGTTCCATCCACTCTGCCCGGTGGAACTTTCTCCTCCAGTGGGAGGTCGTCTGATGTACTTCTACAACCAGTGAAGTCCATAACCTCAGACAAATGGGTCCTTCGGATAATTAGCGAGGTTATTCTCTCAATTTCTTGGAAACCCCCTGAATTGTGTCCTCCCATTCAGACAACCCAGGTTGTCGGCCTCTCAGTCAGACCTTCTCACAGCGGAGATCCAGGGCCTTCTGAACAACAGGGCAATAGAACTGGTGCCCCGCCTCTACGAAACACAGGGTTCTACTCCCATTACTTTCTGGTTCCAAAGAAATCTGGGGGATCGCTCATTCTAGACCTCAGAAAGTTAAACAAATTCCTCCCAGGAGAAATTCAAGATGATTTCCCTAGGTACCCTGTTACCCTTGCTGCATCAGCACGACTGGCTGGCTCTCTCGATATGCAGGATGCTTACCAGCATATCCCGTCCACCCGACCCACACCCAAATTCCTCAGGTTTGCTGGCTTTGGGTCAGCATTATCAGTTCAAAGTCATGCCCTTTGGGCTATCCTCGGCCCTTGAGTTTTACAAAGTGTTGTGCAGTTCTTGCGGCATCTCAGGAAAGTCGGACTCCGAGTGTTTCCCTACCTGGACGATTGGCTTCTAGCAAGCCCTTCCGGCCAAGGGACTTTGGAAGCCGTGCAAACGACTTCTCGTCTTCTCGCGTCCATGGGAGTTCTGCTGAATTTGAAGAAATCTCAGACTGCAGCCCTCCCAGAGGCTTCCTTTTCATAGGGCGGCTTCTAGACACACCTCCTCAGCGAAGGCTTTCCTTCCAGAGGACAGAAGACTCGACATCCTCCGTATGGCCCGTTACATCAGGGAGAACCAATCGGTTACAGCTCTCGATGTAGCGCATGTAGGTCTCATGGCGTCCTCGGTCTTCACTGTCCCTCTGGCCCGACTGCACACATGAGAACCACCCAATGGATGCTCTCCCATCAGTGGTCCCGACCTCTCACCCCAGTCTTATCCCATCAAGGTGGAGGCCCTTGAAGGTCTCTCACCTGGTGGTCTCAAAGAGCAATCTCCTGGAAGGATTCCCCTTTGCTCCCCGGATCATCAGATCTCCATCACCACAGATGCATCGCTAATGGGATGGGGAGCTCACTGTCTCCTCCCACACTCAAGGTGTATGGACTCAGTTGAAACTCATCTCCACATAAATGTCCTGGAGATGAGGCGGTCCCTCTATGCAATCCGAGCTCTGAAGGATGTCCTTTGTCACAAGAACATTCTCCTTCAAGCGGACAACAAAGCAGTGATGTATTACATCAACAAGCAAGGCGGTGCTCATTCTTATCCCCTTTGCAGGGAAGCAATGAGGGTGTGGGAGTGGTGCTTGGAGCACAAGTCTCTGATTCAAGCGGTTTATCTGCCAGGTATACAAAACGACCTAGCAGATCACCTCAGCAGAACGGAGGCAGACCCTCACGAGTGGTCTCTCGATCCAACCGTAGCTCGGTCTCTGTTCAAAGAGTGGGGACTCTAGACCTGGACCTTTTGCATCCCCACTCAGCATAAAACTGCCTCTCTTCTGCTCCAGAAATCCAGGGCCTGGCATTTTCTGTCAGGATGCGTTCAGGCTGCGATGGACAAGCAGCTTTCTTACGCCTTCCACCCACTTCCTCTAATCCAGAAGTACTCCTCAAGTTCGAGTCTCAGGGACCAAGATGATTCTCATTGCTCCTTCCTGGCCTCGGCAACTATGGTTTCCTCTACTCAACAGTATGTTGGCAGCCTCTCGAGACCACTTCCTTTACAAATCAGTCTTTTGACTCAGGGTTCGTTGGTCCATCCCAACCTGAAATCCACTTCACCTTCATGCTTGGCTCCTGAAGATAGAAGTGAATCGGTTCAACGTCTCTCGTAGAGTCTCAGAAATCCTTCTGGCTGCTCGGAAGCCAGCCACCCAGCATGTCAGCTTCCAAATGGAAGCGTTTTCTCTCTAGTGTACAAAATCTCTGGAATCCCTTTTCTGTCCCTCCTGGCAAGGTTCTGGAGTATCTTTTGGACCTATCAAACTTAGGTCTTCAGTACTCCACAGTTAAAGTTCACCATAGTGCCATCTCAGCATTCCATGAGCGATTCTTCCTTAACTCTGGCTCAGTTACCTATGGTGAGAGAGATTTCTTAAGGGGATTCTCCATACCAGACCCCTGTTAGCGTCCAATTGCAGCCTGGGACATTAACCTGGTGCTGGACATGCTCACTCGGGAAGCCTTTGAACCCTTAGCTACCTGTGAGCTAAAATTTCTTACCTGGAAGACTGCCTTCCTGGTGGCCATTACTCAGCCCGCGGGGTCTCTGAGAATACATGCCCTGGTTCAGGACCCTCCGTATACTGTATTCCATAAGGACAAAGGTAGTTCTCCATTACTCATCCTAAATTTCTTCCCAAGGTTGTGTCAGAATTCCATCTGAACCAACCTCTGGTACTCCAGCTTACTTAGCTAATTTCCAAAATGAAGGGAGCAGAACTCTTCATTCCTTGGATGTTAAAGAGAACCTTGCCGGTTCTATTTAGATAGAACCAAGGATGTTACTAAGACTCAGCAACTGTTCGTTTCTTTCCAGCGACACCCGGCTGGGTCAACCTGTAAGCTATTAGATGCATCTCTTCATGGTTAGTGGCATGCCGTCATTGCTATTCATAGCTCAAGTTAAATTAGAAGGTAAAATTGTCGCCTCACTCTACTAGAAGAGTCGCGGCATCCCTAAGCGAAGTCGCAATGTTCAATTGCAGATATATGCAATGCTGCCACCTGGAGCTCAGTGCATACTTTCGTTAAGCACTATGCACTGGATGTTCATGCCGAAGCGACATTCCGCGTCGGCAGAACTATCACTTAATGGGCTTCTATCTTAGGCAGCGTGAGCTCTGGCTCTCCTACCACCCTTTTGGGGATTATCAGCTTAGTACTCTCCCACTAGTGTCAGATGAGTGGTGGAGACTTATGTCCAGGAAGATAGGAAAAGTGCGTACCTACCGTAATTCTTGATCTTCTTGGGCGACTCTCACCACTCATTCACCACCCTCCCTCTCCATCCCGAGCTCACCGCTGTGTTGGTCTTCACTCCCTCAAATCTTTAGGCCGTGAAGACTTCTTTGCTGACCCTTCTTACACGGGTCATACGGACTATCTTATGTCCGTTTTATATTGAGTTTACTCTTTCGTTAGTTAAATGCACCTCCTTGGTAAAGGTACTGAGGCGGTTGGAGGTCGTCGCCGAGATGGTCATTACAGCTCAAACCGCTGCTCGCGCCGTGTCGCATGACCCTCCAGCAAAAAGTTGCTCCCGATGGGTCTTAGTGCCTCGGCGCCAATCCCACTAGTGTGAATGAGTGGTGGAGACTCGTCCAAGAAGATCAAGAATTACGGTAGGTATGTAATTTTCCTTTCTAGGGACATGGATATGTTGTTCATCCACACTCATTGGCAGTATCCTTGCCGCTTTAAATCTTGCCGGAAGGTCTTCAAGCTTGCTCCTCCACCCACCGGGTGGTATAACTCGACTCCGCCCCATGGCGTAGATCTTCCTTACCGCTTGGAAGCTCAGGTTCCCTCCTTAACGCTCTGCGTTTCGCGACTAGTTCCTATTTCTCCGTTTTACGATTTAAAATAAAATTTTGCAAAAGACTTCAGTCTTCTATCCCTCATGACTCCGATGGACAAATCGACTCCCAGTTTCGGAGATGCCCATGCGGTGCAGAAGATGTCTCGGACGGATCCTCACTCACGTGTGTATACTGCCCTGGAGCCAGGCAAAACCCGCGGAGCTTGCGACCTGTGCTCATCTTTCTCGAGCCTCGTCCTCGAAGACCGTGCTGCCGGTGCAACTGGGCGTCCCGAGCGTTTCCCTCGGTGAAGTCAAAGGGGCCCGGTTGGCGGTGTCGCGGCGGCCGGCTCGGCCGGATCAGCTCGGCGGATGGTGCCCCCTCGAGAAGGCGGCGCAGGCGTATCTTCCTCGGCGCGGCATTTATCCCACTCTCCTAGGTTCTTCCTACCGGCTTCTTTTAAGGAGCTTTGTCTGTCCCTCTCCACTAAAGGAGAAGGGCCTGCGTCTGCGAGGACCTTATCGGTCAAAAAGAGGACGAGGGTAGAATCCCTCCGTCGGCTTTCTTGGGGCCGGGAAAGGTCCCTCTCCCGGGCCGTGAGCCGTCGGCCCGGTCGACCGCTCGGCTTCGACCACTGGCCTCCACGGTGTCCCCGTCCAGGTCAGTTGGCCGAGACTCCCACCCGATGAAGTCGAGATTTTCTCGACCCATGAGCAGGCTGTCGCCTTTGCTCGGCGAGATTCCCCTCTCCCGGTTCCCCGGGAGGTTGAGGATCCCGTGGGCTCGCCTGTGCCTCCGGTTCTGGAGCCCTCGGATGGACCATCGAGCCGAAGAGTGTGCGGTTCCGGCCGACACCTCCCGCACCGACCCGGAAATTCCGGGACTCGGTCTCGGACCTCTTAGCGGTCAGCCGTTCCCGTCATAGGCGGTCTCGGTCTCGGCACCGCAGTAAAGCGGCGTCGCGCTCGTCCTCGTCCTCCTCCTCGGATGAGGAGGCTTCGGCGTAAATTCGTCGGCCGATGCGAGACCTTATGTTGAACAGCTCCTCCTGGCGGGGAATAAGCCGACTCCGGCGCCTTCCCGGCCATTAAGTAACTGTCACGGGCAGCCGACACAACCCTCGACTTGTCGAGGAGCCTATACCAGGCGGTTGTTGGCCAAAACCAGCTGCTCCCCCGATTCGGTGGAACCTCCGCCTCCACAGCCACCAATTGGGGCTCCGACCAAGGATTCTCGGTCGGCTAAGGGTTTACCCATCGGCTGTTAGTTACCCTCACTCCCGACCGACCTCGGCAGGTGAAGGGTGGCTCAGGCCAGAGGCAGCTCTTCGAGGACTCTTCCGAGTCGAAGATGATTCCTCCTTCTTCTCCAGCGACTGGACTTGGAGTCTTCAGGAGGTCAGTCAATGGGCGATAGCCGTCGTCCTTCCTAGGACTGCCCGGCTCATCTCGAGTCTACGGGATGGAGCTCGAACCCGTTTCAAAGCAGAGCCAGGTATCCCCTCAGGAGATTCTGGACGAGGGATTCTCCGACGGAGGCCTTTCCGGTGGCCGAGGCCATAGTGGGTCGGCACTGGAACTTTGGCAGCGCCCTGCTTCCTGCCCTGCGCCTTCACCAGGATGGCATGGAAGTATCTTGGTCCCTACCGGTTCCTTGTCGGTTTTGGAACACCCTCTGCTGAGGGTTGGTTACCGACAGCGTTTTCGGAGCGCCCGGCTGCGCGGGACGAATGGACAAACCTCCTGACAAGGAGTCCAAGAGTGGACTATGTCGAGGCGAAAAGTCTCGCTTCGTCCTCTCTCGGCCTTCGTCAAGGCCAGTTCGACCGATCCTCATGGCACATTTTTTTCTCATGCCCTGTTGGGCTCCCTGGATGAGGTCATCCCTCATCTTCCCGCCGATCTGCAGACTACGGTTAAGCAGAGTGCGGGACCAGGGCAGAACAGTGGCCAAACAGCAGCTCCAGACTGCTTTGGATATAGGGACTCATGTGCCAGATCGGTGCGGCGCAGTGGCTATCGTCGGCGGGCTTGGCTGAGGATATCCACCTTTGCCCGGATGCAGCACAAGTTGGCGGATGTTCCCTTTTGAGGACTGACCTCTGACCCTGGGGTGGAAGGTCACCTGCAGAGATCGAGAAGTCCAATGCCACCTTGGACTCTGTCTCTTCCGCTCAGAAGGACAAAGACGCCAAACCACAGCCTAAGCCCTTTCGTCCTTCTGTGTGCCCCAGCGCGCCCGGCCCAGCAACGTCAGGGCCAGCAGGCTCGACCTTGGCATCCCAAACCCAAACGCCGGCTTCCTCTAACAGGAGGCAGGAGGAAAGGGCCCAGGAGGTCCCTCGGCGGTCCCTCCTCCAAGCCTGCCCAGTGGCGAGGCTGAGGTGTCTCCCCACCCGTCGCCACCCCCTAGGTCCCCATTGAGAGGCGGCTCCAGCACTTCCGTTCCGCCTGGTCGCTCTTACCACGGACAGGTGGGTCTTGAGAGGTGGTGGGAAGAGGCCCTGCCTCTGGAATTGAGCAGGCACCACCCTTCAGGCCGTCGCCTCGGGGCTTTGGATCCCCAGCCTCACTGGCGGCTCGTCGAGCCGACGCATCTCCTCCTCCAGAAGGAGGTGGTAAGAGAAGGTGGTGGACCCTCCTTCAGACCCAGGGTTTGTGTCCAGGTACTTCCTGGTTCCAGCAGACGAGGGCTGGCCCCATTCTCCAAACCTACGACCTAAACAAAGTTCCTAAGGTCTCGAACCTTCAGGATGGTCACTCTGGCTCAGATAATACCATCCTTGAGCAGCGGCGTGTGGTTCTGCTCTCTGGACTTGCAGGACAGCGTTTTTCCGTCCCTATCCATCCGTCTCACCAGAGATTCCCTGCTTCCGGCGGAGGATCCCTCTTCGAGTTCAAGCCATGCCTTGACTTGTCTCCAGCTCCAGGGTCTTCACCAAATGCATGGCAGTGGTGACAGCATTCCTCTCTGGCGCCGAGGGTCGCGGTGTACCCTTACCTGGACGACTGGCTGATAGCAGCTCCCTCCAGGGAGGGCGGAGTGGTCAGAGATCGCCCTCCAGGTCTGCTCTCAACTGGGCCTCCTTATCAGCGAGGCCAAGTCGGACTTCGAGCGAAGCAGGTGATTCTATTCATCGGCGGCAGCTCGACTCTCTTGAGCCAGGCGCGGCTCCCGGCAGACAGGGCCGGGTTCTTTCCTCCTTTGCCCGATCATTTCTGGTTGGGCATCGCCCTGCCGGGACTTCCTCGCCTCCTGGGTCTCATGGCGGCCTGCACCAGTGTGGTCCGTTGGGCCCGCTGGAACATCGCGTCCCTTCAGTGGGGACTGGCCAGCCAGTGGTCTGGCGCTGCGATCCTTGGACCAGCTTGTGTCGGTGACACAGGGGATGTGGAGCGACTCTCCAGTGGTGGACCGTTCCAGTTCATTTGCAGGAGGCATCCCGTTCCTCCGCCCGAGCCGGCGGTCTCTCTATCGACCGATGCCTCTCATGATGGGTTAGGGGTGCCCATCTGGGGAACCACCAGACTCATGGCCTCTGGTCCCGCGGAGTCCCGATGCCACATCAACCTGCTGGAGCTCAGGCGGTCCGCCTAGCTCTCACCGCCTTTGCTCCGTTCCTCCGGGGTCAAGTGGTCCGAGTCAGGCGGACAATACCACGACCATGTACTATCTGAACGCGCCAGGCGGGACGCGCTCCATGCTTCTATGCAGGAAGCTCTCGCATTTGGTCACTCGTGCGCAGCCTGGAGGCGGATCCCTAGCCATTCACGTGGCAGGGCCTCCAACACCCTGGCCTGGGCGGATAGGGGCTGCATCCCGAGTGGTCTCTCCTGCGGAGGTAGTACAGTATCTGTTCTCCCTTTGGGGCACACCTCAGGTGGACCTGTTTGCCTCCATGGAGAGCAGCGAGCTGAGTCTGTTCCATGCCGCCCCCTCAGCAGGGGCTCGCTGCAGGGGATGCCTTCTCGAGGCAATGGACCCCGGGCCTCTTTGCCTTTCCCCATTTCCCTTGATCCACAAGGTGCTTCTCAAGGCGAGGAGGGACAAGGCGCAGGTGATTCTGATAGCCCCAGACTGGCCTCGCCAGTTCTGGTACCAGATCTCCTCAGTCTCAGCTCCAGGACTCCATGGCAGCTTCCAGCTCGCCGGACCTGCTCTCAGTCAATCAGGGAAGGTGTTCCATCCGGACCTTCAATCCCTGCACCCATGACCCTGGTTCCTGGCGCTAGAGTTCCAGGCCTTGGGTCTTTCAGCGAGGTCCTCAATGTAGTTGAGGCGTCCCGTAAGTCGACCAGAAAATGCTATGCCTTCAAATGGAAAAGGTTTTCCATTTGGTGTCAGAAACAGGGCTTGGACCTTCCTCCTGTTCCTTGACAAGCATCTTGGACTATTTATGGTCCTTTCTAGTCAAGGGCTTAGTCGGCGACCCTAAAGGGTGCACCTGGCAGTCATCTCTGCTTACCGGCGCGGGCAGGAAGCAGTCAGATAGCGCAGGAGGAGGTGGTCTGGCGCTTTTCAAAGGCCTTGATCACATTTCCTCCAGTCACGGGAACCCCCACCTCCGTGGGATCTACTGCTGGTACTGGCAAAGCTCATGGGCAAGCCATTCGAACCTATGCAGAGTGTGCTCTCTCTCTGTGTGGAAGACCCGCCTTCTTGGTGGCTATCCGTCAGCCAGAAGGATGGGAGAGCTCCAGGCGCTTTCCATCGAGTCTCCTTACCTGGTCTTCCACAGGGACAAGGTTGTCCTCGCCCACCGAAATTCCTTCGAAGGTGGTGTCGAGGTTTCACCTTAACCAGGTGTTGACTCTGCGGTGTTCTACCCAATCACACCTCGGAGGCCGAATATGGCTCCATTCTCTGGACCTAGAAGCGCTCGCATTATAAGGGGCGCCGCGGCTGAGTCGGGAGGAGTTAGCCAGCTGTTTGTCACCTACGCTGAAGCCGCATCTGGCAGACCTGCAGCCAAGCGGACGATAAGCAGGTGGGTAACCTCCTGCATAGATCTCTGCTATAAGTTGGCGGGCATGGAGCCTCCCAGAGGATAAAGCTCATTCTACCCGCCATACTGCTGCAGCAGTGGCTGCTTCCAGGGGCGTCCCTATCCAGGAAATCTGCAGGGCTGCTACCTGGAAGTCAGCAAAACACCTTCATTACCCACTACATCGACCTTGAGTCACGCGCGGATGCTGGTTTTGGGGCCTCGGTTCTCAGTCTCTCTTTCCCAAGTAAGTATATGGGGTGTCGTCTTGCCTCCCTCCTCCCGGAGAACTGAGGAGTCTGCCAATGAGTGTGGATGAACAACATATCCATGTCCCTAAATACAGGTTACTCACCTGTAACAGGAGTTCTAGGAATGGTATATGTTGTTCATCCACACGACCCACCCGACCTCCCCGGCTTCGACGCACAACCTGAGCTTCCAGCGGGCCAGATCTGGCGTCATGGGGCGGAGCCGAGAGTTATACCACCCGGGTGGGTGGGAGGAGCAAGCTTGAAGACCTTCCGGCAAGATTTAAAGCGGCAAGGATACTGCCAATGAGTGTGGATGAACAACATATACCATTCCTAGAACTCCTGTTACAGGTGAGTAACCTGTATTTCTTCCTCCTCCTGTGGCATAAGATCTCTCAACTATGTCTTGCACATGGTTGCTTTCCAAAAAGCTACCCTTTCACACCTGGAAAGGGATCTACTTGAGGTTCGAGATGAAACCCTTAGAAAGAAGCTCCTGGACAAGGTCAAGATAGGGAAGTCCTCGTGTCGTCACGTGCTGCGAGCGATGTACTACTTGGTGAACTCAGTGGCTAGGGCAGCAGCCACTGGAATCTGTCTCCGACGGCTCTCCTGGTTTCGGATAGCCGGTCTGGCGCAGGATGTACAGACTTCCCTCTTGGACGCCCCTTTTAGGGGTTCCGTCCTCTATAGCGGCGATGCAAAAGATATCATCATGGGACTGCAAGAGAGTGGATGCTTCTTAAGAGACATATGCTGTATGTACAAGACAGGTCAGAAAAGGCAGCCCTTTCACCGACAAAGAAGATGGAAGAAGAACCAGGCTAAGCGTCAGGGAAAAAGATGTGCCTGTGGCTCTGGAACCCAAACCCCACAGGCTAAATTCTCCAAACCAGCCTCGGGGGGCCAATGCTCCCCTCCCCTCGGCATCCTGACTCCTTTCCCCTCCTTCTGCTCCCTCCCTCCCTTACCTCAGGAGGAGCTGGTCGGAGGGAGGTTCGGCCTCCACCTGAAAGGTTGGCGGTTCATCACCGCAGAGTCTTGGGTGCTTCAGCTCATCCAGCGAGGTCACTTGATTGAGTTCGTTGAGATTCCCCCCTCCGGGACAGTCTGTCCTCGGGATCAGGTCCCCCTCATTTCGCATAAGGGTGGGCTCTCCTCTAAAGGGGCCATAGAACTTGTCCCTCAAAACCAGACAGGAAGGGGATTTTATTCCCACTTCTTCCTAGTCCCAAATAAAATGGGCGACCTATGACCAGTCCTTGACCTCAGCACACTAAACATCTTCGTCGAGTACAAGACATTTTGTATGTTGACCCTTCAGGAGCTCCTTCCCCTGCTCCATCCCAACTCTTGGCTGTGCTCCCTGGATATGCAGGATGCTTACCTGCACATCCCTATTCTCCCGGCCCACTGCCGCTTCCTCAGTTTCACTTTTATGGAGGATCACTTCCAGTTTCGGGCACTGCCTTTTGGTCTTTCTTCGGCCCCCTGGGTGTTCATGAAGTGCCTAGTGGTGGTGGCGGCATTCTTACGCCGCCAGGGCATTTGTGTTTTCCCGTACCTGGATCACTGGCTCCTCACAGCACCCTCTCCTACCAGCCTGAGAGAGTCTCTGTCTTTCACTTGGAACTCGTTCTCCCTTCTGGGGATCACGGTCAGCTTCCCCAAGTCCCAGCTAGTACCATCTCAATGGCTCCAATTCATTGGAGCTGTACTAGATACAGTTCAGAACAAGGCTCTTCTGCCATCAGATCGGGCTGAGACTTTAGTTGCTCAGGCCACTCTTATGGCCCAGGCTCGATGGATCCCAGCACATGCTGTGCTCCTTCTTTTGGGACTGATGGCGGCCGCCGTTTCTATAGTTCCCCTGACCAGACTTCACATCAGGGTCACCCAAGGGTCTCTCCGAGTCCAGTGGGACCAGAGGACGGGCAACATGAACCAAAAAGTCATGATCTTCCTGGACATAAGTCTCCACCACTCATTCACACTAATGGAAACTGTGCGGAGCCTAGGACCCAGCGGGGAGCAAACTTTTGCTGGAGGGCGGCGCCAGAGATGGAGCCGAGGGAGGCGACACCATGAGCCTCCGGCTCGTGAGGTAATGACTATCTCGGCGTTGCCCTCAACCACCTCAGTTCCTTTTTCCCGCCGTCGAGTGCGCTTCAGTGACGACGTCGCTCGCCCGCCGAGAGTCAAACTTCAAACTAGCAGCATAGTTTTCAGTTTTGTTTTTTTGTAATAATATCTCGAATAAGTATCGCTTAAGTTTATTATTTACAAAGAAGTCTCAGCCTACTTTGACGGAGTCGACCATGAGCAGGTCAGGTGACGGTAGGGAGACTTCGTATGAAAGCTGTTCAGTCAGTCAGGCTGGGTCCGGTCCGCCGCCTTCTCCGGAAGGGGGGTCTGACAATGGTCAGTCCAATGCCAGAGGGGATGGGCGGTCCCCTCGAAGCATAAAAATAAGCGGTCGCGGGTCGCATTCTTGGCACGTTCGGCCTCGAGCTCTTCTTGACCCACAGGTCAAAGAGGGCATCACTCGAGTGCGCCCTCTGATATGTCTGGCGTGGGCGGTCGGTTTATTGATTGCTAGTTGCCAGTCTGAGTCCTTGGTCGCCTGCTTCTGTTTCCGGTAGTCAACATCTTCGACATCGGAGCCCTACCCCGCCCTCTGGTAGGTCTTCGGATGAGCAGTTTCATCAGTGGGCTGCTCTTATGGAATAATGGGCTCGGAGGTTGGTTCAGCTGCCTGGCTCGGTCACTCAGGGGCCTTCAGGCTTCTTGGGAGACCAGGTAGGGCGGTTGAGCCTTCCTGGTCGCGCGGCACCGTCTTCGGTGCCGTCGACTCCGCGCTTAGGTGTTTTCCCCACTCACATGGCTGTGGCGCAGGGGGCCACACTGATGCCTTTATCTCCTGCTCTTCTTCCTTCCTTCCCCTCAAATCCTGTTTTTCGGGGTCTTTGGATGTTTTCGGTGCCCTCGGTGTCGATGGCATGCTCGGCGCCGATGTGTCCTTCGGCACCGTGCGCAGCGCTGCGTGATGTTGCGGCGCCGTCCGGCCTCTCGGTGCCGTCTTCGGCGCCATGCAGCTTCTCGGCGCCGGGGGTTCTTGGGGCGTCTTCCTTTTTTCAAGACTCCTCCTTTAACTCTTTTCCTTCATCTTTTTCTTCTGATTTTCACTCCTTTCCTGTCCATACAGTCCCTCCTGGACTGTCAGGAGATGACATTGAGCCTGACCCAGACCTTAGACTGGGTGATGAAGTGGATGAAACAGGATCTATTCCTGTTGCAGAGCCTGTGGTCGAGGACCTGTCCTTTTAAGTCTCTGCTGAAAAACTTGATTTCCACTCTTTCTCTCCAAACTACAGACATCGATCCGGGGAAATTGCTAAGACTCCAATACCTCCATGTTCCAGAGATCCCTACGGATTTGACTCCTTCGGTTCAGCCCTCCTTTGAGACGCTATCTCAAATGGTATGGAATAATCCTGCTCTCATCCCTTCGGTGGCTAAATCCATAGATAGGAAATACTCAGCCCCCAAGGATCGACCCATTTTGGCGTCTCAAGCCTTTGCGGATCCTATTGTAGTATTGGCAGAGAATGATAAGGTCGTCCTTCCCCAAACTACTACAGCTCGACCTATTAACAAAGAATCTCATAAGATAGACACTTGAGGTAGGAGAGTCTTTGCTGCTTCCAACCTGGGTATGCGTATTGCCAGCTACCAAGGCTATTTCTCTCAATATGAGTATGTCCTTTGGCACACTCTCAAACAGATGGTTGAAGCTCTACCGGAATCGGATACAGAGTCAGAACTTCTTCAAACCATTACCAGGGGTATCGAATCTAACAACCAGCAGGTTAAAGCAGGTATGGATGCTTTCGACACTGCTTCCCGAGTGGCGGCAGCTGGTATTTGTACCCGCCGTCATTCCTGGCTGCGCACTTCAGGCTTCACGAATGACGCACAGCAACAGGTAATGGTGTTGCCTTTTGATGGTGTGTATCTTTTCAGCCCTCAAGTAGAACAGGCTCTAAAAGCTACACAAAAGACTAGATCAGCCATTAAGTTGGCTCGACCTTCTCCTGTCCCCTCTTGAGGGAGTGTTAATAAATGCCAGTTTCATAACAGTCAGTCCTTTCGAGGCAGAGGAAGTTTTCATAAAAATCAAACTCCTCAGCCTCAAAAGAAAATGCAACAGAAGGCGCAAGGGCCCAAAGCACCCAGCGCCACCTTATGAGTTGTTGGCCCAAGTCCCATCTCAACTGCCCGAGGTGGACACTTCCTCAGCGGGTGGGAGGTCGTCTGATGCGCTTCTACAATCAATGGAAGTCCATAACCTCAGACAAATGGGTCCTCCGGATAATCCGAGAGGGGTATTCACTCAATCTTACGGAGACCCCTCCGGATCGTCCCCCCAAACGACAACCCAGGCTGTCAACCCTTCAGTAAGACCTTCTCGCCGCCGAGATTCAGGGCCTTCTGGACAACAGGGCAGTAGAAGTAGTGCCGCTGCATCAACGGAACACAGGGTTCTACTCCCATTACTTTCTGGTTCCAAAGAAAACTGGGGGCATGCGCCCCATTTTGGACCTCAGAAAACTAAACAAATTTCTACCCAAGGAGAAATTCAGAATGATTTCTCTAGGAACCTTGTTACCTTTGCTTCATCAGCACGACTGGCTAGCCTCCCTAAATATACAGGATGCTTACCAGCACATTTCTATTCACCCAAAGCATCACAAATTCCTGAGGTTTGTGGCTCTGGGATAGCATTATCAATTCAGAGTCCTGCCCTTTGGGCTATCCTCGACACTGCGAGTTTTTACAAAGTATTGTGCAGTTCTCGTAGCGCATCTCAGAAAGATCGGAATACAGGTGTTCCCTTATCTGGACGATTGGCTTCTGGCAAGTCCTTCCAGGCAGGGAACTCTGGACGCCGTAGACATGGCTTCACGCTTTCTCACGTCCATGTGAGTCCTGCTAAACCTCAAAAAATCGCAGTTGCAGCCCTCCCAGAGGCTCCTTTTTATAGGAAGTCTTCTGGACACCTCCTGTGCGAAGGCTTTTCTTCCAGAAGACAGGAGGAATGATATCTTTCAGATGGCCCATCACATCGGGGAGAACAACTCTGTTCCAGCTCTCTCGATGCAGCGGATGCTAGGTCTCATGGCATCCTCGGTGTTCACTGTACCCCTAGCACGCCTGCACATGAGAACCTCTCAGTGGATGCTCAGTACTCAGTGGTCCCCAACCACTCACCCGCAGTCCTATGCCATCAAGGTGACAGAACCTCTAAAGAGGTCGCTCACCTGGTGGTTGCAAGAGAACAATCTCTTAGAAGGGTATCCCTTTGCTCCTCTGGATCATCAGATTTCCATTACCACAGACGCGTCCCTGATGGGGTGGGGGAGCTCACTGTCAGGCTCTCCACACTCAAGGTACGTGGACTCTGGTCGAGTCCCAGTTTCACATAAATGTCTTAGAAATGAGAGCTGTCCTTTATGCGATCCGGACGTTGAAGGACATTCTCTTTCACAAGAACATTCTCCTTCAAACGGACAACAAAGGAGTGATTTATTACATCAACAAGCAGGGGCGGTGCTCACTCTTACCCCTTATGCAGGGAAGCGATGAGAGTATGGGAATGGTGCTTGGAGCACAAGGCTCTAATTCAAGCGGTCTACCTGCCGGGAGTACAGAATGAACAGGCAGACTGACTCAGCAGAACAGAGACGGATCCTCACGAATGGTCTCTCGACTCAACCATAGTTCAGTCACTATTCAGAGTGGGGAACTCCAGACCTGGACCTTTTTGCATCCCCACTCAACACAAAACTGCCTCTTTTCTGCTCCAGAAATCCAGGGCCTGGCATTTTCTGTCAGGATGCGTTCAGGCTGCAGTGGACAAAACGCTTTCTATACGCTTTTCCACCTCTTCCTCTAATTCAGGGGGCACTTCTCAAGTTCGAATCCCAGGGGGACAAAATGATCCTCATTGCTCCCTTCTGGCCTCGACAGATGTGGTTTCCACTACTCAACAATATGTCGGCATCTCCGCCGAAACCACTCCCCCTTCAGATGAACCTCTTGACTCATGGGCCTGTTGTTTATCCCAGCCTGAGGTCGCTTCACCTTTACGCTTGGCTCCTGAAGAGGTAGAAGTGAACAGGTTCAATGTCTCTCGCAGGGTTTCAGATATTCTTCTGGCTGCACGGAAGCCAGCCACTAGGAAGACTTGCACAGCCAAATGGAAGCGTTTTTCGCTCTGGTGTGCAAAATCTTCTTTAAATCCCTTTTCCTGCCCACCAGATAAAATTTTAGAGTACCTCTTGGACCTCTCAAATTCAGGTCTGCAGTACTCTACTGTCAAAGTTCACCTTTGTGCCATTTCAGCTTATGAGCCAGTACTTTCCTTGTCACTGGCTCAGTTACCTGTGGTTAAGAGATTTCTTAAGCGAATTCTGCATACCAGACCTCCCACAAGACGTCCAGTCATAGCCTGGGACATTAATCTTGTGCTGGACATGCTCACTCGAAAACTTTTTGAACCTCTAGCTACCTGTGAGCTAAAATTTCTCACCTGGAAAACGACCTTCCTGGTAGCCATTACCTCAGCCCGCAGGAGAGAGGAGGCTACACAGTTTGGATGTTAAGAGCATACCAAGGGTCACAGGTTTGATTCCCTCCAGTTAGTCCTCATTTATGGGGAAGTGAGAAAGGACAAACCTGCCACTAAGAGAACTATTGCCAGGTGGATTGTGTCTTGTATACAATTCTGCTATAAGAAACTAGGAAAAGATTCCACCCTCAGGCTTGAGGGCTCGCTCCACAAGAGGTACAGCTGCTTCCCTGGCTGCTGCCAGGGATATCCCTCTCTTAGAAATTTGTCAAGCAGCCACCTGGAAAACAGTCCATACCTTTACCAAGCATTACTCTCTGGATATCCAGGCTAGGAGTGATGCTCGGTTTGACACAGCAGTTCTTCAGAGCCTATTCCCAAAGTAGGTTCTGTCCCTCCTCCATGGAGGCGCTGCTTGGTAGTCTGCAATATGTCAGAATACAGCAAGACTTCATGTTGTTTGAAGAAAAATTTGCTCGCCTTAGTAATGTTGTTTCTTTTAATGGAGCCTTGCTGTATTCTTACTTCCCTCCCTGCCTCCCCTCTCAGAACCTGTTTTTGGGAAGTGGGTGGGCAGGTGCAGTGTTGTACCCCAGGGGTGTTTTTTGTTTACACCCTCCTCCTTTTTGTTTGGGTGCTGATTTATTACTGTTATTTGTATTAGATTGGTTTTTGGGTTTCCTAACGTGAGTCTTCCTTGGGAATCCCAAATATTTCTGCCAGTTGGCTAGTAGGAATTTTTACAATTTCCACATAGAAGTTTTAGTTAGTTGGGCTTGTAAGAATCTGATGGTTTGAGTTTAAAACACTCCAGACAGAGACTTCAACCGAGCTCGAGCTCAGTATTCTATGCCCTGCATAGAAAGTAAACTTTGTTTTTTTTGGGGCAGTTCAAAGGTTGGGGATCATTGCAATATGTCAGAATACAGCAAGACTCCATTAGAAGAAACATAATTACTAAGGTGAGTAATTTTCTTTCCTGCCTAATCTTGTTAGTAGATCTGTTTTTTGCTGCCTGTTATTGTTGAATGTCATGTACTACCCCAATGGCCTTCGCTTTGTACCATAAGTAGGGCCCCTAGTGCTCTGCGACAGAATTTTCTGATTTCTGAGGCAGCATTTTCTGATTTCTGCGGCAGCATTTTCTGATTTCTGCGGCAGCATTTTCCGATTTCTGCGGAATGATTTATTCATTTCTGTGGCAGAATGCAGTCCTACCATTGGCTAAAATATGATGTGATGTCATAGATGACATCACCTGCCAAGCATAGAGGAGAGGCTTCAGGATAAACAAGATGGATAAGGGAGCCTGGCACTATGGATATATTGTATATTTGAATGAAAAGTCACCCAAAACAATGAATTCTGCAGCATGATGCAAATTCTGCGGAAAATTCCGCAGAATTCCAGGGGCCTTGACCATAAGTTATCATGCTCTCTCATATGTAAAGACCCGATGATCCACCCGTGGTGTTCTTTCTGGATTTTTCTCTTTCTTTCTGGGGAGGGATATCACATGCAGCGTTAAACCTGGAAATAAAAGAAATCCAGTGCAAGATCAATGTCTTGTATGTTGTCTAAGGCTGACCTATCAATTGGGGCAAGGTTTGCTTTGAAGGAGCTTATGAGACCTCTGCAGAGGACCGTACTATTAATGACTGACTGGACTGCTTTCATCACTTTCTTGTACTGGTGACAGAGAACAAGTCAGTGGTCACTCATTGCATCTGGGAGAACTGTGGCCCCTGATAGCCTTGTGGGAGAGTGGGACAGAATTCACTCAATAAGAATTCTATTCCCTGTCTAGTAACTAATTCTAGTTGACTCTATAACCAGCTGAGTGAGGTGCACACTGGCTACCATATACTTTTGGGGGACAGATTGAAGGGGGAACCAATTTATATTGAAATCCCCTAGTATAAGTAGCTCATTAGTCTGCTTTATTAAGCCTTAGGATGTTAATTACGTTTTCCAGACTGGATTTTGATTTTCCGAAGGGTAGATATATTGTGGCAATGGTAAGAGACTTGCTCTTTGCCTCTAGTAACAGCTTTATGGCTAGCAGCTCAATGTCAATTGATCTCTCAGAAATGGGAAGCACATGGCTGTGGAGGTAGTTCCATATGTAGATAAGACAGCCACCACCCTTTTTGCTAATTCTATCCTGCTTAAAGAGGGTGTACCCTTCTAGCAATATTGCAGAGTTTGTTATTTTAGTGGAGAGCCAGGTTTCTGTGAGGCTGATGATATCAGGCCTGTGCTGGGTGACCCATGTCTGGAAATTGGTAAGCTTCGGCAGGAGGGTACTAATTTTTAGGGATGCGCTCTTCAAGTACCCTTGCTCCTCACTCCTATTTTGTGCTGCATGGGGTGGTCCTGGGTTTGGGTGTATATTCCCGGAGAGCAGCAGCAGAATTAGGGCGACCCTTCTTAGCACTGATATTAAGAGGACTGACCCCCCCCCCCAAGGAGATAGGATTGCAGGGGCTTTGGTATTGACAGCTTTATTGTTACAAGCATTGTGGGGCAGGGGATGATAGGTGCTCTGCTTTGCAGTTATGAGCACTGCATATCATAAGGTGATGAGATAGAAGGTATTTCGGGGGGCAAACCTGTGCTATACTTGTGGGGAGCCAAGGTGTAAGGCATATCATTTGGGGGTGACCCTGAGCATTGCAAGAGGTTATGGGGGAGCCGGGCAACAAAGAGGTCAACACTGTTAGCAGTGTTGCTACCAGCTTAGACGGAGGATGCTTTTCTTTTTTTGTTTTGCTGCAGGGAATTGCACTGCAAGCTTTAATGAATCTGCAGCTAGGTGGAGTGTAGCACCACAACACTGCAATCAGGAGGCATGCCTTCATGTCAAGATGAGAGAAACTCAGATGCACTACCCCCACTTTGTCCTGGGGAGGATTACTACCAGTTCCGAGTTGTGTCTTTAGGCTTGGCTTCAGTGCCACCGGTCTTTACCAGATGCTTGGCAGTAGTGGAAGCAGCCCTTCAAAGGAAGGCCTTGTATGTCTTTCCCTTAACTGGATGACTGGCTGCTGAAAGTGAGTTCCAAGGAAACTCTCCTACGTACACTTTCCCAGACAAGGTACTTGTGCAAAGATTTGGGAGTCGCATAGCACATATGCCAAAGTCCATGTTGAGTCCCTGTCAATAACTACAGTTCACACAGAGAAGGATTATGCTTTTCTGCCACAGGACAGAGCAGAAAACCTGATTGCCTCAGCATGCTTGGTATACAGGAGTCTCCTAAGTCTTCTTATAGTGCCACTGGTCAGCCTTCTTATAAGAATCCCTTGGTGGACACTAAGGATCCAGTGGACAATGAGAGTATGCTACTGGGATCTGTTCCACAGCCCACAGCTGTCAGCTAGGCATCTTCCAGATATCCAAATGTTTTGACAGATCAGTTAAGCAGGACACAGTTCCACATCAAATAGGAACTAATGACCTCCGTGGTAAATAGCCTCTTTTCAAGATGTGGCCATCCATCCAGAGTTGGACCTTCTTGTGTCCCCACACAACACTGAACTGCAGTGTTTCTGCTAAAATGCTTGTTCCATGGTTGGAGCTTTCTGGCATGATGAGTTGTCCATCTTTTCGAAAGGGAAATTCCTATATACATTCCCCTAGTCCCGTGTTGCAGGTCAGTGGTGCCATATTAGTTTTAGGAAACTCCAGTGCACTTTTTTGTGGTAATGGCTGTATGTTAGATTAATAGAAGAATTTTTACACAGGCTTTCAAAACCTCTCTGGTCCCTTCGCCAGGTGTAAGGAACACTAATCGGCATTTCAAAGTACAGGAGTTTGTGGGTCCTAGATTACTTAACAAAGGGCAGGGTGTAAAGGAAGCAATTTAATACAATACAGGTGACTACCAATAAATAGGCCTCATGTCATTAAAAGGTGAGAGATCAGACATGGAAATGGTGAGCTATTTCAGAGTGATACCGAAAGATTAAATGCTGAAAGTTTCACTAAAAATGTAGGTAGGATGTGTAATGCTGCCAGTTCAGTAAATTAAAGAGCAAGTGCTCAGTGAGGATGTACGTCTTAAAGAATGACGGTTTGGGACCTTTAGATACTTCTGCAATCATTCAGTTTGCTTTTATATGTTTCTTTACTTGCCTTTTCACCATTTTATTTGTATTTTGCAAATTGCTAGTAAAAAAGAATCCAGTGGAATTATTGTATTATTTCAAAAAATCTTTACTGGCAAGGCTGGCAGTGTATTTCAATGGGAAAATGCAAATCTGTTTTCAGATTTTAATGAAGAAATAACACTTCTAGGGACATGGCAGGTTCCTTGCTGCTTTAAATGTTGCTGGAAGGTCTTCAAGCTGGCTCCTCCCACCTGGGTGATAAAACTCTCGGCTCCACCCCATGACGCTAGATCTTCCTTACCGTTTGGAAGCTCAGGTTCCCTCCTTTGCGCTCTGTGTTTCACGCCTGGATCCAAATTCTTCGGTTAATCCGAAACTTATTTTAAAATTTACAAGACTTCGGTCTGTATCTTCCTTCGCGGCTGCAATGGACAAATCGACTCCCAGATTTCGTCGGTGCCCCTGTGGGCAGAAGATGTCCTGGATGGATGCGCGTGCCATGTGCGTTTATTGCCTTGGACTCGGCCATGATTCACAGGCTTGTGAGTTGTGCAAATCCTTCTCGGCTTCATTCTTGGAGGACCGCGCTGCTCGGTTACTGTTGCGGCGGCCCGAAAAACGTTATCCTCCGGTTAAGTCTAAGGAGGCCCGTTGGGCGGTGTCCGCGGCTGCAGGCTCGGCGGAACAGCTGGAGCAGATAGATGATCACCCTCGGAGGAGGAGGCGTGGGCCGCATCATCCTGTCGCCAGATTTATCCCGCTCTCCTTGGAATCCTCCTACACAGCTTCTTTCAAGGAGCTTTGCCAATCCCTCTCCACCAAGGGAAGGCCCTTCGGGACATTCCTCTCGGTCCAAAAGAAGGACCCTAAAGTGCAAGTCCCACGTCGGCGTTGATGGAGCGGAAGGTCCCTTCCCTGGATAGTCGACCTCGACTTGACCCGAGAGGCACCCGTTAGCGCTTAGTTGAGATTTTCTCAACCTGTCGGATGGGCTGTCGACCAGAGAAGCTGACAACCCTTCTTCACCAGTTCCCCCGGTGGAAATCAAGGACTTCCCTTGCCTCCTGTGCTGGAGTCCCTGGTTAGGGTCCCTGAACAGAGGGAGGAGCGGGTTTCCCCCGCCCCCTCTCAGATCCACCCTCGGAAACACCGAAGGTCTCTGTCTTCTTCCTCGTCCAGCCAATCCCACCATCGGCGGTTTCGGTCTCCGCACCGTGGAAAGCGGCGGCTCCGCTCATCCTCGTCCTCTTCGGAGGATAGGCTTCGGCGCAAATTGCGTTGGTGCTATGAGGAGCTAATGTGGCAGCAGCTCCTTTTGACCGGGAATAGGCCTACTGCGTCGTCTTCCCCGGCCATTAAGTGGCTGTAACTAGAGCGGCCGAAACAACCCCTCGTAGTGGTCGAGGAGCCGAAGCCGGCACTGGTTATTGGGCTGAAACCGGCTGCGCCACCCATTGTGGTGAAACCCCTGCCTCCACAACCTAAATTTGGGGCCCCGACCAAGTATTCTCTGTCAGGTCAGGACTTGCCCCATCGGTTGTCAGTCACCCTCACTCCCGATCGTCCTCTGCAGGTTGAGGGTGGCTCAGGTGCTTGGCAGCTGTTCGCAGACTCCTCGGAGTCTGATGATGATGACTCCTTGTTCTCCAGGCTGCTTGACTTGGAGTCCACTGGGGGTCAGTCGGTGGACGAGAGTCCTTCCTCATTTCTGGGAATGCTTCAGCTCATCTGAGTCCACTGGGATGAAGCTCGAACCCGCTTCAAAACGGGCCAGTTATCCCCTCACGGAGATACTGGACTGAGGGGATTCCCCCACGGAGGCCTTCTCGGTGGCCGAAGCCATTGTTGGCCCGGCCCTGGAGCTATGGCAGCGGCCAGCTTCTTGTCCAGCACCTTCAGCCAGCATGGCTCAGAAGTATGCTGTTCCCACTGGTTCACTCTCCGGTTTCTCGGAGCACCCCTCTGCGGAGGGGCTCGTGACCGATAGTTTTTTCCGGCGTTCCGGGAACAGTCAGGACGTGGACAAGCCTCCCGACAATGAATCCAAGAAGCTGGACTTCTCCGGGCGGAAAGTTTACACTACTTCCTCCCTAGGCCTTCGTCAGGCCAGCTCAGCCGTCCTGATGGCACGCTTTTCCCACGCCCTTTTGGGTGCCCTGGATGAGGTGATTCCTCATCTCCCGGCTGACCTCCAAACTACGGTCAAGCAGGTGCGGGATCAGGGAAGGGCGGTGGCCAAAGAGCAGCTCCAGACTTCCCTGGACATCGCTGATTTTGTGTGCCCGGTCAATAGTGGCCACAGTGGCCATGCGCCTGAGCTTGGCTGCAGATCTCCACTTTCACAGCAGATACCCAGCACAAGTTGGCAGACGTTCCCTTCCTGGGTAACGATTTGTTCGGTCCCGGGGTTGAGGGGCATCTTCAGCGGATCAAGTCCAGTGCCACCTTGGACTCTGTGACGTCTGCCCAGAAGGACAAAGACCGCCAGCAGCAGCGTAAGCCCTTTAGTCTTTCAGCCCCTGCGGCACGTCTGGCCCAGCAATACCAGCATCAGGGCCAGCAAGTTCGCACTTGGCACCCCAAATCCAAGCCTGCTGCTTCCTCCAACAGGAAGCTGGGAGGGAAAGGTCCAGGAGGCTCCTCGGCCGGTCCTTCCTCCAAGCCTGCCCAGTGACGGGTTGAGGGGTTTTGCCCCAACCTCATCATTCCTCCCTGGGTTACCCCCGTGGGGGGACGGCTCCTCCACTTCATTTCCGCCTGGTCCGATATCACCAAGGACCGCTAGGTGTTGGAAGTGGTAGGAAAGGGTCTGCTGCTGGAATTCGAGAAGTCCCCACCCTATCGAGCCATCGCCCCACGGGGGGGGGGGGCTACGGGGTCCGCAGCCTCTCTTTGGGCCCGTCGAGCCGACTTGGCCCTGCTCCTCCAGAAGGAGGTGATCAAGGAGGTGGCAGATCCTCCATCAGACCCAGGGTTTGTGTCCAGGTACTTCCTGGTTCCAAAACGGATGGGGGGCTGGCACCCATTCTAGACCTCCACGACCTGAACAAGTTCCTAAGGTCTCGTACCTTCAGGATGGTCACTCTGGCTCAGATCATCCCATCCTTAGAACGAGGCATGTGGTTCTGTTCTCTGGACCTTCAGGACGCATTCTTTCACATCCCAATCCGTCTGTCTCACCAGCGATTCCTCCGCCTCAGAGCGGAGGGATCTCTCTACGAGTTCTGGGCTATGCCCTTCAGCCTCTCTCCTGCTCCCAGGGTCTTCACCAAATGCATGGCAGTGGTGACAGCATTCCTGCGGTGCCGAAGGGTCCGGGTGTACCCTTACCTGGACGACTGGCTGATTGCGGCCTCCTCCAAGTCCGAGGCGGAGTGGTCCAGGGATCTGGCCCTCCAGGTCTGCTCTCAGATTGGCCTCCTCATCAACGAGGCCAAATCGGAACTCGTGCCAACGCAGGTGATTCAGTTCATCGGGGCAGAGCTTGACTCTCTTCCAGCCAGAGCACGGCTCCCGGCGGACAGGGCCGAGGTTCTTTCCTCCTTTGCCCAATCATTTCTGGTTGGGCAGTTGCGCCCTGTCCGGGACTTCCTGGGCCTCATGGTGGCCTGTACCAGCGTGGTCCATTGGGCCCGCTATCACTTGCATCCCCTGCAATGGGGAATGGCCCGCCAGTGGTCACAGCACTCCAGTCCTCTGGACCAGCCAGTGACGGTGACCCAGGAGATGGGGAACGCTCTCCAGTGGTGGATCGTTCCGGCTCATCTGCAGGAGGGTATCCTGTTTGTCCGCCCAGAGCCGGCGGTCACTCTAACGACTGACACCTCTCTGGGTTGGGGTGCCTATCTGGGGGAGCTCAGAGCGCACGGCCTCTGGTCCCCTCAGGAGTCTCGATGCCACATCAGTCTGCTGGAGCTTCGAGTGGTCCGACTAGCCCTCACCACCTTCACTCCGTTTATGCGGTCAAGTGGTCAGGCTGAACAGACTGACACCACAGACATGTACTACTTAAACCGCCAGGGTGGGACGCACTCCTTGCCTCTGTGCAAGGAAGCTCTCCGCACTTGATCTCTCGTGGGCAGTCTGGGGGCAGATCTCCTAGCCAGTCATGTGGCGGGAGCCTCCAACACTCTGGCCGATGCCCTATGCCGGTTAGGTGCTGCATCTCGCAAGTGGTCTCTCCTGCCGGAGGTAGTACACAATCTGTTCTCCCACTGCAACACACCTCAGGTGTACCTATTTGCCTCCAGGGAGAATGCAAAGCTGAGGCTGTTTCATGCCTGCCCCCCCTCAGGAGGGCTTGCTGCAGGGGGATGCCTTCTGGAGGCCGTGGACCCCAGGCCTCTTCTGTGCCTTTCCCCCATTTCCCTTGATCCACAAGGTGCTTCTCAAGGCGAGGAGGGACAAGGTGCAGGTGATTCTGGTAGCCCCAGACTGGCCCAGTCAGTTCTGGTATCCAGATCTCCTCAGCCTCTGCTCCAGGCTTCCGAGATGGCTTCCAGTCCGCCCGGACCTGATCTCAGTCAACCAGGGGAAGGTATTCCACCCGGACCTTCAATCCCTGCACCGGACGGCCTGGTTCCTGAGTGGCTAGAGTTCCAAGCCTTGGGTCTTTCCAACGAGGTCCTCAACGTTGTTGAGGCATCTGGTAAGGAGTCGACCAGAAAATGCTATTCCTTCAAATATAAGAGATTCTCCATTTGGTGTCAGGAGAAGGGGGTTATACCCTTCCTCCTGTTCCTTGGCCAGCATTCTGGACTACCTATGGTCCCTTTCTCAGCTAGGGCTTCGGTCGACGACCCTTAAGGTGCACCTGGCAGCCATCTCTGCTTACCGGGCACAGGCAAGAAAGCAGTCGGTGATGCAGGAGAAGGTGGTCGGGTGCTTTTTTCAAAGGCCTTGATCACATATACCCTCCGTTGCGAGAACCTCCACCTCCGTGGGATCTACTGCTGGTATTGGCTAAGCTCATGGGCAAGTCATTCGAACTGATGCACAGGTGTGACATCTCTCACCTGTCGTGGAAGACCGCCTTCTTGGTGGCTATCACGTCAGCCAGAAGGATGGGAGAGCTCCAGGCGCTTTCTATAGAGTCTCCTTATCTGGTCTTCCACAGGGACAAGGTTGTCCTGCACCCCCAACCAAAATTCCTTCCGAAGGTGGTGTCGGAGTTTCACCTTAACCAGGTGTTGACTCAGCCGGTGTTCTACCCCAATCACACCTCGGAGGCCGAATATAGGCTCCATACTTTGGACCCTAGAAGAGTGCTCTCTTATTATAAGGAGCGGACGGCTGAAGTTCAGGGAGAGGTTCGCTGGCTGTTTGTCAACTATGCTGAAGCCGCACCTGGCAGACCTGCAGCCAAGCGGAGATAGGCAGGTGGCTCATCTCCTGCATAGATCCCTGCTATAGGTTGCCGGGCATGGAGCCTCCCAAAGGAATAAGACCTCATTCTACCCACCATACCACTGCTTCGGTGGCTGCTTCCAGGGATGTCCCTATCCAGGAAATCTGCAGGGCTGCTACCTGGAAGTCTGCACACACCTTCATTACCCACTACCACATCAACCTTGAGTCACGCTGGGATGCTGGTTTTGGGACCTCGGTTCTCCAGTCCTTATTCCCCAAGTAAAGGGTGCACGCCTTGCCTCCCTCCTCCCGGAGAACTGCTAGGAGTCTGCCAAACAGTGTGGATGAACAACATGTCCACGTCCCTAGAAACACTGATTACTCACCTGTAACAGGAGTTCTAGGAGTGGTATATGTTGTTCATCCACACAATCCACCCGACCTCCCCGGCTTCGACGTGCAACGCGGCTTCCAGTGGGCTAGATCTGGCGTCATGGGGCGGAGCCGAGAGTTTTACCACCTGGGTGGGTGGGAGGAGCCAGCTTGAAGACCTTCTGGCAACATTTAAAGTGGCAAGGAACCTTCGAATATGTGTGGATGAACAACATATACCACTCCTAGAACTCCTGTTACAGGTGAGTAACCTGTATTTTCTACCTCCAAAATATAATATATTTAACAGAAATATGTGATTTTGGATAGCCTGTGATCTTTAGTATATTTTAGTAGGTGAAATGTTCTTCATAACCAGATTTTACTTGGGAAGAAAACAAGAGAAGCTAATTACTGTTTTAAAAATTGTAAAATCATACAGATGGACCACAACAGTGTAAACCTATAAAAGATGGTTTGGTACTGAAAAAAGTTTTTATTTCTTTTGAAAAAGAGAAAACAATGTATTTATTTTCTCATTGAAATACACTGGGCTCCTAAGTAGTTGGCAGTTTCTGACATCACAGTACCAGAATTCTGTCAAATAGTTTTTTACCAGCAATGTGAAAAGCAAGGTTAAAACCTCAATTGTTTCACTGCACTAACAACTATTTTATTATAAAAGTAGAAAATAATTACTAAGACATCAAAATACAGTAAATAAAACAGCAAGTTATCTATTAGGAGTAAGCACCTGCTCTTTAAGCAGTGTCTGCATATATGAAGTTTCAAATATTTAGATACTAAAACATAACATTTTACATTTCATATAGCGTAATGTTGAAATGGAATACAAGAGGAATGAAATGTTGCTCCAATATAATCTGCGCCCTAGAAAAGAGGAGAATACACAGACATCCATTGATGATAAACTGAAAGAGCCTAATGGCAAAGGAATAGTGCTCAAAACGAAAGAGCTGGAGTTTGGTGGAAGAATTGGTATGTATACGAAAAAGAGAAGGTTCCTATATAGTACTGATTTATGTAAATTGAAGCAGTGTATAATATTGCAATAAGAAATTATATGTAAATTACTAAACCACACTTTTTCAGGGGCATTCTTCATGATGATCTTTCTGCCTGCCACTGTGTTCTTCTTGATATTGACGTGTAGCAGAGATGATGCAAGTGTTTTGAGCGTTCCCCCTGTGTTGCCTCCACTTGCCTCCTTATGGGACAACACTGTGTTTGGATTCTTTGTACTATGGGTCCTTTTCCAGGCTCTTCTCTACTTATTTCCATTTGGCAAGGTAAGCCTCAAGAAATGTTTACCATTGGATTGCAGTTTGAATCACCTGTGCAACTGATATTTTCATTATGGAGCTGAGGACAATACTAAATGTACTTGGTGGTGGTCTGTACCTTCAGGGATAATCATGCAAGGAAAGAGACTGTGAAAACAGTTACATAAAAACATACAGTAGAACCTGTCAGTGGAAAAGCAGCCGTTGGCACAGCCCGTTTCTGCTGCCTCCTGTGGATGAGTGAGCCCTAGACACTCTTCACTCTCCCCTTCCTGACCCCCTTTCTGGTGCAGTCTTTACCAAGTCCTTGTATCTGTCCTACCATTGTTAGAATTCTCCCTCTGATTTTACAGACAGAGACACCTCCTTTGTCAGCTTATTCCAGTGCTCCACCACTCTCTTTGGAAAAGTACTGCCTGGTACAGTGTGTCTTTTACATTTGCTACTTGCTGACTTCATGGAGTTTCCCCTGATAGTTGGACAGATCTTCTTTGAGGCTATCTCTTTCATCAGGCCACACCTATGGAACTTATAGCCGCCAGGCTTTAGGACCACATAGAAATGTTTGCAAGCAGTCAGCGTCTGCCCACGACAACTTCAGATGTCAGCTCATACATAAATGTAGATAGACCCTCCTGTCCTCAGTTCTTTTCCCACTGTCAATCAGACTCATAGGACCGCTGATGGAAATGCCACTGCAATAGCTGTCATTTTTATTTTCCCATATAAAAAGTACTCACTTTAATAGTTGATTTTCGATTACCTGTATGTTGTTGAAAGAACCATCGAAATTATTTAGATATTGTGAGTGTGGAGACAAGATCTACACTGGTGACTCCCACAACGTATGGGTCTGCTGCCTAGTCCACAGTATGAAAGCCTGCAAAATCTGCTCGGGTTTCAATTCTGTGACCAAGCAACACCATAAATGGGTCCTTAAAAAGATCTCCTTGTGCTAAAAGTAGCCAGAATGGAGTAGGCGCATCAACGGAAGACTGCAGTGTTACTGGCTCAGTCGACCGAATCCAGGTTGTTTAAATCCCAGGACAAGGCATCAGGGTGAGGCACAGGGATAAGGACAAGAAGACCTCCCTGTTGCTTTCCTGGTCACCCCTTCGCTCTGCAGGTATGACCTGTTCAGCGCTGTTATCTGCTCTGGCAACAACACTGCTGACCCCCCCGACAAAACACCAAGGTCGAGGCTTGATGCAGGGCACTATTAGACCTAGCATGGCTGGTACATCAGTGGTAATGTCGGGGACTCTGCCTCACTTTCCGACTCCTCCAATCTCACCCATCGACTATAGGGGTGTCAGGCATAATTTTCAGACAGGATTAGATGCGTGCTACCTGGTCCCCTGGTTCCAGGGAGTCACAGTCTAGGACTAACCCCCCCATAGATGCCGCAAGGTACACTCTTGCCACGGCCTTCTCCTAGGGCGCCACAGACGTTGCTGTAGCGCTCCCTTCTCCCTGTCGACCCACTCAACAATGTGTATGAATACAATACTGACTTAATAATGCAGGATGAGAAGGAGGCCGAGGACTATGCTGACAGCCACTATGACCATGGCACCACCTCTGCTGTCTCAACCTGCGGTGAGGACTCTGTAGTAAACACGTAATAGTCCCTTCCACAGGATCCCATTTGCCTCACCATGATGTAGCAGTTCCAGGCTGCCATGGGTTTTGATATGGAGGAATAGGACACTATGAAAGTTAATTTAGTAGAGTTCTTGGAACTTCCTGAATAGTCTGCCATTGTGGTGCCACCTCTACTTCCTGCTTTAGAAGATGCCGCCTTTGCTGCTTGGTACAGACTTAACCTCATTCCTGCTGTCCTCAGGAAGGCAGGCAAAATGTATATGCCATCTTCTTGGAAGCCTTTTTATGCTGCACAACCAGAGATGGATTCAGTGGTGATTAATGCTGCCCATGATAGGTCTAGGGCCCCTTACTGTTTATTGAAATTGTGTTGACTGGGTAGGTCTACTGAGACAAGATGTCCCTTTTTCAGGGGTGATCAGGAATTAATTATACATAAGTATATATACAGAGTCAAATAAAATTTATAGGAGATTATCATGACATTACAAATGTTCTGAAATAGGAACAGAAGTACTCGAACAAGAGTAAGCACCTTAACTCCCTCCCTCCTGATAAGGAGTCCAGGAGGGTGGATGCCTTGGGTAAAAGGACATTTTCCTCAGTGTCATTGGGCTTTTATATTGCCAACTACAAAATCCACATGAAGAAGTACCAGAACACCCTCTGGAGGAAGGCCAAAGCAGCTGCACAAGCCTTACCTGATGATGCCCCGAAAAAGGGGCTCTTAACAGCTCTTACTGCTGGGGCTGATGTGAGCAAGCATTTGCTCCGTACAGCCCATGATGTCTCAGATGCTTCTACTAGGGCTACAGCCTCTGGTATCTGTCTTAGGAGATATTCTTGGCTTAGAGTGTCAGGCTTTGCGAATGATGTGGAACAGTCCAGTCTCGGTCCCCCATTTCGAAGGCACAAGCTGTTGGTCCTGAGGTCCAAGATATTTTATCAACTCTTCATGCAGGACTCTGAAGTCTGTGCATTCCCTCTACTATACCCAGCCTAGTGGTAGGAGCAGGGTCCCTTTTGTCTGGCCGGTGTCAGCATGCATTCACCAGACAGCAGGGCAGGGGCAAGGTACCAGGAGCCTTGCCAGTCCCCTGTACTACTCCAGGTGCCCATTCAAAAACCTCCAAAGGTAGTGGCTCAAGAGGAACTGCCCTAACCAGCTCTTCCTGACTCTTGCACCCTCCAACCACGTTTACCTGGGTGACTGTAAGTGGTCGACTCTCCCTCCACTGAAATCAGTGGAAGGAAGTGACTACAGATGCATGGGTTCTGGAGATCATAGTACAGGGTCATGCTCTGGAACTTCTGGACACATCTCCAGATCATGCTCCACTTGTGACAGACTATCTTCCAGAGCATCTACCTCTGCTACTGGAGGAAGTGTGGATTTTGCTTCAAAAGCGGACCATAGAACCTGTACTCCTAGAACAAAGGAACTTTTTCAAGAATATCTCTTTCATCAGGCCACACCTATGCAACTTATAGCCGCCAGGTGCTAGCATCCCACAGAAATGTTTGCAAGCAGTTAGCCAGGGGCCACCCACGTCATATGTCAACCCATACATAAACTTGGGTGGCCCTTCCTCTTCTCAGTTCTTTTCCTCGCTGTCGATCCGACTCGTAAGACTACTGACGGAAAGGTCTCTGCAATAACCACCGTTTTTCTTTTCCTGTATAAAAATGATTACTTTTACAGCGTATTTTTTTTTTTTTTTTTTTTTTTAAATTTATTTATTTAATTTTGATGACCTGGATGTCATCGAAAGAACTGTAAAAGTATTTAGGTTATTGCGAGTGTAGAGACAAGATCTGTGCCAGTGACTCACACGAGTTCTGTATCTGCTACCTAGCCCTGGACTACTACATGAAAGCCTGCAAAATCTGCCAAGGTTTCAGTTCTGCATCCAGGTGACGCTGCAAAGGGGCCCTCGCGAAGCATCTCCTCAAGCAAAAAGCAGCCATGATGGAGCAGTAGCTCCAACAGATGAGTGCAGTGTTGCCTGCCCAGTTGACCAAACCCAGTTGTCCAAATCCCAGAACAAGGTGTCAGAGAGTCACAAATACAAGCACCAGGATAAGAACAAGAAGACTGCCACAGGGCATTCTAGGTTGCTCCTTTGCTCTGCAGGTGTGACCTCTTCAGCGCTGTTGTCCTCTCAGTGATCCCTCCCGCCCTTTGACATGACACCAAGGTCGGGCTTGGCGCATGCAATACCAGGCTTAATACAGCAGATATGTCAATGTTTGGGACTTGGCCTCCCTATTGACTCCTCCTGTCGACCATAGAGGTTTCGATGCTCAGGCGATCATATCATTATTTTCAGACATGATTAGATGCCTGCCACCTGACCTTCCGGTCCTAGGGGATTGGTCGATGGGATCGACAGCTAGCCCCCATTGACGTCTCAGTGTCCTCCATTGCCACAGCCTCTTCCTAAGGTTCTCTGGCACACTCCGTTCTCTCCTCTGACCCACTCGACAGTGAGTGCGAATACAAGTCTGACTTAAAATAATGCAGAATGAGGAGGAAGAGGCTGAGGACTATGCTGAAAGCCACTATGACCTTGGCACCAGTTCCACTGTCAAACTGCAGTGAAGACTCTGTGGTAAACACACCATGGTCCCCTCAAGAGGTTTCCACTTTTCCACACCATGGTGCAGCAGTTGCAAGCTGCCATGGGTTTTGATCTGGAGGAACAGGACACTACCAAAAATAATTTGAGTTCTGGGAACTTCCAAGATCTCCTGCAGTTGTGGTGCCACCTCTACTTCCTGCTTTAGAGGACGCCACCTTTGCTTCTTGGTACAGACCAAACCACATTCCTGCTGTGCCCAGGAAGGCAAGCTAAAATGTATATGCCACCTTCTGGGAAGACTTTCTGTGCCGTACAACCCCAGACTGATTCAGTGGTGATCAGTGCTGCCCTTGATAGTCTAGGGCACCTAAGCAGCTTAGCACCCACCCTCCTGATAAAGAGTTCAAAAGGTTGGATGTCTTGGGTAATAGGACATTTGCTTCACCATCATTGGGCCTTTGTATTGCCAACTACGAAGCCCACATGATGAAGTACCAGAACACCCTCCCATTGAAGGCCAAAGTAGCTGCATAATCCCTGACAAGAGGGTACACTGAAACAGGAGCTCTCAAAAGCTCTTACTGCAAGCCTTTGCTCCACACAACCTATGTTGTTTCTTCTACCAGGGCTGCAGCCTCTGATATCTGACACAGGAGTTATCCTTGGCTTAGAGTGGCAGGCTTTGCAAATGATGTGCAACAGTCCATTCTCAGTGCCTCATTTCGAAGGTACAAGCTGTTTGGTCCTGAGGTCCCAGATATTTTATTATCAATTGATCAATTCTCTGGTAGGACTCTGAAGTCTGTGCATTCCCTCTAGGGGTTGGAGCAGGGGTCCCTTTTGTCTGGCTGGTGTCAGACAGCACCCAGTCTCTAGACAGCAGGGCAGGAGCCTTACCAGTACACAGTACTACCCCAGCTGCCCATTCAAAAGTTCATAAAGGTAGTGGTGCAGGGGGTGCCACCCCGGCTAGCTCTACCTGACCCCTTCTACATCCCCCAACCACCACTACCTCTAGGGGTGGTTGTGGTGGGTATAAATCGGTGGAACAAGGTGGATACAGATGCATGGGATCTAGAGATCATAGAGCAGTGTCATGCTCTGGAACTTCTGGATACACCTCCAGATCATCCTCCACTTGTGACAAACTAACCTCTGGAGCACCTACCTCTGCTACTGGAGGAAGTTCGTACTTTGCTTCAAAAGCGGGCTATAGAACCTTAGAACAAAAGAAAACATATTTTTACTACTGGTACTTCCTTGTCCTAAAGTGTACTGGTGACCCGAGACCTCTATTCTGGATCTCGGGGAGCTCAGTTTCTTCATAGAGTACAAGAAATTCAGAATGGTTACCCTGCAAAGCCTCTTGCAACTGCTGCAAACAGGGGATTGGATATGTTCCCTCATTATGAAGGATTCATGCCTCCATATCAGTATCCAGAAGCCTCACAGAAAATGTCTGAGGTTCCTGTTTCAAGGAGAACATTACCAATTCAGAGTACTGACTTTCTGCTTGTCTTCTGCGCCATGAGCCTTTACCATATGCTTGGCAGTAGTGGCAGCGGTCCTTCACAGGGAAGGGCTCTCTATTTTCCCATACCTGGATGACTGGCTGTTGAAAGCCTACCCCAGGGACCATCTCTTGAAGACCTTTGCTTGAACCAGACGGCTGTTCGATAATCTGGGAGGTGGCCATGGTAACTGTCAGCATACCAAAATCAGTGTTGGCACTGTGCCAATGACTACAGTACATGTTTGCTCAAGTCCAAATAGTGCACAACAGCAGTTATGTCTCAGCAGGGATGTTCCTATGCCTGTTGGGACTCACGGCAGCGGCCGCTGACACAATAACGCTGGCGAGACTGTGCATGCGGATTCCCCAGTGGACTCCCAAGAGTCCAGTGGGATCAGCTCATAGATGACATAGAATCGATGGTTGTAGTGACATCCCCTGTACGCAAAGTGCTAAAGAGGTGGACCTTTTAAGTGGGGGGAGGTTCCATTCTGGATCCCCTCTTGTCTATAGATTCTCACCACAGATGCTTTGTGGATGGGCTTGGGAGTGCACTTGGGCCCCTATCAGACACAGGGTATGTGGACGCCAATAGAGAGCACCTTGCACTTAAATTTTCTAGAAATGCATGCTGTCTTGTATGAACTTCCAATCCTTCCAGAATCACTTGTCCCCAGGTCTTCTGCTAATACAGAATGACAAAGTCAGTGTGATGCAGTACATCAACAAATGGCGAGGGCTCATTCTTATCCCCTGTGCAGGGAAACAATGAGGGTTTGGTATTGGGCTGTGGAGCATGGTCTAGAACTATCAACAGTATCTGTTACAGGTTCCCAAAATGTCTTGGCAGACAAACTAAGCAGGTCACAGTCCAAGATGCACAGGTGAGAACCGCTGACCTTGGTGGTTGGCCTATTCAACAGATGAGGTCATCCAGAGTTGGACTTTTTTGTGTCCCTTTGTCGTCGAGGCACAGGTCAGGAAGCATAGGAAAACCAGAAGCGGTTGTAACATTCGCAATGAGTGTTTTATTATCAGTAACAGTAAAATAAAAAAATGTTCAAAATAACTATTTACAAAGGCAGTGCAAACGCAGAAAGCAAAGCCCATCTTCTCAGCATTTCTTCTCAGTTTCAAATCTCAGTCTCTCACTCTCCTTGTCTCTCTAGCAGAAACATTGCTGCTCTTCTCATAAGTCTTTGTCTGGGAACTCGTTAAGAGAGTCTGCTTCTCACAGAATGTTCTTGTATGTTTACAGAATGTTCTTGTCAGTTTCGTTCCTTGCAGGTGCAACAAAACCGTACGTAGTCAACCAGACCTGACCTTTTATTTACAACTCTGCAAAAGGCTTAAACACTGCATCTCAGGTTAACCCCTTGCGTTCCTAATAGTTTTTTGCAGTCATTTCAACAGTGTAAACAGTTTAAAAAAAAAAAAAGGGATCCCAGTATCGGTAACATTTTCACATAACGATTCACATATATTTTTATACCTGTAGATATGCAAGGGGGAAGAAAAGGCAGAAATAGCAAGGGAAGGCAGAATCGGCCTCCCTCTAATCTCATGCTGTATCCTCTTGTGCTGCTATTTTTCTTACATTGAAACATGCTAGACTCTTTCACCTTGTTAATGCCCTTAAGATGTTTGAATGTTTTGATCATATCACCTCTCTCCTTCATTTGCACTAGGGTATACATATTGAGCTCCATTAGTCTGTCGTCATATGTATTCTGATGCAGTCCCTGCACCATTTTGGTTGCCCTTCTCTGGACTGCCTCCATTTTGTTAATGTCCTTGTGCAGATGCGGCCTCCAGTACTGCCCGCAGTACTCCAGATGGGGCCTAAGCAGTGTCTTGTAAAGAGGGATTGTTACCTCCATCTTACTACTTGTGATAGCCCTACTAATAGACCCCAATATCTCTCTAGCCTCAGCTACTGCTTTAGTGGTCTGCTTGGATAATTTCAGGTTATCAGTGATAATGATGCCCAAGTCTCTTTCTTCCCTTGTGATTGCCAACAACTCCCCTCCCAACCTATAGGTAGCTTCAAGGTTTCTCTTCCCTATGTGCATGCTCTTGCACGTCTTTGTGTTAAACCCCAGTTGCTACTCTTCCGACCATTTTGCCAGTTTATCCAGATCTCTCTTCATTCTACCAACCCCATCTGGATCATCTACTCTGTTTAAGATCTTGGTGTCGTCTGCAAACAGACAAACCTCACCCTCCAGTTCATCTGCAATGTCACTGATGAAGATATTGAAGATGACTGACCCAAGACTGATCCCTGAGGTTCCCCACTTTTGACTTGCATCTCTTCTTACTGTATACCGTTTACCACCACTCTCTGTTTTCTGCACACCAACCAATTTGGCACCCAGTTGACCAACTTCTGACCCACCCTGAGCCTACCCAGCTTATTAGTCAATCTTCTATGTGGAACAGAATCAAAAGCTTTGCTGAGGTCAAGGTAGGTGACATCAACTGCATCCCCTTGGTCCACTACTCTGGTTACCTATGTCAATCTATGAGATTAGTTTGACAGGACCTTCCTGTTGTAAACCCATGGTGTCTTGCATCCTGTGCTCCTGTGGATTCCAAGTGTTGCACTATCCTTTCCTTAAGGAGTGCCTCCATAATCTTGCCCACTGTTGAGGTAAGACTGACTGGTCTGTAGTTCAGACAACATGAAGTCTTGCTGTATTCTTACTATATGCAGTTAGCCCTAGCACTTGAACTGCTCTGGAGAGGAAAGGGTTAACTCTATGCCAGGGCATAGAACGTTGAGCTCAAGCTCAGTTTTCAAACCTCTGTCTCTGGTACATCTCAAGCAACCGTCAGATTCTTTATTCCGCCTTACTGCGAAGATGCTGTGGAGAATTTCACCTTGCTGCTTCGGTTCGGTATAGTTCCACAATAGGTTTATTACAACCGTTTCTTTAATTTTTTGGTCTCAAATCTCTGTCTATGGTACAGGTAGTATAGTTTTTGTAGATAGTGATAGAAATTGTTTTTCTTCGGTTTCTTTCCGGTCTGTCCGGTTGGGAACCAAAACAGTTGTTTTTAGGGACATGGATATGTTGTTCATCCACACTGTTTGGCAGGTTTCTTGCCACTTTAAATCTTGCCGGAAGGTCTTCAAGCTGGCTCCTCCCACCCACCCAGGTGGTAAAACTCTCGGCTCCGCCCCATGACGCCAGATCTTCCTTACCGCTTGGAAGCTCAGGTTTCCTCCTCAACGCTCTGCGTCTAGACTGCATCCTAACTCTTTGGTTCACCCGAAAATAATTTTAAAGTTTTCCAGACTTCGGTCTACTTCTTCCTTCGCGGCTGCGATGGACAAATCGACTCCTGGTTTTCGGCGGTGCCCATGCGGGCAGATAATGTCCAGGACTGATCCGCACTCCACGTGTGTCTACTGCCTCGGGCTTGACCACGACCCGCAGGCCTGCGAGTTGTGCAGGTCTTTTTCCGCTAACGTCCTTGAAGACAGTGCTGCCCGGCTCCAACTTGGGTGCCCCGAGAAGCGTTATCCACCAGTGAAGTCCAAGGAGGCCTGTTGGGTGGTTTCCGTGGCGGCTGGCTCGGCTGAGCAACTTGAGCAGATGATCGCCCTCGAGGAGGAGGCGGCCCAGGCCGCATCTTCATCTTCCTCGGTCGCGGCATTTATCCCTCTCTTATTGGGGTCCTCCTACACAGCTTCTTTTAAGGAGCTTTGCCAATCCCTCTCCACGAAGGGTGAGGGGCCATCGGGACTTTCTTCTCGGTCAAGGGCTCAAAGGGTAAGTCCCAACGTCGACAGTCGTGGGAACGGGAGAGCTCCCCTTCCCCGGACAGTAGACACTCTACTCCGGTTGAGGCTGCGGCTAAGGCTGCTGGCTTCACGGTGTCCCCATCAGGTCAGCCGGCCGAGACACCCGTTGATGCGGTCAAGATTTTTCTCGACCCGTCAGATGGGCTGTCGACTGGTGAAGCAGACATCCCTGCATCACCGGTTTCCCCCGGTGGAAACCGAGGACTTGCCTGCGCCTCCTGTGCCAGACTCCCCGGTCAAGGCTCCTGAGTCGAGGGAGGAGCGGGTTTCCCCCGCTCCCTCCCAGACCCACCCTCGGAAACACCGAGGGTCTCGGACCTAGTTTCGGTCCAGCCGACACCAGCGGTCTCAGTCTCTGCACCGGCGCCGCTCGTCCTCCTCCTCAGAAGAGGAGAGGCTTCGGCGCAAATTGCATCGATGCTATGAGGACTTAACGTGACAGCAGCTCCTTCTGTCTAGGAACAAGCCGACGCCGTTGCCTTCCCCGGCCATTAAGTGGCTGTCGCCTGAAAGGCCGAAACAACCCCTCGCAGTGGTCGAGGTGCCCAAGCCGACGCTGGTTGTTCAGCCGAAACCAGCTGCCCCACTGATTGTGGTAGAACCTCCACAACCGAAATCGGGGGCTCCGACCAAGGATTCTCGGTCGGGTCAGGGTCTGCCCCAACGGTTGTTGGTCACCCTCACTCCCAACCGTTGTCAGCAGGTGGAGGGTGGCTCAGGCCCTAGGCAGCTCTTTGCAGACTCCTCGGAGTCTGGCGACGACTCCTCCCTGTTTTCCAGGCCCCTTGACCTGGAGTCCTCCAGGAGGCAGTCGATGGACAAGAGCCCATCATCGTTCATGGGTCTGCTTCGGCTCATTTCAGAGTCCACCGGGATGCAGCTCGAGCCCGTATCCAAGCGGGCCAAGTATACCCTGACGGAGATACTGGACCGAGGGGATTCTCCCATGGAGGCCTTTCTGGTGGCTGAAGCCATTGTTGGCCCAGCCTTGGAGCTATGGCAGTGGCCGACTTCCTGTCCTGCGCCTTCGGCCAGGATGGCCAGGAAGTATGCAGACCTTACCGGCTCTTTGTCCGGTTTCTCGGAACACGCCTCTGCAGAGGGGTTGGTCACTGATAGCGTTTTCCGGCATTCCGGGAACGCTAGGGATGTGGACAAGCCCCCCCCCCCCGACAAGGAGTCCAAAAAGCTGGACTGTGCCAAGCGCAAGGTATACGCTGCGTCCTCCCTCGGCCTCCGTCACGCCACTTCCGCAGTACTGAGGGTGCACTTCTCCTGTGCCCTCATGGGCTCCCTGGATGAGGTGATCCCTCATCTCCCGGCCGATCTGCAGACTACGGTCAAGCAGGTGTGGGATCAGGGAAGGGCAGTTGCGAAACAGCAGCTCCAAATGGCTCCTGATATCGGAGACTCCTGTGCCCGGTCAGTGGCCATGTGCCGCAGAGCCTGGCTGAGGATATCCACCTTTATGGCGGATACTCAACACAAGTTGTCAGAAGTCCCCTTCTTGGGGACCGACCTGTTCGGCCCTGGAGTGGAAGGCCACCTCCAGAGGATCAAAAAGTCTGCCACCTTGGACTCGGTCACGTCTGCTCAGGACAAAGGCCGTCGAAAGCAACATAAGTCCTTTCGCCCTTCTGCCCTTGGCACGTCCGGCCCAGCCGACACCAGCATCCGGGCCAGCAGGCTCGCACTTGGCACCCTAAAGCCAAGCCTGCAGCTTCCTCTAACAGGAAGCCGTGTGGAAAAGGCCCAGGAGGTCCCTCGGCTGGTCCTTCCTCCAAGCCTGCCCAGTGACGGGTTGAGGGGTGTCGCCCCCAACCTCGCCGCTTCCCCCTGGGTTCCCCCCGTGGGGAGATGGCTCTGCCACTTCCTTTCCGCCTGGTCCGCTATCACCACGGACCATTGGGTGTTTTAGGTGGTAGGAAAGGGTCTGCCTCTGGAGTTCGAGCAGGCCCCGCCCTTCTGAGCCATCGCTCCACGGGGGGCAGGGTTACGGGGTCCGCATCCTCTCTGTGGACCCGTCGAGCCGACATTGCCCTGCTCCTTGAAAAGGAAGTGATCAGGACGGTGGCGGATCCTTCACCAGACCCAGGGTTTGTGTCCAGGTACTTCCTGGTCCCGAAACTGACAGGGGGCTGGCACCCCATTCTAGACCTGCGCGACCTGAACAGGTTCCTAAGGTCTTGAACCTTCAGAATGGTCACTCTGTCTCAGATCATCCCATCCTTGGAACGAGGCATGTGGTTCTGTTCTCTGGACCTTCAGGACGCGTTCTTTCACGTCCTAATCCGTCCGTCCCTCCAGTGATTCCTCTGCTTCAGAACAGAGGGGTCCCTCTAAGAGTTCCGGGCCATGCCCTTTGGCCTTTCTCTAGCTCCCAGGGTCTTCACCAAATGCATGGCAGTGGTGACAGCTTTCCTGCAGCGCCGAAGGGTCCGGGTGTACCCCTACCTGGACGTCTGGGTGATTGCGGCCTCCTCCACAATGGAGGTGGAGAGGTCCAGGGATCTGGTCCTCCAGGTTTGCTCTCAAGTTGGCCTCCTTATCAAGCGAGGCCAGGGTGAACTCGTGCCAAAGCAGGTGATCAATTAATCGGGCAGGCTAGACTCACTCGAGGCTGGAGCATGGCTCGGTGGACAGGGCGAGTTCTTTCCTCCTTGGCCTTAATCATTTCAGGTTGGGCATTTGCGCCCTGCCCGAGACTCTGTGTGCCTCCTGGGCCTCATGGCGGCCTGCACCAGCGTGGTCCATTAGGCCCATTGGCACATGCATCCCCTACAATGGGGACTGGCCAGCCAGTGGTCACAGCGCTCCGGTCCTTTGGATCAGCCAGTGACAGTGACCCAGGAGATGTGGAATGCTCTCCAGTGGTGGATCGTTCCAGCTCATCTGCAAGAGGGCATCCCGTTTGTCTGCCCCGAGCTGACGGTCTCTCTATCGACCGATGCTTCTCTGATGGGTTGGGGTGCCCATCTGGGGGGACCACATAGCACACGGCCTCTGGTCCCCTCAGGAGTCCTGATGCCACATCAACCTGCTGGAGCTTTTTAGCGGTTCGTCTAGCCCTCACCGCCTTCGCTCCGTTTGTACGGGGTCAAGTGGTCCAGGTCCAGATGGACAATACCACGACCATGTACTACCTGAACCGCCAGGGCGGGACGCGCTCCATGCCCTTGTGCAGGGAAGCTCTCCGCATTTGGTCCCTCATGCGCAGCCTTAAGACTGATCTCCTTGCCATCCATGTGGCAGGAGCCTCCAACATTCTGGTCGATGCCCTAAGCCGGATAGGAGCTGCGTCCCACGAGTGGTCTCTCCTGCCGGAGGTAATACAAGATCTGTTCTCCCACTGGGGCATGCCTCAGGTGGACCTGTTTACCTCCAGGGAGAATGTAAAGCTGAGGCTGTTTCATGCCCGCCCCCTCAGGGCTAGCTGCAGCGGGATGCCTTCTCAAGGCCGTGGACCCCGAGCCTCTTCTATGCCTTTCCCCCATTTCCCTTGATCCACAAGGTGCTTCTCAAGACGAGGAGGGACAAAGCGCTGGTGATTCTGGTAGCCCCAGACTGGCCCCGCCAGTTCTGGTATCCAGATCTCCATAGCCTCCGCTCCAGGCTCCTGAGGCGGCTTCCAGCCCACCCGGACCTGATCTCAGTCTGGGAGCAAGCGACGCTGATACTTATCGCGCCATTCTGGCAAAGGCAGATCTGGTTCCCTCTACTACATCAGCTATCCCGGGAACCTCCGGTGACTCTGCCAATCAGCTCTCACTTGTTGTCTCAGGAGGCAGGCTCCTTGGTCCATCCGGACCTTCGTTCGCTGAGCCTGCACGCTTAGCTGCTAGAGACCTAGCCATTTTGCGACACGGGGTCTCGCAAGAGGTAGCTGACGTTATGGTGGCTGCGAGAAAACTAGCCACTCATGCTACTTACACCATGAAATGGTGCCGTGTTTGCCTATGGGCTCAAGCGCGCGGGGTTTCGCCTCTAGATTGTCCAGAAAAGTTGGTCTTGGTCTACCTCCTGTCTCTTTTTTTCAGACAGGCTTGGCCTACTCCTCGATCAAAGTACACCTGTGTGCCATCTCAGCCTATCACTTTCCTATAGGCCAACACACCATATCTCAGTTGGACACGGCACGAGCCTTCCTAAGAGGTGTTCTCCAACTTAGACCTCCAATTAAGGATCCAATTCTGCCATGGGATCTACCCTTTGTCCTAGCCGCGGATTGCGAGCTATGTCTTCTTGCTTGGAAGACGTTGTTTTTAGTTTCCGTTTCCTCGGCCAGAAGAATTTCTGAACTTCATGCACTCATGTGCAAAGAGCCTTATTTGGTTTTTCAGCAAGACAGGGTATCCCTACAGGCTAATCCGAAGTTCCTGCCTAAGGTGGTCTCAGCTGTCACCCTTAATCAGGACATCGATCTACCAGTGTACGTCCCCAAGTATTCCAATCGAGGAGAGGCCCTTGTGCACACCTTAGATGTGCATAGGTGTCTCCGATACTACCTGACCAAAATCAAACACCACCGAAAATCGGACCAGCTTTTTTGTCTCCTTTGCCCACAGAATGATGGGAGCTCCTGTTTCCAAGCAGTCGCTGTCCAGGTGGCTCATTTAATGCATCATGTTCTGTTACCAGAAGCGCAGCAAACCCTTACCAGGCGTGGTCAAGGGTCATTCCACAAGGGGGGTGGCTGCCTCCTTTGCCGCCCTAAAGAATGTGTCCACCTCGGCCATCTGTGCTGCAGGTACTTGGAGCTCCGTACACACTTTCACCAGGCATTATAGCCTGGATATTTCATCGAGGCGAAGAGCAGGTTTTGGTCTAGCAGTCCTTCAAGGACTTCTGTCCTAGGTTCAGATTCTATTCAGGATTTCTACCTTCCCTACTCCCAATGGTGTGGCATTTCCATTATTGCTTGAGAATCTGTCCTAATGGTGTAACCTGCTGCAAGAGCTGTTTTGCGAAGTAAGATAGTACAGTTATGTAAGAACTTACCGTAACAGTAGATCTTCAAGAACAGATCTTGCAGCAGGTACTTTCCTTCCCACCATCCCCGCTGGAGGTAGATTCTCATTCCAACATCCTTCTCCTAAGATCAGGTGTTCTCAGCATCTGTTTGATTGGCATTTGATGGCGGATCCTCAGTCTCCTCTTCTGATGTCATCCAACGGCTGGGAGTCTCCGGCGGGAGAACTGGGGATTCAAACAACATGAAGTCTTGCTGTATTCTGACAATAGCAGTGAGTCCCAACCTTCGAACTGCCCCGGAGATGAAAGAGTTAACTTTCCATGCCAGGCATGGAGCGCTGAGCTCGAGCTCAGTTGAGACTCTGTCTGTTGCTGTTTAAACTCAAACCGTCAGATTCTTTACTCCGCCTCACTGAACAGTCGCCCCGGAGATTTCTCCTTCTGCTCGGTTCAATTTGTCGGTTAAAGTACTGTTTTTCTCGGTTTTCTACCAAATTTAAACCGTAACCTGTCCAGTCTCTGTCTGTGGTATTTGTGAGTACTAGATAGGTTATATATTATTTCTATTCTGTGTGGAACTTGTAAACGGTTCATCGGTTCGGTTTGAACTGATCAAGTTGCTAAAAACCCTTAATTTTTACTTTTAGAGTGTGGTTACCGGTTCTTATCGGTTCTAAAAAAAACTGATTTTATTACGTTTTTTTCCACGACCCTGACACGGTCAGGAACCGATAAGAGGGTCTTGCCTGGCAGATTGCCATTAAAAGGGTAAGTTTGGTTAGGACTGGCACAATGTCTGAGAAACCCAAAAGAAAAAACGGGCCCACTGGGTTTCAACACTGTAGTGTGTGTGGGGAAGTCTTTGCTAAGGCTGACCCCCACACCACTTGTGTTTATTGTCTGGGGTTTGACCACCTCAATGCAGACTGCCAGATTTGTAAAAATTTTCCTGCAGCTACCCTAGAAAAGAGAGCTGGTAGGCTCAGGGAAAGGGAGGCCAAAAAGTCTACTGAACGGGATGGCCTGCCCGGTTCGGTTGAAACCGAACCAGAAGGAGTGCCCTCTGACCAGGGCGAGACTTCTTCGGACAAAAGGAGAGCCGATTCTGAGGAGTCAGTTCCAGCTAAGAGAACTAGAAAGGAAAAATCAGCTGGTGTGGAGCCAAAACTTTGCTCTCCAACCGCTGAAGAAATAGCCAAAGCGATCAAAATTGTTCAATCGCTTTCCCCAGTTCACCACAAACCGCACCATCAGGGAGGCGCTCGGTTCGGCTGCTTCCACCGGTTCAAGATTATGATTTAGAGGAATATTATGAACCGGAGTAGGAGGAAGAGGAATATGAGGAAAGTGAATGTGGTTTTGAAAGTCTGGATGTGCCAATTGACCCGGACATCTCCCCAGACAGACTTTCAGGAGCGTCTCCTCCTAGGCTTTCTGAGTCCCCCTCCCATTTCATGTTTTATAAAAAAGTGGCTGAAACCCTCCAGCTTCCTATGGAAGAAGCTGTGGATGACCAGGAGGAGCCTGACTATGTGGAAATGATGGATATCCCAGAGTCTAGGAGGCTGTCTATTCCTTACACAAATCTTTTGGAAACAGACATTTAAGATTTTAAAGACTCCTAATACTATACCTCCTGTGGATAAGAGAATGGACAAGAGGTATACATTGTCAGGCTCAGATACGGAGTTCCTTACAGAACAATGCAGCCATGTTGGGGTAGTGCAGGCTGCAGCCTGTGATAAGGCAAATATTCCCTTGGCTTCACACGCCCCAGACAAGGACTCTAGGAGGATTGGTGTCATGGCAAAGAAACAGTACATGGCAGCATCCTTGGGACTCAGACAGGCCAACTATATGGCCTATACTGCTAGGTATCAACAATCCAGATGGGACACTGTCATGGCTTTAGCAAAACAGGTCCCTGGCCAGCTTGCCAAAGAGCTGGAGCAGGTGGCTGCTGATGGTATTGAGGCATCCAAGGTGCAATTCCATGCTGCTGTGGACTCCAATGATGTGTCATCTAGAGTCATGGCTACATCTGTGGCACTTCGGAGAATGGCTTGGCTCAGATGTACTAGCCTGTCACAGGATACCCAGACTAAGGCCATGGATTTTCCTGTTGTGGGTAATTCTCTGTTTGGGGAGCAGACAGAGAATTACATGAAGAAATTGGACGAATATAGGAGTGCACAGGCCAAGGAAAGGCAGGCCACTCAGAGGCAGCACCCCAGGGGCAGTGGCAGGCCTTTTCATAGGCCTTTCTACCAAGCCCAGGCCTCCTCTTCTGCCTATGCTCAGAGGGGGTTCTTTAGAGGGAGAGGCAGAAGGGGTACAAGCAGACCTGGTTCCACCCCTCAGCCTAAACCCCCTCCCAAACAGGCACCCTGATGGGTTGGCCAGGGCCGATTCTCCACTACCTGTAGGGGGCAGGCTGGCTTTCTTTGTCCAGGACTGGGAGTCTCTAACATCAGACAAGTGGGTTCTGGAAATAGTAAGCCAGGGCTGGTTCTCAGCTTCAAAAATTTTCCAAAGCTGAGAGCCAGATCCTTTCCACCTGCAAATCCCTCAGAGGCACTTGCCCTAGAGGCAGAGGTCTCTTCCCTCCTGGCTCTCAGAGCTGTGGAAAGGGTTCTACCCCTACACCAGGGCAAAGGTTGTACTCCAAGTACTTCCTTACCCCAAAAAGACAGGAGAATGGCGGCCTTCCTGGATCTCAGATACTTAAGCACCTTTTAAAACCAAAATTCAAAATGGTGACTCTGGGAATTATTCTACCTCTCTAAGGCCAGGGGACTGGCTAGTGTCCCTGGACCTCAAGGATGCCTACTTCCATATTCTCATCAAAGCTCCCATCAAAAGTACCTCAGGTTCGAGCTGCCCTCAGGCCATTACCAGTTCACAGCAATGCCCTTCGGTCTGCGTCTGTTCCAAGGGTATTCACAAAATACCTGGCAGTAGTAGTTGCTTTTCTAAGAAGGCAAAGGATTGCCATCTTCCCTTACCTGGACGACTGGCTCATAGTAGGCCAGTCCCCAGACCAAGTCATGTTACACCTACAGATAACTCAGCAACTGCTCACCTCTTTGGGTTTCCTTCTGAATCTTTCAAAGTCAGTTCTAGAGCCTGTCCAGCATCTCACCTTCATAGGCGCAGAGCTAGACACAGAAAAGGCCAGAGCTTTCCTTCCCCCAGACAGGGCAAGGACTCTTGTCTCTCTGGCCTCCTCATTCACCCTGCAGGTGTCTCTACCAGCAAGGCATTTTCTACAGCTCCTGGGGCACATGGCTGCTTCCACAGCAGTTGTGCAGGGAGCAAGATTTCAGATGAGGGACATTCAGTTCCATTTGAGAGCCTTTTGGTCTCAAAGGAAGGACCCTCTGACCAAATTGATCCCAGTGACTCGAACCCTGATCCAGGCCTTACAGTGGTAGCAGGATCAGAACAATCTGAGACAAGGAGTTCCCTTTGTCACTCAGTCTCACTCTTTAATCCTTACTACAGATGCCTCCCTCTTGGGGTGGGGGGCTCACTTGGGCGACCTGACCACCCAGGGTTTGTGGTCCCCTCAGGAATCTCTGCTTCACATTGATCTGTTGGAACTCAGAGCAGTATTTCTAGCACTTCAAGCTTTTTCCAAATCTGTTCATAACAGTTATCCAGGTCAGAACAGACAATACCACCACAATGTGGTACATCAACAAGTAAGGAGGCACTCGGTCTACGGCCTTGTGCACAGAAGCAATGAAGTTGTGGTCTCTGGCTTATTCCCTGAAAAACCTCCCTCACAGCTGTTCACCTCCCAGGCACGGACAATGTCCTGGCAGATGCTCTCAGCAGGATATCCCAGGGCCATCATGAATGGTCACTGGATCCCTGTTTTGGAGGATATTTCCAGATGGGGCACCCCACAGATAGATCTTTTTGCAGCCCCAGACAATCACCAACTTCCCCTTTTTTGCTGCAGGTCCCCAGTGTTAGGCTCAGTCCCCCTGGATGCCTTAGTTCTCAGTTGGGAAGGGAAGTTCCTGTATGCTCCCCCTTCCCTCTCCTGTTCAAAGTGCTAGTCAAAGTCAGGTCTCAACCCTGCAAGATGATCCTGATTGCTCCAGACTGGGCCAGACAGCCCTGGTATCCACTCCTACTGTCCTTACCAGTCCCTTTCCCCTATGTCTTCCCAGGAATTACAACCTGTTAACCTATGCTCAGGGGAGGGTTTGGTACCCGAATCTCAAATCTCTCAATCTCAAGGCCTGGCTCTTGAAGAGTTAGTTTGCTGATTTACACCTCTCTCAAGGTGTAATGGATATCCTAAAGGCTTCTAGGAAACCTTCCACCAGGACTACTTATAATTCCAAGTGGAAAAGATTTTCCATATGGTGCTCTGGAAGGCATATTTTCCCAGAGTCTGCTGATCTGCCCACAGTCCTTGATTATATGGTCTATTTAAATAGCTTGGGGCTTAGACCAGCTACACTGAAGGTGCATCTGGCAACTATTTCTGCTTTTATTTCAGCAGGTAAGCCCTCTTCTCTTTCAGCTCACCCTGTATTCTCCAAGTTTTTCAAGGGATTGCTTCATACCTACCCTCCGTTCAGGGACCCTGCCCCTGCTTGGGACCTTAATGTTTGCATTGCTCAGCTTATGCAACCCCCTTTTTGATCCTTTGTCTTCAGCAGAGCTTAAGTACTTGACTTGGAAAACTGTGTTTCTGGTAGCCATCACTTCTGCCAGACGCATAAGTGAGTTACAAGCTTTGTCAGTGGAGCCTGATTTTATCTCCTTTCATAGAGATAAGGTGGTCCTCAGGACTAACAGGAAGTTTTTACTTAAGGTGGTTTCAGATTTCCACCTTAATCAATCTATGTCTCTTCCTGTGTATTTCACTGACCATTCCTCCTCTGGCGAGAGGAGGCTGCACAGTTTAGATGTGAAAAGAGCCCTTAGCTACTACATAGAACGTACCAATGGTCACAGCTTTGACTCCCTCCAACTGTTCCTCACTTATGGTGAGGTTGGTAAAGGGAAACCTGCCACTAAAAGATCCATTGCCAGGTGGATTGTCACTTGTATCCAATTTTGTTATGAAAAACTGGGTAAGGTTCCTCCCTCAGGCCTGAGGGCTTGCTCTACCAGAGGTACAGCCGCTTCCCTGGCTGCTGCCAGGGATATCCCTATTCTAGAGATATGTGAAGCAGCTACCTGGAAAACAGTTCACACTTTTACCAAGCATTACTCCCTGGATATCCAGGCTAGGAGTGATGCTGCGTGGCATACAGCTGTGCTTCAGAGCCTATTTCCAAGTAGGTTCTGTCCCTCCATGGAGGTACTGCTTGGTAGTCTGTTGAAACAGAATACAGCAAGACTTCATGTTGTTTGAAGAAAAATACTCAGCTTAGTAATGTTGTTTCTTCTAATGGAGTCTGCTGTATTCCACCTCCTGCCTGCCCCTCTCAGAACCTCTCTGTTTTTGGGATGTGGGTGGGCAGTGGCAGTGTTGGCACTTAGTAGGTGCCCACCTTGTTGTTTTCACTCCCTTTCTTTGGTGAGTAGGTGTTGTGTTTTTCATTTTGGGTCTCTGACTTGAGTCTTTGTTTTGGGACCAAAAAATGTGTTTTTATGTTTAGTAGCCAGTTGACTAGTGTAGGTTTACAGCTTCTACACAGGACCTTAGTGAGTTTAGCTCGTAAAGATCTGAAGGTTTGAGTTTAAACAGCAGCAGAGTCTCAACTGAGTTCATGCTCAGCGTTCCATGCCTGGCATGGAAAGTTAACTCTTTCATCTCCGGGGCAGTTCGAAGGTTCTGACTCACTGCTATTGTCAGAATACAGGAAGACTCCATTAGAAGAAACAACATTACTAAGGTGAGTAATTTTTTCTTCTGGGGGACCGCCTCCTTATGTACTGTGCCTGACGTCGGGGGCTGTCCCCGTTGAATACTGCTATCTAGAAAATGTCCGTGGGGTCATGGCGCCTGCCGGCTTCAGTCCTAATGGTGTAACCTGCTGCAAGAGCTGTTCTCAAAGATCTACTGTTACGGTAAGTTCTTGCATAACTGTACTTTATCCCAGCATAACACCCACCCTTGAGGGCATTTTTCCTATTATACAATGGCTTGTTGTTATATATAAAAGAAAATAATTTTAAAGATTGTTTTTATTAGTGTGGAAAAATATTTTTGTTTCTTAAGTGGAGATGGGGGAGAGGAGATCCATAATGGCCATAATGATGGCACTAGACTTAGTGAACAGCAGGGATGTTCTGCCAGGATAACATCCTTGCTGTGATGGCCAACTGACCAATCAGAGCCCAGGATTCTTTCTTGCCATTGTATAATGTGCATAATACCCTTCTACTCTGAACCTTGTAAAAATTCTTGTCAGTTTAGGGCAGGTCAGTTGGGTGAGATAACCCTCGAAACCATATGTAACCTTATAAGATTTATAGTAGTCATGCATTTTGAGTATAGAAAGTTGACTGAGGTTGTGATTATTGTCCAAATCTTTAAGCCTTAGCTGAACGTCGGAGATGATCTTCCTCATAGGTCTAATATTGATCATGTGAAGGAGATGTCCTAGACCTGCTGGCATAAGAATCTTTAGTTTAAGCTGAATGAATGGGTGTTTAAATCCCAATGGTGCAAGTCTAATGCTTTCCTCCAGGCACATTCTAGGGTGAACATAGAAGTTGACGGCAGATAAGGACCACAAGGCCCATGCAGTCTGCCCATTTCTTTTTCTACCTTATGAATGTGCCATTGGCCTTTGTTCTGTCAATGGCCTATCTATTCATACTCATCTGTATTTCTCCCTTAGCCTGTCCCATACCTGTTTTAAGCCCTACACTGTATTCATATCCACCACTTCCTGAGGTAGGCTGTTCATGCGTCTCACCCTTTCTGTGAAAAAGAACTTCCTCACATTACCCTCCTCCCTATAATCTCATGCTGTGTCCTCTTGTCCTGCTATTTTTCTTATATTGAAACATGTTACTCTTTCACCTTGTTAATGATTTTCCGTCAGTAGGAAGGTCTTAAGCAGAAAAATAATTTGTCATTCATTAATTAATGATGATAAGGATTGCTGTCCCAACTCTAACTTGAGAATACAGTTCGGTGTACCTTGAGGTAACATTAGAATATATTTGTATGTTTTATAAAGAATAGTATCCAGCAAACAAGTATTAGAATGGCCTCATACTTCAGCCACATAGATTATACTTGCTATGATTTTAGTATTTATTACTCTCAGAATGCCTCTAACAGAGGATTTCCTCACTTTGGCTTAAAAAATGTTTTAAAAGCATGTATAGAAGAGGCCATTTTATTTTGTACCCATTCCAGATGTTTTGTCCAAGATGCAGTGTACGTAAATCTGACTCACAAGTCATCATAGCAGTTTGCTAATTCTGTATCTTTCCCATTCATCTTAAACTTAGCTGGATTCCTGGTATCATTTCCAAAAATCACAATGTTAGTTTTAGATAGATTAATTTTAAGTTTCCTTTGTTTACACAGAGACTCAGAGGCACAACTTTCTCCTATGACCCAGTGCTGAGGTTGAAAAAAACACTTAAGTCATCCGTATAAAGAGTTATCAATTCTGCAGTTGTTAATCTTAGGAGCATGAAATTGCAGATCAGTAATTTGTGTCAAAATCATATTAATGTAAATATTAAACAACGTCGGTGCTAAGATGCATCCCTGTCTGACTCTCACATTCATATGTATTCTGTCAGTTACATGCCTATATTAATTATACTGGATTCTGGCCCAGGTGTTCTCATGCAGTCTGAGGATATCTAACAAAGTCTCATCCAGATTCAGATCTGTGAGAGTGCCCCAAAGTATTTTTCTGCTGATACTGTCGATTGCTGATGAGAAGTTCACAAAACAACAGAATAGCCTACTTTTCCTGATCTTAACATATTTCCAGATCAGGTGTTTTAAAACATAGCAGTGCTGCACTGTTGATTGTTCTTCCAAATCCATTCTGGAATTCATGGAGGATGAAATTCTCTTAAGAATTGTTCTAGGTAGATTACTGGATTGGGCTTGAGAAATTTTTTTGGGATACATCGATGAGGCTAATAGGCCTATACATTTTAGGATTGTTCAGATCTTCTTTTTTGAATATTGGAAATATAATACTGGCTGTCCAACTAGAAGGGAATTTCGAATTTTGAATGAAACTATTAAATGTGGCAGTCAGAAATGGGACCCACCAGTATTGAAATGATTTATAGAGATCACCTACGATTCTGTCAGGTCCTGGAGCCTTATGGGACTTCAATGAGTTTAGGGCCAAGTTAATTTAGTTTGTGTGATTTTAGTAGGCCTGGGATAAATTATTCTATTCATTTGTTTAGGACCATAATCGGTACCCATGTCTTCTTCATCCTGAGAATAATAAAGCTCTCAGAAATATGAGATCCAGACTTCTGGGGTAATATGCTGTTCTATCTTAGTGGAGTATTTGTTAAATCCTTGAGTGATAATTCTCCAAAACTGTCTGCCATCCTTATCAGAGACTGCCTTCTTTCATCTTCTGATGTTTTCTTATATCTTTCTCTTTCCTTTTTCAAGAGAATATGATCTGAAACTTTTTTATTCCTTTTTTACCCTGTACCACCGGAGTGTTTTACCAAACATTCTTTTAGCATTCCTGCATCTGGTATTGAACCATGATTGTATGTGGAAGCCTTGTTTAATATTCACTATCTTATTGGATATACATGGGGCCTCAGTAATGTGTGTCGTATTATCCCAAATCTTATAGCTGTTGAGAATTTGGGTATTTATAAGAATGAAATTATGTATATCATGGAGTTCTCCAGTATTCAGTAATTCCTCGAATTGAGTTTGGTATGTAGGTCCCCATTTGATCCTTTTTTCATTAATTATTTCTAAATTCTCTCCCAAGAGCACTTCCTCATGGCCAGAATTAACAAAAGGATTTTCTAGGTTTAATACCGAAGGGAAATGAGCGGATTCCAGGCGTTCTAATACCTGTAGTTTTGAAACTAATTTAACAGCTTCCAGGTTACCCCAGATAAAATCTGGAGTAAAGGCACCGTTAAATATCAGTTTTCTCGATATATCACCCTCAGTTCTCCCATTCAAAATACAAAAATTATTTTAGCGAGTCCTGCCAGTAAGTCTTTTCCTCTTTTGATCTTGAGTTTCCCTTCTGATCCACATTTTGGGATTAATTGCTGATGGGAAGAGGGAAAAATCCGAATAGAGTTCTTCAGAAAACCTTGAAGCTGTCCTAGCACACACACATGCACACAGTAGTACATACAGGATCTGAAACCATACCGCAACATTTAGTATGGCCAGAACTCAGGATAAACAAAAAACATTAAGTCATGATGCAGTAGAACTTGGTAGGTGAAAGTTCCTATACAGTTTTCTATTTATCCACCATATTTCTAGTCAGTTTGAAACCAAGTGCTCGTAAGAAACGATAATAATAATCTCTGATATTTCTGTGAATATCTTGCTTTGAAGTTTCCCAGCCAAAGACTGTGATAGTCCTACATAACCAGTCATAACTTTGTTTTTGGTCATACTTTTCAATTACCTTTACTATTTCTGATGAATCTTCCTTTACTGCCCGGTTCTCTTCCCCTTTGTCCCCATTTAAGTGAGATACAATAAAAGGAGAAAGGATCTCCCTCTCCTTGATCCAGCAGTCATCTGAGACTATGCTTCTAGGTACCAGAACTGGAAAGCTAACCACATATCCTTTTTTTCTTCAGTTGTACTATCTTCCCTAGGATATGCTCGGTAGTATCCCTAAGCGAACGGTATAGGAGCACGGAATCAGAATAGTCTGAATTAGGAGGTCTCATAGAATAGAGTTTTCTTTGACATTGTTCTGGTCAAGTTCAAAAGATGCAACATCCACTCAAGAAGCTTCTCTTCCTATTCATTTTCTAACCTCTGGACTCCCTTTACCTTGGTCAAATATTCTGCTTTCTTAGCACTTTGGATAGCATCGGAGCCTCCTTCAGCCCCCAGTATCTAAATTTGTGGGTGGGTTGCTAGTGATCTCAGTCTCCCTCATGCCCTATAGCTTGGGAGTCACTACTTGTTACTTCCTCATAGGAAAGTGAATCATACCTTTAGGATCTAAACAAGGTAGATCCACACCTGTCTTCTGATTCATCTTTAGAGTCCTATTTCCTATAACATCTTTTACTGGTGTATTTAGTTGTTTTGGTAGCTCTCTTGAGGCTTTATTTTTAGTTTTGGTCCTACATCCTACAATTTTTTGTTGCTGGGTTTGACTATTACAAGCTATAGAGTTCTTAGAAGCAACTGTGTCTGGGTTCTGCATACAACATAAGCAGACATTTTTATCAAATAGTGGGGGGAGCTGCACATGTATGCCTCTACTCAGCTTTCCTTTAGGTGTCCATCCCTCCATCTCAATATCAGAATGTTGTGCTTTTCTGGATTCAGTTATATTTTACAGGAGAACTTTATTAAGAAAAACATCTGATCTGAGATTACAGAGCTCATCTTTCAATACTGTAATATTTTCAAGAATTACAATGTCTGCATAGTGTAAATTTTTGATTTCCAACATTTGTTTAGAAATTGAAGAGCCTGCAGCAAACTCTCCTTATCTGAAAAATATTCCTCATCATAGGTAATTGTTTGTTTTTTGTTCCATAGCCATGGCTTTTGATTTAACATTATCTGTTCTTCGAAGAGTACCTTCTCTCAGTAAATCTCTATGGCTTGATTCCATCTTTTTAGGCCCTCAATGTTATACTCCTCTCCTATATTATTTCCTTCAGCTCTTGATTTTCTCCATTTGTCTGTTCCAATACTGGTGAATGCAGTGGGGGAGCACCTCCCAATACCATTATGAGATGAATCTGTAAATTTTGTTTAGAAGTTATGCCTGGAGTAGAGAGATTATCCGGGTGTGAATGGTTAAAGTAAGGGTCTGGGGAGAATTCTGAATCTCCAGAGTTTGACTTCTCCGAGTTACTTGCCCCCCTGCATTCGTGTTTCCCATTCATAGTGATCAACAGAATTCACTTCTGAGGCTTCTTGTGAGATCGTTGATCCAAAGACCATATTTATTGGGTCTCTAAGATTTGCTGGCTGGCTCGAGAGCCCATTCGAGAGAGAGAGAAGGGGGTGTGGAGAGATGTTTAGGAGCTAGCCCATTATCTGCTCATGTCTGTTATTTTAAGTTGTCTATTTTATTTTGGGTCCTTCTGGACAATGCAAGAATTATTTTCGGATGACTTGACACTAGGTTCCTGCTTTATAATTATATTCCTTTTCCGCTGCTTACTTTTGCTAATCCTGTGGGTTTTTTGGTTAATGCCCCCCTTAAAACTAAGTATGAATACAGGTTGGTGGCTATTTCATCGTCTCATCATCTTATTGTCAAACCATCTCACAAATCTATCTCCAACCCAAGTTTTCTCAAACCGAGACCTCAGAGGCCAAGTAGAAAAAGTCCAACACTGGTTTACAAAGGAGAAAAAGGAAAAACACAAAGTACTTCCAGCAATCGAGGATAACCGATAACCAAGTCTGTGTATGTAAAAATACAGTAATATCCAGTGACCAGCGGACTTTAGCACAATTCCTGTAGCAGATAGCAGTGGCCTCAGAGAAAGACATCACTGAAAATAGAAAAAAGAATGGGCCAGTGGAGGGCCAAGCCAAGGGACACAACCTTTAGATATACTTAAAAATTCAGCGATTTTGTAATGAAATATATAGGTGATACATGATGGGCATGAGTGGGATATATATAATAGTGTCACTTGCCCTTGTGATTCATGGATATCGAGTGAGATATCCATGAATCACTGGGCAGGAGGACAATATTTTACATATCCCACTCATAACCATCATGTGTTCGATTTATACAATAGGGTAGCTTTGTTACTTGTTGCTGAATTACATGTTTAAGTGATGAAAATTGTGTTATTTTATGTATAAGTGGTGCTCCATTGTAATGAGGCTGTTTTGGTGCTGCATAGTGAAGTTTTTTATGAATGGATGTTGTCTGTGTTGTGTGATTGGCTGTCATTGCGTGTGCTGAGTTTTCATTGGTTGATGTGTGTGAATCGGAGTAGAAATCCAGCTCATTGGTTGCCGCTTCTGATTGACAGTGGGATTTGCAGTTTGATTGGGTTGTGTTTGTGACTGGCCGTGTCTTTATTTAGAAGAACATTTCCGGGTGTGCAGCATGTCAGTATATGGTTACAGTGCTGGAAAGAACTTTATTTACTTTAAGGATGTGTTTTCGTATTTTATTTATTTATATGTGATGCTTGTGAGACTTTATTTTCACTTTGTGAACGGAGTCCTTTACATCTCTGGAATTCAGAGAATTTCACTGCGTGCTGCCTGTCAGGTAACAGTTTCTGCTCCGATTTGAGTCTGAGGACATCTGCTTAGCAGTCTGTATCCAGCTTGAATTGCAAGCAGCTCATAAATATTTTTCTTGCTCATTTACAGGGTCTGTTTTTTGTTCAGATTTCTTCGCCGTGAATGCTTCAGCATCGCACTGTAATATAGCGGTTTTCAGATACTCTTCCATGGCTTTCGATCCGTTGTACTGTGTTGCAATCTGCATAAATTTTGTGTCAATGAGTATTGTGTACTGTTTTACTACTCTGATTTATTGGTTTACTAGTACTATTATGTTTAATAGCAGCTGTGCAATCCACAGCACAGAAAACTCATTGTGCTTTTCTAAGGCTTTTATTATTGTAGCAGGTGAATTTAATTTCTTTTAGTTGCTAGGAAACAGAGCTGCCTGCACCTCTTACTCTTAGTGACATAGCAACTGTGGGAATATCAGTTGCTGACTAAGGAACTGTGTGTGTAAATGTAAATATCTACCACAGTTCCTATGTCAGCAACATTTATCTCACTCTTGTGAGAATACGTTTTTATCTGCAATGTTTATCAGCCATCTCTATTGTATAAATATATGAAGAATTCCAAGAGTAAAAAAAAAAAAAGGAAATAGCCGGACTAGAATTTGTGTAATCTGACTCGAGCAACTATAACAAATTAAATCAATAACATAAAATACAGTAGTACATTTTAGAACTTATTCTGCGCTTTGAAGAGGGCATGCATAGTATCCTGATTTGAGGTCAGCAATTTGTTTAGCCGCTTGTGTAAAACAGTTGTAGCTCTGGCCGCATAGAAAGACTTAAAGGTAAAGCCTGCATGCTGTAATCGAATTCTTTAAGAGGACTACGGCAAAATCTGGAAAAATTTCAAAACATACAGACAGACCCAGCTTTTCTTTTTAAATCTCGGTCAACTGAATCGGCTGGAATAGCAGTGTTTTAATCTCGCACCATCCAAACGCTGGATTCTGAGGCCAGAGGAGTAGAGTGTGTACTAGTTCGTGTTGAGCCATTGAGAGATAATATCATTATATACCTCTCAATAAGGCAGAGCAGTCTATCTCTTGGTAAAATAATCAGTTGAATAGTAGGATAGTCAGTCAGCCAATTTAATGACCAACTGAATTCTTGTACCAATTACTCTGACAAGGGAAGCTTAATGAAAGCTTAATCAAAGAACAGTGCCAGATATCTAAAATGAGGATTCTTATAACAGAAGTCTCAAGATGCTATGTGAGAGCCCAGCAGCACAAGACTTTCTGGAAACACGAGAGGTGTTGGTCGCTACTGCTGACCCTCTTTTCTTCTTGAATTCTGGTGCTCACTGTCGCTTTCTGATATCACAGTACAAAATAAAGCGTAGCCAATCAAAACACCCAGGCAACGGTGGCATACCTGTTGAAGAAAAAAGGTAAGCTTCAAACAACATGAAGTCTTGCTGTATTCTGACTAATTGCAGTGAGGTCCAACCTTCGAACTGCCCTGGAGATGAAAGAGTTAACTTTCCATGCCAGGCATGGAATGCTGAGCTCGAGCTCGGTTCAGACTCTGTCTATTGCTGTTTGAACTCAAACCGTCAGATTCTTTACTCCACCTCACTGAACAGTCGCTCCGGAGATTTCTCCTTTGCTCGGTTCAATTTGTCGGTTCAAGTACAGTTTTTCTCAGTTTTCAACCATGTTTAAACCGCAACCTATCGGTTCAGTCTCTGTCTGTGGTATTTGTGAGTACTAGATAGGTTTATATTGTTTCTCTTCTGTGTGGAACTTGTAAACGTATCATCGGTTCGGTTTGAACTGATCAGGTTGTTTAAAAATCTTTACTTCTACTTTTAGAGTGTGGTTACCGGTTCTTATCGGTTCTAAAAAACAGATTTTATTACGTCTTTTTCCACGACCTATAACATGGTCAGGAACCAATAAGTGTCTTGCCTGGCGGATTGCCATAAAAAGGGTAAGTTTTGTTTAGGACTGACCATGTCTGAGAAACCCAAAAGAAAAACCGGGCCCCACTGGGTTTCAACACTGTAGTGTGTGTGGGGAAGTCTTTGCTAAGGCTGAACCCCACGCCACCTGTGTTTATTGTCTGGGGTTTGACCACCTCGATTCAGACTGCCAGATTTGTAAAAATTTTCCTGCAGCTACCGTAGAAGAGAGTTGGTAGGCTCAGGGAAAGGGAGGCCAAAAAGTCCGCTGACCCGGATGGCCAGCCCGGTTCGGTTCAAACCGAACCAGAAGGAGTGCCCTCTGACCAGGGCGAAACTTCTTCGGGCAAAAGGAGGACCGATTCCGAGGAGTCGGTTCCGGTTAAGAGAACAAGAAGGGATAAATCAGCCGGTGTGAATCCAAAAGTTTCTTCTCCAACCGCTGATGAAATAGCCAAAGCAATAAAAATTGTTCAGTCGCTATCCCTGGTTCTGACCAAACCGGCACCATCAGGAAGGCACTTGGTTCGGCTGGTTCCACCGGTTCCCGGATTATGATTTGGAAGAATTTTATGAACCGGAGGAGGAGGAGGAAGGAGAGTATGAGGAAAGTGAATGTGATTATGAAAGTCTGGATGTGCCCATTGACCCGGACATCTCCCCAGACAGACCTTCAGGAGTGTCTCCTCCTAGGCTTTCTGAGTCCCCCTCCCATTTCATGTTTTACAAGAAAGTGGCTGAAGCCCTTCAGCTTCCTATGGAAGAAGCTGTGGATGACCAGGAGGAGCCTGACTATGTTGAAATGATGGATGTCCCAGAGTCCAGGAGGCTGTCTAGTCCCCTTCACAAGTCCTTTGGGAAACAGACAATAAAGATTTTAAAGACTCCTAATTCTATACCTCCTGTGGATAAGAGAATGGACAAGAGGTATATTCTTTCAGGCTCGGATACAGAGTTCCTTACCCAGCAATGCAGCCATGTTGGGGTAGTGCAGGCTGCTGCCTGTGATAAGGTAAATATACCCTTGGCTTCACACCCCCCAGATATGGACTCTAGGAGGATTGATGCCATGGCAAAGAAACAGTACATGTCAGCATCCTTGGGACTCAGGCAGGCCAATTATATGGCCTGTACAGCTAGATATCAGAAATCTAGATGGGACACTGTAATGGCTTTAGCTAAACAGGTCCCTGGCCAGCTTGCCAAGGAGCTGGAGCAGGTAGCTGCGGATGGTATTGAGGCATCCAAGGTGCAATTCCATGCTGCAGTGGACTCCAATGATGTTTCATCTAGAGTCATGGCTACATCTGTGGCTCTTCACAGGATGGCTTGGCTCAGATGTACTAGCCTGTCTTAGGATACCCAGACTAAGGCCGTGGATTTTCCTGTTGTGGGTAATTCTCTGTTCGGGGAGCAAACAGAGAACTACATGAAGAAAATGGATGAATACAGGACCACCTATAGGAGTGCTCCAGGTCAAGGAAAGGCAAGCCACCTCAGAGGCAGCATCCCAGGGGTAGGGGCATGCCTTTTCATAGGCCTTTCTACTAAGCCCAGGCCTCTTCTGCTTATGCCCAGAGGGGTTCTTTAGAATGAGAGGCAGACCGGCTCAAGCAGGCCTGCTTCCACCCTCAGCCTAAAGCCCCTGCCAAACAGGCACCCTGATGGGTTTGCCAGGGCCGATTGTCCACCACCTGTAGGGGCAGGCTGGCTTACTTTGTCCAGGACTGGATGTCTTTAACATTAGACAAATGGGTCCTGGAAGTAGTAAACCAGGGACTGGTTCTCGGCTTCAAAAATTTCCAAAGCTGAGAACCAGATCCTTTCAACCTGCAAATCCTTCAGAGGCACTTGCCCTAGAAGCAGAGGTCTCTTCCCTCTTGGCTCTCAGAGCTGTAGAAAGGGTTCCACCCCTACACAAAGGGAAAGGATTGTACTCTAGGTACTTCCTCACCTGCAAAAAGACAGGAGAATGGCGGCCCATCCTGGATCTCAGATATTTAAACAAGCACCTTTTAAAGCCAAAGTTCAAAATGGTGACTCGGGGAATAATCCTCCCCTCTTTAAGGCCAGGGGACTGGCTAGTCTCCCGGGACCTCAAGGATGCCTATTTCCATATTCTCATCAGAAGCTCCCATCGAAAATACCTCAGGTTCGAGCTGCCCTCAGGCCATTACCAATTCAGAGCAATGCCCTTCGGCCTAACCTCTGCTCCAAGGGTGTTCACAAAATGCCTGGCAGTAGTAGTTGCTTTCCTAAAAAGGAAAAGGATTTCCATCTTCCCATACCTGGACGACTGGCTCATAGTAGGCCAGTCCCCAGACCAAGTCAAGTCACACCTTCGGATAACTCAGCAACTGCTCACTTCTCTAGGTTTCCTTCTGAATCTTTCAAAGTCAGTTCTAGAGCCTGTGCAGCTCCTCACCTTCATAGGCACAGAGCTAGATACAGAAAAGGTAAGAGCCTTCCTTCCCTGGACAGGGCAAGACCCTTATCACACTGGCCTCTTCATTCACCCTACAGGTGTCTCGACCAGCAAGGCATTTTCTGCAGCTCCTGGGCACATGGCTGCTTCTACAGCAGTGGTGCAGGGAGCAAGATTTCAGATGAGGGACATTCAGTTCCACTTGAGAGCCTTTTGGTCTCAGAAAAGGATCTCTGACCAAACTGATCCCAGTGACTGAACCCTGATCCAGGCTTTGCAGTGGTGGCATGATCAGGACAATCTAAGACAGGAGTTCCTTTGTCACTCAGTCTCACTCTTTAATCCTTACTACAGATGCCTCCCTCTTGGGGTGGGGGGCTCACTTGGGAGACCTGACCACCCAAGGGCTGTGGTCTCCTCAGGAATCTCTGCTTCACATCAGTCTATTAGAACTCAGAACAGTATTTCTAGCACTTCAAGCTTTTTCCAAGTCTGTTCAGAACAAAGTAGTTCAGATCAGGACAGACAATACCACCACAATGTGGTATATCAGCAAGCAAGGTGGCACTCTGTCTACGGCCTTGTGCACGGAAGTAATGAAGTTGTGGTCTTTGGCCTATTCCCTGAACACATCTCTTACAGCAGTACACCTCACAGGCAAGGACAATATCCTGGCAGATGCCCTCAGCAGGATATCTCAGGGCCATCAAGGGTCACTGATCCCTGGTTTTGGAGGTGATCTTCTCAGATGGGCACCCCACAGATAGATCTTTTGCAGCCCCAGACAATCACCAACTTCCCCTCTTTTGCTGCAGGCCCCAGTGTTGGGCTCAGTCCCCCTGGATGCCCTGGTTCTCAATTGGGAAGAGAAATTCCTGTATGCTTTCCCCCCTTCCCTCTCCTGTTCAAAGTGCTAGTCAAAATCAGGTCTCAACCCTGCAAGGTGATTCTGATTGCTCCAGACTGGGCCAGACAACCGTGGTACCCTCTCCTGTTGTCCTTAGCAGTCCACCTTCCCTTGTCTCTTCCCAGGAATTACAACCTGTTAACCTGTGCTCAGGGGAGGGTTTGGTACCCGAATCTCAAATCTCTCAATCTCAAGGCCTGGCTCTTGAAGAGTTAGAGTTTGCTGATTTACACCTCTCTCAAGGTGTTATGGATATCCTAAAGGCTTCTCGGAAGCCTTCCACCAGAACCACTTATAATTCCAAATGGAAAAGATTCTCCATATGGTGCTCTGGGAAGCATATTTCTCCAGAGTCTGCTGGCCTGCCCACAGTCCTTGACTATATGGTTCATCTGAATAGCTTGGGACTCAGACCAGCTACACTAAGAGTGCATCTGGCAGCTGTCTCTGCTTTTCTTTCAGCAGGTAAGCCTTCTTCCCTTTCAGCTCATCCTGTATTCTCCAAGTTTTTCAAGGGATTGCTTCATACCAATCCGCCATTCAGGGACCCTGCCCCTGCTTGGGACCTTAATGTTTGCATTGCTCAGCTTATGCAACCCCCTTTTGAGCCTTTGTCCTCAGCAGAGCTTAAGTACTTGACTTGGAAAACTGTTTTCTTGGTGGCCATCACTTCTGCCAGGCGCATAAGCGAGTTACAAGCCCTGTCAGTGGAGCCTGATTTTTATCTCTTTCCATAGAGATAAGTTGGTCCTCAGGACTAACAGGAAGTTTTACCTAAGGTGGTTTCAGACTTCCACCTTAACCAGTCCATGTCTCTTCCTGTGTTCTTCACTGACCATTCCTCCTCTGGTGAGAGGAGGCTGCACAGTTTGATGTGAAAGAGCCCTTAGCTACTACATAGAGCGCACTAAGGGTCACAGGTTTGACTCCTCCAACTGTTCCTCACTTATGGTGAGGTTGGTAAGGAAAACCTGTCACTAAAGATCCATTGCCAGGTGGATTGTCTCTTGCATTCAATTTTGCTATGAAAACTAGGTAGGATTCCACCCTCAGGCCTGAGGGCTCACTCTACCAGAGGTACAGCTGCTTCCTGGCTGCTGCCAGGATATTCTATCTTAGAGATATGTCGAGCAGCTACCTGGAAAACAGTTCACACTTTTACCAAGCATTACTCTCTGGATATCCAGGCTAGAAGTGATGCTCGGTTTGGCACAGCAGTGCTTCAGAGCCTATTTCCTAAGTGGGTTCTGTCCCTCCTCCATGGATGTACTGCTTGGTAGTCTGCAATTTGTCAGAATGCAGCAAGACTTCACGTTGTTTGAAGAAAAAATTACTCACCTTAGTAATGTTGTTTCTTCTAATGGAGTCTTGCTGTATTCTGACCTCCCCGCCTTCCCCTCTCAGAACCTTTGTTTTTGGGATGTGGGTGGGCAGTAGCAGTGTTGGCACTCAGGAGGTTCCCCACCTTTTTATTATCACCCCTTTTTTCTTTGGGTGAATGGGTGTTGTGTGTATTTCATTTTTGGGTTTCTGACTTGAGTCTTTGTTTTGGGACCAAAAATCTGTTTATTATAATTAGTAGCCAGTTGGCTAGTGTAGGTTTACAGCTTCCACACAGGACACTCAGTGAGTTTAGCTCAGAAGATCTGACGGTTTGAGTTCAAACAGCAACAGACTGAGTCTCAACTGAGCTCGAGCTTCATGCTCCATGCCTGGCATGGAAAGTTAACTCTTTCATCTCCGGGGCAGTTCGAAGGTTGGACCTCACTGCAATTTGTCAGAATACAGCAAGACTCCATTAGAAGAAACAACATTACTAAGGTGAGTAATTTTTTCTTCTCGAACGCCCTACTGGAGACCTACTCCACGACCTACTGGAAACCTACTCCTCAGTGTCTCTAGTGTACAGCTGTGCAGTCTCCCCAAATCACGACGTGCCGCCTGACCGTGTCTCCGTCTCAACTTCTGAACCCCCTCCAGGGCAGCTCAAACCAGCAGGCTGATTTGCAGTAGAAAAGCACAGTGAGGGATCCCTTGGAAGCAACAACATTACTATGGTGAGATGATCTTCTTTGAGATACAACTCTTGCAGCAGGTTACACCATTAGGACTGAAGCCGGCAGGCGTGGGGACCCACGGAAATTTTCTAGCTAGCAGTCTTCAGCGGGACCGCCTCCAACGTCTGTCCCGCCGACGCCGGGCATAGTACATAAGGAGGCGGTCCCACCAATCCCTCACGTTCTTTTTCCCTCCGACTTTGCTTATCTCGACTTCATCGGTTTAGTCTAGTGCTGACGCACCAAGAAATCTATTCCAAACTATCCAAAACTTCGGAGGAAAACCCTTTTCCAGCCATTCCTTCGTCTGATGTCCTCCCCAACTTCAGTGGAGGGCCATTCTTTGAAGTGTGCCTGTGGGAAGCAGATTCCTTTTAAATACCCTCATTCGGCCTGCGTTTGGTGCCTGGGCCCGGATCACGACACCCAGGCTTGCTCCTTCTGCCAGGGCTTTAACTGCCGAATGAGAATCCGACGACAGAAGGCTCTCCAGGCTTTCCTTCTTGAAGAAACGCTTAAGGCCATGGAACCTTCCTTCAGAGGGGAATCTTTGGGGGAAGTCGCACAGGCACCACGAGAAGCACCGGGAGAAGGTGAGACCCAGATCTCCCTCCAGGGCCTCGGACTCCCGCAGCTCCGGCTCCAGGTTGGACCACTCCCCGTCTAGAGCCGACTCTCAGCCTCCCCCGGTCGTGGTCAAATCAACCAGTGGTTCTTCGACTCTGCGGCCTGCCAAGGCCTTGTCCAGGTCAGGGGAGTATCACAAGTCCTCGTCCCGGCACTCTGTCCCCGACGTCTGGTCAGTCTCCCTGCTGCCACCACCCCAACGCAAGACCAAGGAGCTGACCTCCCTCAAGCGGACGTCTTATCCGACGTTGGCCCACCCGACGTCTGCCAAGGTACACAAACACTCCCGAGAACCGGCGGCAGTTCGTCACCCGTTGCCGGTCAGGCACTCACCCCCAGGATGCCGGCGGGGGGACCGACGTCCGATATCGCAGCCAGAAGGACCATACCGCCACCTGCCGACGTCGGTCAAGAGCTGCTGTCGGAGGAGGAGGAGGAGTCTACTCAGCCCGAAGGCCAGGCGAGACGATTTCGGACCTGCCGAGCTCCCACGGGAGCCCTCTCCAGAACCTGAGACCCCCGGGGAGCTGATGCCCGGCCCCTGACGACAGACCACCGGCGCCTGGTCCGTCGTAGGGCCTAAACTTGGCAGAAGTGAAGGAGCTTTTTACTTTCTGGTGGGACACCATCAAAAAGGATGTGGTCGCCACGCACCTTCCTCCTGCACCCGCGGCACCACCAACACCTGCGCCCCCTCCTTCACCAAAAGGGGCAGCAGGCTGAGTACCTTCCCCCCCCAGGAGCCAGCAGCACCTCCTAGGGGCAGATCTACAGAAAAGAGAAGGCCTCCGTCAAGATCCTCTTCACGGTCACACAGCTCCAAGAGACCCAGAAGACGTCGGTATTCACCGTTCACGGAGGATTCCGGATCTGACCTCTCCGAATGCTCCAGGTCTCCTTCTCCAATTAGCATCCCTTCTCCAGACCCACGTGACTCTCCCAGGTCTCCTCCGGATGACCCTCGTTCGCCGAGATAATGAGACACATCCAAGAGAACATGGGATGGGATGGAGGAACTCACCGAAGACTACGCTTTGCCCGCTGCCTTCGCAAAAGATCCCAAGCCTGTGTTAGTACCACCCTTGGTGGACACTTTCGTGGGCGTCACCAAGGCAGCGTGGGCGATCACATTCGACCCGGCAATGCTGAAGAAGGCTGACCGCCTGTACAAGGCCCCAAGGAGGACTAGTACCTGGCTAATCATCCTCTGGCCGACTCCTGGTCATTACAGCTTCATGACTGGTCTCAGAAACCGCAGTATCTGAGCACACAGCCACCGACCCGGAGTCCAAGCAGTTGGACGTGCTGGGCAGGCACACTACGCTGCCGCACTTGCGCCATTAGATCACTGAATTACCTTACCCATAGTTTCAGTTCCAGAACGCTGTGGGAACGGGCAGGAACTGGTGGAGAAATTGCCAGACGGTGGCCAAAGGAGGAACTCCTCCAGCTCCTCCGCACGGTTTAGACTTGGGGACCCAGGTGCTCCGGAACACGCACGACTCAGCGGACTCTTCGCCAGAGCGGCAGCTTCAGGCTGATGTCTCCGGAGACACTCTTGGCTCTGTGTTCCGGTTCACCCCGATGTCCAGAAAACATTATGGACGCCCTTTTCATGGCGAGTTTGTTTGGTGATGCCTAGGAAAAGGTCATCACCAAATTACAGGAAGCTGGAAGGCTGCTAGATCTGTCCAAGCCATGTACAGATCTAGACTCTGTTCCTTTGTAGGAACCAGAGTTGTTTTCGCAGCCGACCCAGAGGCAACAACCTCTGCTCTGGCCAGCAACAGAGGGGCTCCTTCTCCCGGAAAGCCCAGGCCAAGACGTCCTCAGGAAGAGGCCAACATGCTACCAAGTCGGCCCAACCTGCAAAACCCTCTGCTGCCACAGCATGACTCCTTTCCGGCCCCCGCCCCTCCTCAGGGTCAACAGGAAACAAAGGTTGGGGGTCGCATCGCAGACCACCTGCCAGCCGGTGGCCGTCGATCACCACCGACAGGTGGGTGCTACAGTAGGTCGAAAAAGGCCACTATATAGAATTCGTAGACAAGGCCTCCTCTGCTCTCCAGTTATTCGGGTCAGCACGCTCTGCTCATAAGGCAGGAAGTGCTCATGCTTCTACAGACAGAAGCTTTGGAGCATGTGCCAGGGAACCAGAGAGGAGCAGGTTATTATTCACACTTCTTCCTGATTCCAAAGAAAACAGGGGACCTCCGTCCAATCTTGGACCTCAGTGACCTCAATATGTCGGTCGTTTACAAGCGCTTCCGCATGGTGACCCTCCCGGGACTAATCCCCATGCTGAAGAAGGATGCCTTCTTGGCGTCCCTAGACATGCAGGACGCCTACCTGCATGTGCCTATCACTCAGGCGCACAGGAGGTTCCTGCGCTTCGAGTTTCTCGGTTGCCACTATCAGTTCCGAGCACTTCTTTTCGGGCTGTCATCAGCACCCAGGGTATTCACCAAGTGCATGGCAGTTGTGTCAGCGTCTCTGAGGAGGCAGGGCCACTACATGTTCCCGTACCTGGACGACTGGCTTCTCATGGCCTCCTCCAAGGAGGCATTGCTATTTTCCATTTAGCATACCCAGGCTGTCTTTCAGTCTCTGGGCATCCTAATCAACTACGAGAAGTCTCTCCTGGTACCATCTCAGAAGCTGCAGTTCATAGGGGCAGTTCTGGACACCATCAAGGGTCTTCCTGAAGACAGAGTGGAACGACATATGATCCCTCATAAGGGATCTGTCAGCTAAGAAGACCATTCCGCCAGACTGGTCCTTTGCCTGCTTGGACACATAGCTGCGGCCATTCCAACAGTCCCGATGGCAAGACTCCACATGCGGGTAACCCAGTGGATGTTAAGGGTGCAGTGGGACCAAAGGCAAGACCATCTGCAGCATCCAGTCAGAATCACGAAGACTGTGGTTCGGGACTGGCAATGGTGGCTACATCCGGGAACCCTCTCCGTGGGGGTTTCTTTCACAGCGCCGTCCCCGGTGATAACACTCTCCACAGATGCCTCAGGGCTGGGGTGGGGAGCGCACTTGAATGGGGTGAGGTCTCGGAGAACATGGACTACCTAGGAATCTCATCTCTATATCAATATATTGGAGATGAGGGCGGTCCTTTTTGCCCTGCAAGCCTTTCAGTCGGAGATTCTACCGAGTACTCTCCTGTTACAAACAGACAATACTGCGGTGATGTATTACCTCAACAAGCAAGGAGGCACACACTCCTACCCCGTTTGCAGGGAGGCCATGAGGGTGTGGGAGTGGGTAATACGACACGGTGCAAACCTCATTGTAGTTCACGTTCCTGGGGTGGACAACACTGTCGCAGACAGCCTGAGTCGTTCCCAGGCTAGAGTCCACGAGTGGGAACTTCTACAGGAGGTGGCACAGGATCTGTTCCACAGATGGGACACTCCAGAATTATACCTATTCGCCTCCCCATCCAATGCAAAACTGCCCAATTTTTGCTCGCTAGATCCAGGGCCTGGTGTCTTCTGGTGAGATGCGTTGTCCCTCTCCTGGGCGGGCTGATTCCTTTACACCTTCCCTCCTTTCCTGTTGATCTAGAGAGTTCTTCTCAAACTTCGCAGGGAGCATGCAACGCTTATTTTGATAGCGCCTCTTTGGCCCAGGCAAATTTGATTCCCGCTTCTGAGTCAGTTATCCCGGGAACCTCCGCTTCCTTTTCCAATCAGCTCCCACCTGTTGTCTCAGGAGGAGGGTTTACTAGTCCACCCGGACTTACATTCACTGAACCTGCATGTCTGGCTCCTAGAGACACAGCCATGTTACGACACGGGGTCGTGCAAGGGATGGCAGAGGTTCTTTCTGCTGCCAGAAAACCGGTGACACATGCAACATACGCCATGAAGTGGCGCAGGTTTTGCCTGTGGTCTCAAGCACTTGGTTTCTCGCCCCTTAGTCTGTCCTGAGAAGCTGGTTCTGGAGTACTTGCTTTTCCTCTTTCAATCCGGGCTAGCTTACTCCTCGATCAAAGTGCACCTTTGTGCAATCTCAGCTTATCATGCCCCCATAGGCCACTGCATGGTGGCCCAGCTGGATACTACCTGTGCCTTTTTAAGGGGGGTCCTTCACCTTAGGCCGCCCATTAAGGATCCCGTCTCTCCTTGGGATTTACCCTTTGTCCTGGAGCAGCTCACGCTCACCTTTTTGAACCTGCTTCTAGGATTGCGGCTACGCTTTTTGTCGAGGAAAACGTTGTTTTTAGTTGCTGTTACTTTGACGAGAAGAATCTCCGAATTACATGCTCTCATGTGCAAGGAGCCTTATTTAATTTTTCATCAGGACAGGGTGTCCCTGAGGACGAATCCTAGGTTCCTGCCTAAGGTGGTTTCAGCCCTTACTCTTAACCAGGACATTGATTTACCAGTGTACTTTCCTAAGTACGCCAATCGAGGAGAAGCACTGCTTCATACTCTGGACGTTCACAGGTGTCTCAGATATTATTTGACTAGAACCAAACAGCACCGGAAAACGGAGCAGCTGTTCGTTTCCTTTGCTGAGAGGATGAAAGGGGCCCCAGTCTCGAAACAGATCCTTTCACGCTGGCTCATTCAGTGTATTTCGTTTTGTTACGACAAACGTAAGAAACCCTTACCAGGAGTGGTCAAGGGCCATTCTACAAGAGGAGTGCTACCTCCTTGCAGTGCTGAAGAACGTGTCTATATGTGCTGCAGCCACCTGGAGTTCGGTGCACACTTTATCAGGCATTATAGCCTGGATATCGCCTCAAAGAAGAGCTGGTTTCAGCCTAGTCGTTCTTCAAGTTTCTGTCACTTAGGCCCAGGGTGGGCCTCATGTTTTGTAGTCTTGCCTCCTCCTGATGGCTTTTTCAAAGGCGCCATTGCTTGGGAATCAGTCCTAATGGTGTAATCTGCTGCAAGAGCTGTATCTCGAAGAAGATAGCACAGTTACGTAAGAACTTACCGTAACAGTAGATCTTCGAGAACAGCTTCTGCAGCAGATACCTTCCCACCACCATTCCCTCTTGAGGGAAGTAGGTTCCAGCCTAACACTATCCTTAGACTGGAAAGGTCGGTTCTTCGCTTTGACCATCTGATGGCGGATCCTGGTCTCCCTTCTGGATGTCATCCAGCGGCCGGAAGTCTCCGGCGGGAGAACTGGGGATTCGGGCGGGACCACCTCCTTATGTACTACGCCTGACGTCGGAGGCAGTCCCCGCTGAAGACTCCTAGCTAGAAAATTTCTGTGGGATCCTGACGCCTGCCGGCTTCAGTCCTAATGGTGTAACCTGCTGCAAGAGCTGTTCTCGAAGATCTACTGTTACGGTAAATTCTTACGTAAGTGTACTTTTTCTTACTATCAACTGACAATACTGTAATGTTCCTAATATTAAAACTACAAATCTTTATGGAATTAATATTTGTGCTAATCACTCTAGTTTATAAATGTATTTCTGTCCTAATGGTAATAACGCTTCACACACATAAAAATATGCTTATTCACCTTGTAAGTTGCTTTTGCAGTAATAGGTTCATAGGTTACGGATTCAAGTTAATTAGCTTGTAGGCCATCAATAGACTTGCCACTAACAGTGGATGTATCCTAATTTTTCATCCCCCGTGTAAAAATCTAGCTGGTGTTTAAAAGCGGCCATGTTAGGTACTCGCACAACATTTTCTGGCAAGCCATTCCACATATTCACCACCCTCTGGCTGAACCAGTGCCTCTTTTGTAGTCCTGTATGATTCCCTTTAGCTGATACAGATGTCCTTAATACTCTACCGATACTCCCAAAATTGCCTCATCTTGGATAGCTCTATATACATAACATAAATTGCCTCTTATTTTATAATATCCCATAGAGTACATACCCAGTAATGTAGCCCATGTATATATCTCTGATGCATTTCCTAATAAACTGCCTTTTAAGGACACCTAAAGAAGCACTGGGGGGTGGGGGGGCATCATATTACAGATGCTCCTGTGTACAATAGAGTGAGTGATGTTGAATTAAATCATCTTAATAGTTAAATTTATTTTGCAGTTTTAATGTTTTCATCATGTTTGGAAATGTCCTTGAAATTTGAACAGTTTTGAAAAGCTGTGCTGCCGAACAACCACTCTGCTCACAAAATGGCACCAGCATCATACACGATGACCTCTCCAGAAGGAGTCCACGCTGCTTGCTATAGAAAAAGCTGTAGGCATTGCTTTGAAATGCTGTATATTGGCACACTATGTAATGGTCAGTATGTGCAACCCGTTTACATTTCTGGGGAATTTTCAAACATGACAGAATAGCATTAGAACTGCAAAATATGGGTAAATACTATAAAGATTTAATTCAGCATCACCTACTCTAATGTTATACGGAAGCTTTTGCAGCACGATTGAACCCCCAAATGCTTGTTTAGGTGTCCTTTAAATAAGCACTTATGCCACTTTATTTCACCACATAAACTAAACATCTAAAATATGTTCCTGAGGCTTGTATTTCACTGCCATCAACTTTCATTCTCAAATTCTTTCTAAACACCAATGATGTGAGCTTTATATAATTGATCAATCCCACTATGCAATGACGCACATATAATTATAGCTGCTAATATTTTATATTTTATTATTCAGTCTGGGTTGTGACTGGAAATGGTCCTCTGGATCAGTGCACTTACCCAGTTATCAAAGACATAAATAAAGAAGTATAATTGCAAACGTAACTGTTCCGCATTCATATTAACATATTTAAGTTAATGATGTGTTCTTTCTTCATTATAAAATAAATGTGATCTTTTCTGTGTCAGTCTTCACCATTTATCACAGTTGGGTATGTGGCCGGAGGTTGCGAACTCGCGGGAGCTTTTTTTTTTTTTTCTTGAATGACAGCAAGAGCAGACGCACCACTGCAGACCTCAAGGCAGACACACTGCATGGCGCCTGCTGGTTGGCTGTTAGCCGTCACGCCCCGCCCACCTGCCAGTTCTTAATCTCCCGACATAGAGGTCGCACCTCGTGAGGAGCTCCAGGCAACTACGCACTTCGGACCTAGTCTTCGTCTGTCGACGCAGATCTACCTGCCTGTTCTGTTTCGCCCTACTCAACGCCGCTGTTTGAAAAGATTGTTCCTTTACTGTTTTCAGCAATGTCGAGTCTGTTTTTTCATTGTTTTTGGTCGATCATGTCTAAGTCGGAGGGCATAAAGTCACTTAGAGCGGGGCGGCCTCCCATGCGTCGGTGCCCGTGCAACCTCAAGTATTCCATTACCGACCCAGCATGATCATTGCCTTACGTGCCTTGGCCCGCTTCACGACATGGATTTGTGCGACACCTGTCTCTGGATTGTCGTGTCATGGAAAGCTGGACGAGCTCTGCCGACTTTCGGGGGATGGGTGCGCACTCGTCTGGCCAAGCTGTGGTCTCTCAGCCTTTGTTCGGATCCTCCCAGGTCTGTCTGGACTGCGGAGGAGGAGATTCTGCTTCTTGTAGCCTTGCCATGGCAGAAGCCCCTTCCTCGGTGCAGGAGGCCCAGTCTGTTCCCCTGAGGGTGGGCGGGAGGCACCGCTCTGGCAATCACCCTTTCGCGGGCTGAAGGCTCCTCTGGTGTCATTTCCTTGGGCTGGTGATGGCGGCGAGGTCGACGCCGGTCTGCTGCTCAGTGCCATCTCTGCTGTCTACGCTGGTTGTGACGCGGATAGAGCTGGCGGCGCTGTGGGAAGTTCTACGGCTCCATCTTCGACCGTTACTGGTCTCGGCGCTGAGGCTGGGGACGGCGCCGTGTCTAGCTCTGGCGTCGCTTGTGGTGCCATGGGAGGTGTCGCTGACGGCACCAAGGGGCTGTCAATGTCGCTATTGGTGCCTTCCTGACCCGCGCGCTGTTTGGCGGTGTCAGGTGACTGGGCGCCTATGGCTGACATCGGCCCGTTCTGCTGCTTCTCTGCACAGTCTCTTCCTCTGGCGCTGTTCGTGGTGCCGTGGGGGAGTTCGGTGCCAACTGTGGTGTGGACAAGCGGACTGGCACCCTCCCCAGTCCAGACAGGAGCAGGCATCCTCACTGCCTGGCAGCAGACTTCAGTCTCTACCTCTTCGGAGGTGGACTTCAGCCCCATGGATACTCAAGTAGTTACTTCGCTGACCAGAACCAGCCTCCTTCTGAGGAGCGGGTGGTAGCCCGAAGTCTGGGGTCAGGGGTGCTGACCAGCAGGCAGTGGTCCAGGACAATATTGCCCTGCAACCTAGGCTTGAAGGGTTTTCTGCCCCCTCAGTTGGGTTGCCCCCTTATGTGGTGTGCCTGGATTGCCCAACTTTAGGGCCGACCAGACCACCCTTTGGAGAGGAGGGTGCTACTCCCTGGGTGGTCTCCTTGGGGACATACCAGGATTTCCAGCTGCCCAGGCTGGTGTTTGTGAGGCGAAGGGCTCTTTTGGACTCAGAGGGGTCGAGGGGTTAGGGATCAATGCGGCGGCCCTTCTTTGGGACCCACCTGGGTTCGGGTAGGGGTCCTTCCTTCTCAGTCTCCTTGAGATGGCCCTGGTCTTTGTAGGGAAGAGAATATCCTTCTGGGTTTACATGGCCCTGGTCACCTCACAGGGAATTCTTCAGGGCACGGTCTAGGCAGTTCCAGCATGGTTGATCAACTGTCTGCTTTGGGCTTCCAGGAACTTCTCCTTCCTTAGAGGTTTCCAGTGCGCTCTCTTGCCTGGACAGAGGACAGTCCTCTTCTGTTCTGGACCTAGCCCTTATTCCTCTGTCACCATCTCCCGCTCTCCCAGGCATTCGTGGTCCTATGTTACCTCTCTCCTGGGAACAGTTCATGGGTGCGGATGTTCCACCCTCCCCCTGAGCAGCCAACCTCTGGATCTCCAAGGTCTTCCACTTCCTCATCCTCCTCTTCTGGGGGAGAGGAGCCTTCTGTCCACATCTCCCCTGCTGCTGATCTCGCTGAGTATCAGCGTTTCTTCATGAGGATGATGGAAGACCTGCGTATCACCCCACCCACTCCTCAGCACAATCCGGAGTATTTGACGATGCCTTTTTAGACGACTTCAGTCGTGCCACCCTTGTGGTGCCCGCTGGCCTGCTCCTTTCCAGGAGGCGCCATTATGTTCTGGCAAAGACCTTTCGGAGTCCCAGCCCCTAGGGATCTGAGCCAAAGGTATTGTGCCCCACCCTCCGGAGTCTCCAGGTCGTATGCCTCATCCTCAGTCAGGACTGAACAGCTGGACACCGCCAGTGGGCTTTGCACCCTCCACCATGACTGGCCCCCAGATCAAGATTCCACAGATTTTGACTTCTGAGGGAGGAGGACCTTCTACTTGGCACGGTTGTTACTGTCAGTTTCTACTCATCAGGCCCACTATGCTGCCTATGACAGGACCTGTGGTCCAGGCTAGGTCAACTCCTAGCCTCCTTGCCTGATTCAAAAGTAACCAGACAAGACATTGCACTCTGTGCACGTGGCCTGGAGCTAATAAGGCACCAAGCGAGGGCATCTTACGATGCCAACGAGGTAGTTTCCGGGGTCTTAGGGACAGCGATCTGCACTAGGTGGACGGCATGGCTACGTCTTTTCTGGTTGTCACCCTTGGCCCGGCATAGGGTGATTTCCTCCGCTCACCGGAGAACCCTCCTTTTCTCCCGTAGAGTGAGGCGGTGTCTGTCGGGGCAACCTCCTGCCTCTCAGGGGGGATCCCCAGCTCCCTCTCCCCAGTCTCTGGCCTCGCCGGGCCCGTAAGGGTTCTCCCTCCCAGTGTTTTTGTCCCCCTCTGGGAGCTAAGGGACTCAGTCCTTTAGGGTCTGGGGCCCCTTCGGGAGGCTCGGTACTCACCCAACTGTGATGAATGGTGAAGACTGACACAGATGAGATATATGAAAATTACGCACCTACTGTAATTCTTGATCTTTCTGTGTATCTTCACCATTCATCACAAATCCCACCCTCCATCCCTCTGGGGTTCAGTCTCTGGTCCTTCTCCTCTGTGCTTTTTCTGCCCCCCCCCTTCCTGCTGGTAAGGAGTGGGAGACCCTCTGACACGCAGGGATGTTTTTCCTACAGCCTTTGACCGGGGTTGTTTTTTCCTCATTACCTTTGGCTCCCACCCTTTCAGGGTGCGTGTGGAGGACTGCCTCCTGTCTCCTTCCTTTAACACTTGTCCTTTGGGACTATCCATTTGCTTCTTTAGAGATGGGGTCCCCCCTTATTTTTGGTTGGATAGGTGAGAAGACATCCCTTGGTTCCTGGTCCCCCCTCCCCTCTTATCCACGACTCTAAAGGTCATTCTTGCTGGAGTACGTCTTAGTCAAACTTCTGTGCCTTGAATCTTGCCAACCTTGCCAGGCTTCTGACTACTCCTGAGCAGTCATCCATCTAAGAGCCAGGAGACCAGACCGCGAGCCCTGGTTTGTCCTCTTCCCTCCCACTTAATTCTTCTTCCCTTTCCTTCTCTTTCCTTTTCCTCTTCCAGAAATTGGGGCCCCTCCCAATCCCCTTTAGCTTCTCTTTCTCTCTTGTCTGTCTTCTTGGTCATTTATTTCTCCTTTTATTATATCTTTTCCTTTATCTGTCCCTTGGACTCTCTTGTGCCACCCTCCCAACCCTGTTTTTCTCACTCTGCGGCGACTCATAACTGGCGGGAGGGCAGGGAAGGTGACAGCTAATGGCCAGCTCCCTCAGCACCATGCGGGTATGCGTCTCGAGGCGGTGCCGGTTGCTATGCCTGTTCGCCTATCCATCAAGGGGTCGTGACCTCCGCCACATACCCAACTGTGATGAATGGTGAAGATGCACAGAAAGATCAAGAATTACAGTATGTGCGCTATTTTCATTTTCTTTGCTGTATCCTAGATATTGACTGAAGCTTCTTTGCATCACATTTAAAAAAATAAAATTCTCTCAGTGACAAACTGGCCATTGTTTAGAAGTATTAGAAAATATTGCCTTGTTTTATTTATTCACATAGTGAAATCAGTTGCCAACAACAAACATTTCGGACCCTAAATTTGGTCAAGATAAAACAGAAATAGTTAACATAGAAACATTTTATAGATTCAGGTGTGTTGTCTGGAAGCTATTGGGTACCAGGACAAATGAAAGCATTCATTGTGCAAGCAAATCGACATCAGATGTTTCTAAGACAAGTATGTGTGCTGTTATAATTACAAGGGATGTCTGTCCCAGCTTTGACTAGAGTTTTAATTACTGTATATACTCGCAGATAAGCCAAACCTACCCCAACCCAACAGTTCAGTTTTGCAGTTTAATCTCTTGTTGTGTAGAAAATTAGTTGATATTTTGGTACTAGGAGCAGCATGCCATATAACTGCAAACCGAATGAGGATGGAAAAGAAAGCACTTCCTGGACTATGCAGGGAGCGCATCATGGTCTGATGTTAACAGAGTAAGCCAGGCCAGTATCAGGCAAACTCCAGTGCGATACAGATACAGCATTCAGTGCCTATATAGTGTTGCTACGAGCATGCTGAGAAATACTGACACAGATGTGGGTAGAAGAGTAGCAATGCCATCACCACTACCATAGTCAGTCATCAGTTGTCCTAGAGCATGTTCCCCTATAATATGTGATTCCTTACGTAGTGTACTCCTGTCCAGAAGGGGTATGAGAGTATCAACATAGAAGTGGGTAGGAGAGTAGCAGTACCGTCACCACTAAGGGGAAGTTCGCCAGTGGGAAGCAGGATACCCAGGATGATAAGGTTGGGTACGAGGTCGCCAGCAGTGGACTTGCGATTTACGAGACACCCAGAGAGTGGACTTCAGCTGACTGATTTATTGGTTGACCCATGTATAAACCGAGGTACTAACAATGAAATTATAAAATTGGCTTACAAATTTTGGCGTATACACGAGTGTATACGGTAGGTACATTGTTTGTTGATGAAAACCTCGGTTGAGCAAACTCAACACAATTTTGCGTAGTTAAGGTTAAGAGCTAATTGAACTGAGCCAAGCCTGACCATGGCAGCAATAAAGTACTTTTCTTATTGACCCAGGTAAACACTTCATCTCTGGATATAGCTTGGAACGACAGGAGAATGTAAGATCATTCCAGGGGATGCTTTCCTCTGTGGAGGGAGAGTTTCTTGTCCCACTGCCCATCCATTTTTTTTGCAACCCTAGTGAAAGATTGACACGTGCAGGGTGGCAGTGACAGATGGGGAAGGGTGGAGTTGTCACATGCATGCTGGTACGACTCTAGGAATTTGGGTGAGCTGAAAAATGTGCAGAAACCCACAACTGGAGAGCAAATTACCTCTGCCACCATGTTCATCTTAAGTCTTGAAGACCTGCCTCCAATGTAAATGGCTTTGGATGCCACCTTGCTTCGCTCTTACTGCTGGATTTTAGATGTCTCTGACCATGCAGCTGGTTTTGTTGAAGTTTTTTTTTTTTTTAACTTTTATCTTCTGTTACAGGCAGGGGATTTACTCCCTTTCAGCGACTTGACCTTGCACGCAGCATCCCCTCAGGTTGCCCAGTCTGGGGAGGTCTGCAGCTTTCCCCCCTGCTGTGGGGCTGCACGAGGGGAGAGACCGAGATTTACCAGAGGCCCCAGCTGAAGCTTGCACCTGGTCCGTCATTCTGGCAGTGGTTTAGGGGCATCACGGTGCTGCCAGCCCAGGGGGTTTCCCTTTAAGTTCCCCGGGCGGACATGCAGTGATGTCAGTGCGCATCTGGCACACTCCCACACCTGACCTACAGATGTCCTCCATTGCCTCCCACACTTAAGAGTGACCCCGGCTGTTGCACAGCCAGCTTTTGCTGGGTGTCGCTGCCATGCCGGTGAGCCACCGCCCACCCCTAGAAGGACAGCTGTCTGTGGGATATTCACCCCACTTTTCCAGCTGACCCTGTGACACACCATGTCTTTCCTGAACACTGGTTGTCAGTCCTGCTGGTGGTATGCTACCGCTGCGATGGCAGGCTGGTGGTGGAGGTTGAACTTTGCAGTGTTGGTGTACCAGGAATGGGGAATGGCAGAACTAGCTCCTGGAATGCTTAATGGCTTGACAACAGTTGAAGTACGTTTCAGCCAGGAAATCAAGGAGGTGTAAGTAGTATTGGTGGAGAAAAACACATTTTCATTGAAGTGCTCATGTAGTGTTTTGAAATTTTTCTTTTTTTTTTTTTTTGTTTATGGTTGCAGAAGGAATGCCCCTCTCAAATGGAAAAAGGCTCAAATATAGGATTAATGGTAGGTTCTGCTTATCAGTTATTTATTGTGGCTCATAGTTTTTAACTAGATGGATACAATGATGTACAGAATTTACTGACCTTTGGGTCTTGGTTTAGCTCAGTTTAACTAGAAAGTCCTGTTTCAAACAACATGAAGTCTTGCTATATTATGACATATGCAGTGAGTCCCAACCTTCGAACTGCTCTGGAGGTGAAAGAGTTAACTTTCTAACAGGCATGGAACGCTGAGCTTGAGCTTGGTTGAAACTCTGTCTGTTGTTCTTCAAACTCAAACCGTCAGATTCTTTACTCCGCCTCACTGAACAGTCGCTCCAGAGATTTCTCCTTCTGCTCGGTTCATTTTGTCGGTTAAAGTATTGTTTTTCTCGGTTTTCGACCGAATTTAAACCGCAACCGGTCGGTTCAGACTCTGTCTGTGGTATTTGTGAGTACTAGATAGGTTTTACATTAATTTCTATTCTATGTGGAACTTGTAAACGCTTTATCGGTTCGGTTTGAACCGATCAGGTTATTTAAAATATATTATACCATGGACCTTAGACATAACCAATCAGAACAGCTGACTGGCACCTTACCACCGTTGTAAATCGTACGATATACCCACGCAAAGGTGCCAGTCACCCGACACCAGCAAAATCCGATCCGACTGAATTTAAAACCTACAGTTGCCATGTTGAATTCCTCGGTAAACGGCGCCCCAGCCGCCTCCCACAGGTCACGGAACATTTTAGAAACACTGCCTCGCAGACATTAAATACAAATTCCACACTCCTGGCATTTCTCAAAAGTAACTGCAGCCTAAAAACATTATGCCAAATTTTCTCACAATCTTTACTGTAACGCCGCTCCTCCAATTCCATCGAACTGGCTGCAGCACAAGCAGGCTTCCTATCTTCCGCCTCGTTCACCTCCTAAATAACAGAAGCACACTACTACCCATTCCTTCTGCGCGCAACAAAATAATGATGATGACAAGCAAAATAACAGAAAAAAACTATATTCCTCGACACACTACTACTTCCTATAGACTGTAAATTCAAACCGGAAGCATACGCTCATTCACAGATGACAGCCCCGTACCGCTCACAGCAAACCAGGATTATTTTCTATTGCGCACCAAGAATCTAAACAAAAAACAGTTAAAAATGGAGAGAGAGAAAAAAAGTTGTTTTATTATTTATATATATTTTTAACAAACTCATAGTATAATCAAATAAGCCATTGGATGTGGTTGTGGGGGATTTTACCACGGCTCAAGGGATTTACCCACTCGGCTGCGCCGGGCAAACCACTCCAGCCGGGAACTTCGATAACCCACACTCCTCGCTGGCTTATTGCTTAATTAATCTGTCATTTAGAGGTGCTTATCGGTTCTTTAAAAAAAAAAAAGGATTTTATTACGTTTTTCCATGACCCGTGACACGGTTGGGAACCAATAAGAGGGTCTTACTGCATGGATTGCCATAAACGGGTAAGTTTGGTTAGGACTGGCACTATGTCTGAGAAACCCAAAAGAAAAACTGGGCCCGCTGGGTTTCAACACTGCAGTGTCTGTGGGGAAGTCTTTGCCAAGGCTGACCCACACACCACCTGTGTTTGTCTGAGGTTTGACCACCTCAATGCAGACTGCCAGATGTGCAAAAAATTTCCTGCAGCTACCCTGGAAAAGGGAGTTGGTAGGCTCAGGGAAAGGGAGGCCAAAAAGTCCGCTGAACCGGATGGCCAGCCCGGTTCGGTTCCAACCGAACCGGAGGGAGTGCCCTCTGACCAGGGCGAGACTTCCTCGGGCCAAAGGAGATCCGACTCTGAGGAGTCGGTTCCAGCAAAAAGGACTAGGAAATCAGCTGGTGTGGAGCCAAAACTTTCCTCTCCAACCGCTGAAGAAATAGCCAAAGCGATTAAAATTGTCCAGTCGCTTTCCCCGGTTCCGACCGAACCGGCACCATCAGGTAAGCGCCCGGTTCCACCGGGTTCAAGATTGTGATGTAGAGGAATATTATGAACTGGAGGAGGGGAAGAGGAGTATGAGGAGAGGAATGTGGATTTGAAAGTCTGATGTGCCCATTGACCCGGACATCTCCCCAGACAGACCTTCAGGAGCCGCCTCCTCTTAGGCTTTTGAGTCCCTTCTCATTTTATGTTTTATAAGAAAGTGATTGAAACCTCCAGCTCCCTATGGAGGAAGCTGTGGATGATCAAGAGGAGCCTGACTATGTGGAAATGGATATCCCAGAGTCTAGGAGACTGTCTATTCCTTTGCATAAATCTTTTGGGAAACAGACAGTTAAAATTCTTAAAACTCCTCACACTATACCTCCTGTGGATAAGAGAATGGACAAGAGGTACACATTGTCAGGCTCTGATATGGAGTTCCTTGCACAACAATGCAGCCATGTTAGTAGTGCAGGCTGCAGCCTGTGACAAGGCAAATATTCCCTTGGCTTCACACCCCCTGACAAGGACTCCAGGAGGATTGATGCCATGGCAAAAAACAGTATATGGCAGCATCCTTGGGACTCAGACAGGCAAATTATATGGCTTATGTTGCTAGATATCAGAATCCAGATGGGATACTGTTATGGTCTAGCAAAACAGGGTCCCTGGCCAGCTTGCCAAGGAGCTGGAGCAGGTGGCTGCTGATGGTATTGAGGCATCCAAGGTGCAGTTCCATGCTGCAGTGGACTCTAATGATGTGTCATCAAGAGTCATGGCTACATCTGTGGCACTTCTGAGAATGGCTTGGCTCAGATGTACTAGCCTGTCACAGGATACCCAGACTAAGGCCATGGATTTTCTCTAGTGGGGTAATTTCTGTTTGGGAGCAGACAGAGAATTACATGAAGAAAATGGATGAGTATAGGACCACCTATAGGACTGCACAGGCCAAAGAAAGGCAGGCTACTCTCAAAGGCAGCTTTCGGGGCAGGGGCAGGCCCTTTCATAGGCCTTTTACCAAGCCCAGGCCTCTCTTCAGCTTATGCCCAGAGGGGTTCTTTAGAGGGAGAGGCAGACGGGGTACAAGCAGGCCTGCTTCCACCCCTCAGCCCAAAGCCCCTGCCAAGCAGGCACCCTGATGGGGTTGCCAGGGCCAATTCTCAGCTACCTTTATGGGGCAGGCTGGCTTACTTTGTCCAGGACTGGAAGTCTCTGACATCAGACAAGTGGGTCCTGGAAGTAGTAAGCCAGGGACTGGTTCTCAGCTTCAAAACATTTCCCAAGTTGAGAACCAGATCCTTTCCACCTGCAAATCCACTAGAGGCACTTGCCCTAGAGCCAGAGGTTTCTTCCCTCCTGGTTCTCAGAGCTGTGAAAAGGGTTCCACCCCTACACCAGGGCAAAGGGTTGTACTCCAGGTACTTCCTTACCCCAAAAAAGACAGGAGAATGGCGGCCCATCCTGGATCTCAGATATTTAAACAAGCACCTTTTAAAACCAAAATTCAAAATGGTGACTCTGGGAATTATTCTACCCTCTTTAAGGCCAGGGGTCTGGCTAGCGTCCCTGGACCTCAAGGATGCCTACTTCCATATTCTCATCAGAAGCTCCCATCGAAAGTACCTCAGGTTCGAGCTGCCCTCAGGCCATTACCAGTTCAGAGCAATGCCCTTTGGCCTCACCTCTGCTCCAAGGGTATTCACAAAATGCCTGGCAGTAGCAGTTGCTTCCCTAAGAAAGCAAAAAATTGCCATCTTCCCTTACCTGGACGACTGGCTCATAGTAGACCAGTCTCCAGACCAAGTCAGTTACATCTACAGATAGCTCGGCAACTGCTCACCTCTCTAGGTTTCCTTCTGAATCTTTCAAGTCAGTTCTAGAGCCTGTCCAGCTCCTCGCCTTTATAGGCGCAGAGCTGAACACAGAGAAAGCAAGAGCCTTCCTTCCTTTGGACAGGGCAAGGACCCTGGTCTCTCTGGTCTCCTCATTCACCCTGCAGGTGTCTCGACCAGCAAGGCATTTTCTACAGCTCCTGGGGCACATGGCTGCTTCTACAGCAGTCGTGCAGGGAGCAAGATTTCAGATGAGGGACATCCAGTTCCATTTGAGAGCCGTTTGGTCTCAAGGGAAAGACACTCTAACCAAATTGATCCCAGTAACTTGAACCCTGATCCAGGCCCTGCAGTGGTGGCAGGATCAGAGCAATCTGAGACAAGGGGTTCCCTTTGTCACTCAGTCTCACTCCTTAATCCTTACTACAGATGCATCCCTCTTGGGGTGGGGAGCTCACATGGGCGACCTCACTACCCAGGAATTGTGGTCCCCTCAGGAATCTCTGCTCCACATCAATCTGTTGGAACTCAGAGCAGTTTTTCTAGCACTTAAAGTTTTTTCCAAATCTGTTCAGAACAAAGTTGTACAGGTCAGAACAGACACCACCACCAGTGTGGTACATCAACAAGCAAGGGGCACTCGGTCTACGGCCTTGTGCACCGAAGCAATGAAGTTGTGGTCTCTGGCTTACTCCCTGAACACCTCCCTTACGGCAGTTCACCTCCCAGGCAAGGACAATGTCCTGGCAGATGCTCTCCGCAGGATTTCCCAGGGCCATCACGAATGGTCACTGGACCCCCTGGTCTTGGAGGTGATATTTGCCAGATGGGGCACCCCGCAGATAGATCTTTTTGCAGCCCCAGACAATCACCAACTTCCTTTTTGCTGCAGGCCCCAGTGTTGGGCTCAGTCCCTCTGGATGCCTTAGTTCTCATTGGGAAGGGAGTTTCTCTATGCTTTCCCCCCTTTCCCTCTCCTGTTCAAAGTGCTAGTCAAAATCAGATCTCAGCCCTGCAAGATGATCCTGATTGCTCCAGATTGGGCCAGACAACCCTGGTATCCACTCCTACTGTCCTTAGCAGTCCATCTTCCCCTGTGTCTTCCGTGGAATCACAACCTGTTAACCTGTGCTCAGGGGAGGGTTTGGTACCCGAACCTCAAATCTCTCAACCTCAAGGTCTGGCTTTTAAAGAGTTAGTTTGCTGATCTACACCTCTCCCAAGGTGTAATGGATATACTGAAGGCTTCTAGGAAACCTTCCACCAGGGCTACCTATAATTCCAAATGGAAGAGGTTTTCCGTATGGTGCTCTGGGAGTATATTTCCCAGAATCTGCTGATTTACCCACAGTCCTGGATTATATGGTCCACTTAAATACCTTGGGGCTGAGACCAGCTACACTAAAAGTACATTTGGCAGCTGTGTCTGCTTTTGTTTCAGCAGGTAAACCCTCTTCTCTTTCAGCTCATCCTGTATTCTCCAAGTCTTTTAAGGGATTGCTTCACACCAGCCCTCCATTCAGGGACTCTGCCCCTGCCTGGGATCTTAATGTTTGCATTGCTCAGCTTATGCAACCCCCTTTGAGCATTTGTCTTCGGCAGAGCTTAAGTACTTGACTTGGAAGACTGTGTTTCTGGTAGCCATCACTTCTGCCAGACACATAAGTGAATTACAAGCTTTGTCAGTGGAGCCTGATTTTATCTCCTTTCATAGAGATAAGGTGGTCCTCAGGACTAACAGGAAGTTCTTGCCTAAGGTGGTTTCAGATTTCCACCTGAATCAGTCTATGTCTCTTCCAGTGTACTTCACTGACCATTCCTCCTCTGGCAGAGGAGGCTGCACAGCTTAGATGTGAAGAGAGCCCTAGTTATTACATAGAGCGACTCAAGGGTCACAGGTTTGACTCCTCCAACTATTCCTCACTTATGGTGAGGTTGGTAAAGGAAACCTGCCACTAAAAGATCCATTGCCAGGTGGATTGTCTCTTGTATCCAGTTCTGTTATGAAAAGCTGAGTAAGGTTCCTCCTTCAGGCCTGAGGGCTCACTCTACCAGAGGTACAGCTGCTTCCCTGGCTACTGCCAGGGACATCCCTATTCTAGAGATATGTCAAGCAGCTACATGGAAAACAGTTCACACTTTTACCAAGCATTACTTCCTGGACATTCAGGCTAGGAGTGATGCTCGGTTTGGCATAGCTGTGCTTCAGAGCCTATTTCCTAAGTAGGTTCTGTCCCTCCTCCATAGAGGTACTGCTGTGTAGTCTGCATATGTCATAATATAGCAAGACTTCACGTTGTTTGAAGAAAAAATTACTCACCTTAGCAATGTTGTTTCTTCTAATGGAGTCTTGCTATATTATGACCTCCCCCGCCTCTCTCATAACCTCTGTTTTTGGGATGTGGGTGGGCAGTGCAGTGTTGGCACTTAGTAGATGCCCACTTTGTTGTTTTCACCCTCCTTTTTGGGGTGACTTGGTGTTGTGTTTTTCATTTTTTGGGTGTCCTGACTTGAGTCTTTGTTTTGGGACCAAAAAATGTGTTATGTTTAGTAGCCGGTTGGCTAGTGTAGGTTTACAGCTTCCACACAGGACCTCAGTGAGTTTAGCTTGTAAAGATCTGACTATTTGAGTTTGAAGAACAACATACAGAGTTTCAACCGAGCTCGAGCTCAGCGTTCCACGCCTGGCATGGAAAGTTAACTCTTTCATCTCCGGAGCAGTTCGAAGGTTGGGACTCGCTGCATATGTCATAATATAGCAAGACTCCATTAGAAGAAACAACATTACTAAGGTGAGTCATTTTTTCCTTTGGACTGTTATTAAAGTCAGTGTCATAATGTAGTTTCTAGAGATGTGGATGTGGTTCACTTATCCAGATTTCTGGCAGTCTTCCTGTAAGAGGCTGATTTGCTGGACCATCTTTAAGACAAGCTTCTCTAACCATCCATGTGGTATATCCCTCCACTCCGTCCCATGACGTCAGGTTGTCCTTTCTGCTGCAGGAGTCAGATCTTCTCCTTTGCAGCTCTGCATGCGGTGTAGATCTTTCTACTGCGTGAAGAAATCTCGGTCAGTCGTGGGACTGGGAACTGGCTCGCTGTTCCCGCCAGTGACTTCCCGACCACTCGAGGCCTCTGGAGTGCTCAGCTTCGGTTGAATCCTCTTTGGTCGAGGGATGGGCCACTAGGTCCATGGTGACTGCTTCGCTTGTTGGTCTCAAATGAGGCCGAACAGGTGGTCTAGAGCTTTCTCGACCCTGTCAACTCACTGTCATAATGTGTCAAGGGTGACTCGATCTTTAGGACACCAGTCCTGCAGGGCCTCACCCTGGAGATCCTGGACTGGTCAGTGAGCTTGGCAGTCTCCTCTCAGGAGTAGCTTCCTCCAGGGTTGGGTAGTAGACACTGGTGCAGGTGGTGTACATGTGCCTCTGGCTGCATCTCCTCGACATCAATGTCCAAGTCGATAGTCTATATAGTGGTCTCGGTTGAGGGATTTCTCATACTCTTGATCTTATCTGTGTCAGTCTTCACCCATTCGTCACTGTTGGGTACTCGACCTAAGGTCAGGACCCAGCGGGAGTTGTGTTTTTAGGTAGGTGGAGCTGGCGCCATTGCACCGCCTCGAGGCCGACACACTGCATGGCGCTCGCGGGTTGGCTGTTATGATGCGTCGACTCCGCCTGCCTGCCAGTTCTTCGTCTCCCGCCATAGAGGTCACCTCATGGGATGCTGAGAAGAAAACTCCTGAGGCCTGCTCCACAGTTTCTCGAATGAAATTCTTTTCTTCGGTGCTGAAGTCCATCGGTTGCTCCTGCCGGTTCTATTTTTGCCATACTCTACATTGCACGGTAAGATCTTTCCATTTTTCTGTATTTCTATGACGTCGAGTCTGTCTCTCCCCGGTAGGTCATGTCTCGGTCGGAGGGCAAGAAAACTTCCATGATGGGTCAGCCCCCCATGCAACATTGCCCATGCTGCCGAAAATATTCGTCATCGACCAACCACGACCGTTGTCTTTTGTGTCTTGGCCCACTTCACAACATGGATTCGTGACGCCTGTTTCTCCATGGACCACGGGTCATCGAGCAATGCGCGTGGAAAGTGGAGCAGGCTCCACCGATTTTTCGGGGGTCGGGCGTGCACTCGTCGGGCCAAACCACGCTCTCTTGGCCTTTCCTCCGGGTCCCCTTCCGGTTCTACGCGAACCGAGGAGGCGGGATGCTCGGCTACTAGTAGCCTAGCCGTTGCCGAGGCTCTTTCCGCGGCGCAGGAGACCCGTCCCACTCCTTTCGGGGGGTGGGCGGGAGGTGCCACCATGGAAATCACCCATTTGGGGGTGAAGGCTCCCCCGGTGTTGGACACGCGGTTCGCACGGTCCGGGTTGGTGCTGTCCTTGATGCAATCGGTCGGCTCTGTTGTGGGCCTTGGCGCCGTGGGTTCTGTCGGAGCCATTGTTGGCGCCAACTTGTCGCACGGCACCATGGCTTGTGTTAGTTGTTCGCGGCACCGGTACTGCTAGCGACGCCGTGGGAGCTGCTACGGCGCCATCTTTGTCGGTCTCGCCTTGGTGCCGTCCGTGGCGCCAAGGTTGAGCTCGGTGCCGTGGGGCCATCGGATACCGCCATCGGCGCCGCCTCTACCCTTTGCGCCGTGGAGCCCAGCGGCGCCATCCTCTGCACCGATGGTGACGTCGGGGCCATTGTCGGCACCGTCTTCGTCCTCGGCGCGTGGCTGGTCCCGACTCTGTTCGCCTGGAGCCGTGCCCTGTGGATTCTGCTTGCGGTGCTGTAGGGGCCACTGGCACCGGCTCAGGCATGCCTTTGGTCTCTGGCACTTCCTTTGGCAAAGATGGCAGTGGGCGCCATCCTACGTTTCTGGCACAGGGCCTTGCCCTCTGCCTCCTCGGCGGCGCAGTCAGGCTCTTTGGGGTTGGCTGTTGGAGTGGGCAGCCCAGTAGTTTCCTCGACAAGCCGGAGTCAGACCCCTTCTCAGGTGGGGTAAGGGGTACTGACCAGCGGGCAGTGGTGCAGGCCACCATTGCTCTGCAGCCCGGTCTTGGTGGGTTCACTGACCCCTCAGCAGTGGTACCCCCACCTATGGTGTGCCTAAATCACCCAGCTTTGGGGCCGATCATAGCACCTACGGGAGGGGAGGGTGCTGTGCCCTGGGTAACTTTTTTGGGTGCTGTCCAGAACTGTCAGCTACCTAGGCTGGCCCTCTCGAGGAGGAGGAGGGCTCTTTCGGACTCCGAGGGGCGTAGGGTCGGCACGGTGGCCTTTTTCTTGGGTCCACCCGGGCTCTGGGAGAAGCCGTAGTGCGGATCTCCGCTCTTACTCCTCAGTCTCTTTGAGAGCGCCCCATTCTCTTGAGGTAGGGGACCGTCCTTCTGGACCTATGTAGCCCCAGTCGCCTCACGGGGGATTCTTCTGGGCGCAACCAAGGCAGTACCAAAATGGCTGTTCAGCTGTTGGCTGTGGGGTCTTCCAGGGCACCTTCTTCCGTGGATGCTCCCGGTCTGCCCCTTAGCCCAGGCAGAGGTCAGCCGACATGTCTTCTCGGCTCTGTTGACATTCCTCCACTACATTCTCCTGCACTCCCAGGCATCCTTGGTCCTAGTGGGCCTCTCTCTCCTGGGAGCAGTTCAGAGCGGTAGCTGCTCGGTTCCCAGCTTATGTTAAGGCGATTGACAGCCAGGTTTTTCAGCCTCGCCCCTGAGCAGCCGCCCTCTGAACAGCCGGTAGCCTCCAGCTGCTCATCTCCCTCTTCTGGGGGAGAGGAACCTTCTGTTCACATCTCTTCAGCTGCTGATCTCACTGAGTATCAGCACTTCCTTGTGAGGATGTTGGAGGACTTGCACCTCACGCCTGCCACTATTAATCCTGAGCACTCGGCACGCCTTTCTAGGCGATTTTGGTGAGGCCACCCTTTTGGTGCCGCCCTGGCCTGCTCCCTTTCAGGAGGCGGTGTTGCATTCCTGGCAGAGGCCCTTCTCTGAAGTTCCTGCCCCTAGGGATCTCAGCCAGAGGTATTGCGCACCCCTGGAGTCTCCAGGTTGCATGCCTCATCCTCAGTCCGAATTGATGCAGTTGGATACTCCTGATGGGCTTCACGCCCTTCACCGTGACCAGCCCCCAGATCAAGACTCTTTGGATTTTGACTTCTGGGGTAGGAGGACTTTCTACTCGGCACGGTTATTGCTTTTTATTTCTGCACATCAGGCCCACTATGCAGCCTATGACAGGTTCTTGTGGTCCAGGCTAGGTCAGCTCCTAGCCTCAGTGCCTGATACGGAGCAAACCAGGCAAGCCATTGCACTCTCTGTACGTGGTCTGGAGCTAGCAAGGCACCAAGCGATGGCATCCTGTGATGCCAACGAGGTAGCTACCAGGGTCGTTGGGAAAGCGATCTGTACTAGGTGGATGGCATGGCTGCGTCTTTCCCGGTTGTCACCCTTGGCCCGGCGTAGGGTGATTAACTCTGCTCACCAGAGAACGTATCTCTTCTCCCGTAGAGTGAGATGGCGCTTGTCGGGGCAACTTCCCTCTCCGAGAGGACCCCGTCTCACTCTCCCCACTCTTGGGCCTCTCCAGGCCCTGAAGTTTCTCCCTCTTAGTGTGTCACCCACTGAGAGCTATGGGAATTTGTCCCTTAGGGTGTAAAAGAAAACCCCCTTTGAGGGGGCTCAGCACTCACCCAACAGTAATGAATGGTGAAGACTAACACTGATAAGATCTGAAAATTACGTAACTACCATAATTATGATCTTTCTGTGTATCTTCACCATTCATCACGATCCCACCCTCCATCCCCCTGGGGCCTTAGTCTCTGGGTTCCCCTCCCTCTCTGTGCCCATCCCTTCCCCCTCTCCTCTCTTTTCAGTAGCGGGTAAAACAAGGGGAGACAGGGGATAATGTTCTGGGAGAGTGGACAGTGGGGGCACTCCTTCTCCAGTGGTTTGGCTCCAGCCCTGTGGGGTGGGAGTTGACAGTTGCTCTCCATTCTCTCCACCTCCCTGTTTCTGTCCAACTTATTTCTCCTTGTTTATTAAAAAAAAAAAATAGAATTTTCCCTTTTACACCAATAATCTTTCCTTGAGAGGGTGTTAATTCTCTGTACCCTGTCCTTCTTCCAGAATAGCCGACTCTGCTTATCTGGAGTGTTTGCCAGCCATTCTTTGCCTTGAATTCTTTCAAAGCCTTTGGCTACTCCTTGCAGTTCCTATGTAATCTGGAGATGGACCAGAGTCTGGGATGTTTAAACCCCCCTCAAAAAATTCTTTGCCCACCCTACCTCCCTCTTCCATTTCCAGAGATTGGGGCCCCTCCCAATCCCTTTAGTTTGACTTTTTCTCCCTTTCTGTCCTCTGTCGTTATTTCTCCTTTTGGTGTATATATCTTTTCCTTTTTCTGTCCTTTGGACCTCCTTGTCCCACCCTCCACTTCTTTCCTCTTACCTCTCTGGTGACTCAGAACTGGCAGTCAGGCGGAGCTGACGTAGCCTAATGGCTAACCCGCAAGCACCACTCAGTGCATCGGCCTCGAGGGTGGTGCCTCCCGTGGAGTCCAGACCTCTGGCCGAGTACCTAACAGTGATGAGTGGTGAAGATGCACAGAAAGATCATAATTACGGTAGGTACGTAATTTTCATATCTTGCTCGACTTGGGGCATTTTCATCAATGCTTCTCTTCATCTTCGGATGGAGGGAGGCTTTGCTGGCAGATGCGGTGGCATTACTGGGAGCTCCTCTTGAAGCAGTGGGCCTTGGCTGGGCATGGTAAGGCTATACCCTCAACCACTGCGATTGGTTGGTCATCACCAGTTGCACCCACACTGGTCCTGCTGAGACATCTGTCACCCACATTGGTCTTGCCACCTTTATAGGTAGAACCACCTCCACGACAGCCTTTATAGGAAACACCTTCTAAGGACTCCTTCCAGGCTACTGGCTTGCCAAACCAGTTGTTGGTGGAAACTTTCCACATGGACAAATCTCACATGGTGCACCACAGGAAAGAGTCAAGGGCTGTCTTACACAAGTCCTTGGATGAATCTGTGGGCCCTCAACACAGTCCTCAAGGACACATACATTTGACTGTGATTCAATTTAGGAACTAATTACCGACTGTGGGCTGGTGTCGTTCGGGGACCATCTCAGGCTTATGTCGGAGTCCATGGAAGTCTCCTTGCAGCCAGTTCAGAAAAGAGTCAAATACCCTTTCACTGACATCCTGGATAGGGAAGAATCCTGAAGGGGGGGTGCCTTTCCTCTGGTCGATGCCATTTTTGGACCGGTGCTGGAACTTTGGCAACATCCAGCTTTCTGCCCGGCACCCTCAGTCCATATGTTCCAGAAGTACCCGGTCCCTACTAGCAGTTGGTTCAGGATTTTTGAACCACCCCAATCATCCTGTCGCGCCAGGAGGGAAAGGAGCGGTCCAGGGACCTGGCCCTCTAGATCTGCAGATACTTTGGCCTTCTGGTCAACTTGGCCAGTCTAACATAATCCCCTCACGGGTAATTCACTGCACTGGGGCAGAGCTAGACCGTCTGGCTAAGGCATGCCTCCCTGCGGCCTAGGCACGAATCTTTCTTCCTTGCCTGCTCATTTCTGATTGGGCAGTTGTGCCCTGCCTGGTACTTCCTGATGCTGCTAGGTACATGGCATCCTGCACCAGCATGGCCAGATGGGCTTGCTAGCAGATGCTTACTTGCAGTGGGAGCTGGGCCATCGGGTGGTCCCAGTGTTGGTCACCTGAACCAGTCAGTCACAGTGACACAACCTATGTGGGATGTCATCCATTATCCCGAACATCTGGAGGAAGGAGTCCCATTGTCCACCCAGAGCTGATGGTCATTCTTATGACCAACATGTCTCTTAGTGGGAGGGAACACACCTGGGGACCACAGAGCCCATGGATTCCAGACTCAGGGGGTCCTGTCGCCACATCATCCTGCTGGAGCTCCATATAGTGTGGTTAGCTCTGACAGCATTTGCCCTCTTGTCCGTGGTCTGGTCATCCAAGTTCAGGCGGACAACACGACCATGTTCTAGCTCGACAAACAGGGCACTGTGCACTCCCTTCCATTGTGTTGGAGACCATCACACCTAAACCGGCGTGCACAGCTTGGGTGCAGACCTTCTTATCCACATATGACACCCTCAGCCAGGTGGCGAGGTTACATGAGTGGTCACTGCATCAGGTGGTGGAGAACCATCTGATATTCCTGTACTTTATCTTCACCATTGATTCACACTGATGGGTTCTGAGCCAGAGCGCTAGGGAGCCAAAATCTTCGGGGAGCTGGCGCCAAGATAGGCTGCGTGGGCATGGCATGGCACTGGAGGACTAGCTTGTGCTGCAGACAGCTCATCATGGCAACTGCCCTCAACCACCTTGCTTCTTTTTTCCCCACCGACAAGTATGCTTAAGTGATGATGATGATGTTGCTCACCCACTGGGAGTCAGATCTTCAAGTCTGAACGACGACAGCATTCATTTCATCCGTTTTAGAAAATTTTAAGCTAGTGTTTATTTTTGTATCAGTTCAGTTAAAAAAAAACAAAAAACTTCCCTTTCAGTTTCTGTCAATCCTAGCGAACAACTGTCTATGACTATGGAAGGCGACAGTAACGATAGGGAGACCCGACAGGCATGTTGCTCTGGCAGCGGGCCCATGTCTGGTCCACTTTCTTCGTCAACGGAGGGTTCTGACAAGAGGCGCCCTGTGTTTGGGAAGGAGCACAGCCTCTCATAAGCACAAAATGAAGCAGAGCCTGTTTTAATCCATTCGAGGACCTAGCGCCACTCGCCTCTAGCTCTTCCTCTTCCTGTCTGAAGGGAAGAAACAGTACCGCTCGATGTCACCCTCTGGTAGGTCTGCCACGGGGTCTTTGAGGTGCAGGAGCAGGAGGTCTTCCCTGGTGCCATCAGTATCACGGCGACTACTGCTTCAGGTCGTTCTAGGTCTTGGGCCCTGACCTTTCACTGTTCTCTTGTGTAGTTCCGGTGAGCAGTTTAACCACTGGGCAGCTCTTATGAGCTGTGGGTACAGCATCTGACTCTATTACCCTTCAAACAACATGAAGTCTTGCTATATTATGACATATGCAGTGAGTCCCAACCTTCAAACTGCTCCGGAGGTGAAAGAGTTAACTTTCCATGCCAGGCATGGAACGCTGAGCTCGAGCTCGGTTGAAACTCTGTCTGTTGTTCTTCAAAATCAAACCGTCAGATTCTTTACTCCGTCTCACTGAACAGTCGCTCTGGAGATTTCTCCTTCTGCTCGGTTCATTTTGTCGGTTAAAGTATTGTTTTTCTCGGTTTTCAACCGAAATTAAACCGCAACTGGTCGGTTTGGACTCTGTCTGTGGTATTTGTGAGTACTAGATAGGTTTTACATTGATTTCTATTCTGTGTGGAACTTGTAAACGGTTTATCGGTTTGGTTTGAACCGATCAGGTTGTTTAAAATATGTTAATCTATCATTTAGAGTGTGGTTACCGGTTCTTATCGGTTCTGAAAAGAAAAAAAGGAAAACTGATTTTATTACGTTTTTTTTTCCGCGACTCGTGACACGGTTGGGAACCGATAAGAGGGTCTTACCTGGCGGATTGCCATAAGCAGGTAAGTTTGGTTAGGACTGGCACTATGTCTGAGAAACCCAAAAGAAAAACCGGGCCCACTGGGTTTCAACACTGCAGTGTCTGTGGGGAAGTCTTTGCCAAGGCTGACCCCCACACCACCTGTGTTTATTGTCTGGGGTATGACCACCTCAATGCAGACTGCCAGATTTGTAAAAATTTTCCTGCAGCTACCCTGGAAAAGAGAGTTGGTAGGCTCAGGGAAAGGGAGGCCAAGAAGTCCGCTGAACCAGATGGCCAGCCCGGTTCGGTTTCAACCGAACCAGAGGGAGTGCCCTCTGACCAGGGCGAGACTTCCTCGGCCAAAGGAGATCCGACTCCGAGGAGTTGGTTCCAGCAAAAAGGACTAGGAAATCGGCTGGTGCGGAGCCAAAACTTTCCTCTCCAACCGCTGAAGAAATAGCCAAAGCGATTAAAATTGTCCAGTCGCTTTCCCCGGTTCCGACCGAACCGGCACCTTCAGGTAAGCGTCCGGTTCGGCCGGTTCCACCGGTTCAAGAGTATGATGTAGAGGAATATTATGAACCGGAGGAGGAGGAAGAGGAGTATGAGGAGAGTGAATGTGGATTTGAAAGTCTGGATGTGCCCATTGACCCGGACATCTCCCCAGACAGACCTTCAGGAGTGTCTCCTCCTAGGCTTTGAGTCCCCTTCTCATTTTATGTTTTATAAGAAAGTCGCTGAAACCCTCCAGCTCCCTATGGAGGAAGCTGTGGATGATCAAGAGGAGCCTGACTATGTAGAAATGATGGATATCCCAGAGTCAAGGAGGCTGTCTATTCCTTTGCATAAATCTTTTTGGAAACAGACAGTAAAAATTCTAAAAACTCCTCACACTATACCTCCTGTGGATAAGACAATGGACAAGAGGTACACATTGTCAGGCTCTGATATGGAGTTCCTTACACAACAATGCAGCCATGTTGGGGTAGTGCAGGCTGCAGCCTGTGACAAGGCAAATATTCCCTTGGCTTCACACACCCCTGACAAGGACTCCAGGAGGATTGATGCCATGGCAAAGAAACAGTACATGGCAGCATCCTTGGGACTCAGACAGGCAAATTATATGGCTTATGTTGCTAGATATCAGAAATCCAGATGGGATACTGTTATGGCTCTAGCAAAACAGGTCCCTGGCCAGCTTGCCAAGGAGCTGGAGCAGGTGGCTGCTGATGGTATTGAAGCATCCAAGGTGCAATTCCATGCTGCAGTGGACTCTAATGATGTGTCATCAAGAGTCATGGCTACATCTGTGGCACTTCGCAGAATGGCTTGGCTCAGATGTACTAGCCTGTCATAGGATACCCAGACTAAAGCCATGGATTTTCCTGTTGTGGGTAATTCTCTGTTTGGGGAGCAGACAGAGAATTACATGAAGAAAATGGATGAGTATAGGACCACCTATAGGAGTGCACAGGCCAGGGAAAGGCAGGCCACTCATCAAAGGCAGCTTTCCAGGGGCAGGGGCAGGCCTTTTCATAGGCCTTTTTACCAAGCCCAGGCCTCCTCTTCTGCTTATGCCCAGAGGGGTTCTTTAGAGGGAAAGGCAGACAGGGTACAAGCAGGCCTGCTTCCACCCCTCAGCCCAAAGCCCCTGCCAAGCAGGCACCCTGATGGGGTTGCCAGGGCCGATTCTCAGCTACCTGTAGGGGGCAGGCTAGCTTACTTTGTCCAGGACTGGAATTCTCTGACATCAGACAAGTGGGTCCTGGAGGTAGTAAGCAACTGCTCGCCTCTCTAGGTTTCCTTCTGAATCTTTCAAAGTCAGTTCTAGAGCCTGTCCAGCTCCTCTCCTTCATAGGCGCAGAGCTGAACACCAAGAAACACAGTTCTCAGCTTCAAAAAATTTCCAAAGATGAGAACCAGATCCTTTCCACCTGCAAATCCACCAGAGGCACTTGCCCTAGAGGCAGAGGCCTCTTCCCTCCTGGCTCTGAGCTGTGGAAAGGGTTCCACCCCTACACCAGGGCAAAGGGTTGTACTCCAGGTACTTCCTTACCCCAAAAAAGACAGGACAATGGCGGCCCATCCTGGATCTCAGATATTTAAACAAGCACCTTTTAAAACCAAAATTCAAAATAGTGACTCTGGGAATTATTCTGCCCTCTCTAAGGCCAGGGGACTGGCTAGCGTCCCTGGACCTCAAGGATGCCTACTTCCATATTCTCATCAGAAGCTCCCATCGAAAGTACCTCAGCTTCGAGCTGCCCTCAGGCCATTACCAGTTCAGAGCAATGCCCTTTGGCGTCACGTCTGCTCCAAGGGTATTCACAAAATGCCTGGCAGTAGCAGTTGCTTCCCCAAGAAGGCAAAAAATTGCCATCTTCCCTTACCTGGACGACTGGCTCATAGTGGGCCAGTCTCCAGACCAAGTCAAGTTACATCTACAGATAGCAACTGCTCACCTCTCTAGGTTTCCTTGTGAATCTTTCAAAGTCAGCTCTAGAGCCTGTCCAGCTCCTCACCTTCATAGGCAGAGCTGAACACAGAGAAAGCCAGAGCCTTCCTTCCTTTGGACAGGGCAAGGACCCTGGTGTCTCTGGCCTCCTCATTCACCCTGCAGGTGTCTCGACCAGCAAGGCATTTTCTACAGCTCCTGGGGCACATGGCTGCCCCTACGGCAGTCGTGCAGGAGCAAGATTTCAGATGAGGGACATCCAGTTCCATTTGAGAGCCTTGGTCTCAAAGGAAAGACCTTCTAACCAAATTGATCCCAGTAACTCGAACCCTGATCCAGGCCCTACAGTGGTGGCAGGATCAGAGCAATCTGAGACAAGGGGTTCCCTTTGTCACTCAGTCTCACTCCTTAATCCTTACTACAGATGCATCCCTCTTGGGGTGGGGAGCTCACATGGGCGACCTCACCACCCAGGGATTGTGTTCCCCTCAGGAATCTCTGCTCCACATCAATCTGTTGGAACTCAGAGCAGTTTTTCTAGCACTTCAAGTTTTTTCCAAATCTGTGCAGAACAAAGTAGTACAGGTCAGAACAGACAACACCACCACAATGTGGTACATCAACAAGCAAGGGGGCACTCGGTCTACGGCCTTGTGCACTGAAGCAATGAAGTTGTGGTCTCTGGCGTACTCCCTGAACACCTCCCTTACGGCAGTTCACCTCCCAGGCAAGGACAATGTCCTGGCAGATTCTCTCAGCAGGATTTCCCTGGGCCATCACGAATGGTCACTGGACCCCCTGGTCTTGGAGGTGATATTTGCCAGATGGGGCACCCCGCAGATAGCTCTTTTTGCAGCCCCAGACAATCACCAACTTCCCTTTTTGCTGCAGGCCCCAGTGTTGGGCTCAGTCCTCTGGATGCCTTAGTTCTCAATTGGAAGGGAGTTTCTATGCCCCCTTCCCTCTCCTGTTCAAAGTGCTAGTCAAAATCAGATCTCAACCCTGCAAGATGATCCTGATTGCTCCAGATTGGGCCAGGCAGCCCTGGTATCCACTCCTACTGTCCTTAGCAGTCCATCTTCCCAGGAATCACAATCTGTTAACCTGTGCCCTGGGAGGGTTTGGTACCAAACCTCAAATCTCTCAATCTCAAGGCCTGGCTCTTGAAGAGTTAGAGTTTGCTGATCTACACCTCTCCAAGATGTAATGGATATACTGAAGGCTTCTAGAAACCTTCCACCAGGGCTACCTATAACTCCAAATGGAAGAGGTTTTCCATATGGTGCTCTGGGAAGCATATTTCCCAGAATCTGCTGATTTACCCACAGTCCTGGATTATATGGTCCATTTAAATACCTTGAGCTGAGACCAGCACCCTAAAAGTACATTTGGCAGCTGTGTCTGTTTTTATTTCAGCAGGTAAACCCTCTTCTCTTTCAGCTCATCCTGTATTCTCCAAGTTTTTTAAGGGATTGCTTCACACCAACCCTCCATTCAGGGACCCTGCCCCTGCCTGGATCTTAATATTTGCATGGCTCTGCTTATGCAACCCCCCTTTGAGCCTTTGTCTTCAGCAGAGCTTAAGTACTTGACTTGGAAGACTGTGTTTCTGGTAGCTATCACTTCTGCCAGACGCATAAGTGAATTACAAGCTTTGTCAGTGGAGCCTGATTTTATCTCCTTTCATAGAGATAAGGTGGTCCTCAGGACTAACAGGAAGTTCTTGCCTAAGGTGGTTTCAGATTTCCACCTTAATCAATCTGTCTCTTCCAGTGTACTTCACTGACCATTCCTCCTGTGGCAAGAGGAGACTGCACAGCTTAGCTGTGAAGAGAGCCCTTAGCTACTACATAGAGCGTATCAAGGGTCACAGGTTTGACTCCCTCCAACTTTTTCTCACTTATGGTGAGGTTGGCAAAGGGGAAACCTGCCACTAAAAGATCCATTGCCAGGTGGATTGTCTCTTGTGCCCAATTTTGTTATGAAAAACTGGGTAAGGTTCCTCCCTCAGGCCTGAGGGCTCACTCTACCAGAGGTACAGCTGCTTCCTGGCTGCTGCCAGGGCATCCTATCCTAGAGATATGTGAAGCAGCTACCTGGAAAACAGTTCACACTTTTTGCAAACATTACTCCCTGGACAGCCAGTCTAAGAGTGATGCTCGGTTTAGCACAGCTGTGCTTCAGAGCCTATTTCCTATGTAGGTTTTGTCCCTCCTCCATGGAGGTACTGCTGTGTAGTCTGCATATGTCATAATATAGCAAGACTTCCTGTTGTTTGAAGAAAAAATTACTCACCTTAGTAATGTTGTTTCTTCTAATGGAGTCTTGCTATATTATGACCTCCCCCTTCCCTCTCAGAACCTTTGTTTTTGGGATGGGGCAGTGCAGTGTTGGCACTTAGTAGATGCCCACCTTGTTGTTTCACCCCTCCTTTTTTTGGGGTGACTTGGTGGTGTGTTTTTCATTTTTTGGATCTCCTGTCTTGAGTCTTTGTTTTGGGACCAAAAAATGTGATCTTATGTTTAGTAGCCAGTTGGCTAGTGTAGGTTTACAGCTTCCACACAGTACCTCAGTGAGTTTAGCTCGTAAAGATCTGACAGTTTGAGTTTGAAGAACAACAGACAGAGTTTCAACCGAGCTCGAGCTCAGCGTTCCATGCCTGGCATGGAAAGTTAACTCTTTCACCTCCGGAGCAGTTCGAAGGTTGGGACTCACTGCATATGTCATAATATAGCAAGACTCCATTAGAAGAAACATTACTAAGGTGAGTAATTTTTTCTTCCTGCAGATCTGGTGCCAGTCCCCTTGGTGCTAGGCTTCCAGTGACGGGGTTGGGTCATTCTAGCCAGGTAGAGCATTTTGCTATGCCAACAGATCCTGATATCTAGTCCATGACCACGCTGCCAATGCCAGATTCACTGGTTGCACCCCCTGGCAGTGGCATGATTTTAGGGACCTACCCAGGTACCTTTGCTGGGTTCGGTGCTGGATTTAGGCCTCTTGGCACCTGTTCTGATGCTGGGTCAGTGCCACTCCCTACGATGCTGAGGTTCGCCTTGACGCCGCACTCAGGTTCTGTGGCAGAGGTAGCTCCTCTGGGGCCAGGGCCAGCACCAACATTCTTGGTTCTGGCGTCGGCTTCTACTGGGTCAGTGCCAGGCCCTGCACCGGCTCCTTTGCTGGTGCTGGTCTCTCCTGACTTTCCAACTCCCAGACCTGAGCTAGGTGTTTCTAGGTCCACTACTCTTCTGGCTGCCACTTTTCAAGGCCCAGGATTGGTTGGCCTCCCTGGACATGCAGGATGCCTACCAACGTATTCCAATCCATTCCAACCACCACAAACTCCACCACTTCATGGCTCTGGGCCAGCATTACCAATTCCAAGTCCTGACGTTTGGGCTATCCTTGACACCTGGAGTCTTTCCAAACTGTGATTCTCTTGGCGCATCTCTGAAAACTCAGAATCCAAGTCTTCCCCTGTCTGGATGACTGGTTACTGGCGGGCACATTTGAGCAGGAAATGGAGTGAGCAGTAACCACAGCAGTTTAGTTCCTGGCCTCCATGGGGGTTCAGCTAACTCTACAGAAGTTGCAGCTTCGATCTTCTCATCAGCTCTTTGTCGGAGTGCTGTTGCACATGAGCAAGGCAAGAGCCTTCCTCCCAAAGGGCAGAAGGAAAGCCATCCTTCGGATGGCACGTTTCATCGTGGAGAATAAGTCCATGTGGGCTCACTCCATGCAGAGGATGCTAGGCCTCATAGCCTTCTCTGTCTTCACAGTCCCTTTAGCCTGCCTGCACATCAGGACAACTCAGTGGCTGCTTAGCATACAGTGGTGGCTGACGCATCCTCAGTCTTACCCCATCAAAGTGACAAAGCCTCTGCTTCGGTCACTTGTATGGTGGGCACAGGAGGACCATGTCCTCCAAGGGCTCCAGTTCTCATCCCCAGCGCCTCAGGTGACCCTTACCATGGATATGCCGCTGTTGGAGTGGGGAGCCCATTCTCAAGGCTACCACACTAAGAGTCTAGAGCCCTACAAGAATCCCATCTCCATATCAGTGTTTTGGAGATGGGTGCAGTCCTTTATGTCCTTCGCACTCTGGTGGACTTTCTGTGCTGCAAGGTTATTCTCCTTCAGACAGTGGTGGACTTTCTGTGCTGCAAGGTCATTCTCCTTCAGACAGACAAGATGTCAGTCATGTACTACATCAACAAACAAGGGCGAGCACACTCTTACCATCTTTGCAGGGAGGCAGTGAGCACTTGAACCTGTGGCTACATGTGACCTAAGATTTTTTTCTGGGGTTTTTTTTTTTTTGGTTTGTTTTTTTAATTCTGTATTTCAAACAACATGAAGTCTTGCTGTATTCTGACTAATACAGTTGGCCCCAGCCTTTAAACTGCCCCGGAGAACAAGGGGTTAACTTTCTATGCGGAGCACAGAATGCTGAGCTCGAGCTTGATTGATGTCTTTCTGTTTCCCTTTGAAATCTAACGTCAGATTCTTTACTCCGCCTCACTGAACAGTCAGCTCCGGAGATTTCTCCTGCAGCTCAGTTCGAAATGGATTTTTAACTAAAATGTAGTTTCCGCATAGTTGGTTCAGTCTCTGTCTGTGGTACCGTGAGTACTAGATAGGTTTTGTACTGTTTTTCTGTGTGGAACCTGTAAAAAGTGTGGATCGGTTCGGCTGAACAAACTCTTATTAAATCTTGTATCTTAACCCAGTGTGGTTACAGGTACTTATCGATTCTAAAAGCAGACAAAAAAAAAAAGCGTGTTTGATATGTTTTTTTTTTTTCTTTCCTACCATTGACGGTTAGGGTCAATAAGGTCTTGCCTAGTGGTTGCCAAAAAGGTTAAGTTGGTTAGGTTGGCCATGTCTGAGAACCGAAGAAAGAAACCAGGCCCACTGGGTTGCAACACTGCAGTGAGTGTGGGAGGTCTTTACATAACGATCCCCACACCACCTGTGTTTGTCTGGGTTTGAATACTCCATTCAGAGTCCCAAATTTGTAAAACTTTCCCAAATCTACCCTTGAGATGAGATTAGGTAGACTGAGGGAAAAGGAGGCCGAGAAGTCCGTTGACCTGGATGGGCAGCCCTGTTCGGTTCCGACCGAATCGGAAGGAGTGCCCTCTGACGAGGGTGATACTTCGATCAAAAGGAGAGCCGATCCTGAGGGTTCAGTTCAGACGAAAAGAAAACGTAAAGGAAAATCGTCTGGTTCGGAACCAGAAGTCCATGTTCCGACCGCCGATGAAATAGCCAGTGTGATTCAGATTGTGGAATCACTTCGCCCGGTTCAGACTGATCCGGCACCTTTTGGCAGGGGCTCAGTTCGGTCGGTTTCCCCAGTTCACGATTATACCCCTGAAGAATTTTATGAACTGGAGTTTGAGGAGGAGGGGGAGTTTGAGGATGACGATGGTGATGGTGATTTTGAAAGTCTGGATGTGCCTGTTGAAGCGGACATCTCCACAGACAGACCTTCAAACAACATGAAGTCTTGCTATATTATGACATATGCAGTGAGTCCCAACCTTCGAACTGCTCCGGAGGTGAAAGAGTTAACTTTCCATGCCAGGCATGGAACTTTGAGCTCGAGCTCGGTTGAAAGCTCTGTCTGTTGTTCTTCAAACTCAAACTGTCAGATTCTTTACTCCGCCTCACTGAACAGTCGCTCCGGAGATTTCTCCTTCTGCTCGGTTCATTTTGTCGGTTAAAGTATTAATTTTTCGTTTTTTTAACCGAATTTAAACCGCAACCGGTCGGTTCAAGCTCTGTCTGTGGTATCGTAAGTACTAGATAGGTTTTACATTTATTTCTGTGTGGAACTTGTAAATGGTATTATCGGTTCGGTTTGAACCGATCAGGTTGTTGTAAATACATTAAATCTGTCTTTTAGAGTGCGGTTCCCGGTTCTTATCGGTTCTAAAAAAAAACGGATTTCATTACGTTTTTTTCAACGACCTGTGACACGGTTGGGAACCGATAAGAGGGTCTTGCTTGGCGGATTGCCATAAACGGGCAAGTTTTGGTTAGGCTGGCACTATGTCTGAGAAACCCAAAAGAAAACCGGGCCCACTGGTTTCAACACTGCAGTGTTTGTGAGGAAGCCTTTGCCAAGGCTGACCCCACACCACCTGTGTTTATTGTCTGGGGTTTGACCACCTCAATGCAGACTGCCAGATTTGCAACAATTTTCCTGCAGCTACCCTGGATAAGAGAGTTGGTAGGCTCAGGGAAAGAGAGGCCAAGAAGTCCGCTGACCCGGATGGACAGCCCGGTTCGGTTGTAACCAAACCGGAGGGAGTGCCCTCTGACCAGGGCGAGACTTCCTCAGGCAAAAGGAGAGCCGACTCGGAGGAGTCAGTTCCAGCAAAAAGGACTATAAAATCAGCAGGTGTAGAGCCAAAATTTCCATCTCCAACCGCTGAAGAAATGGCCAAAGCGATTAAAATTGTCCAGTCGCTTTCCCCGGTTCCGACCGAACCGGCACCTTCAGGTAAGCGTACGGTTCGGTTGGTTCCACCGGGTTCAAGAATATGAGATTTAGAGGAATTTTATGAACCGGAGGAGGGGGAAGAGGAGTATGAGGGGAGTGAATGGGGATTTGAGAGTCTGGATGTGCCCATTGAACCGGACATCTCCCAAGACAGACCTTCAGGAGTGTCTCTCCTAGGCTTTCTGAGTCCCCTTTTCTTTGTGTTTTATAAAAAGTGGCTGAAACCCTCCAGCTCCCTGTGGAGGAAGCTGTGGATGATCAAGAGGAGCCTGACTATGTAGAAATGATGGATATCCCAGAGTCTAGGAGACTGTCTATTCCTTTGCATAAATCTTTTTGGAAACAGACAGTAAAAATTCTAAAAACTCCTCACACTATATCTCCTGTGGATAAGACAATGGACAAGAGGTACACATTGTCAGGCTCTGATATGGAGCTCCTTACACAACAATGCAGCCATGTTGGAGTAGTGCAGGCTGCAGCCTGTGACAAGGCAAATATTCCCTTGGCTTCACACCCCCCTGACAAGGACTCCAGGAGGATTGATGCTATGGCAAAGAAACAGTACATGGCAGCATCCTTGGGACTCAGACAGGCAAATTATATGGCTTATGTTGCTAAATATCAGAAATCCAGATAGGATACTGTTATGGCTCTAGCAAAACAGGTCCCTGGCCAGCTTGCCAAGGAGCTGGAGTAGGTGGCTGCTGATGGTATTGAGGCATCCAAGGTGCAATTCCATGCTGCAGTGGACTCTAATGATGTGTCATCAAGAGTCATGGCTACATCTGTGGCACTTTGCAGAATGGCTTGGCTCAGATGTACTAGCCTGTCACAGGATAGCCAGACTAAGGCCATGGATTTTCCTGCTGTGATTAATTCTCTGTTTGGGGAGCAGACAGAGAATTACATGAAGAAAATGGATGAGTATAGGACCACCTATAGGAGTGCACAGGCCAAAGAAAGGCAGGCCACTCCTCAAAGGCAGCCTTCCAGGGGCAGGGGCAGACCTTTTTACCAAGCCCAGGCCTCCTCTTCAGCTTATGCCCAGAGGGGGTTCTTTAGAGGGAGAGGCTGACGGGGTACAAGCAGACCTGCTTCCACCCTCAACCTAAAGCCCCTGCCAAGCAGGCATCCTGATGGGGTGACCAGGCCGATTCTCCACTACCTGTAGGGGCAGGCTGGGTCACTTTGTCCAGGACTGAAATCTTTAACATCAGACAAGTGGGTCCTGGAAGTAGTAAGCCAGGGACTGGTTCTCAGCTTCAAAAAATTTCCAAAGAGGAGAACCAGGTCCTTTCCACCTGCAAATCCATCAGAGGCACTTGCCCTAGAAACAGAAGTTTCTACCCTCCTGGCTGTCAGAGCTGTGGAAAGGGTTCCACCCCTACACCAGGGCAAAGGGTTGTACTCCAGGTACTTCCTTACCCCAAAAAAGACGGGAGAATGGCGGCCCATCCTGGATCTCCCAATACCTAAACAAGCACCTTTTAAAACCAAAATTCAAAATGGTGACTCTGGGAATTATTTTACCCTTTCTAATGCCAGGGAAGTGGCTGGCGTCCCTGGACCTCAAGGATGCCTACTCCATGTTCTTATCAGAAGCTCCCATCGAAAGTACCTCAGATTCGAACTGCCTCAGCCCATTACCAGTTCAGAGCAATGCCCTTGACCTCACTTCCTGAGGGTATTCACAGAATGCCTGCAGTAGCAGTTGCCCACTTAAGAAGACAAGAGATTGCCATGTTTCCTTACCTGGACGACTGGCTCATGTAGGCCAGTCTCAGACCATGTCAAACTACAGCTTCAGGTAACTCAGCAACTGCTCACATCTCTAGGTTTCCTTCTCAATCTTCCAAAGTCAGTTCTAGAGCCTGTCCAGCTTCTCACCTTCATAGGTGCAGAACTGAACACAAAAGAGGCCAGAGCCTTCCTTCCTCTGGGAAGAGCAAGGACCCTGGTCTCTCTGGCCTCCTCCTCCTTCACCCTGCAGGTCTCTCGACCAGCAAGGCATTTTCTGCAGCTCCTGGGGCACATGGCTGCTTCTACAGCAGTGGTGCAGGGAGCAAGATTTCAGATGAGGGACATCCAGTTCCATTTGAGAGCCTTTTGGTCTCAAAGGAGAGACCCTCTAACCAAATTGATCCCAGTGACTCGAACCCTGATCCAGGCCCTTCAGTGGTGGCAGGACCAGAGCAATCTGAGACAGGGGTCCCCTTCACCCCTCAGTCTCACTCCTTAATCCTTACTACGGATGCATCCCTCTTGGGGTGGGGCGCTCACATGAGCGACTTCACTACCCAGGGATTGTGGTGCCCTCAGGAATCTCTGCTCCACTTCAACCTGTTGGAACTCAGAGCAGTTTTTCTAGCACTTCAAGTTTTTTCCATATCTGTTCAGAACAAAGTTGTACAGGTCAGAACGGACAACGCCACTACAATGTGGTACATCAACAAGCAAGGAGGCACTCTGTCTACGGCCTTGTGCACCGAAGCAATGAAGTTATGGTCTCTGGCTTATTCCCTGAACACCTCTCTTACGGCAGTTCACCTCCCAGGCAAGGACAATGTCCTGGCAGATGCTCTCAGCAGGATTTCCCCGGGCCATCACGAATGGTCACTGGATCCCCTAGTACTGGAGGTAGTATTTGCCAGATGGGGCACCCTGCAGATAGATATTTTGCAGCCCCAGACAATCACCAGCTTCCCTTTTGTGTGCAGGCCCCAGTGTCGGGCTCAGTCCTCTGGATGCCTTTCTTCTCAGTTGGGAAGGAAAGTTTCTATGCTTTTCCCCTTTCCTTCTTCTGTTCAGGTGCTAGTCAAATCAGATCTCAACCCTGCAAGATGATCCTGATTGCTCCAGATTGGGCCAGACAGCCCTGGTACCCACTTCTTATGTCCTTAGCAGTCCACCTTCCCCTGTGTCTTCCTAGGAATCACAACCTGTGCTCAGGGGAGAGTTTGGTACCCAAATCTCAAATCTCTCAATCTCGAGGCCTGGCTCTTAAAGAGTTAGAGTTTGCTGACCTACACCTCTCCCAAGGTGTATTGGATATCTTGAAGGCTTCTAGGAAGCCTTCCACCAGGGCTACTTATAATTCCAAATGGAAGAGGTTTTCCATGTGGTGCTCTGGCAAGCACATTTCCCCAGAATCTGCTGACTTACCCACAGTCCTGGATTATATGGTGCATTTGAATACTTTGGGGCTGAGACCAGCTACCCTAGAGGTGCATCTGGCAGCCATGTCTGCTTTCTTATCAGCAGGTAAACCCTCTTCTCTTTCAGCTCATCCTGTATTCTCCAAGTTTTTCAAGGGGTTGCTTCACACCAACCCTCCATTCAGGGACCCTGCCCCTGCCTGGGATCTTAATATTTGTATTGCCCAGCTTATGTAACCCCCTTTTGAGCCCTTGTCTTCAGCAGAGCTTAATACTTGACTAGGAAAACTGTGTTTTGGTAGCCATCACTTCTGCCAGGCACATAAGTGAATTACAAGCATTGTCAGTGGAGCCTGATTTTATCTCCTTTCATAGAGATAAGGTGGTTTCAGACTTCCACCCTAATCAATCTGTGTCTCTCCCTGTGTACTTCACTGACCATTCCTCCTCTGGCGAGTGGAGACTGCACAGTTCAGATGTCAAAAGAGCCCTTAGTTACTACATAGAACGTACCAAGGGTCACAGGTTTGACTCCCTCCAACTGTTCCTCACTTATGGTGAGGTTGGTAAAGGGAAATCTGCCACTAAAAGATCCATTGCCAGGTGGATTGTCTCTTGTTTCCAATTTTGTTATGAAAAACTGGGTAAGGTTCCTCCCTCAGGCCTGAGGGCTCACTCTACCAGAGGTACAGCTGCATCTCTGGCTGCTGCCAGGGACATCCCTATCCTAGAGATATGTCAAGCAGCTACCTGGAAAACAGTTCACACTTTTACCAAGTATTACTCCCTGGACATCCAGGCTAGGAGTGATGCTCGGTTTGGCACAGCTGTGCTTCAGAGCCTATTTTCTAAGTAGGTTCTGTCCCTCTTCCATGGAGGTACTGTGTGTAGTCTGCATATGTCATAATATAGCAAGACTTCATGTTGTTTGAAGAGAAAAATTACTCACCTTAGTAATGTTGTTTCTTCTAATGGAGTCTTGCTATATGACCCACTGCCCTCTCAGAACCCTCTGCTTTTGGATGTGGGTGGGCAGTGCAGTGTTGGCATTTAGTAGATGCCCACCTTGTTTTTTCACCCCTCCTTTTTGGGGTGTTTGGGTATTGTTTTTTTATTTTTTGGTTCCCCTGACTTGTCTTTGTTTTGGGACCAAAAAATGTGTTCTTATATTTAGTAGCCAGTTGGCTACTGTAGATTTACAGCTTCCACACAGAACCTTAGTGAGTTTTGCTCGTAAAGATCTGACAGTTTGAGTTTGAAGAACAACAGACAGAGCTTTCAACCGAGCTCGTGCTCAAAGTTTCATGCCTGACATGGAAAGTTAACTCTTTCACCTCCGGAGCAGTTCGAAGGTTGGGACTCATGTCATAATATAGCAAGACTCCATTAGAAGAAACAACATTACTAAGGTGAGTAATTTTTCTTCAGGTATATACCTCCTAGGATTTCTGGAGTCCCTTCCCACTTTGTTCTACAGAAAGGTGGCTGAGACCTCCAGCTTCCTATGGAGGAAGCAATTGAGGATCAAGAGGAGCCTAATTTTATGGAAATGATGGACATCCCAGAGTCCAGGAGACTGTCTGTTCCCCATCACAAATCTTTTGGGAAGCAGACACAAAAAATCTTGAAGTCTCCCAATTCTATACCTCCTGTTGATAGAAGAATGGACAAGAGGTATACGCTTTCAGGCTCAGATACAGAGTTTTTCTATCAGCAATGCAGCCATGTTGGAGTTGTGCAGGCTGCTGCCTGTGATATGGCAAACATCCCCTTGGCTTCACACCTCCCAGACAAAGACTCCAGCAAGATTGATGCCATGGCAAAAAAAATGTACATGGCATCTTCCTTGGGACTCAGGCAAGCAAATTATATGGCCTATACTGCCAGGTGCCGAGTCCAGGTGGGACACTGTACTTGCACTGGCTAAGTAGCCCCAAGCTAGCCTAGGAGCTGGAGGAGGTGGCTGCAGATGGGATTGAGGCATCAAAGTTCACTTTCATGCTGCTGTGGACTCTAATGATGTGTCAGCAAGAGTCATGACTACATCTGTGGCTCTTCAGAGAATGGCTTGGCTCAGATGTACTAGCCTCTCACAGGATACCCAGGCTAAGGCCATGGATTTTCCTGCAGTGGGTAATTCTCTGTTTGGGGATTAGACAGAGAATTACAAGAAAAAAAATGGACGAGTACAGGACCACTTACAGGAGTGCTCAGACCAAAGAAAGGCAGGCAACTCCTCAAAGGCAGCAGTCTAGGGGTAGGGGCAAGCCTTTTTTACCAAGCACAGGTCTCTTCTCCCTTTTCACAGAGGGGGTTCTTCAGAGGGAGAGGCAGATGGATGAGCAGGGCTACATCCACTCTTTAGCCTAAGGCCCCTGCCAAGCAGATACCCTGATGGCCCTGCCCGGGTCGACTTTCCTATACCAGTAGGGGGCAGGATGACTTGCTTTGTCCGGGACTGGATGTCTGTCACATCAGACAAGGGGATCCTGGAAGTAGTAAGCTAGGGACTGGTTCTCGGCTTCAAAAGATTTCCTAAGATGAGATCCAGATCCCTCCCACCTGCAGGTCTCTCAGAAACCTTGCCCTGGAGGCAGAGGTTTAACCTCTGCTGACTTTGACAGCCATAGAGAGTACCTACCCGACACTGGGGCAAAGATCTGTACTCAGGTACTTTCTTACCCCAAAGAAGACAGGGAGTGGCACCCATCCTACACCTAAGATACCTAAACAAACATCTTTCAAAACCAAAGTTCAAAATGATAACTCTGGGGAATAATCCTTCCCTCTCTAAGGCCAGGGGACTGGCTAGCCTCCCTGGACCTCAAAGATGCCTATTTTCACATTCCCATCAGGTGCTCCCACAGAAAGTACCTCGGGTTCGAGTTGCCCTCAGGCCACTATCAGTTCAGAGCAATGCCCTTTGGTCTATCTTCAGCCCCAAGGGTCTTCACAAAGTGCCTGGCAGTAGTAGTTGCCTTTTTAAGGAGGCAAAATATTTCCATTTTTCCATACCTGGACGACTGGCTAACTGTGGGTCAGTCTCCAGGCCAAGTCAAGTCAGACCTGCAAGTGACCCAGCAAGTGCTCACTTCTCTAGGATTTCTTCTCAACCTTCCCAAGTCAGTTCTCGAGCCTGTCCAGCATCTTACCTTTATAGGGGCAGAGCTGGATACGGTCAAAGCAAGAGCCTTTCTTCCCCTGGACAGGGCAAGAGTTATTATAGAGCTGTCTTCAGGTGTACCAACCAGCAAGGCATTTACTTCAACTCTTGGGCCACATGGAAGCCTCTACGGCAGTGGTCCAAGGGGCAAGATTCCAGATGAGGGACATTCAGTTCCATCTGAGGGCCTTTTGGTCCCAAAAGGATTCCCTTACCAGACTGATTCCAGTGACTCGGACCCTGATCCAAGCCCTTCAATTGTGGCAGAATCAGGATAATTTAAGGCAAGGGGTTCCATTTGCCACTCAGTCTCATTCAGTGGTCCTTACCACGAATGCTTCCCTTCTGGGCTGAGGAGCCCATCTGGGGGCCCTCACTGCCCTGGGACTGTGGTCCCCTCAGGAATCTCTTCTCCATATCAGTCTCCTAGAACTGAGGGCAATTTTTCTGGCCCTGCAAGCCTTCTCTCAGACAGTACAGAACAGACAACACCAATAAAGTTGAGCAGTGCAAACATTTAAGTCCCAGGCAGGGGCAGGGTCTCTAAAGGGAGGATTGGTATGAAGCAATACCTTAAATGTACAGAACACAGAATGAGATGATAGTGAGGAAGACTTCCCCACTGACAGAGCAGAAACTGCTGACAAGTGCATCTTGAGAGTAGCTGGTCTGAGGCCTAGCCATTCAAATGGATCATATAATCCAGAACTGTAGGCAAATCAGCAGTGTCTGGGAATCGGCTGTCTTTGCCTGAAGAAGTCTTGCCCAGGTCAGTGGGCACTCCCATCAGATTGAGTTGGATCTGAACCGGCTGCCCTCTGGGTCAGCAGATTTCTCGGCCTCCCTTTCCCTAAGCCTACCAAATCTTTTTATCCAGGTGACCTTAGGAAAATTTTACTTCAGGACATGGATATGTTGTTTAGTCCACACTTACTGGCAGGTTCCTTGCTGCTTTAAATCTTGCGGAAGGTCTTCAAGCTGGCTCCTCCCACCCACCGGGTGGTAAAACTCTGGCTCCAGCCCACGATGCCAGATCTTCTTTACAGCTTGAGAGCTCAGGTTCTCTCCTTAACACTCTGCGTGTAGACTGGATCTAATTCTTTGGTTCGCCCGAAACTTATTTTAAAATTTTCAGACTTGGGTCAAATTACTCCCTCGCGGCTGCGATGGACAAATCGACTCCCGGTTTTCGGCGGTGCCCATGTGGGCAGAAAATGTCCAGGACGGATCCGCACTCCACGTGCGTCTACTGCCTCGGCCTAGACCATGACCCGCAGGCCTGCGAGTTATGCCGTTCGTTTTCGGCCAACGTCCTGGAAGTCCGCGCTGCCAGGTTAAAGCTTGGGCACCCCGAGAAGTGCTACCTACCAGTGAAGTCGAAGGAGGCCTGTTGGGCGGTTACTGCGGCGGCTGGCTTGGCTGAGCAACTCGAGCAGATGATCGCCCTCGAGGAGGAGGCGGCACAGGCCGCATCATCCTCTTCCTCAGTCGCGGCATTAATCCCACTCTCTCTGGGTACCTCATTCAGCTTCTTTTAAGGAGCTTTGTCAGTCCCTTTCCACGAAGGGAGAGGGGGCCATCGGGACATTCTTCTCGGTCCAAAGGGATGGACTCAAAAGGTAAGTCCCACCGTCGGCGTTCGTGGGAGCGGGAGTGGTTGCGGCTAAGGCGGCTGGCTTCACGGTGTCCCCGTCGGGTCAGTCGGCCGAGACACCTGTCGACGCGGTCGAGATTTTCTCAACCCCTCGGTCGGGCTGTCAACTGGTGATGCCGACAACCCTTTTTCTCCAGTTCCCCCGGTGGAGACAGAGGACTTGCCTGCGCCTCCGGTGCCAGAGTCCCCGGTCAAGGCTTCCGAGCCGAGGGAAGAGCGGGTGGTCCCCGCCCCTTCCCAGACCCGTCCTCTGAAACACCAAGGATCTCGGTCTCAGACTTCGTCTCGGTCCAGCCGATCCCGCAGACACCGGCGGTCTCGGTCTTGGCACCGAAGTAAGCGGCGCCGCCGCTTATCCTAGTCTTCTTCCTTGGAAGAGGAGAGGAGAGGCTTCGGCGCAAATTGCGTCGATGCTACGAGGACCTGATGTGGCAGCAGTTACTTCTGTCCGGGAACAAGCCGACGCCATCGTCTTCCCCGGCCATCAAGTGGTTGTCACCCGAGTAGCCGAAACAACCCCCTCGCTGTAGCCGAGGTGCCCAAGCCTGGGCCAGTTGTTCAGCCGAAACCAGCTGCCCCACCGATTGTGGTGGAACCTCCGCCTCCACAACCTAAATCAGGGGCGCCGACCATGGACTCTTGGTCGGGTCAGGGCCTGCCCCACAAGTTGTCAGTCACCCTCACTCCCAACCGTCCTCGGCAGGTGGAGGATTGCTCAGGCCCCAGGCAGCTCTCTTTGCGGACTCCTCTGAGTCTCTCGGCGACTTCCTCCCTGTTCTCCAGGGCCTTTGACCTGGAGTCCTCCGGGAGGGCGTTATCGTTGGGCGAAAGTCCCTCGTCCCTTATGGGTCTGCTTCGGCTCATCTCGGAGTCTACCGGGATGCAGCTCGAGCTCGTATCCAAGTGGGCCAAGTATCCCCTAACGGAGATACTGGACCGAGGGACTTCACCCACGGAGGCCTTTCCGGTGGCTGAAGCCATTGTTGGCCCAGTCTTGGAGCTCTGGCAGCGGCCTGCTTCCTGTCCTGCGCCTTTGACCAGGAAGTATGCAGTCCCTACCAGCTCTTTGTCCGGTTTTTCGGAACACCCCTCCACCGAGGGGTTGGTCACCGACGGCGTTTTCCGGCGTTCTAGGAACGCTAGAGATGTGGATAGGCCCCCCCCCCCCCGACGAGGAGTCCAAAAAGCTGGACAATGCCAGGCGCAAGGTGTACGCTGCATCCTCCCTCGGCCTCTGCCAGGCCAGCTCGGCCGTGCTGATGGCACACTTATCCCACTCCCTCATGGGCTCCCTGGATGAGGTGATTCCTCATCTCCCGGCCGACCTGCAGACCACAGTCAGGCAGGTACGGGACCAGGGGAGGGCGGTGGCAAAGCAGCAGCTCCAAACGGCTTTGGACATTGGAGACTCCTGTGCCAGATTGGTTGCGGCCGCGGTGGCCATGCACCGCAGAGCATGGCTGAGGATATCCACCTTCACAGCGGATACCCAGCATAAACTGGCGGATGTCCCCTTCGGCCCTGGAGTGGAAGGTCACCTCCAGCAGATCGAAAAGTCCAATGCCACTCTGGACTCTGTCACCTCCGCCCAGAAGGACAAGGGCCATCGATAACAGCAACACAAGTCCCTTTGACCTTCTGCGCCTGCGGCACGTACGGCCCAACAGCACCAGGGTCGGCAGGCTCGCGCTTTGCACCCCAAACCCAAGCCTGCGGCTTCCTCTAATAGGAAGCAGGGAGGAAAAGGCCCAGGTGGCCCCTCGGCTGGTCCTTCCTCTAAGCCTGCCCAGTGACGGGTTGAGGGGTGTCGCCCCCAGCCTCATTACTCCCCCCCCCTGGGTTCCCCCCTTGGGGGGGACGGCTCTGCCACTTCCTTTCCGCCTGGTCCGTTATCACCACGGACCGTTGGGTGCTGGAGGTGGTAGGAAAGGGCCTGCCCCTGGAGTTTGAGCAGGCCCCGCCTTTCCGAGCCATTGCCCGTCGTCGGGGCTACGGGGTCCGCAGCGGCTCTGTCGGCTTGCCGAGCTGATATCACCCTGCTCCTCGAAAAAGAGGTGATCAGGAAGGTGGCGGATCCTCCTCCTCCAGATCCGGGGTTTGTGTCTAGATACTTCCTGGTCCCTGAACGAATGGGGGGCTGGCGCCCCATTCTCGACCTGCACGACCTGAATTGGATCCTAAGGTCTCGGACATTCAGGGTGGTAATTCTGGCTCAGATAATCCCATCCTTGGAACAAGGAGTGTGGTTCTGTTCTTCGGACCTCCAGGACGCGTTCTTTCACGTCCCAATCCGTCCGTCCCACCAGGGATTCCTCCGCTTCAGGGCAGAAGGATCCCTCTACGAGTTCCGGGCCATGCCCTTCGGCCTTTCCTTAACTCCCAGAGTCTTCACCAAATGCCTGGCAGTGGTGACAGCATTCCTCCGGCGCCGAAGGATCCAGGTGTACCCCTACCTGGACGACTAGCTGACTGCAGCCCCCTCCAGATCGGAGGTGGAGCGGTCCAGAGATCTGGCCCTCCAGGTTTGCTCTCAGGTTGGCCTCCTCATCAACGAGGCCAAGTCAGAACTCATGCCAAAGTTGGTGATACAATTCATCGGGGCAGAGCTTGACTCTCTACGAGCCAGAGAATGGCTCCCGGCAGACAGGGCCGAGGTTCTTTCCTCCTTTGCCCAGTCATTTCAGGTTGGGCAATTGCGCCCTGCCTGGGACTCCCTGCGCCTCATGGTGGCCTGCACCAGCGTGGTCTGTTGGGCCCGTCGGTACATGCGTCTCTTTCAATGGGGGCTGGCCAGCCAATGGTCAGAGCACTTCGATCCGCTGGATCAGCTAGTGACAGTGACCCAGGGGATGTGGAACGCTCTCCAGTGGTGGACCGTTCCAGCACATTTTCAGGAGGGCATCCCGTTTGTCCTCTCCAAGCCGACGGTCTCTGAATTGACTGGTGCCTCTCTGATGGGTTGGGGTGCCCATCTGGGGGAGCACAGAGCGCACGGCCTCTGGTCCTCTCGGGAGTCCCGATGCCAGATCAACCTACTGGAGCTTCGAGCAGTTCATCTAGCCCTCACCGCCTTTGCTCCGTTTCTACAGGGTCAAGTGGTTCAGGTCCAGACGGACAATACCGCAACCATGTACTACCTAAACTGCCAGGGCGGGACGCATTCCATGCCTCTGTGCAGGGAAGCTATCCGCATTTGGTCACTCGTGCGCAGCCTGGAGACGGATCTCCTTGCCACCCATGTGGCAAGAGCCTCCAACACCCTGGCCAATGCCCTAAGCTGGATAGGAGCTGCGTCCCACGAGTGGTTTCTCCTGCTGGAGGTAGTACAAGATCTGTGCTCCCACTGGGGCACACCTCAGGTGGACCTGTTTGCCTCCAGGGAGAATGCGTAGCTGAGACTGTTTCATGCCCACCCCCCTCAGCAGGGCTTGCTGCAGGGGGATGCCTTCTCGAGGCAGTGGACCCTGGGCCTCTTCTATGCCTTTTCCCCATTTCCCTTGATCCACAAGGTGCTTCTCAAGGCGAGGAGGGACAAGGCGCAGGTGATTCTGGTAGCCCCAGACTGGCCCCGCCAGTTCTGGTATCCAGATCTCCTCAGTCTCCGCTCCAGGCTCCCGAGGCGGCTTCCAGCCCACCCGGACCTGATCTCAGTCAGTCAGGGGAAGGTATTCCATCCGGACCTTCAATCCCTGCACCTGACGGCCTGGTTCCTGAGCGGCTAGAGTTCCAGGCCTTGGGTCTTTCCGATGAGGTCCTCGAAGTCATTGAGGCGTCCTATAAGGAGTCAACCAGAAAATGCTATGCCTTCAAATGGAAGAGATTCTCCATTTGGTGTCAGGGCAAGTGCCTGGACCCTTCCTCCTGTTCCTTGGCATGCATTCTGGACTACCTGTCGTCCCTTTCTCAGCAAGGGCTTCGGTCGATGACCCTTAAGGTGCACCTGGCAGCCATCTCTGCTTACCGGGCGCGGGCCGGGAAGTAGTCGGTGGCACAGGAGAAGGTGGTCGGGCGCTTTTTCAAAGGCCTTGATCACATAGAACTTCCACCTCCGTGGGATCTACTACTTGTATTGGCTAAGCTCATGGGCAAGCCATTTGAACCGATGCACAGGTGTGACATCTCTCACATGTTGAAGACCGCCTTCTTAGTGGCTATCACATCAGCCAGAAGGACAGGAGAGCTTCAGACGCTTTCCATCGAGTCTCCCTATCTGGTCTTTCACAGGGACAAGGTTGTCCTGTGCCCCACCCAAAATTCCTTCCGAGGCTGGTGTCAGAGTTTCACCTTAATCAGGTGTTGACTCTGCCGGTGTTCTACCCCAGTCACACCTCGGAGGCCGAATATAGACTCCATACTTTGGACCCTAGAAGAGCGCTCGCTTATTACAAGGAGCGGATGGCTGAAGTTAGGGGGAGAGGTTCCCTAGCTGTTTGTCACCTACCCTGAAGCCGCACGTGCCAGACCTGTAGCCAAGCGGACGATAGGCTGGTGGGTCACCTCCTGCATAGATCTCTGCTATAGGTTGGTGGGCATGGAGCCTCCCAGAGGGATAAGAGCTCATTCTACCCACCATACCGCTGCATCGGTGACTGCTTCCAGGGACGTCCCTATCCAGGAAATCTGCAGGGCTGCTAACTGAAATCAGCACACACCTTCATCACCCACTACCACATCGACCTTGAGTCATGCCAGGATGCTGGTTTTGGGCCTCGTTCTCCAGTCTTTATTTCCTAAGTAGGGGTGTGCGCTTGCCTCCCTCCTCCCGGAGAACTGCTAGGAGTCTGCCAGTAAGTGTGGTGAACAACATATCCATGTCCCTAGAAATACAGGTTACTCACCTGTAACAGGAGATCTTCCTTGTCAATCTTCACCATTCATTACTGCTTTGTTAAGCCGGGCGGCACCCGCCACGGAGTTTTTTTTTTTTTTTTTTTGAGTTGGCTCAACGGCGCCCTCGAGGATCGGCGCGCACGTGCATGCTGAGGGCGGCCTAGGTGCCGCAGACTCCTCCTCCAACTCAGTTCTGTTTCTCCCGTCCGAGGCTGCACCTGCTGCGCGTAGCGCTACTTCTGTTCCTCAAAGACCTCGCCTTAGAAGATTTACACTCGACGCCGCAGACACCGGTAAGACCGCTCCTTTCTTTCTTTACTGCGGCTGCAGTGCTTTATTGCCTTTTTACTCGCTTAGTTTGCATCATGTCTGGTTCGGGACAAGGCGTGAAAGTCGAAGGCAGGCCGCGCTCTATGCGCGCGGTGCTCCTGTGGCCGGCATTTTCCGCCTCGGACCGCATGATGTCTGTCTCCGTTGCCTGGGACCCAAACGCAGCATGGACGCCGTGGCGACGCTTGTTTCTCCATGGACCGTCAGGTCCTCAAGTCCACGTGTTCATACTCTGTAAGGCCCTGCTGACCTTCGGGGACGGCGCGGCTCCAGGGATTCCCAGGTAAGGTCTTAGGCCTTCCACTGGTCCCTCCCGGCCTATAATGTGTCCGCGAGGAGAGGCTTCTCCTCTTCTCTCGTCAAGAGGAAGCTTCTGCGTTATTGTTGGGGAAGCGTGGTCCCTTCCGGGCCGCGACGACACCGCCCAGCAGTCACCTCCCTCGAGGTGCAGGCCCCCAGTGTCGAGACTCATGATTTCTGGGCCTGGCACCAGTGGACCCTCGACACCGCCCTCCGGCGCTGTTTTGGGCTCGGCGTCGTGGTGCCGCCGTTCAGGCCTTCGACACCGCTTCGGCGGCGCCAGTGGGCCGGATTTGCGCTCTCAGCGGCGCCTGGTTGGGTTCCGACGGGCGGCACCGTGCAGCCTAACTGGCGTGGCAGGAGCTGGGACCGGCCTGACTGTCGCGGTGGGTGGGGTTGTCCGGCCATCCCTGGCACCAGCACCGTTCCTCCGGGACCCCTGGGGTTGCCAGCATTGAGGTTCTGCTGGTCTCCTCCTCTCGGGTCGGGTTCCCGTGGCACGGGGTGTTAGGCGGCACAGCGGGCCCTCCCACTGTTCCCACTCCTGCCCTCCCTGAGGGCCTCGGCTAGGGGTGGCCCCGGTCCCGGGGTGATGTGTGGGACTGAGGGTGGAGACACCCTCCTAGGGGGTTCAGACAGCTACCCTCCCGGGTGCTGTTGCCGTCTCTCGGGGTTGGGGAACGCTGCAGTCGAGGAGGAGGGCTCTCTCGGAGTCCGAGGGGTCGAGGGGCGGGGGACGGTCATCGCGGTCTCCGGCCACCCCTCCTGGTGTGACTAGGAGCCGTAGCGCCGAACCCCGCCCTTCCCTCTTAGGCCCCGGGGTCCCCTCTGGTGGCGTTGCTGGGGACTGCCCTTCTGGATCCATGCAGTCCCGGGTTCGTCATATGGGAGGTTCCCCCCCGGGCTCTTCCAGGCATCGCATCCTCAGGGTTCCGTCTTGCGGCCTGGTTTGTTGTCCGGGATCCCGCCAGCTTGGGCTCCGTTCCCCGGATTTCAGAGCCCTGGCAGAGGTCAGTTGCCTCTTCGAAGGTGCCCTTCTCCAGTACCTCTGCAACCACCCCCCGCTCTTCCAGGCCATGTCGGTCCTACGGGTCCGTTATCCTGGGAGCAGTTCAGAGGTTCTGCGGCGGCCTTCCCCTCATACGTTAGATACATGCATGAGCGGGTCTTTCGATTCTCCCCGCCGCAGGAATCTTCTGGACATTCGAGCTCTCCATCATCCTCGTCTTCCTCCTCTGAGGGAGAGGAACCCCTTGCTCATCTTTCTTCCGACGCTGATTTCACTGAATATCAGCGATTCCTTTCGAGGATGGTGAGGGATCTTCGAATCTCTTACGTAAGGCAAGACAATACTGAACGGGAGACGCGTGAATTCCTTGGAGAATTCAGTGCCCAGCACCTGCTGGTACCTTCCTGGCCTATCCCATTCCAGGAGGCGTCTATCCGTTCCTGGCAGTCGCCAGCCGCCCTTTCTCCAGCCCCGGCAGACTGTCGTCGAAGGTATTGTGCCCCCTCGGAATCCCTGGGTACCCTTCCCAACCCGTCCTCGGGTTTGGTGTACCTAGAGACTCCTTCCGGGCGCCGCCACCTGGCGCACGACCGCCCACTGATTCGGATTCTCTACAATTCGACCGGTGGGGGCAAAGAGTGTTCTCTTCTTCTCGTGCGGTGGCTTGCATTGTATCACATCAGCCTCACCACGCTGCCTACAATCGGCATCTGTGGTCGATGCTCTCCCAGCTCCTAGCATCAATGCTGATACGGAGATCATTAGACAAGCTATTGCCCTCTCTGCTATAGGCCTGGAGCTGGCAAGACACCAAGCAAAGGCATCTTATGACGCCAGTGAGGTGGCTTCAGGCTTGCAGGGACAGCGATCTGCATTAGGCGGATGGCATGGCTTCGCTATCAAGGTTGTCACCCTGGCCCGGCGAGAGTGATGCACTCCGCCTGGGACCTGCCTTTTTTCCTGCAGAGCTAGGAGACTTCTGCAGGGGCTTCCTCCATCTCCTCGCCTCGGGACACCTCCAGCTCTTCTCCCACTTAGGCTTCTCTCTGTATTAGCCAGGGTCTTCCCTGCCTGTTTCTCACCAGCAGGAGGCTGGGGGTCTTGTTCCCTCAGGGTTCTCCTCCCCTGCTTTTCAGGGAGGGGCTTGGTAATCACTAGCTAGGGGAATGGTGAAGATTGACAAGGAAGATATGAAAATTACGCACTCACCGTAATTCTTGATCTTCTCTTGTATCTTCACCATTCATTACTGATACCCACCACCTTCCCTCAGTGGCCTCCTTCTGTGGCGTCTCCCCCTCCTGTCTCGTTCCTCTCTCTCCCCTTGGCCTTTATGCCGAAAAAAAAAAAAAAAAAACTTCTGTTTTTTTTCCCCATTCTTGTGAATGGACTCACTTTTTTCCTCAAGGTAAAGGGGAACAAGCACGGTTGCAAATTTCTTTAATTCTGAGGGAACCCTTTCTGACTGTCCTATGGTGCGATTCCTTACCTTCTTCACGTCATGTAGTTTCACAGCCCAGGTGGTCATGCCCTGTCTTGGCCTCCTCAAAGTCTGGAATCCCCCTGGCAGGTATTATTTCAAGCTTTCTAGATGCTGACTGAACTTGTCAGTTTTGAGCATCTGTCTGCCTTGCCCTAGCAAGTCTGATTGAGTTCCTCTCACTTTTCATACAAAACTGCCTTCAAGAAGGCATAGTCTTTCCCATTCACTTCGTGTTAGCACTTAACAAGGTGCTAAGGGACTTAGTCCTCTTCCTGGATGGCGTTCTAGCGGAACAGGTTCTGCTCGGACAGTCTAGGAGCCCTCATCTAGGATGGAGGGACTTGGCATGTTGAGAATTCAGAGAGTCTGCCCTCGTTTGGATCTGTTCAGGTGGTTCGGTGAACCTCCCCTCAGTCCTAGCAACTGGGACTCTTGCTCCCTTTTAGTTTCGAGCCTATAAGCCTCTCAACCAACAATGCTCGATGGGCACTATTCTCCCTCTCAACATGCCTTTTTCCTTCTTTCTTTCTTTCTCTCCTTCTCCTTCTTCTTCCCTTTCCCTCTCTCTGTTCCTCCCCTAGAGCCGCCCCGGAAAGGAGGCCCTCAGGTCCCTTAGGGTAGGAATTCTCTCCTCTGTCTATTCTCCATCGGCTTATTCCTTTTCAGTTTATTTCCTTTTTCTATCCCTCGGCCTCTTGCCTCACTTTCTTTTTCTTACCCTTTAATTTCGCGTCTCCGCTAACAGAACTGAGATGGAGGAGGAGTCTGCACCTAACGGCCGCCGCTCATGACTCCAGTATCGCCGCCCCTCGAGGCGCCGCTGAGCCAACTCCAAAACAACTCCATATGGGTGCGCGCCCGCTTAACCCCAAGCAGTAATGAATGGTGAAGATACAAGAGACAATCAAGAATTACGGTAGGTACGTAATTTTCATTTCTAGGAATGGTATATGTTGTTCATCCACACGACTCACCCAACCTCCCTGGCTTCGACGCGACAACCTGGCTTCCAGCGGGCTAGATCTGGCATCATGGGGCGGAGCCGAGAGTTTTACCACCCGGGTGGGTGGGAGGAGCCAGCTTGAAGACCTTCCGGCAAGATTTAAAGTGGCAAGGATCCTGCCAGTAAGTGTGGATGAACAACATATACCATTCCTAGAACTCCTGTTCCAGGTGAGTAACCTGATTTTTTGTTTGTCTATTTATGTTTAGTTATAGTATATATCTGGTAGTCTAAATCATGGTGGTCAAAACCCAGACAGTAAACATAGGTGGTGTGGGGATCAGCCTTAGCAAAGGCCTCCCCACACTCACTGCAGTGTTGAAACCCAGTGGGCCCGGTTTTTCTTTTGGGTTTCTCAGACAAAGCCATTCTACAACATACCCTTTTTTTTTTGGAAACACCAGGCAAGACCCCCATCAGTTTCTAACCGTGTCACGGGTATTTGAAAAAAACAGTAAAGATACTTCTTTTTTTTTTTTTTTTTTAAGAATCGATAAATTTGGAAAACACAAAGAAAACTTTTTTGTGCTTGGAGGTGTGAGGATATATACATCGACAAATACCTGACGGATGATAGGAAAAATCGAAAATACTCTGTTGAAATACGACGAAGAGCCTGATGAGCAGGAACAAGGCTCTTGTAGAGTTAAGAGTATGCAAGTTTGCATTTGTCTCGGGGTCTGATATTCTCTAAGGTTCTCAAAGCCCGCCACCAGAAAACTTGTAACTCCAAATGGAAGAGATTCAGCATTTGGTGTTCTAAGAGGCATATTTCTCCAGACACTGCTGAATTGCCTACAGTTCTGGATTATGTGGTCCATCTTAATGGCCTAGGCCTCAGACCAGCAACTCTCAAGGTACACTTGTCAGCTGTTTCTGCTTTTCTGTCAGTGGGGAAGTCTTCCTCACTATCATCTCATCCTATATTCTGTACATTTTTTAAGGGATTGCTTCTTACCAATCATCCCTTTAGAGACCCTGCCCCTGTCTGGGATTTAAATGTTTGCATTGCTCAACTTATGCAGCCTCCTTTTGAGCCTATGTCCTAAGCAGAGCTTAAGTACTTGACTTGGAAAACTGTTTTTGGTAGCAATTACCTCTGCCAGACGATGCGGTGAACTGCAAGCCCTGTCAGTGGAACCTGATTTTATCTCTTCACATAGATAAAGTGGTCCTTAGAACCAGTAGAAGGTTCAAACAACATGAAGTCTTGCTATATTATGACAATTGCAGTGAGTCCCCATCTTGAACTGCCCGGAGGGTAAAATAGTTAACTTTCCATGCAAGCATGGAACTCTGTTATAAGCTTCGGTTAGAAAGCTCTGTCTGCTGATCTTCAAACATAAACTGTCAGATTCTTTATCTTACTACTGAACAGTCGCTTCCGAGATTTCTCCTGTTGCTCGTTCATTTTGTCGGTTTAAAGTATTTTATCGGTTTTCAACCGAATCATACCGCGAACCGGTCGGTTCAAGCTCTGTCTGTGGTAATGTAAGTAATAGGTAGGTTTTATATTCGTTTTCTGTGTGGAACTTAGAATATTTATCGGTTCGGTTGAACCGATCAGATTGTGTTTTAAAATTGCTAGTCCTTTTTAGAGTGCGGTTCCCGGTTCTTATTGGTTCTAAAAAAAAAAAAAAACAGATTTCATTACGTTTTTTTCCACGGCCCGTGACACGGTTGGGAACCGATAAGAGTCTTGCTTGACGGATTGCCATAAACAGGCAAGTTTGGTTAGGCTGGCATTATGTCTGAGAAACCCAAAAGAAAAACCGGGCCCACTGGGTTTCAACACTGTAGTGTCTGTGGGGAAGCCTTTGCTAAGGCTGACCCTCACACCACCTGTGTCTATTGTCTGGGGTTTGACCACCTCAATGCAGACTGCCAGATTTGTAAGAATTTCCCTGCTGCCACCATAGAAAAGAGAGTTGGCAGGCTCAGGGAAAGGGAGGCTAAAAAGTCCGCTGACCCGGATGGCCTGCCCGGTTCGGTTCGAACCGAACCAGAGGGAGTGCCCTCTGACCAGGGCGATACTTCGGGCAAATGAAGAGCTGGCTCTGAGGAGCCAGTTCCTGCAAAAAGGACTAGAAAGTCAGCTGGTGTGGAGCCAAAAGTTCTCTCTCCAACCGCTGAAGAAATAGCTAAAGCAATCCAAATTGTCCAGTCTCTTTCCCCAGTTCCGACTGATCCGGCACCATCAGGGAGGCGCTGGTTCGCCGGTTCCACTGGTTCAGGATTATGATTTTGAGGAATTTTATGAACCGTGGCAGGGGAAGAGGAGTATGAGGAGAGTGAATATGGTTTTGAAGACCTGGATGTGCCCATTGAACCGACACCTCTCCAGATGGATCCTTAGGGTTTCTCTCCAAGGCTCTCTGAGTCCCTTTCTCATTTTATGTTTTATAAGAAAGTTGTTGAAACTCTCCAGCTCCCTGTTGAGGAAGCTGTTGATGACCAAGAGGAGCCTGATTACGAGAAATGATGGATATTCCAGAATCTAAGAGACTGTCTATTCCTCTGCATAAATCTTTTCGAAGGACAGTAAAGTTTTAAAACTCCTCACACTATACCTCCTGTAGATAAAAGGATGGACAAGAGGTATACTTTATCAGGCTCTGATACGGAGTTCCTCACACAGCAATGCAGCCATGTGGGAGTAGTGCAGGCTGCAGCCTGTTGCAAGGCAAATATTCCCCTAGCTTCACACCCTCCTGAGAAGGACTCCAGGAAGATTGATGCTATGACAAAGAAACAGTACATGGCAGCATCCTTGACTCAGACAGGCAAATTATATGGCTTATGCTGCTAGATACCAGAAATCCAGATGGGATACTGTGCTGGCTCTAGCAAAACAGGTCCCTGACTAGCTTGCCAGAGAGCTGGAACAGATGGCTAGAGATGGTATTGAGGCATCTAAGGTGCAGTTTCATGCTGCAGTAGACTCTAATGATGTGTCATCAAGAGTCATGGCTACATCTGTGGCACTTCGCAGAATGGCTTGGCTCAGATGTACTACCCTGTCACTGGATACCAGTCTAAGGCCATGGATTTTCCTGTTGGTGGGCAATTCTCTGTTTGGGGAGCAAACAGAAATTACATGAAAAATGGATGAATACATGTCACCTATATAGGAGTGCACAGGCCAAGGAAAGGCAGGTCACTCCTCAGAAGCAGCTTCCAAGGAGGGCAGGCCTTTTCATAGGCCTTTTACCAATCCCAAGCTCTCTTCTGCTTATGTCCAGAGGGGTTCTTTAGAGGAGAGGCAGACGGGTTCAAGCAGGCCTGCTCCCACCCTCAACCCAAAGCTCCTGCCAAGCAGGCATCCTGATGGGGTAGCCAGGGCCGATTCTTCTACCTGTGGGGCAGGCTGGCTTACTTTGTCCAGGACTGGAAGTCTCTAACGTCAGACAAGTGGGTCCTGGAGGTAGTAAGCCAGGGACTGGTTCTCAGCTTCAAAAATTTCAAAGATGAGAACCAGATCTTTTCCACCTGCATCTCCATCAGAGGCACTTGCCCTAGAGGCAGAGGTCTCTTCCCTTCTAGCTCTCAGAGCCGTGGAAAGGGTTCCACCCCTACACCAGGGCAAAGGTTTGTACTCCAGGTACTTCCTTACCCCAAAAAAGACAGGAGAATGGCGGCCCATCCTGGATCTCAGATACTTAAACAAGCACCTTTTAAAACCAAAGTTTAAAATGGTGACCCTGGGAATTATTTTACCCTCTCTAAGGCTAGGGGATTGGCTAGCGTCCCTGGATCTCAAGGATGCCTACTTCCATATTCTGATCAGAAGCTTCCATCAAGTACCTCAGGTTCGAGCTGCCCTCAGGCCATTACCAGTTCAGAGCAATGTCCTTTGGCCTCACCTCTGCTCCAAGGGTATTCACCAAATGCCTGGCAGTAGCAGTTGCATGCCTAAGAAGGCAAAAAATTGCCATCTTTCCCTACCTGGACGATTGGCTCATAATAGGCCAGTCCCCAGAACAGGTCAGCTTACACCTTCGGGTAAGTCAGCAACTGCTTACCTCCCTAGGTTTCTTTCTGAATCTCTCAAAGTCAGTTCTAGAGCCTGTCCATCTCCTAACCTTCATAGGTGCAGAACTGAACAAACAGGAAGCCAGGGCCTTCCTCCCTCTGGACAGGGCAAAGATCCTAGTTTCCCTGGCCTCCTCATTCACACTGCAGGTCTCTCGACCAGCAAGGCATTTTCTGCAGCTCCTAGGACACATGGCTGCTTCCACAGCAGTAGTGCAAGAGCAAGATTTCAGATGAGGGACATTCAGTTCCACTTGAGAGCTTTTTGGTCTCAAAGAAAGGATCCTCTTACCAAGTTGATCCCAGTAACTTGAACCCTGATCCAAGCCCTACAGTGGTGGCAGGATCAGAGCAACCCGAGACAAGGAGTTCCTTTTGTCATTCAGCCTCACTCCTTAATCCTTACTATGGATGCATCCTCTGGGGGGTCACATGGGCGGCCTCACTGCCCAGGGACTGTAGTCCCCAAGAAACTCTGCTCCACATCAACCTGTTGAGCTCAGAGCAGTTTTTCTAGCACTTCAAACTTTCTCCAAATCTGTTCAGAACAAAATTGTACAGGTCAGAACAGACAACACCACTACAATGTGGTACATCAATGGGCAAGGGGCCAGTCACGACGTGCCTTGTGTGTGCACTGAAGCCTTGAAGTTGTGGTCTCTGGCTTACTCCTGAACACCTCCTCACGGCAGTTCACCTCCCAGGCAAGGACAGTGTCCTTGCAGATGCTCTCAGCAGAATTTCTCAGGGCCATCACGAGTGGTCCCTGGATCCCTGGTTCTGGGAGTGGTATTTGCCAGATGGGGCACCCGCAGATGGATCTTTTGCAGCCCCAGACAATCACCAACTTCCTCTTTTGCTGCAGGCCTCTGGTCTTGGGCTCAGTCCCTCTGGATGCCTTAGCCCTCAGTTGGGAAGGAAGTTCTCTATGCCTTCCTCCCTTCCTCTTCTGTTCAAAGTGCTAGTCAAAATCAGATCCCAATCCTACACGGTCATTCTGATTGCCCCGGATTGGGCCAGACAACCCTTGTATCCACTCCTGCTGTCCTTAGCAGTCCATCCTCCCCTGTGCCTTCCCAGGAATCACAATCTGTTGACCTGTGCCCAGGGAAGGGTTTGGTATCCGAATCTCAAATCTCTCAATCTCAAGGCCTGGTTCTTGAAGAGTTAGTTTGCTGACTTACACCTCTCACAAGGCGTAATGGATATATTGAAGGCTTCTAGGAAGCCTTCCACCAGGGCTACTTACGACTCCAAATGGAAAAGGTTTTCCATATGGTGCTCAGAAAAGCATATTTCCCCAGACTCTGCTGATTTACCCACAGTCCTGGATTATTTGGTCCATCTGAACACTTTGGGGCTGAGACCAGCTACCCTGAAAGTGCATTTGGCAGCTGTGTCTGCTTTTATTTCGGCTGGTAAATCCTCCTCTTTTTCAACTCACCCTGTAGTTTCCAAGTTTTTTAAGAGATTGCTTCACACCAATCCTCCATTCAGGGATCCTGCCCCTGCCTGGGATCTTATTGTTTGTATTGCTCAGCTTATGCAACCCCCCTTTGAGCCTTTGTTTTCAGCTGAGCTTAAGTACTTGACTTGGAAAACTGTGTTTCTAGTAGCCATCACCTCTGCCAGACGCATAAGTGAATTACAAGCTTTGTCAGTGGAGCCGGATTTTATCTCCTTTCACAGATATAAGGTAGTCCTCCGGACTAATAGAAAGTTTCTGCCTAAGGTGGTTTCAGATTTCCACCTTAATCAATCTGTATCTCTTCCAGTGTACTTCACTGACAATTCTTCCTCTGTTGAGAGGAGGCTGCACAGCCTAGATGTGAAGAGAGCCCTTAGTTACTACATAGAGCGTACCAAGGGTCACAGGTTTGACTCCCTCCAACTGTTCCTCACTTATGGTGAGGTTGGTAAAGGGAAGCCTGCCACTAAAAGATCCATTGCCAGGTGGATTGTCTCTTGTATCCAATTCTGTTACAAAAACTGGGTAAGGTTCCTCCCTCAGGCCTGAGGGCTCACTCTACCAGAGGTACAGCTGCTTCTCTGGCTGCTGCCAGAGACATCCCTATTCTAGAGGTATGTCAAGCAGCTACTTGGAAAAACAGTTCACACTTTGCAAGCATTACTCCCTGGACATCCAGGCTCGGGAGTGATGCTCGGTTTGGCATACAACTGTCCTTCAGAGTCTATTCCCTAAGTAGGTTCTGTCCCTCCTCCGTGGGGAATACACTGTGTAGTCTGCAATTGTCATAATATAGCAAGACTTCAAGTTGTTTGAAGAAAAAATTACTCACCTTAGTAATGTTGTTTCTTCTAATGGAGTCTTGCTATATTATGACCTCCCTCCTGCCTGCCCTCTCAGAACCTCTGTTTTGGGATGTGGGTGGGCATTACAGTGTTGACGCTTTCTTTATGCCACTTTGTTGTTTCACCCTTCCTTTGGGGTGAATTGGTGTTGTATTTTTCATTTCTTTTGGGTCTCATGACTTGAGTCTTTGTGGGAGACCAAGAAGTGTGTGTTTATGTTAGTAGCCAGTCGGCTAATATAGGTTTACAGCTTCCACAGAGAGCCTTAGTGAGTTTTTGCTCGTAAAGATCTGACAGTTTATGTTTGAAGATCAGCAGACAGAGCCTTCTAACCGAGTTCGCGCTCAGAGTTCCATGCTTGCATGGAAAGTTAACTATTTCACCTCCGGGGCAGTTCGAAGATGGGGACTCACTGCAATTGTCATAATATAGCAAGACTCCATTAGAAGAAACAACATTACTAAGGTGAGTAATTTTTTCCTCTTGCCCAAAGTGGTTTCAGATTTCCACTTGAATCAGTCTGTCTCTTCCTGTTTTCTTCACTGATCATTCTTCTTCAGGAGAGGAGGCTACACAGTTTAGATGTTCAAAGGGCACTTAGCTACTACATAGAGCATCCAAGGATCACAGGTTTGATTCCTTCCAGTTGTTCCTCACTTATGGAGAAGCTGGAAAGGCAAACCTGCCACCAGGAGAACTATTGCCAGGTGGATTGTTTCTTGTATACACCTCTGCTATGAAAACTAGGAATATTCCACCCTCAGGGCTGAGGGCTCACTCACCGGAGCTACAGCTGCTTCCCTGGCTGCTGCCACGGATAGTCCTCTCTTAGATATTTGTCAGGCAGCCACCTGGAAAACGGTCCATAACTTTACCAAGCATTACTCTCTGAATATACAGGCTAGGAGTGATGCTCAGTTTGGCACAGCAGTACTTCAGAGCCTATTCCCAAAGTAGGTTACGTCCCTCCTCCATGGAGGTACTGCTTGGTAATCTGCAGTAGTCAGAATACAGCAGGACTTCATGTTGTTTAAAGAAAAAAATTACTCACCTTAGTAATTATATTTCTTCTAATGGAGTCTTGCTGTATTCTGACCTCCCTCTCTGCCTCCCCTCTTGGAATCTGTTTTTGGGAAGTGGGTGGGCAGGTGCAGTGTTGCAGCTCAGGGTGCTTCTTTACTCCTCCTTTTGTTTGGGTGTTTGTTTTTTTATTATTCTTATTTAGATTGGTTTTGGTTTCTGACTTGAGTCTTCCTTGGGAATTCAAACTCTTGTTGCCAGTTGGCTAGTAAAAATTTTACAATTTCCACATAGGTAGTGAGTTTTTTGCTCGTAAGAATCTGACGTTTGGATTTCAAAGCGCTGCAGACAGAAATCTCAACTGAGCTCAAGCTCAGCATTCTATGCACTGCATAGAAAGTTAACCCTTAGTTATCCGGGGCAGTTTAAAGTCTGGAGCTACATGCAATTGTCAGAATACAGCAAGACTCCATTAGAAGAAACATCATTACTAAGGTGAGTAATTTTTTCTTCCTGTCTGGAGCAGTTCAAGTGCTGGGACTAACTGCATAATATCAGAATACAGCAAGACTCCATTAGAAGAAACACAAATTACTAATGTGAGTAATTTGTACTTCTTTCCTCTGTTAGGCAAACTGAATTGAGGAGGCGGGGGGCAGCGTCGGTTACTGGCCAGTCCACTTGTGCTTCACATACATTCACTTCTGCGCGCCTGCCTCCATCAGTCCCTCCTTCAGAGCTTTAAAGGCATAGGTCCTAGTGCCTCTGGCATAGACCCACCAGTGATGAAGATATTCCAGAATATCAAGAATTACGGTGAGTATGTAATTTTAATTTCTTCACTGTACAGATTTCTTTGTGAAGAATCTGCAGTTTGTGGGGAAGTGAGTCTGTGAAAATGTCATATTGGTGGGAGAAAACTCCATGAAATTGAGTACTTTCCACAAAATGCGAAGGACCCACTTAGTGAAAACTCTGCAGTATGTCAGTTTCCTCTTAGGCCCTGTGCACACTACGCTCTGTAATATTACAGAGTGCCCAAACCGATACCGCAATGGTTTGCATTACATTGTAACGTTGAGCAGATATGCTTACAACCGCTGTTGAAACCATATATGAGGTGGTTTCAACAATGGTTATGAAACCGATCCCACCCCAGTAACATTATCGGCGGTAGGGGACGGGCAGTAATGGCCCCGAGCTGCATTGAGGGATTGGGCGCGGTAACGTCGCCTCGTTCCCAAGGTGGACTGGAGGTACTCTTACTGGTCACCGCTGCTGTGTGGACACTGTACCGCTCCCGGCTGTAACGGTTTCTGTCCGTTACTGGGTCTGGCGGTGTAGTATGGACGGAGTCTTAGAAAAGGTCGCATGCAAATGCTAAACACATCGGAGAGCAGATTGCACAGTACGTGGTGACAGCGCCGTAGCCTCTTGTGCACTGAAAACAGCAGAGAAATTTAATGGAAACAATTAAAATTTATAAAAAAAATAACTAGTAATTTAAGATGCATTGTATAAATTAGACACACAATGGCCATAGAATATGCTACTTATAACTTTTTTTTTTGAAGGGACAGGAATTTCATAACTTGTCGCCCTGCTACACCACCTTGCCTGGTCCTCTCAGTAAGAATAGAGAAATGATTATGCTGGGGGTCATCTGTATATGAAACTATTTTCTCAAGTTGCATAAAACTTTCTTGCACCATTTTTAATGTTTCAGTTTTTACGTAATTTGACTTAACGGAACAGTGTGAACTTTGAAATAAATCTCTTTTCTTTTTCTACCAAGCGTTCTATGCCTTTCTGCTGACTTCAGCTGTTGTGGAACTGCAATATACCATGAGATTGATTTAATTTACATCTATGACCACTTTATCCAGTTTGTTTCCGCTGCAACAGTTTTCTCAGTACTGCTTAGCGTTTACCTGTACATCGTTCTCTGAAAGTACCCAACGATGAGCTGGCACCTGGTGGAAACTCTGGTAAGGGATTTTGGCCTTTTTTTTTTTTTTTTAATGTGCTATGTACTTGGATCTTTTCTTCTTCTTCAGGAAATAGGTGCATGCCCTGATGTTTTCCTTCTTTAAAACTTCTGTCGATCATGCACAGTGTAGGCTAAACCACAAAAACTTCCCTTTTGGGAATATTTCTCTTTAACTATGCATCATGGTTTATTTTAAAGTTATTATTGTTGTCAGTCTTTATTTCAGTTCTAATAAACCACACTTAAACAGTAGACTAAATACATCTTTTTTTTTTTTTGTCTTGGTTAGGAAATAATCTTGGGAATTAAGATTGTCGTATTGCAATTTGTATTTTTTCCAGCTGCCAAAGTTTGCCATTATTGAGTTTGATGAGATGTTGCATTATTGGGCATACCCCAGGTGGCAGCATCCTCAGTCCTGTCTCCTGCTAGCCCCAAGAAGGGTCATGAATCTAGTGCATACTGTATGATTCTGAGCAAGTCACTTAAGTTCCTTTGTACCCAGGTTGCATCTGGAAACAAGCTTGACAGTGTGCTACTCCTGGTTAAACAATGTTCCTTTCCTGAATCTGAAAACACTCACTCACAATCCAGTATTGTGTTACATTACTGTTGCCTTGTGGCAGCATTATAGCTTCTGTATGTATAACCCAGTACTGCAGGCATTGTATGCACATCCATACAAAGGTGCTGAGACGTTGCTGACATGCTGACTCCTCCTTATCCCATTATGTTTTAAAAATACTATTTTGAAGAAGAAAATGTTCCTCTTCCACTTCACCTTTCAAAATCCTAGTTTGAAACAATCCGTCCCGAAGCCATCTTGTTTTTTAAACTTATTTCCTCCCACAGCCCTTAACCCACAACCCGTGGACAGGTTGCAGCACTGCTGTTGGTAGGGAAGCATTTAAACGTGGGCATAAAAACAGCATTTCTGCTGCCCACAGCTACAGCAGTTGACAACACCTGCAGCGTACAGGCTTTTGGCTCTTCTTTTCAACATGGATCCACTGGGAGCAGATCAGCAACTAAGTTGAGTTTAAACACTCCTTAACCCTTAGGCTGCCAACAGAATTAGAACGTATAGATTTCAGGACTGGTATATCCGTACGTGGTATGGCAAGAGTTACATTTATAAAAATTCTGTGTCCCCATCTCGGAGTGTCTCTTTGTACTTTGCAGTGTCCCTACCAGGGATGCATCTGACCCATTTCTTATGAATTCCCAGTGACACGTGGAGTGCTACAGCCTTCTTGTCCCAGCACATGCTCAAACCACTCTTATTACCTACCTACATGCATATATATGTATGTAATGTAATGAGGGGCTTGAGATGTGTGCTGGGTAATGAAAGGCAGATAGAGAAAGCAGACTGCCTGTAACAAATTTACAATGAAGGGTGTGAAAGGAACGGCCGTTGGAATGAGGAGGATGAGGATGGGTTGGCAGGGTTAAGGAGAAAGGAGAGTTAAACAGTGGCAAACCAGTATTTGACCAGGAATGAGAGTGTGAGTGACTCTTCACCTCTGGGGATGAAAGTCCCGTTTACATGACCACTTATGCAGCAGAGAAACCAGAGTGCTTGGGTTTCTCTGGTGCAAAAGGAGTCATGTGGACACTCACCCTATCACAGTAAGATGTCCTTTACTTTGCTCCCCAGTTGCTGCAGTACTCAGAATGTGTTCTGGAGCAGGTTGTGCAAGCTGCCGTGAGACTAGCTGCACCGCTTACTCCGGCGCACAGAGGATGCTCCCAGCATGCTCTCTAGCCTACCGTAAGTCTCTGTGCTGGAACCAGCATGTGCTGCAGCAAGTACCGGCGTCCTCTAGGATTATGCACCATGATTACTGTCACAATCAGTAGGCATTTAATGAATAATTTTGGACATAGTTTTGGAGGTCAGTGTCATTAATTGCCTTGAACAAGAGGCTGGGTTTGGTAAGTGTCCATGGGGGTTGGGGGGGGGTAGAGTTAGGCCAGTAGTGTTCCTGGCGTGAAAGAGCTAGCAAGGGCAGCTAATAACCAGTATGTGTGGCAGGCTGATCAACTCGGCAGACCACTGGATGTGAAAAAAAAATGAGCAAAAATAAGGTTAAATTTCTGAGTGTTTCTGTAACTGCATACTTAATTTTCCCCAACCCTGTTCTTTGCATTGCAGCATTCCTTCGGAAGCAGTGTGATGTATAGCCTTCCTACTTTGCCAACAGTTCAATCTGCTGGTGTAACAATCTGTGGTTGTGTTTATGCAGTGACCATGCTTGTGGCAGCAGCAGTAAGAACGCCGAGCAGAGTTGTGAAAGAAACAAAGGTGATTGCCAGCACTTTCTATATTTATGGAAAGGACGACAAAACCGGGAAATGACAACGGCAGCAAGCGCATCATCAGCTATGTCACCACTTGCATCGGAGAGCAGCCACCCCGCCCCCAGATGTACAGCCCCTCACCAGTGCAGCTTGCAGCAGCACAGGGAGTGGCCATGTAGCCAGGCAGATGACTCCTTGCAGGTGGTCGGGACCGCACTGTTGTGGCTGGAATTTTTAAATGCTACAGCCATATAAACTTGGCTGGAGGGAGAGCAGTAATGAGTGAGAGATGGAGCATTAATAGTGAAGCAGCAGAAGGAATATGAGCACACTTTTCAAAAGCATGCACTGGCAGCTAATCATCCTTCTCTTCTCTCCATGTTACAACAAGCTATACGCTGTCCACCCCTCAACTGTTTACCATCTTTTCCGTCTTACTCAGTTGTATAGCTCAAAACTCTGTGTACTTTGTTTTTATGCCATCGTGATACTGTTCTAAATATTCTGCAAAACATTCGCTGCACACTCCCCTAGCTCTCGTCCATGCTATGGCCTTTGTACTTTACATACTTTCTACGGTTTGTTTTCTTGATCTGGAATTTACTTATACCTTGCTTTTATTATTTATGTACATGCACCCATTGTCACTATATTTGCTACTGATTTTTCAGCTCCGGCTCAGTGTTGCTGATTCCAGTCACCAAATTTTAAATAAGTAAATGCTAGGAGAATGTGCTAGCACTCACGGAAACCTGGTTTAAGCATCATCTCCCAGATGCAGCGTATCAGCTAGCAGGATACTCCTCCCTCCGCCTCGACAGGTCAGGCAAGAAAAGGGGTGCAGGTGTAGCTTTGTTCCTCAGGGAACGCCTCTCCGTTTCCATGACCCTCCACTCTGATCCCACCTCCCCAAGCGAATGACTCCTCACCGAGCTAACCCTTGGCTCCACAAAGAAGCTGTACATTGGTTGCTGCTATAACCCTCCAGCAGCAGGATCTGATGGTCTTAATAACTTTCTGTGTGGCTTCAACTCACTCTTCCCCCACCAGATACTCTATTCTCCTTGGGGATTTCAACTTAAACTGGTTGAGTGACCACCAGTCAAACTACAGCTGCCTTCTAAAACAGCATAATCTTGTCCAGTCCATTATGCTAACCACCAGACAGAACCCACGTACTGCCACCCATACCCTTGTATTGCATGCTGTAACTCAGGCTAACTCCATCAGCGACCATTCCCCCCATGTTTATACTCTGGTGAACCAAGACTAAACGGCGTTGTGACACCCCAAAATACGTGGCCTTTCAAAATTTTTGCAGTCAGGAGACCTCTCTCCCATTCAGTGCAGCATGGTTGTTGGACTGGTGTGCACTCTACTCCGCCACTGATGTGTCCTCAACAACAGCTACTTTCACACAGACCTTGCTGGCCCTACAAGAACATGTCCCTCTTACCACAAGACGGGTATGTGGTGGTTGCACCCTCTAGATCCCAAAGGAACTGCTCTCTCACATGAAGAACAGAGATCGTGCCTGATCTGCCTACAAGGTGTCCCCCTTCCCTTCCCTCTGGAATGACTACAGGCTCCGGAGAAACCAGTGCAAACACCTAGTTAAATCACTGAAGCAGAGTTACTTCTGTAACCTTCAGAAGGCTATCCAGGAAGTTCTGGGAGTCCATTAGGTCACTTCTAAACCTCAAGTCAGGCAAGTCTGTCCCCAGCTGAACTCACTTGGTGACTGACCCTCTGGAAGTTGCCCAGGCTTTTAATGACAAATTTACTGACCTCTCTGCCTTCCTCTCCAAGCTCCTGCGTGGCCAGCCCAGTGGCGCAGCCTACCACCCCAACCCCCTAAATGCCCCCTAGGCCTCCCTCTACCCCCCTTTCTATTTCAAGGCTGTCTCCCTTATTGATACTGTTAAACTTCTCAAATGCCTCCCTAACCACAGCTTCCCCGGGTCTGATGGACTCTTCCCCCATCTTCCTCAGACTCATCTCCCCTACCATTATTAAGCCCCTTAGATTCATCTTCAACTTTGTCCTGTCTACTTTGGAAGGTGGGAAAAGTGATTCCCTGTTTTCAAAGCAGGTGACCTCCACTCCACTGACAACTACATGCCTGTCTCCATCCTCCTCCACTTTAGTAAGCTCCTCGAGAAAATTATCCACCATCAGTTTACCGAATACATTGCTAAGTACAACCTCAGGTGTAGCCAGCAACATGGCTTTTTGCAAAAGTCTCAGTACTTCCACTGCCCTTGCTCTATTGACAGACCACATCGTTGGGAACATGGACATTGGGCAAGCCACAGGAGCAGTTTTTGTTGACCTTTCCAAGGCTTTTGACTTGGTAAATCATGCCCTCCTACTCTTGAAACTACATCTCCTTGTCTGTTCCCACGAGGTATCGAGCTGGTTCCCGAGCTACCTCTCAAATAATTTTCCAATTCGTCTGTGTGGGCCCTGCTTGCTCCCCTACCCGGCCTGTCATCACCGGTATCCCACAGGGCTTGATTCTGGGTTCCCTGCTTTTCTCATTGTTCATCAGTTCCCTTCCCTCTGACAGTCTTACCTGCCACTCCCTCCCCTATGCGGACAACCTTGTTCTTTTTTCTAGTGATAAATTCCTCTCTCGCATTTCCTCCATCCTCACCCAAAACTATGGAGCAGCCCAGAACTGGTTTGCAGTAAACTTCCTCTTGATTAATGTCAAGAAAACTAAGTCCATGTTGTTCGGTTCAAAGTCTTTCCCTGCCAAGCTTAGATCCCCCCACTCTCTCAACATAGTCTCCCCTGAAGGCCACATGCTCAAAAACGTGGATACCTTCAAGTATCTTGGTGTTATTCTTGACCCCTCCCTCTCCTTTTCTGAGCACATAAACTCAGTAGTCCGCATGATGCACCAAAAGGTGGGCGCAACGTACAGATTCCAGCATTATTTCACCCCAGAGGCTAGGCTTGCCATTGTCCAGGGAAACATTCTCCCCATGCTTGATTATTGTTCCACCATCTACACTAGGTCATCATTTCAACTTTGAAAGTAATACATGCATCTGTTTCCTTTGTATTGTCGTTACCCTAGATCCTTTGACGTGGAACCTTTGTAAATGAGCAGTCCCTGTTCAATGGTACGTGTAATCCTAGAGTTTACTAAATAAATAAATTTAAAAAAATCATTATCCCTCACTGACAAACTGTCTGTTGCATATAATAGTGCCTGTCACTTCTCATTACTGTCGCCTTTTTCTGCACACCACTGTCCTTTATCAGTCACTGGGGTGGCTTCCACTCCAAGGCTGCTTTGACTTTGCCCTGTGCTGCTTGGTGGTTGAGGCTGTCCAGGCTGTCCAAGAGTCCCCTCTCGCAGTCCTTTTGAAAACCAGAGCCCTGCACCGCCCCTTCTGCTTTAATACTACCCCTACCCTCCAAGTTCCCAGGGTATCCACTAACATGGGAGGTAGAGCCCTATCTGCTGCAGCCCCCTTGCGATGGACTAAGCTGCCAGCCGAGCTTCGCTCCCTGGGTACCCACTGTCTTTTCAAAGACCGGCCCCTAACTTAGTCAAGCTGCCGGTGCTTCACTAGGTAGTCTCCACCTTCCCCATCCCTTCTAATCTGCTGCATTTCTTAGTTACGTCACGGAACCATGTACTGTATATTTGCCTGATTACCCAAGCTTGTGTACCTATTCTTGTTTGGTCCGCTGTTGCATTTTTCTTTTGTATTAACTTGTCATCACTGTGTCCACTCCATGTTCTATGTGAATTATTGTATTTTGTATTTATTTGCATTTATGCATTTGCTTTTGTTGTCTCCTATGCCATTATCATGGCCTAGATAATACCTGAAAACGATCCCTGGGATCAATGTACCTACCCGGTTATCAAAGTCATAAATAAATAAAAAATAAACAAAAATTCCTCTTGTGATGTGTACTTTTAAAAAGTGTATCTATGAATATTCTTTGCTAAAATGGCAAGAATGGCTTAGGAGATGGTGCAGATACCCTAGCTTGAGCTAACTTTGAATGAATTTAGAAAAGCGATTTGACACAAAAAAATCCATATTCTTTTTACAGGCAGTTTTCTATATGACTTCTTCATTGGACATGAATTAAACCCTCATATTGGGCATTTTGACCTTAAATACTTCTTTGAACTGCGTCCAGGCTTGATTGGCTGGGTAAGTTCTTTATTCCCCTCTGTCTTCTTTTGCAGACGTATATCTTTAGAATATTGTGCATTTTTAGTAAGGAATAAGACTCAACAAAGTGTGGTTTATGGGCTATGAGCGCACCCCAAGTGTATAATGAGGCACAAGGTGCTTGCGCCAAGTGCCTTTAGCACCTGGGAAGTGCTTTTAGCCCATAAACCACACCTCGTAGTGTCTTATTATGCTTATAAAATGGGTCTTGGGGTCGTCTGCCATAACGCTTTCCCCATTCCCTAAGTAAATGAGCTGAGATGGGTACAGTATAGGTGAATGGGGTGAGCGTTATGGCTGACAACCCTAAGGCACACCCCTGACGCCTGTTTGTGTGGGGGTGGGGTGTTAGGGTTGGTATTTTCCTCCTTTTTACTGTTGATCAACCCTAACATGTGCATTAACATAGTTTTTTGCAAATAATTTCCTTACTTTCTGAGATAGTGTAATCATAGCCTTATTTGCCTATGGGAGTGCAGGGCTCCCATCCCTCCATAGATGCATGTGCGTGTGTCACTGCAGAAGGGCCCTGCGCTTCCATTTATAGGACACAGTGATCAAATTGCAAGAACAGCCATCTTATTACCCTACCTCATGTACCTGGTACAGAAAATTTTCAAATCCCCACAAAAACATAATTCTGCGCAATTGCACCACCATTCTGCGACACAGGTGTGAAAACACATTTTGGCAAGGATTTGAAAAATGACAGCTGTGACATACATGAGGTGGGGTAATAAGATGTCTTTGTTGAAAATTTGGTGTGAGACTATTAAAAATGTCAAAGTTACGAGCTTGCATAGTGAAATTGCAACAAATAGTCATAACTTTACTATTTTTACTCCAAATGTTCAACATATCCTTCTTATGACCCAACCTCATGAACAATATGACTGTCGTTACGCAAATCCCACTTGAAAGGAAATTCACCAAACAACCGCAAAATCACGTTTTGGGCAGGTGCTGTTTTACAGGCTTCCTATTAAGGAGCCATACCTTATTAGACATAAGGACAGGTGTTACTCAGAACGGTGTTCATCCCTCAGGTGCTCACTGCCTTCCAGGAGTCCAGGCTGGAGAGCAGGTGTGGGGTGTGCCTTGGGCTTCTCAAGTTTAACACTCACCTCATTCCATCTGTAAATAAAGTCAGATGTGTAGACTTTGAGAGTGGTGTTCACGTCGGGCTTGAGAAGACCAAGGTACACCCCACACCTGCTCTCCTGCCTGGTTTGGGAGGGTGGGGTGTTAGGGTTGGAAACCCTAATGCCTCATTTCCCAACTTTTGTCAGTTTACTCATAACTGGAGCACTAACAAAGTTTTTTGCAACTTATTTCCTTACTTTCTGAGATAGTATAATCATATCCTTATTTTATTGTGGGAGCGCAGGGCCCCATCCCTCCATAGATGCGTATATATGTATGTAGCTGTGGAAGCACAGGGACCTCTGAGCCCTGCACTTCCATTTATGGAACAACAGTGACCAAATTGTCAGCATAGCCATCTTATTACCCCACCTCATGTACCTGGTACAGAAAATTTTTCGAATCCCCGGCAAAACAGAATTTTGCACAACTGCAACAGCATTCACCGCAACAGGTGTGAAAACAGGTTTTGGGCGGGATTTGAAAAATGACAGCTATGACATATATGAGGTGGGGTAATAAAGCTATATTGAAAATCTGTGGTCAAAATATTTAAAATGTCCAAAGTTACGAGATTGCGTAGTGAAATTGCAACAACTGGTCATAACTTTGGCATTTTTTCATATTTTTACCCCAAATTTTCAACGTAGCCTTCTTATGATCCCACCTCATGAACTGGGCAGAAATAATTTCCAAATCCCTCCTGAAAGGTGAATTTGTCAAGTGGACATGAAATCACCTTTTGGGCGGGAGTTGTGTAATGACAGTCCTATTGTTCATGAGGTGAGGTCCGCAAAAGGCCATGTTGAAAATTTGGTGTCAAAATTTGAAAAAATTACTAAGTTGTGCTTAAAAGTTGAAACTCCCATTGAAATACATTGAACTGTGTTTTAGTTTCTCATATTGCAGTTGTTGATTCCAGCAGCAAGACGTGTCTTCGATCAAAGAGTGGCTTTTGAACCTGGGACCTGTTCTGGTGAGGGTGTGTGTGTTACAGGTTTAAAAAAAATAGAGGGACGTTTTTTTTTTTTTTTTAATTTACAGATTTTGCCTGTAATGGGAGGGTGAGGGGTGCAACTAGACACCAGGGAATATAAAATGGGACAACGGGGATGGCGATCGGCGAGTGAGGGGTGCCTACAGACACTAGGGAATATACTGACCAATAACCGGGGAGGCGAGTGATGGGTGGGGGGTGCCACAAGACACCAGGGAAATGGGGAAAATGGCGCTTGGGGGAGGGTGTCACTAGACACCAGTGAAGATATTATTTAGGGGAACTGCAATTGGAGGGTGGGGGGGTGCCACTAGACACCAGGGAATCTAATAAAAATGAGGGGGACTACGATCGGAAGGTGGGGGGGTGCCACTAGACACCAGGAAATCAAATAAAAATGATGGGGATGGTGATCAGAAGGTGGTGGGTGCCACTAGAGACCAGGGATATACATTTTTTAAGTCCTTTTTTGCCAGCCATTTCCTTTTTTCGCGATGACGGAAAAGGATTGCAAAAAAGGAACTCAGCGAGTCGTGAAAAAGGATTTAAGTAGTTGTAGATAAAGTGTTCAGAGGCCATGGGAGCTATAAAAAAATAATACACAGTGAAGCTCAGCTCTTGATGAACAAGATACATGTTTGGATGTCTGTAGAAGATTATTTATTTAAAATGTTTTACCAGGAAAGGCATACTGAACAAAAGCTTGTTTCCAGATGTGTCCTGGGGGAAGAGGGGATGGGGAAAAATGTTAGATAGATACAAACAGATACAAGCCCCACAAGCAGTTTAAACTTATACAGTGTAGTAATAAAATATTTACAAAGAGTAAAGAGTTTGATATACAGTGTACATTGAAAGACAAGGAGAATATTGAGTCAGATACAGGCAAAATTATAAACCGTGCAAAAAAAAAAAAAAAATTTAAATCAAAGCGACAAATCATACCGAACTCAGTCCAGATATCACTGGGCAGAGTTATGACAGCTTGTGGTGTGAAGAAAGTGTGAAAACAAGATGGCGCCTCACAAAAAATATTTTTTTTCTGGTCCCTCATGAAAAAGAATCCTTTTCTCACCCCAGGAGCCCTTTAGCATCAGTAACAGTAGGAGTAAGCTAACCAGGTTGAGCTGTCTCGGTGGTGGAGCCATGAATAATCATTAAAATAAAGTGGCCAATCAGAATCAAGCAGGATGTTGTGCTGAGTGCAAAGAGCCCACAGGCTTCAGAATTTTTTCTCCGACTGACTGAGAAGCACTACCTCTGCGGTGCTCTTTCTCATTCATGAGAAAAGTAGTTATGTAAGAACTTACCGTAACAGTAGATCTTCGAGAAGAGCTCTTGCAGCAGGTAACACCATTAGGACTATGCCACCAGGCATTTGGGCCCCACGGAAAAATTTCAACCAAGCAGTCTACAGCAGGGACCACCCTGCTGACATCGGCCCAACCCCCGACATCACGCATGATAGAAAAGGGGCAGTCTCCACCCGCACCAGCTTGGTTCACCCGCCAGAAACCCGGCTAGCAAAGGATGGGAAAACAAGGAGGTTCTCACATTCCCCAGAGAGAAAAGCACAGTTACATAACCCCGGGGGTAGGAGGTAGGGAAAGCACCTGCTGCAAGAGCTCTTCTAGAAGATCTGCTGTTATGGTAAAATCTTCCTGGACATAAAGTCTCCACCACTCAGTCACACTGATGGGACTACCCTGGAGGTACTAGGACCGAGCGGGAGCCAAAACTCTTCAGGAGGGCTGCGTGAGACCAGCTCGCACTGTATAGGCTACCTTGGCATTGACCCCCCCAAATACCTCAGTTCCTTTTTCAGACAACATGAAGTCTTGCTGTATTCTGACAATCTGCAGTTAGCTCCAGCATTTAAACTGCCCCAGAGAGTATAGGGTTAATTTTCTAAACAGTGCATAGAATGTTGAGCTCAAGCTCGGTTCAGGTCTCTGTCTGCAGCCCTTTGAAACCCAACTGTCAGATTCTTTACTCCGCCTCACTGAACAGTCGCTCTGGAGGTTTCTCCTTCAGCTCGGTTCAAAATGAAGTGTTGGTTTTAAGATGAAATTATTCCGCACTGTCGGTTCAGGCTCTGTCTGAGGTACCATGAGTACTAGATGGTTTTCTGATTTACTTTGTGGAAATTGTAAGTTTTTTCAATCGGTTTGGCTGAACCGAGCCTATATATTGAATTTTCCTACTTTGCTTTAGTGTGGTTACCGGTCCTTATCGGTTCTTAAAAAAAAAAAAAAAAAGTGTTTTTAAACGTTTTTTCCAATACCCGTGACACGGTTAGGAACTGATAAGGGAGTCTTGCCTGGCGGTTGCCGAAAAAAGGGTAAGTTTGATTAGGTTGACCATGTCTGAGAAACCCAAGAAAAAAAAAAACGGGCCCACTGGGTTTCAACACTGCAGTGAGTGTGGGGAAGTCTTTGCTAAGTCTGATCCCCACACCACCTGTGTTTATTGTCTGGGGTTTGAACACCTCGATAGAGAGTGCCAAATTTGTAAACATTTTCCTAAGTCTACCCTGGAAAAGAGATTAGGTAGACTTGGAGAAAAGGAGGCCGAGAAATCCGCTGACCCAGATGGCCAGCCCGGTTCGGTTCCGACCAAACCAGGAGGAGTGCCCTCTGACCAGGGCGATACTTCTTCGGGCCAGAGGAGAGCCGATCCTGAGGGATCGGTTCCTACAAAAAGGAAAAGGAAAGACAAATCAGCCGGATCAGATCCAGAGGTTCATGTTCCGACTGCTGATGAGATTGCCTGAGCGATTTGGATTGTTGAATTGCTTTGCCCGGTTCCATCCGATCTGGCTCTGTTGACTAGGGGCTCGGTTCGGTCGGTTCCACTAGTTCAGGAATATGCCCCTGAAGATTTATATGAACCGTAATTTGAGGAGGAGGGGGATTATGAACAAGATGATGATTATGATGGTGCAGAAAGTCTGGATGTGCGCATTGAACCAGACATCTCCCCAGACAGACCTTCTGGTGTTTCCCCTCCAAGGCTCTGAGTCGTCTTCCCCCCACCCACCCACCCCCCACCCCACTATCTGTTCTACAGGAAAGTGGCTGAAACTCTCCAGCTCCCTATGGAGGAAGCTAAAGAGGATCAAGAGGAGCCTGATTTTGTAGAAATGATGGACATCCCAGAGTCCAGGAGACACTCTGTTCCCTTGCACGAATCATTTGGGAAACAGACACAAAAAATTTTAAAGTCTCCTAATTCTGTACCTCCAGTTGATAGAAGAATGGATAAGGGGTACACTTTATCAGGCTCAGACACTGAGTTTTTTTTTTTTTTTTTTTTTACCAGCAATGCAGCCATGTTGGGGTCATGCAGGCTGCAGCCTGTGACAGGGCTAATGTTCCCTTGGCTCCCCCCCCCCAGATAAAGACACCAGCAGGATGGATGCCTTGGCAAAGAATCAATACATGGCATCCTCTTTGGGACTCAAGCAGGCTAATTATATGACCACTACAGTCAGGTACCAAAAGTCCAGGTGGGACACTGTACTGGCACTGGCCAAACAGGCCTCCCCTCAGCTGGCCAAGGAGCTGGAGGAGATGGCTGCAGAGGGGATTGAGGCATCTAAGGTACAGTTTCATGCTGCTGTGGACTCCAGTGATGCGTCATCAAAAGTTATGGCTACATCTGTGGCTCTTCGGAGAATGGCTTGGCTCAGATGTACTAGCCTCTCACAGGACACCCGGGCTAAGGCCATGGATTTCCCTGTGGAAGGTAATTCTCTGTTTGGGGAGCAGACAGAGAATTACATGAAGAAGGTGGAGGACTATAGGACCACGTATAGGAGTGCACAGGCCAAGAAGAGGCAGGCATCTCCTCAAAGGCAGCACTCTAAGGGCAGGCCTTTTCATAGGCCTTTCTACCAAGCACAGGCCTCTTCTCTCTTTTCACAGAGGGGGTTCTTCAGAGGGAGAGGCAGAAGGGGGATGAGCAGGGCTGCATCCACTCCTCAGCCTAAGGCCCCTGCCAAGCAGACACCCTGATGGGCCTGCCTGGGTTGACTCTTCTATCCCTGTAGGGGGCAGGCTGGCTTACTTCGTTCTGGACTGGGTGTCTTTACTCCAGACAAGTGGGTCCTGGAAGTAGTCAGCCAGGGACTGGTTCTCGGCTTCAAAAAATTTCCAAAGATGAGAGCCAGATCTTTTCCACCTGCAAGTCTCTCCGAAACCATTGCCCTAGAGGCAGAGGTTTCATCTATTCTAGCCTTAGAAGCCATAGAGAGAGTTCCTACCCTACACTGGGGCAAAGGTCTGTACTTCAGGTAATTCCTTACCCCAAAAAAAACAGGGGAGTGGTGACCCATCCTAGATCCAAGATACCTGAACAAACGTCTTTTAAAAGCAAGGTTCAAGATGGTGACTCTGGGAATAATTCTTCCCTGTCTAAGGCCACGGGACTGGCTAGCCTCTGTGGACCTCAAAGATGCCTACTTTCACATTCCCATCAGGTGCTCTCTCAGAAAGTACCTCGGGCTCATGTTGCCCTCAGGCCATTACCAGTTCAAAGCAATGCCCTTTGGCCTAACATCAGCTTCAAGGGTTTTCGCAAAGTGCCTGGCAGTAGTAGTGGCCTTTTTTAAGAAGGCAAATGATTTCCATTTTCCCATATTTGGATGACTGGCTCATAGTGGGTCAGTCTCCAGGCCAAGTCAAGTCAGACCTGCAAGTGACACAGCAAGTGCTCACTTCCCTGGGATTTCTTCTCAGCCTGCCCAAGTCAGTTCTTGAACCAGTGCAGCTTCTTACCTTTATAGGGGCAGAGCTAGATACTGTCAAAGCAAGAGCCTTTCTTCCCCTGGAAAGGGCAAGAGTTCGTACAGAACTGGCTTCTTCCTTCAGGTGCCCCGACCAGCAAGACACTTCCTTCAGCTCTTGGGCCACATGGCAGCTTCTACAGTAGTGGTCCAAGGGGCAAGATTCCAGATGAGGGACATTCATTTCCATCTGAGGGCCTTTTGGTCCCAAAAGAAGGACCCCCTTACCAAGCTGATTCCAGAGACTCAGACACTGATCCAAGCTCTTCAATGGTGGAAGGATCAGGACAATTTAAGGCAAGGGGTCCCATCTGTCACTCAATCTCATTCGATGGTCCTTACCACGGATGCTTCCCTTTTGGGGTAGGGAGCTCATCTATGGGCTCTCACAGCCCAGGGGCTGTGGCCCCCTCAGGAGTCTCTTCTTCATATCAATCTTCTGGAACTCGGGGCAGTTTTTTCTGGCCCTGCAAGCTTTCTTTTCAGTCTGTGCAGAACAAGGTGGTTCAGGTCAAAACAGACACCACCACCACCATGTGGTACATCAACAAGCTGGGAGGCACTCGGCCTACAGCCTTGTGCACAGAGGCCATGAAATTGTGGTCCCAGACTTATTCCATACAGATCTCTGATAGCAGTCCACTTCCAGGAAAGGACAATGTGCTAGCAGATGTACTGAGCAGGATCTTCCAGGGCCATCACACTTCGTCCCTGGACCCCCTAGTGTTGAAAGTGATTTTTTTCAAGGTGGGGCATTCCAGAGATAGATCTCTTTGCAGCCCCAGACAATCATCAGCTCCCTTTGTTTTGTTGCAGACCCCCAGTCTTGGGTTCTGTCCCTCTGGATGCTCTGATTTTGAACTGGGAAGGGACATTTCTGTATGCCTTCCCTCCCTTTCCTATACTGTTCAAAGTTCTAGTCAAGATAAGGTCATAACCTTGCAAAGTGATTCTGATTGCTCCAGACTGGGCCAGACAACCTTGGTACCCCCTGTTGTTGTCTCTAGCAATCCATCTACCCCTGTCTCTTCCCAGGAATTACAACCTGTTAACCTCCTCTTGTGGGAGGATTTGGTACCCCAATCTTTGGTCTCTCAATCTCAAGGCATGGCTCTTGAAGAGTTAGATTATGCAGATTTGCATCTCTCAGGGGGTTCTGGATATTCTCAAAGCTTATTGAAAGCCCTCTACCAGAAAGACTTATAACTCCAAATGGAAAAGACTCAGCATTTGGTGTTCCAAGAAGCATATTTCCCCAGATACTGCTGAATCGCCTACAGTTCTGGATTATATGGTCCATCTTAATGGCCTAGGCCTCAGACCAGCTACTCTCAAGGTACACTTGTCAGCTGTTTCTGCTTTTCTGTCAGTGGGGAAGTCTTCCTCACTATCATCTCGTCCTGTGTTCTGTAAATTTTTCAAAGGATTGCTTCATACCAATCCTCTCTTTAGGGATCCTGCCCCTGCCTGGGACTTAAATGTTTGCATTGCTCAACTGATGCAACTTCCTTTTGAGCCTATGTCCTCAGCAGAGCTTAAGTACTTGACTTGGAAAACTGTGTTTTTGGTAGCCATTACCTCTGCCAGTGGAACCTGATTTTATCTCTTTTCTTAGAGATAAAGTTGTCCTTAGAACCAATAGGAAGTTCTTGCCCAAAGTGGTTTCAGACTTCCACTTGAATCAGTCTGTCTCTTCCTGTCTTCTTCTCTGATCATTATTCCTCAGGGGAGAGGAGGCTACACAGTTTAGATGTTAAAAGAGCCCTTAGCCACTACATAGAGTGTACCAAGGGTCACAGGTTTGACTCCCTCCAGTTGTTCCTCACTTATGGGGAAGTGGGAAAGAGCAAACCTGCCACCAAGAGAACTGTTGCCATGCGGATTGTGTCTTGTATACAATTCTGCTATGAGAAACTGGGAAAGATTTCACCCTCAGGCCTGAGGGCTCACTCTACAAGAGGTACAGCTGCTTCCATGGCTTCTGCCAGGGACATACCTCTGTTAGAAATTTGTCAAGCAGCCACCTGGAAAACGGTCCATACCTTTACCAAGCATTACTGTCTGGATATCCAGGCTAGGAGTGATGCTCGGTTTGGCACAGCAGTACTTCAGAGCGTATTCTCAAAGTAGGTTCTCTCCCTCCTCCATGGGGGTACTGCTTGGTAGTCCGAAGATTGTCAGAATACAGCAAGACTTCATGTTGTTTGAAGAAAAAATTACTCACCTTAGTAATGTTGTTTTCTAATGGAGTCTTGCTGTATTCTGACCTACCCACCTGCCCCTCTCAGAACCTCTGTTTTGGGATGTGGGTGGGCAGTGGGTGTTGGCACTCAGTAGATGCCCACCTTGTTGTTTCACCCTTTTCTTGGGTGATTTGGTGTTGTGTTTTTCATTTTTGGGTCTCCTGACTTGAGTCTTTGTTTTGGGACCAAAAAATGTGTTGTTTATGTTTAGTAGCCAGTTGGCTAGTGTAAGTTTACAGCTTCCACACAGGGTCTTAGTGAGTTTGCTCGTAAAGATCTGACGGTTTGAGTTTAAACCGCAACAGACAGAGTCTCAACCGAGCTCGAGCTCAGCGTTCCATGCCTGGCATGGAACGTTAACTCTTTCATCTCCGGGGCAGTTCGAAGGTTGGGACTCACTGCTACTGTCAGAATACAGCAAGACTCCATTAGAAGAAACAACATTACTAAGGTGAGTAATTTTTTCTTCTTGGGTGCTCCAGCTCATAGCAGAGGGACACTCGATAGAGTTTCTTCAGAAATCACCCCGCCCCCCCCCCTTGAAGTCGTCGCATTCAGGGGAACATCTTCTCTTGGTCCAGGAAGAAATTTCGGCTTTCCTGCTGAAACAAGCAATAGAGCCCGTCCCCCTTCATCTGCGAGGGACGGGTTACTATTCCCATTTCTTCCTGGTCCCAAAGAAAACAGGAGATCTCAGACCAATTTTGGATCTCAGTTCCCTGAATCTTTTCATAGAATACAAAAGGTTCAGGGTGCTGTCTTTGTAGAGCCTTCTGCCCCTCCTTCGGCCGGGTCAATGGCTTAGTGCTCTGGATATGCAGGACGCTTATCTGCACATTCCCATTCGCCCATCTCATCGCAGATACCTTCGTTTTGTGTTCCAGGGGGACTACTACCAGTTCAAGACGCTCCTGTTTGGTGTATCCTCGGCCCCCCGAGTGTTTACCAAATGCCTGGCAGTGGTGGCGGCCCACCTGCGTACCAAGGGAGTGCAGATTTTCCTGTACCTGGTCGATTGGCTCCTGGCAGCCTCGTCCAGGGAGGAACTCCTGCGTTGCCTCTTCCTTACCCAGCAGGGGTATTCCAAGTCTCATCTGATCCCATCCCAGAGGCTACAGTTTATTGGGGCGATTCTCGATACGACCACGGGCAAGGCCTTCCTGCCTCCGGACAGGGCAACCACCCTCCAGACCCAAATAAGTCTGCTGTCCGACCGCAGGACAGTCTCTGCGAGGTTGGTCCTTCGCCTTCTCGGGCTCATGGCGGCTGCTATGCCGACGGTTCCTCGCGCTCGACTCCACATGAGGATTTCTCAGTGGACTCTACGCTGTCAATGGGATCAGCTAGTGGACGACCTAGGCCACCCAGTTCTGGTCTCCCCACTGATGCTTCGAGACTTGCAGTGGTGGATGGTTCGAGAGAACCTGTTTCGGGGAGTTCCTTTCTTTCATCCTCCCCCCCTCCCAGACTCTAACCACAGATGCCTCCGGGCGAAGGTTGGGGAGCCCATCTCGGCCCTCATTGGACCCGGAGCTCCTGGTCCAAGCTAGAACAAGCTGTCCACATCAGTGTGCTCGAGCTTCGGGCAGTGTTGTACGCTCTCCAAGCCGTTCACCAGTACATCCTTCCTGGCCACCTAGCCGTCCAGACGGACAACATGTGTATGGTGTGGTAAACAGGGGGGGACTCTGTTCTACCCTCTTTGCAGGGAGGCAATGAGGGTTTGGGATTGGGTAACACAACACGACCTTCACCTCACGGCAATTCACATTCCGGGAGTAGACAACACCCTGGCAGATAAGCTAAGTCGCTCTTCTGCTCTGACTCACGAGTGGGAACTGGACCAAGGGGTCCTAGATAATCTTCCAACTTTGGGGAACACCACAGGTCGACCTGTTCGATCCCCTCTAAACGCAAAACTTCCTGTCTTCTGTTCGCTTGTTCAAGAGCGAGGTGCTTTTCGGAGTGACGCTCTGTCTCTAGACTGGAAGGACAGATTCGTCTATGCCTTTCCCCCAATTCCACTTATCCCACGAGTCTTGCAGAAACTAGCTTCAGAAAGAGCACGAATGATTCTGATCACTCCTTTCTGGCCCAGGCAAGTTTGGTTCTCTCTTCTACAACAGTACTCAAAGGATCCTCCTCCTCCTCTCTCTCGAGGTTTACTGACCCAGGATTTTATTTATTTATTTGCTTTTGGTAACCGGGTGAGTGCGCTAGGCATAGCAATGCCTATTTTCAGGCACGACCTGGGATCAGGGGACCCTGGTCCATCCAGGCCTCCAATCCCTTGAACTGCATGCATGGCTCCTGCAGACTTAGCCCAATCCTGTTTTGGAGTGTCTCCCAAAGTGGCGGAGATTTTGGTGGAGGCCAGAAAACCCTCCACCAGATCCACTTATGCCACGAAGTGGAAAAGATTCACTATGTGGGCTGCTTCCAAGAACGTGGAACCCTTCTCCTGTTCAGCGGGGCTTCTGCTGGAGTATCTACGTCATTTGTTTGACCTGGGTCTCAGTCATTCTTCTCTGAAGGTACACATGGTGGCCAACTGCCTACCATGTTCCTTCTGAACAAAACTTTCGCTCAACTGGAGATCTCCAAGACCTTTCTCAGAGCGGTTCTCCATCTAAGCCCCGGTACTCCTGCCCCTTGGGACTTGAACTTTGTCCTCGAGAAACTTACTCTCCTTCCCTTCGAACCTTCAGCTTCTGCGGATTTGAAGTTCCTTTCGTGGAAAACTCTCTTCTTGGTGGCCATTACTTCTGCTCAGAGAATTTCTGAGCTCCAGGCCCTGATGTGTAAAATCCCATACTTGATTTTTCACAAGGAACGTGTTGCTCTTCGCACGAATCCTAAGTTTCTTCCTAAAGTAGGAGAGTCTACTTTAAATCAGTCCATAGAGTTACCTGCCTTTTTCACGCAGTACTCTAATTAAGGGGAGTATTTACTCCATACTATGGATGTTCACTGGATTCTGAGATACTACACCACCAGGACAAAGGATCTCAGAAAGCCTGATCAATTGTTTGTCTCTTTTGCTCATAAAAGGGAAGGCAATGCTGTTTCCAAGCAATGCCTATCTAAGTGGTTGGCTCATTGCATCACTTTCTGTTATGACAAATACGACAAGACCCTCCCGGGTCAGGTAAGAGGCCACTCCACAAGAGGAGTAGCTGCCTCAGTGGCTTGTTTCAAGAATGTGTCTGCGGCAGACATCTGTGCTGCCGCCACCTGGACTTCCGTCCATACCTTTACTAAACACTGCAGTTTGGATGTTGCCTCTCGCCGTAGAGCAAGCTTCGGACTGGCTGTTCTGCTAGGCCTCTTATTTTGAGGTTTGCACAGCTAGAACTGGTTTTTGGAGTAGTTTTCCTCTTCTCGGTGCGCGCCTCTGTTCCAGAGTGCTTGAGATTCAGTCCTATATGTAATTACCTACTGCAAGAGCCCTCTCGAAATAAGAACTTACCATAACAATAGATCTTCGAGAGCGGCTCTTGCAGTAGGTAATACCTTCGCGCCGTCCATCCCCCTAGGCTTTTTCAGCTCCTTTTCCAGTGAGGGAAATATCCGCTCTCCTCTCTTCTGGCCTTTCTGGTCCATGACGGGAAAGAACTGGAAGGTGGGCGTCCGGGACCACCCCTTTATACTGACGTCGCCTGACGCCAGTCAGAGATGGGGCGTCCGCCAGGGACCGCTAGCTAGAAATTTTTCCATGGGGTCCTGCTGCTGTCAAGGCCAGTCCTGTATGTAATTACCTACTGCAAGAGCCTCTCTTGAAGATATGCTGTTACAGTGAGTTCTTACATAACTGTACTTTCTACTCCTACTACTTCCTAGTTGCAAAGAAAACAGGCAGTATGCACCCTATTCTAGACCTAAGGAAGGTAAACAAGTTTCTCTTCAAGGAAAAATTCAAGATATCATTACTCCATACACTTTTACTTCTGATTCATCAAAACGACTGGCTGGCCTCCCTGGACATGCAGTATGCCTACCAACATGTTTCCGTACACCCAAGCCACCACAGGTATCTTTGATTTGTGGCCCTGGGTCAGCACTGTCCATTCAGAGTACTGCACTGCAAGTTTTTACAAAGTGCTTTGCAGTTTGCGCAGCTAAGGAAACTTGGAATTCAAGTCTTCCTGTATATGGAGAACTGGCTCCTAGCAAGTTCCTCCAGACAAGGGACACAGGAAGTAGTGACCACAGCGTCCAGGTTCCTCACATCTGTGGAAGTTCTGTTATAGCTGGAAAAATCACAGCTAGAGCCCTCTCAGCAACTCCTCTTCATATTGGCCCTCCTGGATACCTCCAGTGCAAAGGCCTTTCTCCTGGAGGACATGAGAAGCAATATCCTGCAGATGGCTTGCTTCGTCAAAGAGAACGACTCAGTCTGAGCTCTCTCAACGTAGCAGATGCTGGGTCTCATGGCCTTTGGGTCGTCTTCACATGAGGACCACTCAGTGGATGCTCAGTAGTCCCTGACTGCACACCCACAGTCCTTTCACATCACGGTGAAAGAACCTCTAAAATGATCTCTCACCTGGTGGACTCAAGAGGACAGCCTCCTGAAAGGCTTTCCCTTTGCCCCACTGGAGACCTAGATCACCATCACCACAGATGCATCTCTACTCAGATGGGGCTGTCACTGTGAAGATCTCCACACCCAAGGTCTGTGGAGTCAGAATGAGTCTCAACTCCACTTAAATGTCCTGGAAATGAGAGCTGTCCTATACGCAGTTTGAGCCGTGAAGGACATCCTTTGTCGCAAAATAAATCTCCTTCAGATGGAAAACAAAGCAGTGATGTACTACATCAACAAGCAGGGCAGAGTACTCTCTTATCCTCTGTGCAGGAAAGCGATGAGAGTGTGGGAATGGTGCCTGGATCATGAAGCCCTGATCCAAGCAGTCTACCTGCCTGGAGTCCTGAACGATCTAGTGAATTGCCTCAGTAGAACAGAGGCAGATCCTCACGAGTGGTCTCTTGACATAAACATCGTGCAGTTGCTCTTTGAAGAGTGGGACACACCGGACCTGGACCTTTTTGCATCCGCACTCAACACAAAACTGCCTCTATTCTTCAGAAATCCAGAACCTGGCATTTTCTGTCAGGATGCATTCAGACTGCGGTGGACAAGATGCTTTCTGTACGCATTTCCTCCTCTTCCCTTAATTCAGAGGGTGCTGTTGAAGCTGGAGGCACAGCGGGGCAGAATGAGCCTCATCGCACCATTCTGGCACTGTCAGATTTGGTTTCTGTTGATCAACAGATTATCAGAAATTCCACCAAGACAACTACCACTTCAAATGGACCTTCAGACCCAGGGCCCAGTGGTCCATCCCAGCCTGAGATCCCTTCATTTCCATGTATGGCTTTTGAGGAGATAGAAGTGGGTAGTTTTGATGTCTCCTGTAGAGTCTTAGACATTCTCCTAGCGGCGTGCAAGCCAGCTACTAGGAAAACTTACTCAGCGAAGTGGAAGCGGTTCTCCATCTGGTGTGCAAAGTCCTCCCTGGATCCAGTCTCTTGCCCACCAAACAAAGTCCTAGCGTATCTACTAGACCTGTCAAATACAGGGCTACAATATTCAACTGTAAAGGTCCATCTGTGCGAGATCTCAGCTTATCACAAGCCTGTACACACTATGTCTGTGGCTCAGTTACCCTTAAAGAGGTTCCTTAAAGGTATGCTCCACACTAGGCCACCAGTCAGGAGACCGGTAGCCGCTTGGGATATTAACCTTGTGCTAGACATGCTCACCTGTAAACCTTTCTAGCCTCTAGCAACCTGCGAGCTGAAGTTCATGACCTGGAAGGCTGCATTCCTTGTAGCCATTACCTCCACTCGCAGAGTGTCTGAAATGCACGCCCTGGTCACAGACCCACCTTATACAATATTTTACAAGGACAAGGTGGTTCTCGGAACTCATCTTAAGTTTCTCCCCAAAGTAATCTCGGAATTCCATCTGAACCAGCCTTTAGTTCTTCTAACCTACTTTGCAAACTTGCAGAATGAAGGAGAGCACACCCTACATTCTCTGGATGTTAAAAGGGTTTTGTGGTTCTACACAGACAGAACTAGAGATCTGCAAGTCAAAGCAACTCTTTGTTTCATTCAGCATGGCCCGGCTAGGTCAGTCTGTTGCCATCAGGTGTATTTTGGCATGGCTGGTGGCATGTCTCCACCACTGCTATTCTATGGCACAAATTAAGCTGGAAGGCAGGGTTTATACCATTCTACCAGTGCAGTCGCGGCATCGCTGGCAGAAATACAGAACGTGCCCATTGCAGACATCTGCAATGCAGCTGCTTGGAGCTCCATGCAGACTTGTGTGAAGCACTCTGCTTTGGATGTCCATGCGAGACAGCATCTATCCTTTGGCAGAACAACCCTTAATGGACTCCTGTCGGAAGTGAGCTCTTTTCTCCTGCCGCCCTTCTCTGGGGGGTGGTGGGGTGGTGTTAGTTTGGTACTCTCCCATCAGTGTGAATGAGTGGTGGAGACTTTATGTCCAGGAAGATATGGAAATTACGTACCTACTGTAATTCTTGATCTTCTTGGATGAAGTCTCCAACACTCATTCACAAGCCCTCCCTCCATCCCCTGAGCTCACTTATCTGATTTTGGTCTTCATTCCCTCGATGGCTGGGCTGTGAAGACTCTCTTGTGTTGACGCTTATACGGGTCATTCGGACTATCTTCTGTCAGACATAGGTTAGTTTACGCTGCACCTCCTAAGTAAAAAAGATGCTGAAGCGGTTGGGGGATCGACACCAGGGTAGCGTATACGGCGTGAGCCGGTCTCGCGGTGCTGCTTCCATGCAGCCCTACCTCGGTGCCAGCCCTCCTGAAGATTTTTGGCTCCCGCTTGGTCCTAGTGCCTCTGGTGTAGTCCCATCAGTGTGAGTGAGTGGTAGAGACTTCGTCCAAGAAGATCAAGAATTACAGTAGGTATGTAATTTCCATTTCTTACGTAACTGTACTATCTTACTTCGAGATAGAGCTCTTGCAGCAGGTAACACCATTAGGACAGAGTCCCAAGCAGTACAAGGATAAATCCAGTTCAGAAGGGTGGTAGTAATGCAAAAAAGCAAACCACTGGTACTCTTTGAGAGCAGTCCTTGGAGGACAGCTAGCCCGAAGCCTGCTCTCCTCCTTGAAGCAATGTCCAGACTGTTGTATACCTTTCTGATACCTTTGTTTGTTTGTATTAGTTTTTGCACTAGAGACCACTATACCAAACAGGAGCAGGATCACAGAACAGATTCCAAGACTCATTTAAGTAAAACAGCTATCGTTATTTTCCAGCTGCATAACATAATTCAGTAGGCTAAGCAGACACTGGAGTGTTGGCCACACTGGCTCAAACTGGTTACACATGCACTCTATTTCCTGAGTGCATGACCCATACTGATGGAGTCTTAGAGACAACTGCATATACAGTATTACATCCCCCTTTTTAACTAAATTGCCCACAAACCATTAACATTTCAAATGTCCGCTTTAGAGTCTCTTTAGCACCTATATTGAATCTTTCAAAATGTCCAAAGGAAAGATTCCAGCACTTACCCTTAATGAATTCAGGTGTGTACCACTGACCTGAAACATAGTCACTATACTTGACAGGCATCTTCACTCTCCTTCCTCTTTGAGTGAGCCTCTGTACACCTATAAGAGACTCTGGTAGCAAACTGGGTTCTTTGCCTTCTACCGAGTCCGGAAGTTGAATAGGTTCCATCTCAGGCACTTCCACACTCTGTTCTGAAGTGTCGCCAGTCTCTATCACCTGTTCACCATTTGCTGCTTTAGCAGCTGTTGTAACAGTCCTGCCGTGTCTCAGGTGACGTCTGTTCCTATGAAAACGTGCACCACTTGGTGTAACAATGGTGTGTGATCTAGGTTCAGGTCTGGTGTCCTCAGCTGTCAGTGGCTGCCATCCTTGAGCTGTCTCCATTCATACTCTGTCTCCTGGATGTAGTATGGATAAGTTTTTGGCACTGCAGTTGTTCTCCCTCTGCTTCTTTTGTAGTATTTTTAGTTTGCTATGGGCTCCTTTAGGTACATGTGACATAGAAACATAGAGGTTGATGGCAGATGAGGACTGCAAGGCCCATCCAGTCTGCCCATTTCTTTTTCTACCTTATAAATGTGCCATCGACCTTTACTCTGTCAGTGGCCTATCTATTCATACTCATCTGTATTGCTCCCTTATGCCTATCCCATGCCTGTTTGAAGCCCTGCACTGTATTTATAGCCACCACTTCTTGAGGTAGGCCATTCAATGCATCCACCACCCTTTCTGTGAAAAAGAATTTCCTCACATTCCCCCTTAATCGGCCTCCCTCTAATCTTATGCTGTGTCCTCTTGTCCTGCTATTTTTCTTATATTTGAACATGTTAGACTCTTTCATCTTGTTAATGCCCTTAAGGTGTTTGAATGTTTCGATCATATCACCTCTCTCCCTTCTTTGCTCAAGGGTATACATATTGAGCTCCATTAATCTGTCCTCATATGTCTTCTGATGCAGTCCCTGCACCATTTTGGTTGCCCTTCTCTGGACTGCCTCAATTTGGTTAATGACCTTGTGAAGGTGTGGCCTCCAGTACTGTACGCAGTACTCCAGATGGGGCCTAACCAGCGTCTTGTAAAGAGGGATTATTCAAACAACATGAAGTCTTGCTGTATTCTGACGATAGCAGTGAGTCCCAACCTTCGAACTGCCCCGGAGATGAAAGAGTTAACTTTCCATGCCAGGTATGGAACGCTGAGCTCGAGCTCGGTTGAGACTCTGTCTGTTGCTGTTTGAACTCAAACCATCAGATTCTTTACTCCGCCTCACTGAACAGTCGCTCCGGAGATTTCTCCTTTGCTCAGTTCAGTTTGTCAGTTAATGTACTGTTTTTCTCGGTTTTCGACCGAATTTAAACCGCAACCTGTCGGTTCAGTCTCTGTCTGTGGTATTCGTGAGTACTAGATAGGTTTATATTGTTTTCTATTCTGTGTGGAACTTGTAAACGGTTCATCGGTTCGGTTTGAACCGATCAAGTTGTTAAAGAATCTTAATTTCTACTTTTAGAGTGTGGTTACTGGTTCTTATCGGTTCTAAAAAAAAAAAAAAACAGATTTGCTACGTTTTTTTCCACGACCCGTAACACGGTCAGGAACCGATAAGAGTGTCTTGCCTGGCGGATTGTCATTAAAAGGGTAAGTTTTGTTAGGACTGGCACTATGTCTGAGAAACCCAAAAGAAAAACCCGGCCCACTGGGTTTCAACACTGTAGGGTGTGTGGGGAAGTCTTTGCTAAGGCTGACCCCCACACCAACTGTGTTTATTGTCTGGGGTTTGACCACCTCGATTCAGACTGCCAGATTTGTAAAAATTTTCCTGCAGCTACCCTAGAAAAGAGAGTTGGTAGGCTCAGGGAAAGGGAGGCCAAAATGTCCGCTGACCCGGATGGCCAGCCCGGCTCGGTTCAAACAGAACCAGAAGGAGTGCCCTCTGACCAGGGCGAAACTTCTTCGGGCAAAAGGAGAACCAATTCCAAGGAGTCAGTTCCGGTTAAGAGAACAAGAAGGGAAGAATCAGCTGGTGTGGATCCCAAAGTTTCTTCTCCAACCGCTGATGAAATAGCCAAAGCGATAAAAATTGTGCAGTCGCTTTCCGTGGTTCCGACCGAACCGGCACCATCAGGAAAGTGCTCGGTTCGGCCGGTTCCAGATTATGATTTAGAAGAATTTTATGAACCGGAGGAGGAGGAAGAGGAGTATGAGGAAAGTGAATGTGGTTTTGAAAGTCTGGATGTGCCCATTGACCCGGACATCTCCCCAGACAGACATTCAGGAGTGTCTCCTCCTAGGCTTTCTGAGTCCCCCTCCCATTTCATGTTTTACAAGAAAGTGGCCGAAACCCTTCAGCTTCCTATGGAAGAAGCTGTGGATGACCAGGAGGAGCCTGACTATGTGGAAATGATGGATATCCCAGAGTCCAGAAGGCTGTCTGTTCCCTCACGCAAGTCTTTTGGGAAACAGACATTTAAGATTTTAAAGACTCCTAATTGTATACCTCCTGTGGATAAAAGAATGGACAAGAGGTATACTTTGTCAGGCTCAGATACGGAGTTCCTTACCCAACAATGCAGCCATGTTGAGGTAGTGCATGGCGCAGCCTGTGATAAGGCTAATATACCCTTGGCTTCACACCCCCCAGATAAGGACTCCAGGAGGATTGATGCCATGGCAAAGAAACGGTACATGGCAGCATCCTTGGGACTCAGGCAGGCCAATTACATGGCCTATACAGCTAGATATCAGAAATCTAGATGGGACACTGTCATGGCTTTAGCTAAACAGGTCCCTTGCCAAGGAGCTGGAGCAGGTGGCTGCTGCTGGTATTGAGGCATCCAAGGTGCAGTTCCACGCTGCAGTGGACTCCAATGATGTTTCATCTAGAGTCATGGCTACATCTGTGGCACTTCGTAGAATGGCTTGGCTCAGATGTACTAGCCTGTCGCAGGATACCCAGACTAAGGCCATGGATTTTCCTGTTGTGGGTAATTCTTTGTTTGGGGAGCAAACGGAGAACTACATGAAGAAAATGGATGAATATATGACCACCTATAGGAGTGCTCAGGCCAAGGAAAGGCAAGCCACTCCTCAGAGGCAGCATCCCAGGAGTAGGGGCAGGCCTTTTCATAGGCCTTTCTACCAAGCCCAGGCCTCCTCTTCTGCCTACGCTCAGAGGGGGTTCTTTAGAGGGAGAGGCAGAAGGGGTACAAGCAGGCCTACTACTACCCCTCAGCCTAAACCCCCTGCCAAGCAGACACCCTGATGGGTTTGCCAGGGCTGATTCTCCACCACCTGTAGGGGGCAGGCTGGCTTACTTTGTCCAGGACTGGAAGTCTTTCACATCAGACAAATGGGTCCTGGAAGTAGTAAGCCAGGGACTGGTTCTCGGCTTCAAAAAATTTCCAAAGATGAGAACCAGATCCTTTCCACCTGCAAATCCCTCAGAGACTCTTGCCCTAGAGGCAGAGGTCTCTTCCCTCCTGGCTCTCAGAGCTGTGGAAAGGGTTCCACCCCTACACCAAGGAAAAGGACTGTACTCCAGGTACTGCCTCACCCCCAAAAAGACAGGAGAATGGCGGCCCATCCTGGATCTCAGATATTTAAACAAGCACATTTTAAAGCCAGAGTTCAAAATGGTGACTCTGGGAATAATTCTACCCTCTCTATGGCCAGGGGACTGGCTAGTCTCCCTGGACCTCAAGGATGCCTACTTCCATATTCTCATCAGAAGCTCCCATCGAAAGTACCTCAGGTTCGAGCTGCCCTCAGGCCATTACCAATTCAGAGCAATGCCCTTCGGCCTAACCTCTGCTCCAAGGGTGTTCACAAAATGCCTGGCAGTAGTAGTTACTTCTCTAAGAAGGCAAAGGGTTGCCATCTTCCCATATCTGGATGACTGGCTCTTAGTAGGCCAGTCCCCAGACCAAGTCAAGTTGCATTTACAGATAACTCAGCAACTGCTCACCTCTCTGGATTTCCTTCTGAATCTTTCAGAGTCAGTTCTAGAGCCTGTTCGGCTCCTCACCTTCATAGGCGCAGAGCTAGATACAGAAAAGGCCAGAGCCTTCCTTCCCCTGGACAGGGCAAGGACCCTTATCTCACTGGCCTCTTCCTTCACCCTACAGGTGTCTCGACCAGCAAGGCATTTCCTGCAGCTCCTAGGGCACATGGCTGCTTCTACAGCAGTGGTGCAGGGAGCAAGATTCCAGATGAGGGACATTCAGTTTCACTTGAGAGCCTTTTGGTCTCAGAATAAGGATCCCCTGACCAAACTGATACCAGTGACTTGCACCCTGATCCAGGCCTTGTAGTGGTGGCAGGATCAGAACAACCTAAGACAGGGAGTTCTTTTTGTCACTCAGTCTCATTCTTTAATCCTTACTACAGATGCTTCCCTCTTGGGGTGGGGGGCTCACTTGGGAGACCTGACCACCCAAGGGTTGTAGTCCCCTCGGGAATCTCTGCTTCACATCAATCTGTTGGAACTCAGAGCAGTGTTTCTAGCACTTCAAGCTTTTTCCAAGTCTATTCAGAACAAAGTAATTCAGATCAGGACAGACAATACCACCGCAATGTGGTATATCAACAAGCAAGGGGGCACTCAATCTACGGCCTTGTGCACAGAAGCAATGAAGTTGTGGTCTCTGGCCTATTCCCTGAACACCTCCCTCACTGCAATACACCTCCCAGGCAAGGACAATGTCCTGGCAGATGCTCTCAGCAGGATATCTCAGGGCCATCACGAATGGTCACTGGATCCGCTGGTTTTGGAGTAGATCTTCTCCAGATGGGGCACCCCACAGATAGATCTTTTTGCAGCCCCAGACAATCACCAACTTCCCCTGTTTTGCTGCAGGCCCCCAGTGTTGGTCTCAGTCCCCCTGGATGCCTTGGTTCTCAATTGGGAAGGGAAGTTCCTGTATGCTTTTCCACGCTTCCCTCTCCTGTTCAAAGTGCTAGTCAAAATCAGGATTCAACCTTGCAAAGTGATTCTGATTGCTCCAGACTGGGCCAGACAGCCCTGGTACCCTCTTCTGTTGTCCTTAGCAGTCCACCTTCCCTTGTCCCTTCCCAGGAATTACAACCTGTTAACCTGTGCTCAGGGGAGGGTTTGGTACCCGAATCTCAAATCTCTCAACCTCAATGCCTGGCTTTTGAAGAGTTACAGTTTGCTGATTTACACCTCTCTCAAGGTGTTATGGATATTCTAAAGGCTTCAAGGAAGCCTTCCACCAGAACTACTTATAATTCCAAGTGGAAAAGATTCTCCATATGGTGCTCTGGGAAGCATATTTTCCCAGAGTCTGCTGAGCTGCCCACAGTCCTTGACTATATGGTCCATCTGAATAGCTTGGGACTCAGACCAGCTACACTAAGGGTGCATCTGGCAGCTGTCTCTGCTTTTATTTCAGTATGTAAGCCCTCTTCTCTTTCAGCTCACCCTGTATTCTCCAAGTTTTTCAAGGGATTGCTTCACACCAATCCACCATTCAGGGACCCTGCCCCTGCTTGGGACCTTAACGTTTGCATTGCTCAGCTTATGCAACCCCCTTTTGAGCCTTTGTCCTCAGCAGAGCTTAAGTACTTGACTTGGAAAACTGTGTTCCTGGTAGCCATCCCTTCTGCCAGGCGCATAAGTGAGTTACAAGCCCTGTCAGTGGAGCCTGATTTTTATCTCCTTCCATAGAGATAAGGTGGTCCTCAGGACTAACAGGAAGTTTTTACCTAAAGGGGTTTCAGACTTCCACCTTAACCAATCCATGTCTCTTCCTGTGTTTTTCACTGACCATTCCTCCTCTGGTGAGAGGAGGTTGCACAGTTTGGATGTGAAAAGAGCCCTTAGCTACTACGTAGAACGTACCAAGGGTCACAGGTTTGACTCCCTCCAACTGTTCCTCACTTATGGTGAGGTTGGTAAAGGGAAACCTGCCACTAAAAGATCCATTGCCAGGTGGATTGTCTCTTGCATTCAATTTTGCTATGAAAAACTAGGTAAGATTCCACCCTCAGGCCTGAGGGCTCATTCTACCAGAGGTACAGCTGCTTCCCTAGCTGCTGCCAGGGATATTCCTGTCTTAGAGGTATGTCAAGCAGCTACCTGGAAAACAGTTCACACTTTTACCAAGCCTTACTCTCTGGATGTTCAGGCTAGGAGTGATGCTCGGTTTGGCACAGCAGTGCTTCAGAGCCTATTTCCTAAGTAGGTTCTGTCCCTCCTCCATGGAGGTACTGCTTGGTAGTCTGCTGTTGTCAGAATACAGCAAGACTTCATGTTGTTTTGAAGAAAAAATTATTTATTTATTTATTTAGTTAAACATCAGTTTAGAAACCTTACTTATCTTAGTAATATTCTTTCTTCTAATGGAGTCTTGCTGTATTCTGACCCCCGCCTTCCCCTCTCAGAACCTTTGTTTTTGGGATGTAGGTGGGCAGTAGCAGTGTTGGCACTCAGTAGGTGCCCCACCCTTTATTATCACCCTCTTTCTTTGGGTGAGTGGGTGTTGTGTTCATTGTTTTTTTGGGTTTCCTGACTTGAGTCTTTGTTTTGGGGACCAAAAAATTTGTTATATTTAGTAGCCAGTTGGCTAGTGTAGGTTTACAGCTTCCACACAGGACCTCAGTGAGTTTAGCTTGTAAAGATGTGACGGTTTGAGTTCAAACAGCAACAGACAGAGTCTCAACCGAGCTCGAGCTCAGCGTTCCATGCCTGGCATGGAAAGTTAACTTTCATCTCCGGGGCAGTTCGAAGGTTGGGACTCACTGCTATTGTCAGAATACAGCAAGACTCCATTAGAATAAACAACATTACTAAGGTGAGTAATTTTTTCTTACCTCCCTCTTGCGGCTTGTGATACCCCTACTAATACACCCTAACATCCCCCTAGCCTTACCTGCTGCTTTAGAGGTCTGCTTGGATGATTTCAGGTCATCGGTGATGATGATGCCCAAGTCTCTTTCTCCCTTTGTGACTGCCAGCAACTCCCCTCACAGCCTATAGGTGGCTTCAGGGTTTCTCTTCCCTATGTGCATGATCTTGTAGTTCTTTGCATTAAATCTCAGTTGCCACTCTTCTGACCATTTTGTTAGTCTATCCAGATGTCTTCTCATTCTGCCCACCCCATCTGGATCATCTATTCTGCTGCAGATCTTGGTGTCTGCAAACAGACTAGCCTTACCCTCTAGTCCATCTGCAATGTCACTAATGAAGATATTGAAGAGGACTGGCCCGATGACTGATCCCTGAGGTACCCCATTTGTGACTTGAATCTCTTCTGACTGTATACCATTTACCATCACTCTATTTTCTGCCCGTTGACCAGTTTGCCACCCAGCTGACCAACTTCTGACTCACTCCGAGCCTACCCAGCTTATTTATCAATCTTCTATGTGGAACAGTGTCGAAAGCTTTGCTGAAGTCAAGGTAGGCAACATCAACTGCTCCCACTTGGTCCACCACTCTGGTTACCCAGTCAAAGAAATCTACAAGATTAGTTTGACAGGACCTTCCTTTTGTAAACCCATGCTGTCTTGGATCCTGTGCCCCTATGGATTCCAGGTGTTGCACTATCCTTTCCTTAAGGAGTTCCTCCATAATCGTGCCGACTACTGAGGTAAGACTGACTGGTATGTAGTTCCCTGCTTCCTCCCTGCTACCACTCTTGTGGAGCGGAATCACGCGAGTCCTTCTCCAGTCTTCTGGGACCTCTCCTGTGCTCAGACACTCACTAAACAGTCCTGCTACTGGCTCTGCTAGTTCCGCTCTTAGCTCCTTAAGTACCCTGGGATGTGTGCCATTAGGTCCCATTGCCTTGTCCACCCTGAGCTTAGCGAGCTCTTGTAGGACCCTTTCTTTTGTGAAGGAAGTAGTGCTCACCTCCCTCCCCCATGTCATGGTGCTGGGCTGTGGGTCCTGCCCTACATTCTCTTCAGTAAATACTGAGCAGAAGTATCTATTTAGGTTAGATGCTTTTACAGGGTCATCCTTACATGCCCCCTTTTCTCCTTTGAGCTTAGTAATACCCCCTCTGGACTTTCTCCTTTCACTAATGTGGTTGAAGTACCTGTCTTGTTTCTGGTAAGGTGCTTCTTAACACTCTGCCCATTAGTAGCTGAGAAGGTGAGTATTGCATACTTCAAATGGGAGTGTTATGTAGACTCAAAAGTGCTAAATGTGGGCCGGTTCCAGTGTGGGATTTCTTCTTAAAGATCAGTTTTACAGTTTTAATTATTCTCTCAGCCTGACCATTTGACTGTGGGTATCCTGGACTGGAATGGATCAGCTGTATTCCCCACTGTGTTGCAAAAGAGTGTATTTCTTTACTAGAGAAAGGCACGTTGTGTGTGACCATTTCTTTCCGTATCCCATGTCTCGAGAATACTGACTTGAGTCTGGCAGTTATTGTGCTAGATTTTTATCTTGCAGTCGCAGCTCTTCTGGATACTTCGAAAAATAATCTACAGGCAGCAAAAAGGATCTCCCTTTAAAATTGAAAATGTCTGCAGCTAGCTTGTACTGTACCATGGTAATTCAGGAATCTGGTGGGACCACAATGTGTCTCTTTGATTGCTTGGAAGATTTTCTTGATACACTTTGCAACCTTCGACCGTTTGTTCTATGTCTTTAGATATTCCTTGCACTTCTGCTTGCAATGTGGCACAACCTTGAGGTACAATTCTTGTTGCCCCATAAGCTACTAGCAGTGTGTTGGTAGGTCTTATCTTTACAGGATTTGGCAACTTGTTTACTGTTTCAATTGGAATTACATTTGCCTCTGCACCTGTGTCAAGTTTAAATTTAACAGTTTTCGCAATATTAACATCTGCATACCAGGCTTCATCCAGTTCTTCCGCTCTGCTGGAGTTAATTTTGTGTATTACTCCAACAAATAATGCGTCTCATCTCTCTGGATTTCTTTTTGCTGGTACTGGACTTTGGGTTTTTGGTCCTACAAACCTTGGAATCGTGATTTTTTTCTTCCGCACTTGTGACATATGGCACCATATGCGGGACACTGTTTTGGCTGGTGGACCTTCCCACAGTGTTTACATTTCAGTTCAGTTGCACTGGAAGCCTTATGTGTGCTCTGTTTGTTCCATTTTCTGTTCTCTTTTTTACCACTGTGCTGTATGAGGGCTTGTACTGACCTCTCCTGGGTGCTTCCTGCCTTTGCTTGCATCTGGGGCTTTGTGATCTCTTTCACTGCAAATGTTTGCAGCTTCTTCTAATGTTAAATCAGGATCAGCTAGAAGTTTTTTTTTTTTAAGAGCAGCACTGGTTACACTAAACACAATTTTATCTCTTATTAGGTCTTCTGTGTCACCAAATTCACAGTTCCTTGCTTTTTGTTTCAACTCAGTTAGAAATTGGTCTATACTAGCTGACTCTTGCATAGGGTGTGCCCAGACTTTGTCTTTCAAACACAGTATTTTTCCTTGGATTGCAGTACTTTGTAAATGCTTCAAGCACTTCAGCAATTGTGGGTGCTTGAGGATCTGCATATGTTATGTTCATAGTGCTGTATAATTCTAACCCTTCATCACCAACAGTGTGTAACAGAATTGCTATTTTCAATTTTTCAGATTTCTCACTGACATCAGTTGCTGTCATGTAAAGCTGCAGCCTTTGTTCCCATCTCCTCCAATTTTCACTAAGGTTTCCAGTTAACACTAAAGGATTGGGTGGCTTAAATTGCTCCATGACACACACACACACACACACACACACACACACACACACTCGCTTTCAGTTCTATTTAAGACTCTGCATTTCTTCTTTTGCAGTATTCTGGGTACTCGCTGTTTTCTGGTCCTGAGTTCTCTGTATTTGTTTACTGTGTCTCTCCTGGATTGGCTTTCACTTCTGACACCATGTTGTATATCTTTCTGATACCTTTATTTCTTTTTATTAGTTTCGGCACTGGAGACCACTATACCAAACAGGAGCAGGATCACAGAACAGATTCCAAGAATCATTTAAGTAAAACAGGCATTTTAGATTTATTTTCCAACTGCATAACATAATTCAGTAGGCTAAGCAGACACACTGGAGTCTTGGCCACACTGGCTCAAACTGGTTACACATGCACTCTATTTCCTGAGTGCATGACCCATACTGATGGAGTCTTAGAGACAACAGCATATATTACTCGGACTGTAGTGCTTTATGAAGGTATGGACTGAACTCCAGGTAGCAGCTGCACAGAGATCTGCTGCTGAGACATTCATTAGGGATGCAAATGAAGTGGCAACACCTCTAGCAGTTTAACCTTTATCTGGTCCTGGTAAAGGCTTGTTGTACTTTTGGTAACGGAACACTATGTAATTGACCAACCATTTGGCCAAAGTCTGTTTAGTCACTGGTGCCCCCAACATCCGTTGGGCAAAGACGACAAACAACTGGTTTGTCTTTCTGGAACATCGGGTGCTATCTATGCAGAAACAAAGAACCCTATGAACATCCAGAGCATGTGAAAGGGCCTCCCCTTCATTTCAGTACTCTGTGTAGTGAACTGGAAGTTAAATATCTTGGTGAAGCGTAAACTCTGACACTACCTTTGGAAGAAACTTTGGATTGTTGCGCAAGGATACCCTGTCCTTGTGAAAAACCAAATAAAGCTCTTTACATATTAGAGCCTGAAGCTCTGAAATCTTCCGAGAAGTAACTGCAGCCAAAAATGATGCTTTCTAACCCCAGTAATGCTCAGGATATTCATAACTTTATGCAGTAAGCCTGGAGGGTTGGACTGCCCAGAGAGATGGAACACATGCAAATGAGTAGAATTCTTTGCACGTGAGCATCTTTCAGATACTGCCTTTACCTACTGAAGTGTTCTAACCTCTTCAGATTTTTCTCTCTGCCTGAAAGTCTGCTCGCTCGGAGTTCCTGTCATCCTCTTTCACGGGAAGAAAGATAAAAAAATTAAAAAAAAAAACCTTAAGTATATTTAATTTCTTTTAGTGCCTCTATTTATTGTCAGTCTAGATCTTGTTTATTATTTAAAATTGGTTGTTTTCTCGGTTTCTTGGGGTTTGGGATAACAGTGTAGGAACCGAGATAGTTTTACTGTAAGTTACTTCGGGGTTCTGTGACTAAAAAACCTTTTGTTCTAGGGACGTGGATATGTTCAATCCTTATTTATTGGCAGGTTCCCTGCCGCTTTAAATGTTGCCGGAAGGTCTTCAAGTTGGCTCCTCCCACCCACCCGGGTGGTAAAACCCTCGGCTCCACCCCATGACGGCAGATCTTCCTTACCGCTTGGAAGCTCAGGTTCCCTCCATAGCGCGCTGCGTTTTAGGCCTTGATCCAAACTCTTTGGTTAACTTGAAACTAATTTTAAAGTTTACAAGACTTCGGTCTTTGTCTTCCCTTGCGGCTGCGATGGACAAATTAACTCCCGGCTTTCGTCAGTGCCCTTGTGGGCAGAAGATTTCCCGGATCGATCCGCACTCCACATGCGTCTACTGCCTAGGGCTTGGTCACGATTCGCAGGCTTGTGAAGTGTGTAGCTCCTTCTCGGCTTTGGTCTTGGAGGACTGCGCTGCTCAACTTCTTCTTGGGCGCCCCGAAAAATGGTATCTGCCAGTCAAGTCAAAGTAGGCCCATTGGGCGGTGTCTGGCGGAGGGCTCCGCGGAACAGTTGGAGCAGATGATCGCCCTCGAGGAGGAGGCAGCCAAGGCCGCTTCTTCTTCCTCCTCGGCTGCAGCATTTATCCCGCTCTCTTTTGGCTCCTCCTACACAGCTTCATTTAAGGAGCTTTGCCAGTCTCTCTCCACCAAGGGAGAAGGGCCATCGGGACATTTCAGTTGGTCCAAGAAGGAGTGAAAAGGTAAGTCCCACCGTCAGCGTTGTGTGGGAGGGAGATCCTCCCAGAGATCTTCCCTCCGGACCGTCGACTTCAAGTCGAGGTTGTGTCTAAGGCCGCTGGCTTACTGCGTCCTCACAGCCTGGGGGTGGTGCCGAGAAAGGCCAACGCGTCGCAGATTTTTCTCGACCCGTCTGATGGTTTGTCGACTGGTGATGCTGACAACCCTACTTCACTGGTTCCCCCGGTGATTACTGAGGACTTACCTGTGCCTCCTGTGCTGGAGTCCCCGGTTAAGGTCCCTGAACCGAAGGAAGGGCGGGTTCCCCTGTTCTCTCTCTGACCCACCCTCGGAAACCCCGAAGGTCTCGGTCCTCTTCCAGGTCCGGCGGTTTTGGCACCGTGGAAAGCGGCGTCGCTGCTCATCCTCTTCGGAGGGTAGGTTCCGGTGCAAGTTGCGTCGGCGCTACGAGGATTTAATGTGGCAGCAGCTCTTATTATCTGGGAATAAGCCGACTCCGTCGCTTTCTTCGGCCATTAAGTGGCTGTCACTGGAGCGGCCGAAAACAACCCCTTGTAATGGTCGAGGAGCTGACTCAGGCACCGGTTGTTTGGCCGGAGCTGGCTGCTCCGTCCATTATGGTGGAACCCCCGCCTCCACAACCGAAAACTGGGGCCCCGACCAAGGATTCTTGGTCGGGTCAGGGCTTGCCCCATACGTTGTCAGTCACCCTCACTCCCGATCGACCTCGGCAGGTGGAGGGTGGCTCAGGCGCCCAGCAGCTGTTTGCAGACTCCTCAGTCTGATGACGACTCTTCCCTGTTCTCCAGTCCGCTTGACCTGGAGTCTGCGGAGGGGACAGTCGGTGGACGAGAGCCCCTCCTTGTTTTCAGGTTTGCTTCGGCTCATCTCGGAGTCCACCGGGATGCAGCTCGAACCCGTTTCGGAACGGGCCAAGTATCCCCTCATGGAGATACTGGACCAAGGGGATTCCCCTATAGAGGCCTTTCCTGTGGCTGAAGCCATTGTTAGCCCGGCCCTGGAGTTGTGGCAGTGGCCAGCATCTTGTCCCGCGCCTTCGGCAAGGATGGCCCAAAAGTACGCAGTCCCTACTGGCTCACTCTCCGGTTTCCCAGAGCACCCCCTCTGCGGAGGGGTTAGTGACCAACAGTGTTTTCCGGCGTTTCAGGAACACTCGGGACGTGGACAAACCGCCCGATAAGGAATCCAAGAAGCTGGATTACGCGGGGCGGAAAGTTTACGCTGCTTCCTCCCTAGGCCTTTGTCAGGCTAGCTCGGCACTTCTGATGGCACATTTCTCACACGCCCTCAAGGGCTCCCTGGATGAGGTGATCCCTCATCTCCCGGCTGACCTGCACACTACGGTCAAGCAGGTGCGGGATCAGGGAAGGGCAGTGGTGAAACAGCAGCTCCAAACGGCTCTCGATATTGGAGACTCCTGTGCCCGATCAGCAGTGGCGGCAGTGGCCATGCGCCGCAGAGCCTGGCTGAGGATATCTACCTTTACGGCGGATACCCGCACAAGTTGGCGAGGCATGTGGTTCTGTTCTCTGGACCTCCAGGACGTGTTCTTTCACGTCCCAATCCGTCCTTCCCACCAGAGATTCCTCCGCTTCAGGGCAGAGGGGTCCCTCTACGAGTTCCGGGCCATGCCCTTTGGCCTTTCTCTAGCTCCCAGGGTCTTCACCAAATGCATGGCAGTGGTGACAGCCTTCCTGTGGCGCCGAAGGGTCCTGGTGTACCCGTACCTGGACGAGTGGCTGATTGCGGCCTCCTTCAGACCGGAGGTGGAGCAGTCCAGGGATCTGCCCCTCCAGGTTTGCTCTCAGATTGGCCTCCTCATCAACGAGACCAAGTCGGAACTCGTGGCAAAGCAGGTGATACAATTCATCAGGGCAGAGCTCGACTCTCTGCGAGCCAGAGCTCGACTCCTGGCGGACAGGGCCGAGGTTCTTTCCTCCTTTGCCCAATCATTTCAGGTTGGACAATTGCGCCCTGCCTGTGACTTCCTGCGCCTCCTGGGCCTCATGGCTGCCTGCACCAGTGTGGTCCTTTAGGCCCGTTGGCACATGCGTCCCCTACAGTGGGGACTGGCCTGCCAATGGTCACAGCACTCCGGTCCTTTGGATCAGCCAGTAACAGTGACCCAAGACATGTGGAACGCTCTCCAGTGGTGGATCGTTCCAGCTGATCTGCAGGGGGGCATCCCGTTTGTCCACCCCGAGCCGACGGTGTCTCTATTGACCGATGCCTCTCTGATGGGTTGGGGTGCCCATCTGGGGGAGCACAGAGCGCACAGCCTCTGGTCCCCTCAGTGATCCCGATGCCACAACAACCTGCTGGAGCTTCGAGTGGTTCGTCTAGCCCTCACCGCCTTCGCTCCGTTTGTACGGGGTCAAGTGGTCCAGGTCCAGACTGACAATACCACAACTATGTACTACCTAAACCGCCAGGGTGGGATGCGCTCCATGCCTCTGTGCAGGGAAGCTCTCCACATTTGGTCCCTCGTACGCAGCCTGGAGGCGGATCTCCTTGCCATCCATATGGCAGGAGACTCCAACACCCTGGCCGATGCCCTAATCCGAATAGGAGCTGTGTCCCACGAGTGGTCCCTCCTGCCAGATGTAGTACAAGATCTGTTCTCCCACTGGGGCATGCCTCAGGTGGACCTGTTTGCCTCCAGGGAGAATGCGAAGCTGAGACTGTTTCATGCCCGCCCCCCTCAGCAGGGCTCGCTGCAGGGAGATGCTTTCTCGAGGCAGTGGACCCCAGGCCTCTTCTACGCCTTTCCCCCATTTCCCTTGATCCACAATGTGCTCCTCAAGGCAAGGAGGGACAAGGCGCAGGTGATTCTTATAGCCTCAGCCTGGCCCCGCCAATTTCTGGTATCCAGATCTCCTCAGTCTTAGCTCCAGGCTCCCGAGGCGGCTTCCAGCCCACCCGGACCTGATCTCAGTCATTCAGGGGAAGGTATTCCATCTGGACCTTCAATCCCTGCACCTGACGGCCTGGTTCCTGAGCAGCTAGAGTTACAGGCCTTGGGTCTTTCCGAAGAGGTCCTCAACTTTGTTGAGGCGTCCCGTAAGGAGTCGACCAGAAAATGCTACGCCTTCAAATGGAAGAGATTCTCCATTTGGTGTCAGAGCAAGGGCCTGGACCCTTCGTCCTGTTCCTTGGCAAGCATTCTGGACTACCTGTGGTCCTTTTCTCAGCAAGGGCTTGATTGGCGACCTTAAGGTGCACCTGGCAGCCATCTCTGCTTACTGGGCGCGGGGCGGGAAGCAGTCGGTGGCACAGGAGAAGGTGGTTGGGCGCTTTTTCAAAGGCCTTGATCACATATCCCCTCCAGTGCGAGAACCTCCACCTCCATGGGATCTACTGCTGGTATTGGCTAAGCTCATGGGCAAGCCATTCAAACGGATGCACAGGTGTGACATCTCTCACCTGTTGTGGAAGACCTCCTTCTTGGTGGCTATCACGTCAGCCAGAAGGATGGGAGAGCTCCAGGCGCTTTCCATCGAGTCTCCTTATCTGGTCTTCCACAAGGACAAGGTTGTCCTGCGCCCCCACCCGAAATTCCTTCCGAAGGTGGTGTCGGAGTTTCACCTTAACCAGGTGTTCACTCTGCCGGTGTTCTACCCCAATCACACCTTGGAGGCCGAATATAGGCTTCATACTTTGGACCTTAGAAAGGCTCGCTTATTAACCAAGGAGCCGGACGGCTGAAGTTTGGGGAGAGGTTCACCAGCTGTTTGTCACCTACGCTGAAGCTGCACCTGGCAGACCTGCAGCCAAGCGGACGATAGGCAGGTGGGTCACCTCCTGCATAGATCTCTGCTATAGGTTGGCGGGCATGGAGCCTCCCAGAGGGATAAGAGCTCATTCTACCCGCCATACTGCTGCATCGGTGGCTACTTCCAGGGACGTCTCTATCCAGGGAATCTGCAGGGCTGCTACCTGGAAGTCTGCACACACCTTCATTACTCACTACCACATCAACCTTGACTCACGCCGGGATGCTGGTTTTGGGGCCTCGGTTCTCCAGTCATTATTCCCTAAGTAGGGGTTGTGCGCCTTGCCTTCCTCCTCCTGGAGAACTGCTAGGAGTCTGCCAGACAGTGTGGATGTGTGGACATATCCATGTCCCTAGAAATACAGGTTACTCACCTGTAACAGATCTTACTTCGAGAGGGCTCTTGCAGTAGGTAATTACATATAGGACTGGACGCCGGCCGCGCAGGACCTCATGGAAAATTTATAACTAGTAGTCCCTGGCAGGGACCTACTATCAGGTGACCGCGTCATGAGACGCCGGTATAAAGGGCAGTCCCAGACGCCCGCCTTCCAGTTCTTTCCCGCCATTAGCTCGTGCAGCCCCTTGCGGTAAAGTTCGTGCTTAGTCAGCCCTGCTCTTTCGTCGGTTTTACCAAGATTTATAAGTATTTTTTCTTCCTATGGTCAGGTCATCGTCGGTGTATGTCGTCCCCTACACCCTCCGAGCACAAAAACAAGTGCGACTCGTGCGGCGCCCAAGTGCCCCACAAGGATGGCCATTCCCTCTGCCTCTTCTGCCTAGGCCCCGACCACCTGGTCGACAAGTGGCCGCATTGCCTTCACTTCAATGCGGCTACCCGCAGACAACGCCAACAGTCCCTGGAAGCCCATCTTCTAATGAAAAAGATGTCTTCAATGGAAAAAGAATTGAAGAAGCTCAGGCAGGCGTCGACTTCTCCAGAAGGGCATTGTAAAAAGCGGTACAAGGAGAGGCACCGGGAGAAGGCCTCCTGCCCGGCTCAGGTAACATCCCCTCCGGGGGACCGTCCGACGGCAGCCTCCAAGGCTTTGGAGGAGGCGTCGGCCCAACCGTCTGCCTCGCGTTTGGGCCTTGCGGGCGCCTCCGGGCAAAAGGAGGCCTCCGCCCCAGATCTGCTGCAGGCTTGCGGCCTACTGGTGCGGGCGACTCCCATAAGTCAGACGTCGGCTCCTCCGACGTCCGCCAGGAGAAGGTCGATCAGACACCCGACCCTTCGGGGTGGCGTACGACCTTGTCCCCCTCGGACCGGGCCGCTCCTCCTCGGCCTGCCTCCGATGAGGGACCCCGAAAGACAGACGCCGTCTCCTCTGGCACCCGCCAGGACCTTGCCTCTAAGCCGCACGTCGGTTGCCCCGACGTGCGCTGGGCGACGGAACCTACAACGGACCCTCCAACCCCTCGCGCACGGTTCCCTGCAGCCTTCGCTGCCATCCGGGAGCCTGAGTCGCCCAGCCTGACCTGGGATCCCCGTCCCCGGGCGATGTGGGATGTTCTACCTCCATCTGACCGTCCTCCTAGGGAACCGGATCTGACGCCGGCCCCGCTGACGCCGGTGGGGGATTTCCCCCTTCCGTGGGGCCACCTTCCGGGCCGCCTGCGCCGGCAGCTCCTCCGGCGCCCGGGTACCCGCCGTCTTATCCGATCCGAGGCACTCTATAGAGTTTCTACAGAAACCACCCCTCCACCCCCCTCTGAAGTCGTTCTACCCAGGGGACCATCTTCCTTTGGTCCGGGAAGAAATCTCTGCCCTCCTCGCGAAGCAGGCTATAGAGCCCGTTCCCCCTCACCTTCAAGTGACTGGTTACTACTCCAATTTCTTCCTGGTCCCAAAGAAGACTGGAGATCTCAGACCCAGTCTCGATCTCGGCTCTTTGAACCTTTACGTGGAATACAAAAGGTTCAGGATGCTCTCCCTTCAGACCCTTTTGCCCCTCCTTCGGCCGGGCCAATGGCTTTGTGCGCTGGATGTGCAGGATGCATATCTGCACATCCCCAATCGCCCTTCTCACCGCAAGTACCTTCGCTTTGCTTGCCAGGGGGTCCATTGCCAGTTCCAGGCACTCCCGTTTGGTCTTTCCTTGGCACCCCGAGTCTTTACCAAATGCCTGGCTGTGGTAGCGGCCCACCTGCGTACGATGGGAGTTCAGGTGTTCCCTTACCTGGACGGTTGACTCCTGGTGGCCTCGTCCAGGGAGGAGCTCCTGCATTTTCTCTCCCTCACCCAGCAGGTTTTCGCTTGCCTGGGTATTACCATCAACCATTCCAAGTCTCACCTGGATCCCTCCCAGAGACTACAGTTTATCGGGGCTATCCTCAATACAACAGTAAGCAAAGCCTTCCTGCCTCCGGACAGGGCGGCCTCTCTTCAGTCACATATTTCCCTGCTATCAGAGCGCAAGAAGGTTCCGGCGAGGTCGGTTCTCCGTCTCCTGGGGCTCATGGCGGCCGCCATCCCGACAGTTCCCCGAGCTCGGCTCCAGATGAGGATCTCTCAGTGGATTCTTCACTCCCAATGGGATCAACTGGTAGACGACCTAGATCTAGTTCTGATCTCCTCGCCGATGGCTTGAGACTTGCAATGGTGGATGGTTCGAGAGAACCTGTTTCAGGGAGTCCCCTTCTTTCATCTTCCCCCCTCCCAGACTCTGACTACAGACGCATCAGGCGAAGGTTGGGGAGCCCATCTGGGTCCTCACCGAATCCAGGGATTATGGTCCAGATTGGAGCTAGCTCTCCACATCAGTGTGCTCGAGCTTCTTGCAGTACTATATGCTCTCCAAGCCCTTCACCAATACATTCTTCCCGGTCAGCTAGCCGTCCAGACGGACAACATGTGCGTGGTGTGGTACATCAACAAGCAGGGAGGGACTCGATCCTACCCGCTATGCAGGGAAGCAATGAGGGTTTGGGACTGGGCAACTCAACACAACCTTCACCTCATAACAATTCATGTTCCAGGAGTCGACAATACCCATGCAGACTAGCTAAGTCGCTCCTCTGCCCTGCCACATCAGTGGGAGTTGGACCAAAAGGTGCTAAATCACATCTTCCACCTTTGGGGGGACTCCACAGGTAGACCTGTTCGCCTCTTCCCAAAACGCAAAACTTCCCAAGTTTTGCTCGCTCGTTCCAGAGCGAGGCACTTTCTGGAACGACACTCTGTCTCTAAGCTGGAAGGGCAGATTCGTCTATGCTTTCCCCCAATTCCTCTGGTCCTTCGTGTGCTGCAGAAACTATCAACAGAAGGAGCGAGAATGATTCTGATCGCTCCTTTCTGGCCCAGGCAAATCTGGTTCTCTCTTCTACAGCAATACTCAGAGGTTCCTCCTCTTCCTCTTCCTTTTATCTCAAGGTTTGCTGACCCAGGATCAGGGGACCCTGGTCCATCCGGGCCTCAAGTCCCTGCAACTCCATGCATGGCTCCTGCAGACCTAGCTCAATCCCACTTTGGTGTCTCTCCAAAGGTGGCGGATATTTTGGTGGAGGCTAGGAAACCCTCCACTAGGTCCACTTACGCCATGAAATGGAAGAGATTTTCTATTTGGTCCGCCTCTAGGAACGTGGAGTCTTTCTCCTGTTCAGTGGCCGTTCTGCTGGAATATTTACGTCAGCTCTTCGACCTGGGTCTCAGTCATTCCTCCTTGAAAATACACATGGCCGGTATCTCAGCATACCATGTTCCTTTCATAGATGAAGCATTTGCCCAATTAGAGGTCTCTAAGACCTTTCTTAAAGGGGTCCTTCATCTGAGGCCCCCCCATCAGAACTCCTGCTCCCCCTTGGGACTTGAACTTTGTTCTAAAGAAACTTACCCTTCCTCCTTTCGAACCTGCGGCCTCCGCAGATCTGAAGTTTCTTTCATGGAAGACACTCTTCTTGGTGGCCATTACTTCCGCTTGAAGAATTTCTGAGCTCCTGGCCCTTATGTGTAAAATCCCATACCTGATCTTTCACAAAGAACGGGTGGCTCTTCGCACGAATCCTAAGTTTCTGCCTAAAGTGGTAGCAGAGTCTACCTTAAATCAGTCTATAGAGTTACCTGCCTTTTTCACGTAGAACTCCAACCAGGGAGAATATTTACTCCATACCATGGATGTTCACCGGATTCTGAGATACTACACCGACAGGACGAAGGATCTCAGAAAGACCGATCAGTTGTTCGTCTGTTTTGCTCACAAAAGGGAAGGCAATGCTGTTTCCAAGCAGTGCCTGTCGAAGTGGTTAGCTCATTGCATCACTTTCTGTTATGACAAGTACAACAAGACCCTCCTGGGTCAGGTCAGAGGTCACTCCACTCTAGGAGTAGCGGCCTCTGCAGCTTGTTTCAAGAATGTGTCTGCGGCAGACATATGCACTGCCACCACCTGGACTTCCGTCCATACCTTTACGAAACATTACAGTTTGGACATTGCCTCTTGCCGTAGAGCAGGCTTCGGGCTAGCAGTTTTGCAAGGCCTTCTGTCTTGAGGCCTGCAAGGCTACTGCTATTTTCAGGAGTAGTTTCCTCCTCCCGGTGCCTTTTATTTGTTCCAGACTGCTTGGGATTCAGTCCTGTATGTAATTACCTATTGCAAGAGCCCTCTCGAAGTAAGATAGTACAGTTACGCAAGAACTTACCATAACAGCAGATCTTCGAGAGAGGCTCTTGCAGTAGGTAATACCTTCCCGCCCTCCATCCTCCTAGGTTTCTTCAGCTCTTTTTCCAGGAATGGAAACATGTGCCTCTCTCTCGTCTGGGCCTTCCGGGCCTGTGGCGGGAAAGAACTGGAAGGCGGGCGTCTGGGCCGCCCCTTTATACCGACGTCTCATAACACCGGTCTCCTGACGTGGGGGCGGTCCCTCGCCAGGAACTGCTAGCTAGAAATTTTTCCATGTGGTCCTGCCGCCGGGCGGCGTCAGTCCTATATGTAATTACGTACTGCAAGAGCCTCTCTCGAAGATCTGCTGTTATGGTAAGTTCTTACGTAACTGTACTTTCTAGGAATAGTATATGTTGTTCATCCACACGACCCACCCAGCCTCCCCGGCTTCAAGGCACAACCTGGTTTCCAGTGGGCTAGATCTGGTGTCATGGGGCGGATTTGAGAGTTTTACCACCCGGGTGGGTGGGAGGAGCCAGCTTGAAGACCTTCCGGCAAGATTTAAAGCGGCAAGGAACCTGCCAGTAAGTGTGGATGAACAACATATACCATTCCTGGAACTCCTGTTACAGGTGAGTAACCTGTATATTCTTCCTGACTCCCTCAGTGACCACCACATTACTTTTTTAGTGTGCAAAATCCACTGCTCAAACCCCCCCCTTATTTCTAGTCCAACGCTCCTTCAAATCCCTCAATCTCGCCCCGGTGTTAGGCGACCTTGCATTAGCAAACTGGGCACCTGTCCCTATTCTGGACTCCATTGATGACTCCTTTCTCCACTTTAAAGACACTTTCCTCATCGTCTGGGACAAACGTGCCCCGCTGCAACGTACAAGGCAACCACCTGCCGTGGATCACCCAAGAACTGATTGCATGTCAATCCGCCCGTGACAAAGCCTGGAAAATAGAAAAATCCTCACGCGTCCCACAACATCTCTCTACATACCGCATGCTCTGAAACAAGTGTACCAGAGCCACTCGCCTAGCTAAAGCAGAGTACTTCAGCAGCTCCCTACAGTCCAACCTAAATAATCCCTCAAAATTCTGGAATGTGGTTCACTCCCTCTTCACCCCATCAGCTGCCAATCCCACTCCACTTCTAAATATTAACAACTCCATTCTCACTGAGCCTACAGCAGTCGCTTCTGAGTTCATCATATATTTCTCCACTTGTGCTGCCACTCTTGTCTCTGCCCTGCCAAACCCTGCACCTATCATCGCACTCTCTGCAGACGTAACAAAACTAACTAGGCCTCGCTCCTTTTCCTTCAATGAAATTTCTGCAGCGGATGCCCTAGATGCACTACTTTCTGTCAACCCTTCAAAAGGCAAATCCCCAGATGGCTTGGACCCTAAACTCCTCTACCTCTCCGCCATAGCAACTCCACTTGCCAAACTCTTAAACCAGTCCTTTGCCGCCACCGCTGCTGTTCCCCAAGCATGGAAGCATGCCACTGTCATCCCCTCCCAAAAGGAGGTACCCCCACCTCCCCCTCCAACTACCGCCCTATTTCCCTCCTCACAGTACTAGGAAAACTGCAAGAGCACCTTGTGCTCACCCGACTTCCTTCCTTCCTCACCGACTCTAATTTCTTCACACCCTACCAGTCAGGTTTCAGAAAGGGACCCTCCGCTGCATCCTCCCTGATAAGGCTTACCGACTCCATCCTGACTGGTATGGACAGTGGGATGATCACCTCAGCCATCTTCGTCAACCTTGCAAAAGCCTTCGACACTGTCTCCCACCCCATATTGCTCTCTTGTCTTGCTGAATCAGGCCTCTCTGTTGCTGCCACCAACTGGTTCAGCTCTTACCTTTCTGGCAGAACCCAGTCCGTTAGTCTCGTACATGCTTTCTCCTCCCTCCTTCCCTTAACTACCGGTGTCCCCCAGGGGTCGGTTCTGGGACCCATACTGTTCTCTATATTCCTAAACGACTTACCGCTCATCTGCTGTACTACCTCAGTCCACATGTATGCAGATGACACTGTACTCTTCTCCTCAGGCTCCGACCCTGAAGTGGTACAAACTTACCTCCAAGCTGACTTCAACAAAGTACAGCAGTGGTTCAGCTCTCACCAGCTCTCCCTAAATGTAAAAAAAAAAAAACTGTCACAATGACTTTTGGCACACGACAATGCCTGTGCACACTCCCATCCCTTCCCTATTTCCACACCCTGGATGGTCAAAAACTCGTAGATGTCTCCTCATTCCACTACTTGGGAGTATGGCTCGACTGCCATCTTTAATTCTCAGACCACATCGATGCTATTTCAAAAAAAGTACGCCTCGTGCTCTGTGCACTTTATAGAAACCGCAATAGCCTCCCTCCCCCCGTCCGATGTGAACTGGTCCAGAAAATGATACTTTCCTCTTTTGATTACTGTGACATTGTTTACGGTGCAGCCCCTAAGTCCACCCTATCTAAGCTGAACACACTTTTTAATGCCTTCTGCCGCTCTGCTCTCGATGGCTCACCCCTTACCCACCATTGCGAGCTCTACTGTTCCCTGGCACTACCGTCCCTCGGAAACCGCCGCATTTCACACTGTGCTAAATATGTATCTAACCTATGGCTTAGCACCATCCCTTCCTACCTCTCCTCCGTGCTCTCAGCTGCCCCCTCTCCTGCCCATTATCTTTGATCCTGCGACTACTGCCAACTATCAGTCCCTAGGCGGAAGACATCTGCTGGGCTAGCCTCCTTCTCACACCGGCTACCCAAGCTATGGAATGATCTCCCATCTGAAATTCGGCATTCCTCCTATGCCCACTCTTTCTCCCACCCTAGCTAACTTCTTCACCACTAATTGCTCCTGTTCCTGATTCGGTCATGCGCCAGTTGCTCCCCTCCCCACTGTCCAACCAGTGGCCTTAGCTTTGCTATTAATGCTGGCATGTAGCCCTAACCTATGCACTTTTGTCCTCTGCCTTTTTGTCCTGCACCATCATTGTGTTCTATGTCTCCTGTTGCTTATACCTGCATATTACTGTGTGCTAAATTTTCCCTTGTATTGCTGCTGTGTCAGGTAATTGTTATATGCTCCATACAATATCCAATGTACTCCATGCGTTGTTGCTTGTAGTTTAATGCAGTTGTATCCATATGCTGCTCTTTGCCTCTGTTATTTGCTCAGTTGATAACCTGCGTGTTATCTAACCCCCTTGTACCCCGTCGAACCGGGAGACAAGCATCTTGTTGCTCAGTGTGCCTTTCCTGGTGAAGCTATTTCAGTAAATAAATAAAATATGCCACCTGGGTGGGTGGGAGGAGCCAGCTTGAAGACTTCCAGTGGATCTTAAAGTGGAAGGGGACATGCCAAAGAGTGTGGATGAACAACATATACCACTCCTAGAACTAACCTGTTTTTTTAAGCGTCCGAGCAGGGTCAATAAAGCCTCCAAGGTCCCCCTAGGTAGGTGGGTAAGAACCTGTATTGCCAAGGCTCATGTCACAGCAAAGAAGAGGCCTCCGGCTCTCATCAAGGCTCACTCCACCAAGGTTATGGCCACTTCCTGGGTGGAAAGGGGTGAAGTTTCTGTTTGAGTTATGTAAGGCAGCTACATGGTCCTCCATCCACACATTAAAAAAGCACTACAGATTGGATGTTCAGGATCTACTGATGCGGCCTTTCATCGCAGAGTTTTGTAGGTGGTAGTTAGCAAGTAAATTCCTTTTCTGTACGTGGTTGCCGTATGGGACAATATCCCCCCCCCCACCTGTTTTGTTCATGGGTGCTGCTTCTTAGAACCCATCTGCAGTTATTAACTATTGACAATGTGGAGCACTACAGAAAGAAGAAATTTCTTCATACTTATTGCAGTTTTCTTTTCTGTTAGTTCTACATTGTCAATGGGGCCTGCCCAGGAGCCTCGCTCCTGCAGGAGAATGTTGTCCAGTATGCCAGCATGGGGATGTCCGTTGTCCTGTTTGTAAATCCGTCTGGACATCCCTCCATAGTTTACCTGCTGGGTTTGAGTTTATTTAGATATGCTAAAAAAAAAAAAAATAATGAGAGTAGTTCCACATTAGAATGTTGGTTGCTATTATGCAGATTTAACAGGTTCAAATTTGATGTCACACAAGCGTGTCTCTTGTTGCAGGTGAGTACTTAAACTGCATGCAGTCCTTTACTTTTGCATATGTCTGTTATCTCTCAAGTTGCATCAGTTCTGCAGGAAAACAAACTTCGATCGCTCATTTTCTGTTATCTGACGAGGTAGGCCACTGTTTACAATATTTTATTGTGGCTAGAGTCATATCTCTGTGTAGACAGCTAATTGTGTGCTTTTCATGTCAAGTCGACCGGTATGGCATTTATTTCCCTATTTATTTAGTTTTTGTTAACCGGGTGAGTGCTCAAGACACACAAGTGACTATTTTCAGGCACGACCCGAGAGGCACCACGAGGACAGTAGTGACTGGAGAGTTGCTGCTGTCCGGAATCTTCATATGCCCAACATTCCAAGGTTGAAAAGCCTTTGGGCTGTGCCATTTCTACATTACCCATCTGTAATTACTTCTCATGAACAGTGTAGCAGGTAACAGAAAAGGAAATGATGGTAAGTATGAAAATATTTCTTCTTTTTTCTCATCTCTTATGCCTCTCTTTTCCTTATCTTTTTATTGCACCTGGGCATTCATTTCGTTAAACAGAAAAATAGTACGGAGGGGAGCTTAGCTCCCAGTGGTTTTTCTCCTCTCCATCTGAAAAAAACTACAAAAAAAAAAAAAAAGGAGGGTGAAGTTGGGAGGCATAGTCCAATTTTATTGTACCCCTATCTGTGGCCACATAGCATTTTTTGTTTTCTTTTTCATCTCCCTGTATCTAAGGGTGACCCTTTGTTATCCTTTTTGTAACAAAAAAGGAAAACTGGGAAGCAAGGGAGGTTTCACTTTTCCGGAAGCAACTCTGTGGCAGTCCCAATTTTTCTTTATCTGTTTCTTTTGTCTTAAAAAAAAAAAAAAAAAAAAAAGTATAGATAGATAGCCATCCTTCTCAAAAGCTTTATTTCTCCCTCTGCTTGAGCACTATGGCTTTCATTTTTTGGGGAAGTCATAGATGTTTTCCTGTTTGAGTTGTTTGCAACCTCTCTGGGCAACTAGATATGTTTCACTCAAGCATTTGTTCTTAGCCTACTGCCCTTCTCAGGGTTTGGCTGTACGGGCCCTGGGTGGCGTGCAGTGCTAGGCTTCAGTTTCTCCCTGTCTTCCTCTCCCAGGGCCTCCTCATACGATTCTGTGGTTCTCTCTTTCCACTTGCGGGCCTGCCCAGGTCCTGTCATTTGACCCCGGTCCTGTGTACTCTGCACTAACTGTCGGTCAGGTGGAGGGTCCTTTTCAAGATGTGCTTGCTCACCTGTAAGGCCCTATACGGGCTTGGTCCTGGCTACCTGCGACCTCTGCTTGCTCCCTCCGCTCCTCTTCGAGGAGCCTCTTGGACATTTCCAGGGTTCGGCTCAAGACATCCAGTGATCGGGCTTTTAGTCTCTCTGGGCCGACCCTTTGGAACGCGTTTCCATTTGCAGTCTGGGAGGCCCCCTCGATAGGTATTTTCAAGCAGAGGCTAAAAGCCCGCCTTTTCATCCTGTCTTTCATAGAATGATCTTGCGATGCACTGTTTTATTTATTTATTGAAACATATCTGAATTAATACCTTTGAGTCAGAGTCTCCTTTACAAAGGCTCCATGTCAGAGATATACATTGGTAAAGATGAAGTTTGATTACAATGCACATACAGTGTTGCAAAGCAATTATCACAGTATACAGAGAGTTTCAGGAGAAAGATACAGGCAAACATATGTTACATTGATTTACAGTGGTCATGACTGGCAGTAAATTACAAGAATATATTACATTAGTTAACACAAACATAACCAGAGAGGTGTAATCATAGGTCACTGACTGAGACACTGTCACTGTCCAGCAGTATGAGACAAAAAACAAATTGGACAGGACCAGCAAGGGAGCAGTCCATTGTCCTGTAGGGGCCATTAGTCGTGATGTGAGACCAATAGCAGTCACAGGCTGCATCTTAAATGATATGTTCCCGAAGGAGAGATTTGAAATGGCCAAGCTTGGATTCAGAGATTATTAATTTGGGGAGCGAGTTCGACCAGTGGGGGCCCGGTATCGAAAGGTGCTTTGGCCCATCGTGATTTTGCAGAGAGAGACAAAGTAGGGTTTTTTCTCAGAGTAACACGTGCGCCTAGTGACTTGAGCAGGGCGCAGCAGCGATGTGAGACCTGAGGGGGTGATGCCAGCTGTGATTTTTTTGGCATAAAGACAAGTCTGGTATTTATAATGTCCATCAAAGTTGAGCCACATGGTGCGGGAATAGAGCGTACAGGTGTGGGTGAGTCGGTCTCAGCCAGTGGCCAGCCTACAGACCTTATTCGGAGCACCCCTGATTTTATTGAGGATTGTGCTGTCAGCTGCAGCATAGACCAAGATGCCATAGTTGATGAGCGACAGGACTGATGAGATTGCTAGTTGCAAGGCATCGGGGGAAGGCAGTGCTTGTATTGTTGGAGTAGGCCAAATACATATTTTGACAGCTGAGCTCAGGCGGCGGACATGCTCATGGTAGGTAAGCCCTGAGTCCAGCATAACCCCTAGGTATTTAAATGAGGCAACCTGCTCCAGTGTTTCATTAAGGGAGTTTTGTATGAGCAGTGGGTGACCACTGTTTTTATTTTGGACATGAGCAAACAACATGGATTTTTATTTTTTAGTACAAGTCTATGTTCAGCAAACCAAGATTCCGCCTCACTGAAAGACCTTTTAGAGGGTTTGCTGGAGAGCAGTAGGGTTGGAGTGGGTGCTGAATAGTTCTGCATCATCTGCATATAGATGGAGATTTCCGGAATAAGCTTTGGGTAGGTAGTTAAGAAATGGGCAAAATAGTCGGGGTCCAAGAATCGACCCCTGTGGGACCTTGGATGTGACCAGGAGGGTGGAGGATAGTGTGTGTGCTATTCTTACTTGTTGGGTTCTGCCCGACAGGTAGTCATCGAACCAGCCTACGGCATTCTGCGAGAGATCTATTTGAGTAAGGGAGGTTAGCAGGAGCGAGTGATGAACGGTGTCAAATGCTTTTAACAAGTCTACAAAAACTACCCATGCAATGTGTCCCGCATCAAGCAATGTATGTATGGTATTGGAGAACTCCAAGAGCGCAGTGGTGGTACTGTGGCTCTTGTGAAAGCCATGCTCTTCAAGACATAGCAGGTTGCACTTGGTGAACTGGGTGGCAATGATTTTTTGTTGGACTACCCAACCCTGCAGGCTGTCAGATTTTTTTTTTTTTTTAGCAGACTGCAGATATTGATGGATGTAATACGGAGTTCACCTATGGTGGTGGTCTGCTTGGTCATGGGGTTGGGGATAGTCCCGGGTTAAGGTGAATGTTTCCGGAGAGTAGAAGGAGTAGCACAAGGGCTCATAAGGTAGTGAGCGTTACTATTTTGTAAGGTCTGTTGTTTACACATTCAAGCCTCGAGGGATGGGGGATGCAGGCAGGAATGGGAAGATCCCATATGTAGACAACAGTATGACAGAGTAGAGTCCAGGATGAGGGAGGGGGGCTACACCGTAGTGTGCAAGCGTGAGTAACGGTGTGCAGAGCGCCTTCGTCATTGCAGGACATGGTTGTGGGGGGGTAGCGTCCACTAGAGAAGTACATGGCATGATCAAGCAGAGCATATATGATTGCTGGGCAAGGGGGTGTTGGCTAGGCAAATTATGTAAAGTGATAGAGAAAACATAAGAAAGGTGCGGCAACTTTGGATGCCATGGCAGTTCTGAGATCCGGGGGTCTAAGTTGTTAAAGGTAAGAAAAGAGAGGAGTAGACTGTACAGACTTGATGGCTCAGTGGTAGAGACATGGACTGTGGGGCCACAGGTACAAGGTTCAAAGCTGGCAAGGGGAACCTGGGCTGCACAGGTTAGAGGCAGAGTGCAGACCACTGTAGCAGCAATAAGAGCAAAGGAAAGGCAGAAAGTGGAGAGCTTGGCTTGAGCATCAGAAACAGTCAAAACAGGTGCTTGGGAGGGTGCTGCAGTGACTCCTAGTGGTCACTGTGTATAACCTGCTAGTGGGAAAACAGGCGCTTAGAAAAAATCAGGAGCAGTCGCACGATACACCACGTGACCCTTGGGGAGCAATAAATGGAGAGCCGGCATTGGGGCATTCGACACACAGCGCCATCGGGCTAACACCCCACAACAAAGTCCAGCAGTAGGAGAAGGGTCCCAATTACCTTTAAGGCTCCAGGGGACCAGGCTGCCCCGTTTGTGTTTCGGCTTGTGTGGCTGGTGTAAATGCTGTTGGCTGGGGTCCTGGCCTTTAAGGCTCCAGGGGACCTCGCTGCCCCATTTGTGTGTCGGCTTCTGTGGCTGGTGTATTATATGTAACCGGAACTTTGATTTTAATTGTTGTTTTATTTTGTCATGCTTTTGTTAGGTGCCCAGAGCCTCAGGGATTGGGCGCCTTAAAAATAAAATTTGCCTTGCCTTTGCCCTTTAATCAGGTCACCTTCTTTGCTCAGATAGTCTTTTTTTTTTTTTTTTTTTTTAACACAACACACAAAACTAAACTCACTACCTGGATCCCCGTTCCTCTTCTTCTTTTCCTTGGTAGTTGGATCCTTTTTTTTTTTTCCTCCATATTCTATATCCTTTCCTCTGTCCCTTGGGCAAGGTTGACCTCCTATCTCTCCCCCACTAGTTTCTCTCATGGTAACAGAACTGAGGTGTGCAGGGGGCTGGGATTTGTTACTGGCCAGTCAACAAGCGCCACGTCATAGTCTGCCTTGTGGGTGGCGCCATCACTGACAGCTACCCCCTAGCTCTGAAAGTTGTCGCTCCCGTGGGGGTCCTAGTGACCTAGACATGGTAATAAATGGTGAAGATACTCTGAAGGATTAACAGATCTTACTTCGAGACACAGCTCTTGCAGCAGGTTACACCATTAGGACTGAAGCCGGCAGGCGTCAGGACCCCACGGAAAAATTCTAGCTAGCTATCTTCAGCGGGGACCGCCCCCGACGTCGGTCCCGCCTCCGACGTCAGGTGTAGTACATAAGGGGGCGGTCCCGCCAGATTCACCAGTTCTTTCCCGCCGTCGACTTGCATGTCTCGACCCTTCGGTTCAGTTTGTAGTGCACGACGCGTGGTAAAGTGCTTTCCTACGGGAAATTTGTTCTCAGAGTTCAGTTTTTTTTCTCTGATGTCCTCCCCGACCTCCGGTCACTCCTCGAAGTGCGCCTGTGAGAAGCAGATCCCATTCAAGGATCCGCACTCGGCCTGTGCCCGGTGCCTAGGCCCAGACCACAACACCCAATCCTGCTCCTTTTGCCAGGGTTTCAACAGCAGAACCCGGATCCGTCGCCAGAAGGCCCTACAGGCGTTCCTGTTAGAGGAGCAACTCAAGACTATGGCTTCCAAGGGGGATTCTTCGCAGAAGGCCCACAAGCATGCTGAGAAGCACAGAGAGAAGGCCCCTTCCAGGTCCCTGTCTAGGGCCTCCGACTCGCACAGCTCTGGCTCCAGGACCGACCGCTCTCCTTCCCGGGCCAACTCTCAGCCTCCCCCCGCTGCGGTGAGAAAATCTTATTCCTCTTCTCAGGCCAAGACTCCCAGGCCTTCCTCGTCCTCCAAGGCCCTGGCTAAGTCGGGGGATCGCCACCATCACCACAAGTCGGGTTCCCGCCATTCTGAACCAGACGTCTGGTCTGCTTCCTTGCCTCCACGGAAAACCAAGGAGCTCACCTCACTTAAGAGGCCGCAGGACCCGACGCTGGTTCGCCCGACGTCGGCCTCTTGCCACAGGTCCCCAGAGCCGTCGTCTGCCAGAAGACCATCGCCGGCCAGGCCTACTCATCACCGGACCCCGGTTGGGGACCGGCGCCTCAGCCCAATTGAGAAGAGGACCGACGCTCCGACCGACGTCAGTCAGGAGACCATCACTGAGGAGGGGTTAACCCAGTCCGAGGACCAGACGGGCGACCCTGGTCCTTTTGAGACTCCCAGGGAACCCTCGCTGCAACCCGAAGCCCCTGTGGAGCCGACGCCGGGTCCCGACGACCGTCCACCGGCGCCCGGACCATCATCGGGCCTTTCCTTTTCAGAGGTGAAGGAGCTTTCACTTACTGGTGGGATACCATCAAAAAGGACATGGTCCCCACTCCACCTCCGCTTCCTCCTTCTCCTCCTACACCGGTTGCTCCTCCGGTTCCTGCGCCCCCGTCTCTGTCTGGGTCTGCAGGCCAGTTACCTCTTCCCCGGGAGCCCAGGACCCCTCCAAGGGGGAGACTTGATAAAAGGAGACCTCCGTCCAGATCCTCTTCTAGGTCACCCAGTCCCAAGAGACCCAGAAGACGCCGCCGTTCGCCTTCGACGGAGGACACGGGATCAGAGTTTTCTACATCCAGATCCCCATCTCCCCTCTCCATCCCTTCTCCGGACCCACATGAGCTGCCAAAGTCTCCTCCGGATGACCCTTCGTTCTCGGATATCATGAGACACATCCAGGAGAACATGGGATGGGATGCGAAGGGTTAGACCCCGAAGGCTGCACTCTGCGAGTATCTTCGCAGAAGGACCCCAAGCCTGTGGTGGTGCCACCCTTGGTAGACACTTGGATGTCACCACAGCGTGGAAGCCCCACATTTGCTCCCGGCGATGTCAAGAAAGCTGACCGCTTGTACAAGGCTCCAAGAGAAGACCAGTACTTGACCCAGCATCCTCAGGCCGACTCTCTGGTCATAACAGCCTCTCATGACCGGTCCCAGAGACCGCAACATCTGAGCACCCTGCCACCGGATCCAGAGTCCAAGCAACTGGACTCCATGGGTAGGCGCATGTATGCTTTTGCTACCTGCGCCATCAGATCCCTGAATTATTTGACCCACATGGTGCAGTTCCAAAATGCCCTGTGGGAGCAGGGTCTGGATGCGGCTGAGAAATTGCCGTAGGTGAGCAGAAGGAGAATGTTACAGCTCCTCCATACGGTTCCGGACATGGGAACCCAGGTGCTACGAGCCGCGCGACTCCGCGGACTCCTCGGCCCGAGCAGCAGCTTCAGGCGTATGCCTCCGGAGGCACTCTTGGCTCTTGTTTCCGAAAGCACTGACGCCCAGAAAACATCATGGACGCCCCATTCGAGGAGAAGTTTTGTTTGGTAAACCCTCAGAGAAGATAATTACCAAACTCCAAGAGGTCGGGAAGGCGGTGAGGTCGGTTCAGGCCATGTACCGACCCAAGCTTAGTTCCTTTCGTAGGAACCAAAGCCGATTTCATGGACGGACGCAGAGACAACAGTCCCGCCCCGTTCCACAACAGAGGGTCTCCGGTTTTCGCTGAGCCCAGGGAAAACAACCCGCAGGTCGGAGCCAGCGCACTCCTAAGCCGGTCCAGGCAGCGGGACCCTCAGCCACCACAGCCTGACTCCTTCCTGGCTCCCGCCCCTCAGGATCAACGGGACGTCATGGTCGGGGGTCGCATTGCGAATTTCCTGCCGGGATGGCAGACTATGACCACCGACAGGTGGGTTCTACAGTTGGTCGGAAGAGGCCACTTTATAGAATTCGCGGAAAAGCCACCCTCGAGGTCTCCGCTGTTCTCCCAGTACCCGGTCAGCACAAGTCATTGATCAGACAAGAAGTGCTCACGGCCCTACAAAAGGGAGCGATAAGTACGTCCCCAGAGAACCAGAGAGGACACGGATACTATTCCCACTTCTTCCTGGTTCCAAAGAAGACAGGGGACCTCCGTCCGATTCTGGACCTCAGCGACCTCAGTTTGTCGGTCGCCACAAAAGATTCCGTATGGTAACTCTTCCGGTCTTATTCCCATGCTGAAGCAGGACGCCTTTAGCCTTCTAGATATGCAGGACGCTTACCTGCACATCCCTATAGCTCAAGCGCACAAGAGGTTCCTGCGCTTCGAGTTTTTCCGCCATCATCTTCAGTTCCGAGCCTTCCATTCGGGCTGTCATCGGCACCCAGAGTCTTTACCAAATGCATGGCAGTCGTGGCAGCGTCTCTAAGGAGACAGGGCCATTATGTGTTCCCGTACCTGGACGATTGGCTTCTCATGGCCGCCTCCAGAGAGGCGTTGTCACGGGCGATCCAGAGCACCCAGGACCTGTTTCGATCTCTGGGTATCCTAATCAACCACGAGAAGTCCCTCCTGGTACCGTGGCAGAAACTGCAGTTCATAGGCGCAGTACTGGACACTGTTCAGGGAAGAGCATTTCTTCCAGACGACAGGGCGGAGCGCATCAGATCCCTCATCAGGGAGCTTTCGTTGAACAAGACCGCCCCAGCCAGGTCGGTCCTTCGCTTGCTCGGACACATGGCTGCTGCCATTCCTACTGTGCCTTTCGCAAGGCTCCACATGCGGGTAACTCAGTGGATGCTCAAGGTGCAATGGGACCAAAGGCAAGACCACATGCAGCATCCGGTCAGAATCACGAATACCGCGATTCGAGACTGGCAGTGGTGGCTAGACCCAGGGACACACTCTATGGGCGTCCCGTTCATAGCGCCTGTCCCCGGAGGTAATCCTCACTATAGGCGCCTCAGGTCTAGGGTGGGGAGAACACCTGGATGGGGTGAAGTCCCAGGGTACGTGGACCCCTCTGGAAGTCCATCTCCATATCAACGTCCTAGAGATGAGGGCGGTCCTTTATGCCCTGCAGGCCTTTCAGTCAGAAATCCCGCCGAGTACTCTCCTGCTTCAGACAGACAACACGGCAGTGATGTATTACCTCAACAAACAAGGAGGCGCACACTCTTACCCCCTTTGCAGGGAGGCCATGTGGGTGTGGGATTGGGTAATCCGACACGGCGCGAACTTGATCACAGTACATGTTCCCAGAACTGCCCAATTTTTGCTCGCTAGATCCAGGGCCTGGTGTTTTCTGGCGAGACGTGTTGTCCCTCTCCTGGGCGGACAGATTCCTCTACGCTTTCCCTCCCTTCCCGTTGATCCAGAGAGTTCTTCTCAAACTGCGCAGGGAGCATGCAACAATGATCTTGGTGGCGCCATTCTGGCCCAGGCAGATCTGGTTCCCTTTGCTAATTCAGCTGTCCCGGGAACCTCCGCTCCCGTTGCCATTCAGCTCCCACCTCTTGTCTCAGGAGAAGGGTTCACTGGTCCACCCGGACTTATGCTCACTGAACCTGCACGCATGGCTCCTAGAGACATAGCCATCTTGCATCACGGGGTCTCGCAACAGGTTGCAGAAGTCCTTTCTGCAGCCAGAAAGCCGGCAACGCATGCGACATATGCCATGAAATGGCGCCGTTTTTGTCTATGGTCGCAAGCACGCGGCCTTTCCCCTGTAGGTTGTCCGGTGAAAGCGGTGTTAGAGTACCTGCTCTCCCTTTTCCGTTCGGGTCTCGCCTACTCCTCGATTAAAGTGCACCTCTGTGCCATTTCAGCTTATCACCTCCCGATGGGACAGCGCACAGTGGCACAATCAGATGCCTGTCGAGAATTCTTAAGAGGGTGTTACACCTAGGCCGCCCATTAAGGACCCAGTGCCTCCTTGGGACCTGCTCTTTGTCCTGGAGCAACTCCGCCCCATTTGAACCTGCAGGTTGCAGGCTTCGTTTCTGTCGTGGAAAGCATTGGCCTTGGTTCGCGTTACGTCAGCGAGAAGAGTCTGAGCTTCAGGCTCTCATGTGCAAAGAGCCTTATTTAATTTTCCACGGGACAGAGTATCCCTGAGGACTAATCCTAAATTCTTGCCTAAGGTGGTTTCCACACTCACTCTCAATCAGGATATTGACCTGCCAGTCTACTTCCTAATTACTGTAACAGAGAGAGGCGCTGCTTCACACCCTGGGTGTTCACCAGCTTAAGGTACTACCTGAGCAGAACTAAGAAGCCGATTGAGCAGCTTTTGCCTCCTTTACCGAAGGATGAGGGGCCAACCAGTATCCAAACAGTCCCCTGTCTCGCTGGCTTGTCCAGTGCATCTCTTACTGTTATGATATCAAACGAAAGCTCCCTCCTAGGAGCAGTCCGTGGCCATTCCACTAGGGGCGTGGCCACATCCTTTGCAGCACTTCGGAACGTCTCCACCTCTGCCATTTGTGCTGCAGCCACTTGGAACTCTGTTCATACCTTTATCAGGCATTATAGCCTGGACATCGCTTCACAGCGAAGAGCAGGCTTCGGCCTGGCAGTGCTACAGAGTCTCCTGTCCTAGATTCAGGACCTGGAACGTTCTTTCTTATCTCCTCCTCCCAGAGTGTTTGCAAGCACTATTGCTTGGGAATCAGTCCTAATGGTGTAACCTGCTGCATGAGCTGTGTCTCGAAGTAAGATAGTACAGTTACGTAAGAACTTACCGTAACAGTAGATCTTCGAGAACGGCTCTTGCAGCAGGTACCTTCCCGCCCACCTTCCCCCTTGGAGGAGGCATGGCTTATGCCTTTGTTAACAGGAATTTTCCCGTTTGTCTTCTGACGGTGGATCCTCGGTCTCCCATTTCGATGTCAGCCTGCGGCCGGAAGTCTCCGGCGGGAGAACTGGGGAATCTGGCAGGACCGCCTTATGTACTATCCTTGACGCCGAGGAGGGACTGACGTCAGGGGTGGTCCCCGCTGAAGATAGCTAGCTAGAATTTTTCCGTGGGGTCCTGACGCCTGCCTGCTTCAGTCCTAATGGTGTAACCTGCTGCAAGAGCTGTCCTCGAAGATCTACTGTTACGGTAAGTTCTTACGTAACTGTGCTTTACAGTGAGTACATCATTTTCATTTACTCTTACCTAAAAAGTTATCTGATATACAGGTACTGTACCAACATCTAATAGCAAACTGGATCTGGAGGGGATATAAATTGTAATGTGGCGTGTGTGTGTAGAATATCTTGGATGTCACTGTTTCAATTTCTTTCAGGTGGTGATTAACTTGGTGATGCTTTTAGCTGAGATGAAGGTGCAAAATCGTGATATGCCCTCATTGGCTATGATCTTGGTTAATAGCTTCCAGTTACTTTATGTGTTGGATGGTCTCTGGAATGAGGTAATTTGACAGTTCTTGTATATGCAGTAAGAGCATGTCCATAGGATCATGCTAGAACATTTTATACTTGGTACTGTTCCTACACTAACCAGTTTTTACAGCTATCTGTTTTAAAGTTGCATTATTCCTCTCTGTCTCTTTCTGTTCTTTGTAGGAAGCTCTCTTGACAACTATGGATATTGTCCGAGATGGATTTGGGTTCATGCTAGCATTTGGTGATTTGGTTTGGGTTCCATTCACTTACAGTCTTCAGGCTTTCTATTTAGTGAACCATCCCAATGAGCTCTCCTGGCCAGTGGCTTCAGTTATAATTGCACTGAACAGTAAGTTAGTCTTCTAAAGTCTGTTTCATTGGCAGTGCTTAGGTTCAGACATCTGACAACATTTAGGTGTATGTGTAGGGACTTAATTGGAAACTCCATTTACTCTATTTTACCAGCAAAACAGCTTTGTGAGTGCGACTTAATGGTAGGTCTTACATGAATCGGTCTTCTCCATAGATTCTCACTGATCTTTTTTTAAGTATTGCCATTTGCCACCAAATCCCAGGCCAACATTTTGGTTTTGGAAGAGACAAGTGTAAGGCTATACAGTATTCCAAGAACACCTTCCCCTGAGGAAGGCGACATATTAGGCTGGGATTAGGTGGCACATACCAATTTAACAAAAAAGATCATTTGAGAATTTTTTTTCTTGGCTAGTTGTCTGAGTTCTACATGATCTTTGTTGAATATCAGACCCACACTGAATGTGTATTATATTGGGAAATCTACAGGATTACTCTGGTCACCTGCTGTGCAGGCCTGGTGGTTGCACAGGTGTACTTTTCTACATCTTTCAAGACTGTCTTCTCCACAGAGCCCCACTATTTTTAGTCTTTGGACCGGAAGTACTAGAACCTCACAGTAGTAAACCTTTGGTAAGGGCTGCTGGTGATGGTGTGTGCAGCCTGTCATACTAATCTCATGCATATTACCATGCACTGGTGCTAATAGCTGTCACTGTCCACCCCATATTCTGTTGTTCCTGCCATCGAGCGTACCCGTGGGAGTATTTGTTGCCTCATATGTGCCTCTTCTCTCATTTTTATTCTTTTTCTGAACACTATGACCAGTTGAGAAATGAAGCCCCCAAAACCATCAGGGCTACTTTTCTAACCTCAGTAATACTCAAGTAATCCTAACTTTCTGCAGTGTCCCTTTAAGCCACAACTGCCCGGAGAGGATAGAACATATGCAAAGATGGAACTATTTGCATGTGACAACTATTCAAATGCTGCCTTGAACTAACTGCCTTAGTTCTAAACCCCCTCAGGTTTCACACTCTGCCTGTAAAGTCTAGTCGCTCGGAGTTCCGCTCTTCAACTTGTACCTGTGACATGAAGAAACTTATAAATTCACATAAGTATCTTTTTCTTTAATGGGCGAATGGGCAGACTAGATGGGCCAAGCGGTCCTTATCTGCCGTCAAAGTCTATGTTTCTACTCATTGTTATTTTTTAGCTAAACCTTAGTTTTAGTTTTAATTTGTATGTTTTTATTGGTTCCTCCAGGTTCGGTATAACCGGTGGGGAACCGACTTAGTTTTGTTAATTTCATGATTTTCTGACTAAAAAAACCCATTTGTTTAGTTTAATTTTATTTGAAATAACTCTGTTTTAGTAACCGCTTTATCGGTTTCGGAACCGAGCGCAACCGTTAAACTTTTGTTAAAACTGTCAAATTATTTAGTGGTTCACATTTTTATCGGTTCCTGATAAAATGTCAGAGAATCCTAAAAAGAAAACTGGTGAATCTGGTTTTGAAAATTGTACTGATTGTGGGAAAGTGTTTGCCAAGGCAGACGAGCATAGTTTGTTTTGCTTGCCTGGGCTATGATGATCTTAAGGAAGAATGTGATGGCTGTAAAATCTTCCCAGAGAAAACAGTGGAGAAACACTTGTAATGGTTTATGACAAAAGTTCCTCTACCTAAGGGTCCCTCTAGCTCTGAGTAGCCGACACCCTCTTCTGCTCTGGGTGAAACCACTGCAGTTACTATTTCCACCCTGAGACAAGTGATAAGGGCACTAAGAGGCTTGCTGAAACGGCTGACTCCCTGGTTCCCTCTAAAAAGACAAAGAAAGTAAAGCACACAGAACCCCCTACTGGAAAACATGGGACTTCTGTGGGTGTTCTGGCTCTTCCTTTGCCTCAAGAAATAGCTGAGGGTTTTAAAGTGGAGCAATCCTTACAAGGTCTTTTCCCCACTGGCCAGCAGCCACCTGTCCAAGTCTCAGCTGGACAGACTGGTAGCACAGGTAAATCCTCATTTATTGAAGAAGAGGATTATGATGAATGTGAGGAGGAAGATGAAAAGGCAACCTATTAAACTTGAGGTCTCCCCTGAGCAGGGTGTTGGTTCACCTTCTAAAACCACTGAAGATTATTCCTCACATTTCACTTTTGTGAGGAAGATGACTGATGCCTTGGACATCACCACAAGTGAAGAAATAGAGGATGAGGGAGAGATGGAATACCTCGAGATCATGGGGTTGACCCCCTCAAAGAGCTCCTCTTGCCTGTAAATAAATTCAAGAAAGATGCACTGAAGATTTTACAGACACCTAATTCTGTCCCCCTCTCTTGACAAGAGGCTTGACACGAAATATCGGTTGGAAAGGGAAGGGGCAGAATTTCTGTATCTTCCCTTGTCCGTCTTCACCATTCATTACTGCTGGGTGTAAGCTGTAGGTGCACACCCGCCACGGGATTTTTTATTTATTTGGAGGGAGGAGTTCGCGACAGCGGTGCCCCACGAGTAGGACGCACAACCGTGGTGTGCGAAGGGTGGCCATTAGGCGCTACAGACTTCAAACAACGTGAACTCTTGCTGTATTCTGACAAGTGCAGTTAGCCCCAGCCTTTAAACTGCCCCGGAGAACAATGGGTTAACTTTTCTAGGCAGGGCATGGAATGTTGCTCTCGAGCTCGGTTGATGTCTCTGCCTGTTGTATTTTGAACTGCAACCATCAGATTCTTTACTCCGCCTCACTGAAGAGTCGCTCTGGAGATTTCTCCTGCAGCTCGGTTCGAAGTTGATTGAAGTGTCTGCTTTCGGTCCGTTTTCCACCGAAATTTAGTTTCCACATAGTCTGTTCAAGTCTCTCTCTGTGGTACCGTGAGTACTAGATAGGTTTTGTTCTGTTTTCTGTGTGGAACTTGTAAAAAGTGTGGATCGGTTCGGCTGAACCGACCGTTCAGGTAATTTTTGTATCTTACTTTAGTGTGTGGTTACCGGTCTGTATCGGTTCTAAAAAAAAAAAAAAAAAAGACTGGTTTTAATACGTTTTTTTTCCAAGATACGTGACACGGTCAGGAACCGATAGAGGAGTCTTGCCTGGCAATTGCCGAAAAAAGGGTAAGTTTGATTAGGTTGGCCATGTCTGAGAAACCCAAGAAAAAAAAACGGGCCCACTGGGTTTCAACACTGCAGTGAGTGTGGGGAGGTCTTTGCTAAGGCCAATCCCCACACCACCTGTGTTTATTGTCTGGGGTTTGACCACCTTGATTCAGACTGCCAAATTTGTAAACATTTTCCCAAATCTACCCTTGAAAAGAGATTAGGTAGACTGAGGGAAACTGAGGCCGAGAAGTCTGCTGACCCGGATGGCCAGCCCTTCTGACCAAGGCGGTACTTCTTCGGGCAAAAGGAGATCCGATCCCGAGGTCAGTTCTGGCAAAAAAGAAATGCAAAGAAAAATCGTCCGGTTCGGATCCAGAATCTCATATTCCGACCACCGAAGAAATAGCCAAAGCGATTAGTATTGTGGAATCACTTCACCCGGTTCCGACTGATCTGGCACCTTTTGGCAGGGGCTTGGTTCGGTCAGTTCCCCTGGTTCACGATTATACCCTGGAATAATTTTATGAACTGGAGTTTAAGGAGGAAGGAGAGTTGGAAGATGAACATGGTGATGGTGAAAGTCTGGATGTGCTTATTGATCCAGACATCTCCCCAGACAGACCTTCAGGTGTTTCTCTTCCTAGGCTTTCTGAGTCCCCTTCCCACTTTGTTTTACAGAAAGGTGGCTTAGACCCTCTAGCTTCCTATGGAGCAGGCACTGGAGGATCAGGAGTAGCCTGACTATGTAGAGATGATGGACATCCCAGAGTCCAGGAGACTGTCTATTCCCCTCCACAAATCTTTTGGGAAACAGACACAAAAAATTCTTAAGTCTCCCAATTCCATACCTCCTGTGGATAGAAGAATAGACAAGAGGTATACACTTTCAGGCTCAGATACGGAGTTCCTTTATCAGCAATGCAGCCATGTTGGGGTTGTACAGGCTGCTGCCTGTGATAAGGCAAATATTCCCTTGGCATCACACCCCCCAGATAAGAACTCCAGGAAGATTGATGCCATGGCAAAAAAGCAGTACGTGGCATCTTCTTTGGGACTCGGGCAGGCAAATTATATGGCCTATACAGCCAGATACCAGAAGTCCAGGTGGGACACTGGCACTGGCTAAACAGGCTTTCCCCCAGCTTGCCAAGGAGCTGGAGGAGGTGGCTGCAGATGGAATTGAGGCATCAAAATTTCAGTTTCATGCTGCTGTGGACTCCAGTGATGTGTCATCATGAGTCATGGCTACATCTGTAGCTCTTCAGAGAATGGCTTGGCTTAGATGTACTAACCTCTCAAAGGATACCCAGGCTAAGGCCATGGATTTTCCTGTAGTGGGTAATTCTCTGTTTGGGGAGCAGACAGAGAATTATATGAAGAAAATGGACGAGTACTGGACCACTTACAGGAGTGCTCAGGCTAAGGAAATGCAGGCAACTCCTCAAAGGCAGCAGTCTAGGGGCAGGGGTAGGCCTTTTCAAAGGCCTTTTTACCAAGCACAGGCTTGTCTTCCTTTTCGCAGAGGGGGTTCTTCAGAGGAGAGGCAGAAGGGGGATGAGCAGGCCTGCATCCACTGCTTAGCCTAAACCCCTGCCAAGCAGACACCCTGATGGGTCTGCCCGGGTCGACTCTCCTATCCCAGTAGGGGGCAGGCTGGCTTACTTTGTCCAGGGCTGGATATCTGTTACATCAGCCAAGTGGGTCCTGGAAGTAGTAAGCCAGGGACTGGTTCTCGGCTTCAAAAAATTTCCAAAGATGAGAGCCAGATCTTTTTCACCTGCAAATCTTTCAGAAACCCTTGCCTTAGATGCAGAGGTTTCTTCTCTCCTAGCTTTAAGAGTTATAGAGCGAGTACCTACCCTACACTGGGGCAAAGGACTGTACTCCAGGTACTTCCTGACCCCCAAAAAGACAGGAGTGTGGCGACCCATCCTGAACTTAAGATATCTGAACAAACATCTTTTAAAGCCAAAGTTCAAGATGATAACTCTGGGAATTAACCTTCCCTCTCTAAGGCCAGGGGACTGGCTAGCCTCCCTGGACTTCAAAGATGCCTACTTTCACATTCCCATTAGGTGCTTCCACAGAAAGTACCTCAGGTTCGAGTTTCTCTCAGGCCACTATCAGTTCAGAGCAGTGCACTTTGACCTAACCTTAGCTCCAAGGGTTTTCACAAAGTGCCTGGCAGTAGTTGTTGCCTTCCTAAGAAGATGAAAGATTTCCATTTTTCCATATTTGGACGACTAGCTCATAGTGGGCCAGTCTCCAGACCAAGTCAAGTCAGACCTGCAAGTGACCCAACAAGTGCTCACTTCTTTAGGATTTCTTCTCAACCTACCAAAGTCAGTTCTCGAACCAGTGCAGCTCCTCACCTTCATAGGGGCAGAGCTGGATATGGTAAAATCAAGAGCCTTTCTTCCCCTGGAAAGGGCAAGAGCTCTCATGGAGCTGGCTTCTTCATTCAACCTTCAGGTGTCTCGACCAGCAAGGCATTTTCTTCAGCTCTTGGGCCATATGGCAGCTTCTGCAGCAGTGGTCCAAGGGGCAAGATTCCAGATGAAGGGACATTCAGTTCCACCTGAGGGCTTTTTGGTCCCAAAGAAAGGATTCCCTTACCAAACTAATCCCAGTAATTCGAACTCTGATCCAGGCCCTGCAGTGGTGGCAGGATCAAGACAGTTTGAGGCAAGGGGTTCCATTTGCCACTCAGTCTCTTTCAGTGGTCCTTACCACAGATGCTTCCCTGCTGGGCTGGGGAGCCCATTTGGGGGAATCTCACCACCCAAGGACTGTGGTCTCCTCAGGAATCGCTTCTACACATCAATCTCCTGGAACTCAGGGCAGTGTTTCTGGCACTGCAAACTTTTTCCCAGTTAGTACAGAACAAGGTGGTTCAGGTCAGAACGGACACCACCACCACCATGTGGTACATCAACAAGCAAGGAGGCACTCTGTCTGTGGCCTTGTGCACAGATGCAATTAAGCTGTGGTCTCTGGCTTATTCGCTGCAAACCTTTCTGATAGCAGTTCACCTTCCAGGGAAGAACAGCGTCCTAGCTGATGCACTGAGCAGAATATCTCCGGGCTATCATGAATGATCCCTGGATCCTCTGGTATTGAAGGTGATTTTTTCAAGATGTGGCATTCCCGAGATAGATCTTTTTGCAGCCCCAGGCAATCACCAACTTCCTCTCTTTTGTTGCAGACTCCCAGTCTTGGGCTGAGTCCCCCTGGATGCTCTGACTCTGAACTGGGAAGGGAAATTTCTGTATGCTTTTCCCCCTTTCCCTCTCCTGTTCAAAGTTCTAGTCAAGGTAAGGTCACAACCTTGCAAAGTGATTCTGATTGCTCCAGACTGGGCCAGGCAGCCATGGTACCCCTTGTTGATGTCCCTAACAGTCCATCTTCCCCTGTCTCTTTCCAGGAATTACAACCTGTTAAACCTCCTCTCGGGGGAGTATTTGGTATCCCAATCTTCAGTCTCTCAACCTCAAGGCATGGCTCTTGAAGAGTTACAGTTTGCAGATTTGCATCTGTCTCAGGGGTTCTGGATATTGTCAAAGCCTCTCGAAAGCCTTCCACCAGAAAGACTTGTAACTCCAAATGGAAGAGATTCAGCATTAGGTGTTCCAACAGGCATAACTCCCCAGATACTGCTGAATTGCCTACAGTTCTGGATTATATGGTCCATCTTAATAGCCTAGGCCTCAGAACAGCTGCTCTCAAGGTACACTTGTCTGCTGTTTCTGCTTTCCTGTCAGTAGGTAAGTCTTCCTCACTGTCATCTCACCCTGTATTCTGTAAGGTTTTCAAGGGATTGCTTCATACCAATCCCCCCTTTAGGGATCCTACTCCTGCTTGTGATCTTAATGTTTGCATTGCTCAGCTTATGCAACCACCTTTTGAGCCTCTGTCCTCAGCAGAGGTTAAGTATTTGATTTGGAAAACTGTGTTTCTAGGGACATGGATATGTTGTTCATCCACACTTATTGGCAGGTTCCTTGCCGCTTTAAATCTTGCCGGAAGGTCTTCAAGCTGGCTCCTCCCACCCACCCGGGTGGTAAAACTCTCAGCTCCGCCCAATGACGCCAGATCTTCCTTACCGCTTGGAAGCTCAGGTTCCCTCCTTAACGCATTGCGTTTAAGACTGGTTCTAATTCTTGAAAAGTTCGAAATTGAAAAGTTTTGCAAAGACTTGGTCTTCTTCTCTCAGCGGCTGCGATGGACAAATCTACTCCCGGTTTGGAGGTGCCCTGCGGGCAGAAGATGTCTAGGACGGATCCGCACTCCGCGTCGTCTACTGCCTGGGCCTTGAGCACCGACCGCAGGCCTGCGACTTGTGCTCTTCGCTTCGACCTCTCGTCCTTGAGGACCGTGCTGCCCGATTACAACTGGGGCGCCTGAGAAAAATTCCACCGGTGAAATCTAAAGAGGCCCGATTGGCGGTGTCAGGCGGCGGCGCTCGGCGGATCAGCTTAGCAGATGATCGCCCTCGAGAACAGCGGGCCGCTTCTACCTCGGCTGCGGCATTTGTCCCGCTCTCTCTCGGTGCCTCTTACTCTGCTTCTTTTAAGGAGCTTTGTCTGACCCTCTCGACCAAAGGTGAGGGTCCAACTTCTTCGGGACCTTCTTCCAGGTCCAAAAGAGCAAGTAAGTCTCTCCGGTCGGCGGCTCTTGGGAGGCGGAAGATCCCCTCCCTTGTCGGCAGTGGAAGCGATGGGCCCTCAGCTCGACCACTGGCTTCCGCGGTGTCCCGTCAGGCCAGTTGGCCGAGACTCCGTCGGCGGTGAGATTTTCTCGACTCGTTGGACGGGTTAGCTGGCTGAGAAGCTGAGAATCCCTCTCCCAGTTCCCCGGTGGAGTTGAGGATCCTGGCTGCTCGCTCTGGCTGCCCGGAGCCTTTGGTGGGATCGTCTAGCCGAGGGAGTGCCGATCCGACACTTCTCCTCGCCTTTCCTCGGCCTAGTCGGTACTTCTCGGCTGACATTCTTGTGTCCAACCGATCCTGCATTATAGGCGGTCTCGAAATACAAGCGCCACTCTTCCTCGGACGGTGGGGAGGCCTTAAGCAAGTTGCGGCCGTGGAGGTACGAGGGAACTTATGTGGCACAGCCTTTTGACTGGGAAATAAGCCCACCAGTTGTCTCTCCGCCATTAAGTGGTTGTCACGGAGCAGCGAAACAACCCCTCGTTGTAGTCGAGAGCCTGTTCTCAGGCGGTTGTTGGCCAATTCCAGCTGCCCCACCGATTCTGGTGGAACCTCCGCCCCACAGCCATTAGTTGGGGCTCCGACCAAAATTCTCGGTCGGCTTTGGGTTTGCCCCTAGGCTGTCGGTCACCCTCACTCCCGATAAACCTCGGCAGGTGGAGGGGTGGCTCAGGGCGAGGCAGCTTTTGAGGACTCTTCTGAGTCCGAGTGATGGTTCCTCCTCTTCCCAAACGCATAGACTTGGAGTCCGGGAGGACAGTCAATGGACGATAGCCCTTCATCCTTCTTAGGGTTGCTTTACTCATCTCGAGTCCACGGGATGAAGCTCAAACCCATTCTAGCGGGCCAGGTATCCCTCACGGAGATTCTGGACGAGGGGATTCTCCACGGAGGCCTTTCCGGTGGCCGGGCTGGTGGAGTCCGCCTTGGAACTTTAGCAGTGTCCTGCCTTCTGCCCTCGCGCTCAGCCAGGTTGGCTAGGAAATGTCAGATGTCCTGGTTGCCCTGTCGGTTTTTCGAACACCCTCGGCCGAGGTTTGGCTACCGACATGCGTTTTGCGTGGGAGCGCCAGGGATGTGGACAAACCTCCCGACAAGGAATCCAAGAAATTGGATTATGCGGTGCGAGAAGTCTATGCTGCGTCTCTCTCGGTTTTTTCGTCAGGCCAGTTCGGCCGTCCCTCATGGCACATTTTTCTCACGCCTATTTGGGCTCCTGGGTGAGGTTGTCCCTCATCTTCCGGCATAGATGCAGACCACCGTCAGGTATGAGGGACCAGGGCAGGGCAGTGGCTAAACAGCAGCTCCAGACTGCATTAGACAGCGGGACTGCGTGCCAGGTCTGTGGCGGCCGCGAGTGGTCATGCGTCGTCGGGCTTGGCTGAGGATATCCACCTTACTGGATACCCAGCACAAGTTGGCTGATGTTCCTTTTGGGGACTGGCCTCTTCGCCCTGGGGTGGAAGGTCACCTGCAGAGGATCAAGGAGTCAATGCTACCTTGACTCGGGTCTTCCGCCTCAGAAGGACAAAGGCTGCAAGTCACAGCCTAAGCTCCTCGTCCTTCTGCGCCCGGCCCAGCAACGCCAGGGCCAGCAGGCTCGACCTTGTATCCCAAGTCAGCCGGCTTCCTCCAACAGGAAGCAGGAGGTAAGGACCAGGAGGGTCCCTCTGCCGGTCCCTCCTCCAAGCCTGCCCAGTGACGGGCTGAGGTGTCGCCCCATCCTGTCACCTCACCCTGGTTCCCCCCTTGGGGGCAGCTCCGACACTTCCTTTCCGCCTGGTCATGTTACACGGACAGGTGGGTACTGGAGGTGGTGGGAAAAGGCCTACCTCTGGGTCGAGCAGGCCCGCCCTTCAGAGCCGTCGCACCTCGGGGCCTCTCAGAATCCGCCAGCTCTCACTTGCGGCTCGCCGAGATCGACATCGCTCTCCTCCTCCAAATGGAGGTGATCACGGAGGTGGAGGACCCCTTCAGACCCGTGTCCGGTCCAGGTAGTTCCTGGTTCAACGGACGGGGTTGGCGCCATCATTCTCGACCTCCACACGACCTGAACAAAGTTCCTAAGGTCTCGAACCTTCAGAATATCACTCTGAAGCGCAGATAATACCATCTCTGGAACACGGCGGTGGTCTGCTCTGTGGACCTACAGGACGCGGCTCTTTTTCACGTCCCTATCCATTCACATTACATCGAGATTCCTCCCGCTCGAAAGGAGGATCCTCTTCAAGTTCCCGAGCCATGCCCTTCGAACTTATCTCCAGCTCCCAGGGTCTTCACCAAATGCATGACAGTGGTGACAGCATTCCTCTCTGGCGCCGAGGGGTCCGGTGTACCCTTACCTGAATGATTGGCTGATAGCCTCCTCCAGACGGAGGTGGAGCGGTCAGAGATCTGGCCCTCCAGGTTTGCTCTCAGTTGGCCTTCTCATCAAGGCCAAGTCAGAACTCGAGCAAAGCAGGTGATCCTGTTCATCGGGCAGAGCTCGACTCTCTTGAGCAAAACACGACTCGGCGGACAGGCCAAGGTTCTTACCTCCTTTGCCCATCATTTCTGGTTGGGCACCGCGCCCTGCCCAGGACTTCCTGCGCTTGGTTTCATGGCGGCCTGTACCAGCGTGGTCCATAGGCCCGCTGGCACATGCGCCCCCTTCAGTGGGGACTGGCCAGCCAGTGGTCACAACGCTCCGATCCTTTGGACCAGCTAGTGAGTGACCCAGGAGATGTGGAACGCTCTCCAGTGGTGGACCGTTCCATTCCATTTGCAGGAGGGCATCCCGTTTGTCCGCCCCGAGCCAACGGTCTCTCTTATCGACCGATGCCTCTTTCATGGGTTGGGGTGCCCATCTGGAGGAACACCGAGTGCACGGCCTGGTCCTCGCTGGAGTCCCGATGCCATCAATCCTGTTGAGCTCCCAGCGGGTCCGCCTAGCTCTCACCGCCTTTGCTCCGCTTTCTCCGGGTCAAGTGGTCTGAGTCCAGGCGGACAATACCACGACCTATGTACTACCTGAACTGCAGTGGCGGGACGCTGCTCCATGCTTCTGTCGCAAGGAAGCCTCGATTTGGTCACTCGCGCAGCCTGGAGGCGGATCTCCCAGCTATTCATGTGGCAGGAGCCCAACACCCTGGCCGATGCCCTGAGCCGATGGGGCTGCATCTCACGTATGGTCTTCCTGCCGGAGGTAGTACAAGATCTGTTCTTCCACTGGGCACACTCAGGTGGACCTGTTTGCCTCAGGGAGAATGCGGTTGAGGCTGTTTCATGCTCGCCTTCAGCAGGGCTCGCTGCAGGGGGATGCCTTCGAGGCTGTGGACCCCGGCCTTTCTACGCCTTTTCCCCAATTTCCTTGATTCACAAGGTGCTTCAAAGCAAGGAGGGACAAGGCACAGGTGATCGTGATAGCCCCAGACTGGCCCCGCCAGTTCTGGTACCCAGATCTCCCTCAGCCTCAGCTCCAGGCTCCGAGGCAGCTTCCAGCGCGCCCGACCTGCTTTCAGTCAGTCAGGAAGGGTGTTCCATCCGGACCTTCAATCCCTGCACCTGGCGTGCCTGGTTCCTGGCTGCTAGAGGTTCCAGGCCTTGGGTCTTTCCAACAGGTCCTCAGTGTTGTTGAGGCGTCCCGTGAGTCGACCAGAAAATGCTACGCCTTCAAATGGAAGAGATTCTCCAGTTGGTGTCAGGGCAGGGCTTGACCCTTCCTCCTGTTCTCGTGGCAAGCATTTTGGACTATTTATGGTCCCTTTTGAGTCAAGGCTTGGGCCGACAACCCTAAAGGTGCACCCTGGCAGCCATCTCTGCTTACCGGGCGCTGGCCGAGAGAGCAGTCGATTAGCAGAGAAAAGGTGGTCTGGCGCTTTTTCAAAGGCCTTGATTACATTTCCCCTCCGGTGCGAGAACCTCCACCTCCATGGGATTTACTGCTGGTACTGGCAAAGCTCATGGGCAAGCCATTCAAACCAATGCACAGGTGTGATCTCTTCACCTGTCGTGGAAGACCGCCTTCTTGGTGGCTATCACGTCAGCCAGAAGGATGGGAGAGCTCCAGGCGCTTTGCATGAGTCTCATACCTGGTCTTCCCACAGGGACAAGGTTGTCCTGCGCCCCACCGAAATTCCTTCCAAAGGTGGTGTCGGAGTTTCACCTTAACCAGGTGCTGACTCTGCGGTGTTCTACCCCAATCACACCTCGGAGGCGAATATAGGCTCCATACTCTGGACCCTAGAAGGGCCGCTGCTTATAAAGGCGCCCGGCTGAAATTCGGGAGAGGTTCGCCAGCTGTTTGTCACTTACGCTGAAGCCGCACCTGGCAGACCTGCAGCCAAGCGTGATGATAGGCAGGTGGGTCACCTCCTGCATAGATCGCTGCTATAAGTTGGCGGGCATGGAGCCTCCCAGAGGGATAAGAGCTCATTCTACCCGCCATACTGCTGCATCGTGGCTGCTTCCAGGACGTCCCCTATCCAGGAAATCTGCATGGCTGCTACCTGGAGTCAGCAACACCTTTATTACCCATTACCACATCGACCTTGAGTCACGCCGGATGCTGGTTTTGGGGCCTGTTCTCCAGTCCTTATTTCCTAAGTAAGTATTGGAGGTGCGCTTGCCTCCCTCCTCCCGGAGAATGCAGAGTCTGCCAATAGTGTGGATGAACAACATATCCATGTCCCTAGAAATACAGGTTACTCACCTGTAACAGGAGTTCTAGGAATGTTGTTCATCACACCCACCCACCCGACCTCCCCGCTTGACGACAACCTGAGCTTCCAGCGGCCAGATCTGTGCGTCATGGGAGTGGAGCTAAGAGTTTACCACCCGGGTGGGTGGGAGGAGCCAGCTTGAAGACCTTCCGGCAAGATTTAAAGTGGCAAGGAACCTGCCAATAAGTGTGGATGAACAACATATACCATTCCTAGAACTCCTGTTACAGGTGAGTAACCTGTATTTTTGGTAGCCATTACCTCTGCTAGACGCATCAGTAAGTTACAAGCCCTGTCAGTGGAACCTGATTTCATCTCTTTTCACAGAGATAAAGTGGTCCTTCGAACTAACAGAACGTTCTTGCCCAAAGTGGTTTCAGATTTCCACCAGAATCATCCATGTTTCTCCCTGTTTTCTTCACTGATCATTCTTCATCAGGGGGGAGGAGACTACACAGTTTGGATGTTAAAAGAACCCTTAGCTACTACATAGAGCGTACCAAGGGTCACAGGTTTGATTCCCTGCAGTTGTTCCTCACTTATGGAGAGGTAAGAAAGGGCACACCTGACACCAAGAGAACTATTGCCAGGTGGATTGTATCTTGTATACAATTCTGCTATGAGAAACTGGGAAAGATTCCACCCTCAGGCCTGAGGGCTCACTCTACAAGAGGTACAGCTGCTTCACTGGCAGCTACCAGGGTTATCCCTTTCTTAGAAATCTGTGAAGCAGCCACCTGGAAAACGGTACATACTTTTACCAGGTATTACTCTCTGGATATCCAGGCTAGGAGTGATGCTCGGTTTGGCACTGCAGTACTTCAGAGCCTATTCCCAAAGTAGGTTCTGTCCCTCCTCCATGGAGGTACTGCTTGGTAGTCTGCACTTGTCATAATACAGCAAGACTTCATGTTGTTTGAAGAAAAAATGTCTCACCTTAGTAATTTTGTTTCTTCTAGTGGAGTCTTGCTGTATTCTGACTGCCTCCTCGCTCAGAACCTGGATTTTTTGGGATGTGGTGGGCAGGCGCAGTGTTGGCACCTCAGGGGTGCCTCCTTACACCCTCTGTTATTCATAGGGTGATATGTTATTTCAATTTTAATTGTGTTTTGGGTTTTGGGTTTCCTGACTTGTGTCTTCCCTTGGGAACCCAAGCCAGTTGGCTAGAAAAATGTTTACAATTTCCACATAGAACACCTAGTGAGTTTTGCTCATAAAGACCTGACGGTTGCAGTTAAAAATACAACAGGCAGAGACATCAACCGAGCTCGAGAGCAACATTCTATGCCCTGCATAGAAAAGTTAACCCATTGTTCTCCGGGGCAATTTAAAGGCTGGGGCTAACTGCACTTGTCAGAATACAGCAAGACTCCACTAGAAGAAACATAATTACTAAGGTGAGTAATTTTTTCTTCTTACCCCAAAAAAGACAGAGAGTGGCCACCCATCCTAGACTTAAGATACCTGAACAAACATCTTTTAAGACCAAAATTCAAAATGGTAACTCTGGGAATAATCCTTCCTCTCTTAAGGCCAGGGGACTGGCTAGCCTCCCTGATCTTAAGATACCTACTTTCACATTCCCATCAGGTACTCCCACAGAAAGTACCTCAGGTTCGAATTGCCTTCAGGCCATTATCAGTTCAAAGCTATGCCCTTCGGCCTCACATCAGCTCCAAGGGTATTCACAAAATGCCTAGCAGTAGTAGTGGCTTTTTAAGAAGGAAAAATATTTCCTTATTTCCTTACCTGGACGACTGGCTCTTTGTGGGTCAGTCCCCAGATCAAGTCAAGTCAGACCTTCAAGTGACTCAGCAAGTGCTCACTTCTCTAGGATTCCTTCTCGATCTTCCCAAGTCAGTTCTCGAGTCTGTACAGCTCATCACCTTCATAGGGGCAGAGTTGGATACAGTCAAAGCAAGAGCTTTTCTTCCCCTGGAAAGGGCAAGGGCTATTGTAGAGCTGGCTTCTTAATTCCACCTTCTGGTCTCTCGGCCAGCAAGGCACTTCCTTCAACTTCTGGGCCACATGGCAGCTTTTACAGCAGTGGTCCAAGGGGCCAGATTTCAGATGAGGGACATTCAGTTTCACCTGAGGGCCTTTTGGTCTCAGAAGAAAGATTCTTTAACCAAACTAGTTCCAGTGACCCAAACTCTGATCCAAGCTGTCCTATGGTGGTAGGATCAGGGCAACCTCAGGCAAGGAGTCCCATTCGTCACTCAGTCTCACTCTGTGGTCCTAACCACGGATGCTTCTCTATTGGGGTGGGGAGCCCATCTGGGGGCTCTCACAGCCCAGGGACTGTGGTCTCCTCAGGAATTCCTTCTTCACATCAATCTCTTGGAACTCAGGGCGGTATTTCTGGCCCTGCAAGCTTTCTCTTAGTCAGTGCAGAACAAGGTGGTTCAGGTCAGGACAGACAACACCACTGCCATGTGATACATCAACAAGCAGGGAGGCACTCCGTCCACGGCCTTGTGCACAGAAGCCATGAAACTGTGGTCCCTAGCTTATTCTCTGCAGACCTCTCTGGTAGCTGTCCACCTTCCAGGGAAGGACAGTGTGCTAGCAGATGGATTGAGCAGGATCTCCCAGGGCCATCACGAATGATCCCTGAACCCTCTGGTGTTGAAAGTGATTTTTTCAAGGTGGGGCACTCCAGAGATGGATCTCTTTGCAGCCCTGGACAATCACCAACTTCCTCTGTTTTGTTGCAGACCTCCAGTATTAGGCTCAGTCCCTCTGGATGCTCTGATTTTGAACTGGGAAGGGAAATTCATATATGCCTTCCCTCCCTTTCCTCTCCTGTTCAAGGTTCTGGTCAAGGTAAGGTCACAACCTTGCAAAGTGATTCTGATTGCTCCAGACTGGGACAGGTAGCCTTGGTACCCCCATAGCTGTCCCTAGCAGTCCATCTTCCCCTGTCTCTTCCCAGGAATTACAACCTGTTAACCTCCTCTCGGGGGAGGATTTGGTACCCCAATCTTCGGTCTCTCGATCTCAAGGCATGGCTCTTGAAGAGTTAAAGTATGCAGATTTGCAACTGTCCCAAGAGGTTCTGGATATTCTCAAAGCCTCTTGAAAGCCTGCCACTAGAAAAACTTACAACTCCAAATGGAAAAGATTGAGCATTTGGTGTTCCAGGAAGCATATATCCCCAGATACTGCTGAATTGTCTTCAGTTCTGGATTATATGGTTCGTCTTAATGGCCTAGGCCTCAGACCAGCTACTCGCTAAGTACATTTGTCAGCTGTTTCTGCTTTCCTGTCAGCGGGAAAGCCTTCCTCACTGTCATCTCACCCTGTATTCTGTAAATTTTTCAAGGGATTGCTTCATACCAATCCCCTTTTTAGGTATCCTACCCCTGCTTGGGATCTTAATGTTTACATTGATAGCTTGTGCAACCCCCTTTTGAGCCTTTGTCTTCAGCAGAGCTTAAGTACTTAACTTGGAAAACTGTGTTCCTGGTAGCTGTTACCTCTACGAGGCGTATCAGTGAATTGCAAGCTCTGTCAGTGGAGCCTGATTTTATCTCATTCCATAGAGATAAGGTGGTCCTTAGAACTAATTGGAGGTTTTTACCTGAAGTGGTTTCACATTTTCATCTGAACCAATCTGTGTCTCTCCCTGTGTCCTTCACTGATCATTCTTCTTCAGGAGAAAGAAGTTTACACAGTTTGTATGTTAAAGGAGCCCTTAGTTACTACATTGAGTGTACTACAGCTCACAGGTTTGACTCCCTTCAGTTGTTTCTCACTTATGGGGAAGTATGTAAGGGCAAACCTGCCACTAAGAGAACTATTGGCAGGTGGATTTTCTCTTGTATTCAATTCTGCTAGGAGAAGCTAGGCAAAATACCTCCCTCAGGTCTGAGGGCTCATTCGTCTGGAGGTACAGCTGCTTCCCTAGCTGCGGCCAGGGATATTCCTTTGCTAGAGATATGTAAAGCAGCCACCTGGAAAACAGTCCATACATTTACCAAGCATTACTGCCGCCTGGACATCCAGGCTAGGAGTGATGCTTGGGTTGGTACAGCAGTACTGCAGAGCCTGTTCACAAGGTAGGTTCGATTCCCTCCTCCATGGAGGTACTGCTTGGTAGTCTGCAATAGTCAGAATACAGCAAGACTTCATGTTGTTTGAAGAAAAAATTACTCACCTTAGTAATTATGTTTCTGCTTATGGAGTCCTGCTGTATTCTGACCTACCTCCCTGCTCAGAACCTGTTTTTGGGAAGTGGGCTGGCAGATAAGTGTTGCACCCTAGGGGTGCATTTGAGTACTCCCTCCTTTTAGAGAGGAGGAGTGTGTTATATTATTAAATGGTCTTAAGATCTTACTTTGAGAAGCAGCTCTTGCAGCAGCTTACTCCATTAGGACTGGACTAAAGCCAGCAGGCGCCAGGACCCCATGGAAATTTTCTAGCTAGCAGTATTCAGCGGGAATCCCCAGATCTTACTTCGAGAGGGCTCTTGCAGTAGGTAATTATATATAGGACTGACGCCGGCCGGCGGCAGGGCCCCACAGAAAGATTTCTAGCTAGCAGTCCTTGACGCCCGCCTTCCAGTTCTTTCCCGCCGTTGGCTCATGCAGGCGCATTCGCGGAAAAGTTTGTGCTTCGTCAGCCCTGCTTTCGTTAGGTCAGTTTTACTGAAAATTAAGATTATTTTTTCCTTCTATCGTCAGGTCATCGCTCGTTTCTGTGCATGTCGCTCCTCACACCTCCCGATCACAAAAACAAGTGCGACTGCGGTGGCGCCCAGCTGCTACACAAGGACGGCCATTACCTCTGCCTCTTCTGCCTAGGCCCCGACCACCCGGTCGACAAGTGCCCGCATTGCCTCCATTTCAACGCGGCTACCCGCAGACGACGCCAACAGTCCCTGGAAGCCCATCTTCTCAAGAAAAAGATGTCTTCGATGGAAAAAGAATTGAAGAAGCTCAGGCAGGCGTCCACTTCTCCGGAAGGACATCGCAAAAAGCGGGACAAGGAGAGGCACCGGGAGAAGCCCTCCTCGTCCGCGACTCAGGTAACATCCCCTCCGGGGACCGTCCGACAGCAGCCTCCAAGGGTTTGGAGGAGGCGTCGGCCTGCCAGTCTGGCTCACTCTCAGGCCTTGCGGGTGCCTCTGGGCAAAAGGAGGCCTCCGCCCCCGGTTCAGCCACAGGTTTGCGGCCTACTGGTGCGGGCGACTCCCATAAGTCGGACGTCGGCTCCTCCGACGTCCTCCGGGAGAAAGTTGATAAGACGCCCGACCCTTCGAGGCGGCACACGACCTCGTCCCCCTCGGATCGAGCTGCTCCTCCTCTTCGGCCTGCCTCCTATGAGGGACCCCATAAGACGCCGGGCGTTGGATCCTCCGACGGACCCCCGTCGTACCTGATTCCCCGCAGCCTTCGCTGCCGTCCGGGGAGCCCAAGTCACCCCAGCCTGACCCCGGGGATTCCCCCCCGGGGGATGTTCCACCTCCATTAAACCCTCCTCCTAAGGAACCGGGTCTGACGCCGGCCCCGACGATGCAGTCAGGCGATTTTTCCCTTCCTTCGGGCCCTGCACTCCCCGGGCCTCTCAATGTTGAGCCGCCCGTGGGGCCACCATCCGGCCAGTCTGCTCCGGCGCCCGGGTACCCGCCGTCTTATCCGATGCCGTCGTACCCAGGACCGCAGTATCCAGCGCCGCAGTACCTGACGCCGGTCCCTCCGACACCGCAGTACCCGACGCCTCAGTACCCGGTGCTGGTTTTCACGCAGCTGGGTTTCAGATACTCGCCTTACGGGTACAACCCGTATACCTTTCCTCCTCCTCCTCCTCCACCTCCACCGCCCCCGCCCCCACGGCTGCCGATGGATCTGCAGGAGACTCTGGCTTCCTGGTGGGCTGAGGCCAAGGCTCAGCTCACCAAGAAAGTAGGGAGCCGCCTTACGGTGACGGTGCCGCCCCGGCTCCCGTACGCCCGAGGCGGTACACTCCCTCACCGCCTCCAGACTCCAGGGCCCTTCCCTCTGGATCCCGAGAGGGGCAGGATATGCGTCCAGGGGTACTCCCCAAGGAACCCGTTCCTGCCCCCAGCCGTGTTAGGGAGTCTTATTCTACTTCTGATTCTTCTTCTTCCCTCTCGGATTCTTCCGACGGATGCTCCGAGAGAGAAGATGAGCCTCGCTCTCTGTCCAAGCCCCGGCTGAGGACCCCTCCGAAGTCTCCTCCGGAGGATCCTTTCTTTACGGAGTTGCTCAGAAAAATCCAGAACGTTAATCAGTGGCGCTCCTTGGAACCAGATCCTCAGTGGATTAAACTCGCAGAACATCTGGACCTGCCCCTGACAGCTCCAACTTTAGTGCCACCCTGGATCGAGCCTCACGCCCACCTTGTTTCCACAATTTGGAAGCAACCGTCAGGGTTAGCCCCGCTACCTAGGAAGTCTAACAGGCTATACCAGGTTCCAGAGGGTGTAGACTATTTGGACTCCCACCCTCGTGCAGATTCGGTCGTGATTATCGTCGCTCGCGGCCGGTCAGCGCACCCCAAACATCTAAGCTCCTCTCCTCCGGATAAGGAATCACGCCTCCTGGACCAGTATGGAAGAAAGATTTACGCCTCTTCCACACTGGGAATTCGGGCCCTAAATTACGTTGCTGATATGGGGGATTACCAGAAGGCCATCCTTACCCAGGCAGAATCTAAGATAGACTCCTTACCTGACTCTCAAGTCAAGCAGGAGTTAGCTGATTTAGTCCGTTCTGCTCGTTAACTGATCGCCACATTCTGCGGACGACATACGATGCAGTGGACACTGCCGGGCGGAGCTCCGCTTTCGCCGTGAGTCTACGGCGTCATGCCTGGCTCCACGTGTCAGGTTTGGTCCCGGAGGTGCAGTCCACGATCCAGGAAGCTCCTTTCAGGGGTTCGGTGCTTTTTGGCGGTGATGTCAAGGACATCGTCACCGACTTGCAGGAGAAGGGGACGGCTCTGAAATCCGTGGATTCCATGTACCGTCCCCATCACCCGCAGCGCCGTTATTTTCGCAGACGCAGTCGGCCACAAGCAAAACCCCAAGGTAGGCGGGCCACTAAATGGGCCCCCGCAGTTGCCAGGCCCCTCCGCCCAAAAAAGCGGTGGTTGCCCCAGCTGCGGCGCTGCCCCACACCACCTGCTCCTCCCCTCTCCCACCACCTCCGGACACACCGGAGGAACCGGTGGGAGGGAGGTTCTCCCTCCACCTTCCGGGTTGGGAGAGGATAACAACGGATTCTTGGGTGCTCCAGATTATAGCGGAAGGGCACTCTATAGAGTTTCTACAGAAACCACCCCGCCACCCACCTCTGAAGTTGTCCTACGCAAGGGACCATCTTCCTTTGGCCTGGGAAGAAATCTCGGCCCTCCTCGCGAAGAGGGCCATAGAACCCGTTCCCCTTAATTTGCAAGGGACAGGTTACTATTCACATTTCTTCCTGGTCCCAAAGAAGACTGGAGATCTCAGACCCATTCTCGATCTCAGCTCCTTGAACCTTTATGTGGAATACAAAAGGTTCAGGATGCTTTCCCTACAGGTCCTTCTGCCCTCCTTGGCCAGGCCAATGGCTTTGTGCTGGATATGCAGGATGCATATCTGCACATCCTCATTCGCCTTCTCACGCAAGTACCTTCGGTTTTGTGTTTCAGGGGACCATTACCAATTCCGGGCGCTCCCGTTTGGTCTTTCCTCTGCACCCCGGGTATTTACCAAATGCCTGGCTGTGGTAGCGGCCCACCTGCATACGATGGGAGTTCAGGTGTTCCCTTACTTGGACGACTGGCTCCTGGCGGCCTCGTCCAGGGAGGAGCTCCTGCATTTTCTCTCCCTCACCCAGCAGGTTTTTACTTGCCTGGGTATTACCATCAACCATTCCAAGTCTCATCTGGATCACTCCCAGAGACTACAGTTCATCGGGGCTATCCTCGATACGACAGTGAGCAAGTCCTTCCTGCCTCCAGACAGGGCGGCCTCTCTTCAGTCAGATTTCCCTGCTATCAGAACGCAGGAGGGTTCCGGCGAGGTCGGTCCTCCGTCTCCTGGGGCTCATGGCGGCCGCTATTCCTACGGTTCCCATGGTTCGGCTCCACATGAGGATTTCTCAGTGGACTCTTCGCTCCCAGTGGGATCAACTTGTAGACCTAGATCATCTTGTTCTGATCTCCTCGCCGATGGCACGAGACTTGCAATGGTGGATGGTTCGAGAGAACCTGTTTCGGGGGGTCCCCTTCTATCATTGTCCCCCCTTCCATACTCTGACCACAGACGCATCAGGCGAAGGTTGGGGAGCCCATCTGGGTCCTCACCGAACCCAGGGATTATGGTACAGATTGGAACTAGCTCTCCACATCAGTGTGCTCGAGCTTCGAGCAGTACTATATGCTCTCCAAGCCCTTCACCAATACATTCTTCCCGGTCACCTAGCCGTTCAGACGGACAACATGTGCGTGGTGTGGTACATCAACAAGCAGGGAGGGACTCGATCCTACCCTCTATGCAGGGAAGCAATGAGGGTTTGGGACTGGGCAACTCAACACAACCTTCACCTCACTGCAATTCATGTTCCAGGAGTCGACAATACCCTGGCAGACAAGCTAAGCCGCTCCTCTGCCCTACCACACGAGTGGGAATTGGACCAAAAGGTGATAGACGATATCTTTCAACTTTGGGGGACTCTGCAGGTAGACCTGTTCGCCTGTCCCCAAAACGCAAAACTTTCCACCGTTTGCTCGCTTGTTCCAGAGCGAGGAGCTTTCTAGAGCGACACTCTGTCTCTAGACTGGAAGGACAGATTTGTCTATGCTTTTCCCCCAATTCCTCTGGTCCCTCGTGTACTGCAGAAACTAACCACAGAAGAAGCGAGAATGATTCTGATCGCTCCTTTCTGGCCCAGGCAAATCTGGTTCTCTCTTCTACAACAATTCTCAGGTTCCTCCTCTTCCTCTTCCTTTATCTCGAGGTTTGCTGACCCAGGATCAGGGGACCCTGGTCCATCCGGACCTCAAGTCCCTGCAACTTCATGCATGGCTCCTGCAGACCTAGCTCAATCTCGTTTTGGTGTCTCTCCAAAAGTGGCGGAGATTCTGGTGGAGGCTAGAAAACCCTCCACTAGGTCCACTTATGCCATGAAATGGAATAGATTTTTTATTTGGGCCGCCTCTAGGAACGTGGAGTCTTTCTCCTGTTCAGTGGCCATTCTGCTGGAATATTTACGTCATCTCTTCGACCTGGGTCTCAGTGATTCCTCCTTGAAAGTGCACATGGTCGCTATTTCAGCCTACCATGTTCCTTTCGCAGATAAAGCGTTTGCCCAGTTAGAGGTCTCTAAGACCTTTCTTAGAGGGGTCCTTCATCTGAGGCCCCCATCAGAACTCCTGCTCCCCCTTGGGACTTGAACTTTGTTCTAGAGAAACTAACCCGTCCCCCCTTCGAACCTGCAGCTTCCGCAGATCTGAAGTTTCTTTCTTGGAAGACGCTGTTCAAACAACATGAAGTCTTGCTGTATTCTGACAATAGCAGTGAGTCCCAACCTTCGAACTGCCCCGGAGATGAGTTAACTTTCCATGCCAGGCACTGAACGCTGAGCTCAAGCTCGGTTGAGACTCTTTCTGTTGCTGTTTCAACTCAAACCATCAGATTCTTTTTCTCCGCCTCACTGAACAGTCACTCCGGAGATTTCTCCTTCTGATCGGTTCAATTTGTCGGTTAAAGTACCACTTTTCTCGGTTTTCGACTGAATTTAATCCGTAACCTATCGGTTCAGTCTCTGTCTGTGGTATTCATGAGTACTAGATAGGTTTATAGTGTTTTCTATTCTTTGTGGAACTTGTAAACGGTTCATCAGTTCGGTTTGAACCGATCAAGTTGTTGTAAAATCTTTATCTGTACTTTTAGTGTGTGGTTACCGGTTCTTATCGGTTCTAAAAAGAACGGATTTTATTACGTTTTTTTCCACGACCCGTAACAATGGCGGATTGCCATTAAAAGGGTAAGTTTTGTTAGGACTGGCACAATGTCTGAGAAACTCAAATGAAAAACCAGGCCCACTGTATTTCAACACTGCAGTGTGTGGGGAAGTCTTTGCTAAGGCTGACCCCCACACCACCTGTGTTTGTTGTCTGGGGTTTGACCACCTCAATGCAGACTGCCAGATTTGTAAAAATTTTCCTGCAGCTACCCTAGAGAAGAGAGTTGGTAGGCTCAGGGAAAGGGAGGCCAAAAAGTCCGCTGAACCGGATGGCCTGCCCTGTTCGGTTCAAACCGAACCAGAAGGGTATTACAGGAAACTCATTTACTAAAGGAGGAATTAAGCCTTATGAAAAGACTATGGGTGGGCCAAGTCTTAGGAGAAGGGAGGGCGAAAGCTTCAGGGGGAGTGGCTATCCTAGTTGGGAAAAATTGTCCGTTCACAGTATTGCAAACTAGAGCAAGAGAGGATGCTAGAGGGATATATGTTACGGGTACTATCATGGGTAGGTTACTAACAGTTGCCTCTATATATGGTTCAACCCCTTCTTAGACTTTTCGCCTCGTTGAAATAGATTTAGCTACTTTTTCATCCCATCCCTGATTTTAGCAGTGCGTTGGAACCTGTGTCTTAATAATTTGCTTGATAAGAACCCCTTCTAAAAGCCACCTTCTGGGGCTTAGGTAGCCATGGCTAGATTACTTGAGGTAACGCATTGGTGGACCCGTTTCGGATGTTTCGCCAAGGGGAGGGTAATATGACCTTCTACTCAGGGGCGTACAAAACCCAATCGCGTATAGATTTTTTTCTGGTTAATAAAGAGGCTTTGCATGGATCTAGGAAAGTGATTACTCATAGTAGAATTTTATCGGACCACTCTCCGGTCCAATTGACGTGGGCGTTGGAGTCTATTCGGATGAAACCTTTTAGATGGAGGCTAGATAAATCACTGTTTTCAGATGATATGTTATTCCGGTTGGAGGAAGCCCTGCGGGATATTATTCAGACCCAAATCCCAACACTCCATGATAAGAGTTTAGTGGCCCACCTGCAAAGTAGATATATGCTGATAGCTCAAAGGTATACAGCTAGAAGAAATAGTATGAGAAAAGCAAGGAAGAGTTCATATGGGATGCTATTAACTCACTTGCTCCTTAGAGGGTTCCTCAGAGGAGGTGGATATTGAGCTCAAGGAATTAAGGGAGGAAATGACAGACATCCTTTTTGGTAAAATAGATTCCTGGTTAGGAAACTTCAGGCTAACTATTTGTTGCAGGGGACATACCTAGTCGGCTTCTTGCAAATAGAATTAAAGAATGGGAAGCAGCTGGAACGATTCCTTTAATAGAATATCGGGGGGGGGGGGATTATAACAGAACCACAGAAAATGGCGGATGCCTTCACGGACTATTACATAGAGATTTATCAAAGGGGCTCCCTCAGTAATGAAGCGGTGTTGTGGGGGTTTCTGGAGAGCATAAGTTTACCTAGACTGGACCAAGCGCAAGCCCAGGCATTAGAGGCCCCCATATCAGAATTCGAAATAAGGGAGGTGATTAATGCACTACCAAAGGGCAAAACCCCTGGACCGGATGGTCTGTCAGCTCAGTTTTATAAAGTCCACTCCCAAATCTTGCTACCCCTATTGAAGGATTTATTTTCTAATATTATGTCGGAGGGGGTTCCGCACTTGCCATTATATCAGGCTTACATTTCACTTATCCCCAAGCCAGACAAACCTAAAGAACTGCCTGGGAGTTATAGACCTATTGCTTTAATGAATCGGGATCTCAAGCTGTTAACCAAAGTATTGGCAAATAGAATCTTAAAGATCGCTCCTATAATTATTAGCCAAGAACAAGTCGGATTTATGCCAGGTAGGGGGCACATGATGCGCTTGAAAACTTCACCATGTGCTGAGTGTATGGCTTCCTGATGATTCTAGGTTGTAGCCATGGCGTTAATTTTCATTGGACGCTGAGAAGGCCTTCAATAAAGTCTCCCATTCATTTCTATTTGCTACAGTGGAGAAGATGGGTTTTCCGGAGGGCCTTCTCAGGGGCATCAAAAATCTTTATGCTGCTCCTACAGCTAGGGTTCTTTGTAATGGCTACCTGTCAAAAGAGTTTCGCCTCTACAATGGGACTAGGCAGGGATGTCACTTATCACCAATTTTATTTAATATATATCTGGAGCCCTTATTAAGTGCAATCCAGATGGACCCAGCAATTCGGGGGATTGTTGTTAAGGGGAGGGAAATGAAGTTCTCTGGTTTTGCAGATGATATATTGCTGCATCTGCAGGATCCTGCAAAGAGTTTTAAAAGGGCTCTTGAAATTATAAGGACATTTTCTAGGGTTTCGAATTATAGTTTAAATCTGAACAAGACACAGGTTCTCCCCCTTACCGCACATACCTTCAATGCAGACTTTGAACCTTTACAGTTAATTGGACATTAGATAGGATCAAGTACCTAGGTGTCTGGGTCACTGCTAATACAGAGGAAGGAGCGGAAACAAATTTAAATAAAGTGCTCTCGGCAGCTAAAGCTGATATAGTTAGGTGAAATAAACACCCCCTGAATTTGACGGCTAGAATTGGCCTAATTAAAATGAACCTATTGCCTAGACTCTTGTATCCAATACATTTGTCCCCGTATAATATTTCAAGGGGTTGGTTTATTAAGATACAGAAAATACTTTCAAACAACATGAAGTCTTGCTATATTATGACATGTGCAGTTTGTCCCAGCCTTAGAACTGCTCCGGAGGTGAAAGAGTTAACTTTCCATGCCAGGCATGGAATCTTGAGCGCGAACTCGGTTGAAAACTCTGTCTGTTCTTCAAACCCAAACTGTCAGATTCTTTACTCCGCCTCACTGAACAGTCGCTCCGGAGATTTCTCCTTCTGCTTGGTTAATTTTGTCGGTTGAAAAGTGTAATTTCTCGTGTTTTTAAACCACATTTGTCTTATTTAACCGCAACCGGTCGGTTCAAGCTCTGTCTGTGGTATCGTAAGTAATAGATGGGTTTTACATTTTCTCTGTGTGGAACTTGCAAACGATATCGGTTCGGTTTGAACCGATCAGGTTGTTGTTAAACTTAATTAAATTGCATTTAGAGTGCGGTTCCCGGTTCTTATCGGTTCTAAAAAAAACGGATTTTCATTATGGTTTTTTCCCCGACCCGTGACACGGTTGGGAACCGTTAAGGGTGTCTTGCTTGGCGATTTGCCGTAAAGGGCAAGTTTTTTGGTTAGGCTGGCATTATGTCTCGAGAAACCCAAAAAGAAAAACCGGCCCACTGGTTTCAGAACTGTAGTGTCTGTGGGGGGAAGCCTTGCCAAGGTTGACCCACACCACATGTGTTTATTGTCCAGGGTTTGACCACCTCAATGCAGACTGCCAGATTTGCAAAATTTCCCTGCAGCTACCCTGGACAAGAGAGTTGGTAGGCTCAGGGATCGAGAGGCCGAAAGTCCGCTGACCGGATGGCCAGCCAGTTCGGTGCCAACGAACGAGGAGGGAGAATGCCCTCTTACCAGGCGAGACTTCCTCGGGCAAGCGAAGAGCTGACCTCGAGGAGCCAGTTCCAGCAAAGAGGACTAACAAATCAGCAGATGTGGAGCCAAAATTTCCTTCTCCAACCACTGCAGAGATAGCCAAAGCGATCCAAATTGTCCATTCGCTTTCCCCGGTTCCGACCGAACCGGCACCATCAGGTAAGCGGTCGGTTCCACCGGTTCAACAATATGATATAGAGGAATTTTATGAACTGGAGGAGGGGGGAGGAGGATTGTGAAGAGATTGATATGATTTTAAAGTCTGGATGTGCCCATTGAACCGGACATCTCCCCAGACAGACCTTCAGGAGTGTCTCCCCTAGGCTTTCTGAGTCCCCTCTCATTTATGTTTTATAAAAAGTTGCTGAGACCCTCCAGCTCCCTTTGGAAGAAGCTGTGGATGAACAGGAGGAGCCTGACTATGGAAATGATGGATATCCCAGAGTCCAGGAGATTGTCTATTCCTTTACATAAATCTTTAGGAAGCGGACAATAAAACTTTAAAAGCTCCTAACACTATACTCCTGTGGATAAAAAATGGACAAAGAGGTGCACATTTTCAGGCTCTGATACGGAGTTCCTTTCACAACAATGCAGCCATGTTGGGGTAGTGCAGGCTGCAGCCTGTGATAAGGCAAATATTCCCTTTAGCCTCCCCTGACAAGGACTCCAGGAGGATTGATGCCATGCAAAGAAACAATACATGGCAGCATCCTTGGGACTCGAACAGGCAAATTATATGGCCTATGTTGCAGATACCAGAAATCCAGATGGGATACTGTTATGGCTTTAGCGGCAACGGGTCCCTGGCCAGCTTGCCAAGGAGCTGGAGCAGGTGGCTGCTGATGGTATTGAGGCATCCAGGTGCAATTCCATGCTGAAGTGGACTCTAATGATGTATCTTCCAAGAGTCATGGCTACATCTGTGGCTTTTACATGAGAATGGCTTGGCTCAGGTGTACTGCCTATCACAGGATACCCAGGCTAAGATTTTCCTGTTGTTGGTAATTCTCTGCTTGGGGAGCAGACAGAGAATTACATGAAGAAAATGGATGAGTATAGGACCACTTGTTAGGAGTGCACAGGCCAAGGAGGCAAGCCACTCCTCAGAGCCAGCTTTCAGGGCAGGGGCAGGCCTTTTCACAGGCCTTTTTACCAAGCCAGGCCTCCTCTTCAAGCTTATGCCCAGAGGGGTTCTTCAGAGGGAGAGAGCAGGCGGGAGTAAAGGCAGGCTTTCTCCCACCCCTCAGCCTAAAGCCCCCTGCCAAACAGGCACCCTGATGGAATGCCCAGGGCCGATTCTCCATTACCTGTAGGGGCAGGCTGGCTTCCGTCCAGGACTGGGAGTCTTTAACATCAGACAAGTGGGTCCTGAGGTAGCAAGCCAGGGACTGATTCTCAGCTTCAAAAATTTCCATAGATGAGAACCAGATCCTTTCACCTGCAAATCCATTAGAGGCTCTCGCTTTGGAAACAGAAGTCTCAACCCTCCTGGCTCTCAGAGCTGTAGAAAGGTTCCTCCCTACACCAGGGCAAGGACTTACCCAGGTACTTCCTTACCCCAAAAGACAGGAGAATGGCGGCCCATCTAGATCTCAGAAATACCTACACAAGCACCTTTTTAAACCAAAATTCAAAATGGTGACTCTAGGGAATTATTTTACCCTCCTAAGGCCAGGGACTGGCTAAGCGTCCCTGGACCTCAAGGATGCCTACTTCATGTTCTCATCAGAAGTTCCCACCGAAGTACCTCAGGATTCGAACTGTCCTCAGGCCATTACCAGTTCAGAGCAATGCCTTCGGTCTCGCCTCTTCCCAAAGGTATTCACAAAATGCCTGGTAGTAGCAGTTGCTCACTTAAGAAGGCAAAAGATTGCCATCTTTCCTTACCTGGACGACTGGCTCATAGTGGGTCTGTCTCCAGACCAAGTCAGATTACACCTTCAGGTTACCCAGCAGCTGCTTACATCTCTAGGCTTTCTTCTCAATCTTCCAAAGTCAGTTCTAGAGCCTGTTCAGCTACTCACCTTCATAGGCGCAGAACTGGACACAAAGCAGGCCAGAGCTTTCCTTCCTCTAGAAAGAGTAAAGACCTGGTGGCTCTGCCTCCTCCTTCCTCTGCGGGTCTCTAGGCCAGCAAGGCACTTTCTACAGCTCCTAGGGCACATGGCTGCTTCCACAGCTGTAGTGCAAGGAGCAAGATTTCAGGTGAGGGACATTCAGTTCCATTTGAGAGCCTTCTGGTCTCAAAGGAGAGATCCTCTAACCAAACTGATCCCAGTAACTCGAACCCTGATCCAGGCCCTGCAGTGGTGGCAGGATCAGAGCAATCTGAGACAGGGGGTTCCTTTCATCCCTCAGTCTCACTCCTTGACCCTTACTACAGATGCGTCCCTCTTGGGATGGGGAGCTCATGGGCAACCTCACCACCCAGGGATTGTGGTCCCCTCAGGATCTTCTGCTCCACATCAATCTGTTGGAACTCAGAGCTGTTTTCTAGCACTTCAGGTTTTTCTGCATCTGTTCAGAACAAAGTGGTACAGGTCAGAACAGACAACACCAGTACAATGTGGTACATCAATCAACAAGGCACCGGTCTTGGCCTTGTGCACCGAGACAATGAAGTTGTGGTCTCTGGCTTATTCCCTGAACACTTCCCTCATGGTAGTTCAACTCCCAGGCAAGGACAATGTCTGGCAGATGCTCTCAGCAGGATTTCCCAGGGCCATCCACGAATGGTCACTGGATCCCCCTAGTATGCTGGATGTTAGTATTTGCCAGGTGGGGCACCGCTCAGATGAATCTTTTGCAGCCCCAGACAATCACCAACTTCCGCTTTTTATTGCAGGCCCCCAGTGTTGGGCTCAGTCCCTCTGGATGCCTTCCTTCTCGACTGGGAAGGGAAGTTCCTCTATGCCTCCCCTTCCTCTCTTGTTCAGGTGATAGTCAAAATCAGATTTCAACCTTGCAAGATGATTCTGATTGCTCCAGATTGGGCCGACAGCCCTGGTATCCTCCTTTTGTGCTTAGCAGTCCACCTTCCCTGTGTCTTCCCAGGAATCACAATCTGTTAACCTGTGCCCAGGGGAGAGTTTGAGTATCGAATCTCAAATCCTTCAACCTCAAGGCCTGGCTCTTGAAGAGTTAGAGTTTGCTGACCTACACCTTTCAAGGTGTACTCGATATATTGAAAGCTTCTAGGAAGCCTTCCATCAGGGCTACTTATAATTCTAAATGGAAAAGGTTTTTCCATATGGTGCTCTGTAAACATATTTCCCAGAATCTGCTGATTTGCCCACAGTCCTGGATTATATGGTCCATCTAAATACTTTTGGGGCTGAGGCCAGCTACCCTGAAAGTGCATTTGGCAGCTGTCTCTGCTTTTATTTCAGCAGGAAAGCCCTCTTCTCTTTCTGCTCACCCTTGTTCTCCAAGTTTTTCAAGGGATTGTTTACACCAACCTCCATTCAGGGTCCCTGCCCTGCCTGGGATCTTAATGTTTGAATGCTCAGCTAATGCAACCCCTTTGAGCCTTTGTCTTCAGCAGGAGCTTAAGTACTTGACTTGGAAAACTGTGTTTTTATTAGCCATCACTTCTTGCAGGCGCATAAGTGAATTACAAAGCCTACAGTGGAGCCTGATTTTATCTCCATTCACAGAGATAAGGTAGTCCTCAGGACTAACAGGAAGTTCTTGTCTAAGGTGGTTTCAGACTTCCACCTTAATCAATCTGTATCTACTTCCAGTGTACTTCACTGACCATTCCTCTGGCGAGAGGAGGCTGCACAATTAGATGTAAAGAAGGCCTTAGTTACTACATAGGCGCTGCCTAAGGGTCACAGGTTTGTTTCCTCCACTGTTCTTTTCACTTATGGTGAGGTTGGTAAAGGGAAACCTGCCACTAAAAGATCCATTGCCAGGTGGATTGTCTCTTGTATCCTATTTTGTTATCAAAAACTGAGTAAGGTTCCCCCTTCAGGCCTGAGGGCTCACTCTACCAGAGGTACAGCTGCGTCCCTAGCTGCGGCCAGGGACATCCCTATCTTAGAGGTATGTCAAGCAGCTACCTGGAAAACAGTACACACTTTCACCAAGCATTACTCCCTGGACATCCAGGCGGGTGATGCTCTGTTCTTTACAGCTGTGCTTCAGGCCCTGTTTCCTAATTAAGGTTTGTCCCTCACTCATGGAGGGTACTGTATAGTCTTATATGTCATAATATAGCAAGACTTCATGTTGTTTGAAGAAAAATTACTCACCTTAGTAATATTGTTTTCTTCTAATAGATCTTGCTATATTATGACCTCCCCCTGCCTACCCCTCTCAGAACCTCTGCTCTTGGGATGTGGGTGACAGTAAGTGTTGGCATGGTGATGCCCACCTTGTGTTTCACCCTTCCTTTTGGGGTGTTTTGGTGTTATGTTTTATTTTATTTTTGGATCCCCTGACTTGAGTCTTTGTTTTGGGACCAAAAAAGTGTTAATTATTTAGTAGCCAGTTGGCTAGTGTGGTTTACAGCTTCCACACAGAATCTTAGTGAGTTTTGCTGGTAAAGATCTGACAGTTTGGGTTTGAAGAACAACAGACAGAGTTTCCAGCTGAGCTTAGCTCAAGATTCCATGCTGCCTGGCATGGAAAGTTACTCTTTTCACCTCCGGAGCAGTTCTAAGGCTGGGACAAACTGCATATGTCATAATATAGCAAGACTCCATTAGAAGAAACAACATTACTAAGGTGAGTAATTTTTTCTTCTGACTTCTTATGGAATTCTAAACCACCTAGGAGAAAGTGCACTATATTGTGCCTTCCCTATAGTATGGGGGTTCTCAAAATCCCAGACCTTCATGTATATTATGTAGCGGGACAGTTAGCTATAATGGGTTGGTGGAATAGGGCTCAAGAGGAAGGGGGATACATCCCAACCTGGTTACAGATCGAGACAAACTCTTAGGATATGGAGTATCTCCCAGCAGTGCTGTTTCATATCAACCCAGAAGACTTGCGAAGAAGGGAAACACTCCAATATATAAAATATTCTGGCTTGGTGGGCGTTTTATCCCGAACCAGAAAAATTCTCTCAGCGGGGTTTCGGGAACAACCTATCTTGGGCAACCTAACTTGACCATTGGGGTCCAAATAATTAAGAAAAACTGGGCCCCAATTACTTAGTATGGTGGGCAGATTTTATTAATAGAAGATAGGGCAGTCCTCCAACCCAGTATAAAAATGTTAATTTCTTAAGAGAATGCAGATTACAAAAATGGTCCAGAAGGGGCTCTCAGGGTACCCCATTCACTTGGGATAATCTTAAGGAACTCAATCTTCTACAAAAGCATCTCTCAAAGGTGTATATAGGGTGCTGCTGGACTATTTAAGTAGGGACATTTCTTAGAGGTAACATATTGGGGAAAAATCACTCATCTGTGGTGGATTGGAAAGAAATCTGGAAGAGCTCTGGTTTTATATACCTATACCTAAATATAGGACCTATGCAGTATTTTATCTTTTCTTACATGTACTATACGCTTCCAAACTATGTGCTGAAGGCTTAGACAGACAGATCTTTGTTTTAGATGTGGCCTGAACCCAGGGGATATATTTTGGGATTGCCCTAAGATTTACCCCTTTGGGTACAGGTTAAGCAAAATGTGATCCCATTCTAAATTCTTGGAATTTATTTTACCTGAGATTTGTGTTTGGGGGATGGTTCAAATTTCTGGGGTATAAGTACCATATCGTTGATGTCTGCCCTGGTCAAAGCCTTTGTCCGAGGCACTGGATGAGCGATTTAATTTATTCATATGGCCATGGGTAAGGATCTGGAAGACACTCAATAGGATTAGGGTCAAATGTTGGGGACGGAAGGAAGGGAGTATACTACAAGAGGTGGAAACCCTGAGGCAGTTTACTTAACTAAATCAAAGGTCCTCGTCGAGGATCTGTCTGTCTGATGTAGTTAGTCTAAGCTATAGGTAGTTGTAGATGTTATACAGACTTGTATTTTCTTTTTTTCGCGTTACTGCAAGGGATTATGTATACTTGTGTTGGGCACTATTAGGATTGTATAGCGCGAAGTCTATTTTCTGCCACGTATTGGGGCTTGGGGATTCTCTCTTTCTTGGGACACAGCAGCGGATACACCCAGTATGGATCATATATGGTGGTTATGATAGGGATGGGGTTTATCTAGTCACTGGTCGTTTATTATAATTTCGATTGTTTAGCTAGTACGAAACCTGCTTATCGACTGGTTGGTTTTTTTTTTTTAGGCTATGGAGGGGGTGATTACTGCAGCTGTGTATGTACAGTTGTGAATGTATGTAGTTGCCCCACTTAGTTTGAGGGGGGGGACTCGGATTTGTTTGTATTAATATTTTCGTCTGTATGAATAATAAAAAGGCAAAAAGAGGCTTTAGGTCTGAAAATCAACACTTGCATAGATGTTTTTTAGGCAAAACTTTGGGATAAAAACTGTTGGGTTATTGCCAGTTGCATTAATTAAGAGTTTCGAATCTGTTATAATTCCTTGAATGGTACGGGACAAAATATTAAACTACTTTTATTGAATGCTGGAGTTTAAATAATAAATTAAGTGAACTAAGTAATATTACATAATGAAAACATAGATATATGTGGTGTAACAGAAAACGGTTCGGTGAGGACTATTGAGACCACAACATAAAAGTGGATATTCTTATTTAACAAAAAACGATTGTATTCCAAGGGTGGTGGAGTAGCTATTTATGTTAGAAATAACAATTACTTGCTCTGAAGCTGATTTTGATTTAGAAAACACTGTTGGCATGGAAATTATTTGACAAAATTGACAATAAACAACTCCCAGTAACGTTAGGTTTGTTATAGACACCTCTATGGATACTAACAACAATGATAAAATGTGCGACTACTTGGAGAATATTAACTAACCAGACATTATTCTTATGGGGACTTTAATTTTCCGACATAAACTGGTCTAAAATTGGTCTGGTAAACAGGAAAAAGACAGCATCATATCGCATTTAGGACTTGATCAGTATGTTGAATCACCAACTAGAACAACCATATCCAGTTTGATATTCTCTATTAAAATGGCAACAGAAGTACTACTATGGCCTCCTTAGGCAATGTGATCATCTGAATCATCAAATGATCACTTAATCTATCAAGAAAAAGTTCTATGGGAAACCAACTTAAAAATTTTAAAGCAAATGACAAGGCAATTAAGGAATTTAAAGATGGAATTGGCAAAATGATTATCTGGACTATCGTGAAAATATTTGGGATAAAATTAGAAGAAATCAGAACATAGTACTGAATGGGTACCAAATAGAGTATAATATTCTGCAGAGAGGTCCTCCCTGGTTCTCTATAAAGCTGGTTGAAACCGAACCAGAAGGAGTGCCCTCTGACCAGGGCTAGACTTCTTCGGACAAAAGGAGAGCCGATTCTGAGGAGTCAGTTCCAGCTAAGAGAACTAGAAAGGAAAATCAGCTGGTGTGGAGCCAAAACTTTGCTCTCCAACCGCTGAAGAAATAGCCAAAGCGATCAAAATTGTTCAATCGCTTTCCCCAGTTCCGACCAAACCGGCACCATCAGGGAGGCGCTCGGTTCGGCCGTTTCCACCGGTTCAAGATTATGATTTAGAGGAATATTATGAACTGGAGTAGGAGGAAGAGGAATATGAGGAAAGTGAATGTGGTTTGAAAGTCTGGATGTGCCATTGACCCGGACATCTCCCCAGACAGACTTTCAGGAGCCGCCTCCTCCTAGGCTTCTGAGTCCCTCCCATTTCATGTTTTATAAAAAGTGGCTTGAAACCCTCCAGCTTCCTATGGAAGAAGCTGTGGATGACCAGGAGGAGCCTGACTATGTGGAAATGATGGATATCCAGAGTTCTAGGAGGCTGTCTATTCCTCACACAAATCTTTTGAAACAGACATTTAAGATTTTAAAGACTCCTAATACTATACCTCCTGTGGATAAGAGAATGGACAAGAGGTATACATTGTCAGGCTCAGATACGGAGTTCCTTACAGAACAATGCAGCCATGTTGGGTAGTGCAGGCTGCAGCCTGTGATAAGGCAAATATTCCCTTGGCTTCACACGCCCCAGACAAGGACTCTAGGAGGATTGGTGTCATGGCAAAGAAACAGTACATGGCAGCATCCTTGGGACTCAGACAGGCCAACTATATGGCCTATACTGCTAGGTATCAACAATCCAGATGGGACACTGTCATGGCTTTAGCAAAACAGGTCCCTGGCCAGCTTGCCAAAGAGCTGGAGCAGGTGGCTGCTGATGGTATTGAGGCATCCAAGGTGCAATTCCATGCTGCTGTGGACTCCAATGATGTGTCATCTAGAGTCATGGCTACATCTGTGGCACTTCGTAGAATGGCTTGGCTCAGATGTACTAGCCTGTCACAGGATACCCAGACTAAGGCCATGGATTTTCCTGTTGTGGGTAATTCTCTGTTTGGGGAGCAGACAGAGAATTACATGAAGAAATTGGACGAATATAGGAGTGCACAGGCCAAGGAAAGGCAGGCCACTCAGAGGCAGCACCCCAAGGGCAGTGGCAGGCCTTTTCATAGGCCTTTCTACCAAGCCAGGCCTCCTCTTCTGCCTATGCTCAGAGGGGGTTCTTTAGAGGGAGAGGCAGAAGGGGTACAAGCAGACCTGGTTCCACCCCTCAGCCTAAACCCCCTCCCAAACAGGCACCCTGATGGGTTGGCCAGGGCCGATTCTCCACTACCTGTAGGGGGCAGGCTGGCTTTCTTTGTCCAGGACTGGGAGTCTCTAACATCAGACAAGTGGGTTCTGGAAATAGTAAGCCAGGGGCTGGTTCTCAGCTTCAAAAATTTTCCAAAGCTGAGAGCCAGATCCTTTCCACCTGCAAATCCCTCAGAGGCACTTGCCCTAGAGGCAGAGGTCTCTTCCCCTCCTGGCTCTCAGAGCTGTGGAAAGGGTTCTACCCCTACACCAGGGCAAAGGGTTGTACTCCAAGTACTTCCTTACCCCAAAAAAGACAGGAGAATGGCGGCCCTTCCTGGATCTCAGATACTTAAGCACCTTTTAAAACCAAAATTCAAAATGGTGACTCTGGGAATTATTCTACCCTCTCTAAGGCCAGGGGACTGGCTAGTGTCCCTGGACCTCAAGGATGCCTACTTCCATATTCTCATCAAAAAGCTCCCATCAAAAGTACCTCAGGTTCGAGCTGCCCTCAGGCCATTACCAGTTCACAGCAATGCCCTTCGGTCTGACGTCTGTTCCAAGGGTATTCACAAAATACCTGGCAGTAGTAGTTGCTTTTCTAAGAAGGCAAAGGATTGCCATCTTCCCTTACCTGGACGACTGGCTCATAGTAGGCCAGTCCCCAGACCAAGTCATGTTACACCTACAGATAACTCAGCAACTGCTCACCTCTTTGGGTTTCCTTCTGAATCTTTCAAAGTCAGTTCTAGAGCCTGTCAGCACCCTCTCACCTTCATAGGCGCAGAGCTAGACACAGAAAAGGCCAGAGCTTTCCTTCCCAGACAGGGCAAGGACTCTTGTCTCTTGGCCTCCTCATTCACCCTGCAGGTGTCTCTACCAGCAAGGCATTTTCTACAGCTCCTGGGGCACATGGCTGCTTCCACAGCAGTTGTGCAGGGAGCAAGATTTCAGATGAGGGACATTCAGTTCCATTTGAGAGCCTTTTGGTCTCAAAGGAAGGACCCTCTGACCAAATTGATCCCAGTGACTCGAACCCTGATCCAGGCCTTACAGTGGTAGCAGGATCAGAACAATCTGAGACAAGGAGTTCCCTTTGTCACTCAGTCTCACTCTTTAATCCTTACTACAGATGCCTCCCTCTTGGGGTGGGGGGCTCACTTGGGCGACCTGACCACCCAGGGTTTGTGGTCCCCTCAGGAATCTCTGCTTCACATTGATCTGTTGGAACTCAGAGCAGTATTTCTAGCACTTCAAGCTTTTTCCAAATCTGTTCATAACAGTTATCCAGGTCAGAACAGACAATACCACCACAATGTGGTACATCAACAAGTAAGGAGGCACTCGGTCTACGGCCTTGTGCACAGAAGCAATGAAGTTGTGGTCTCTGGCTTATTCCCTGAAAAACCTCCCTCACAGCTGTTCACCTCCCAGGCACGGACAATGTCCTGGCAGATGCTCTCAGCAGGATATCCCAGGGCCATCATGAATGGTCACTGGATCCCCTGGTTTTGGAGGGGATATTTTCCAGATGGGGCACCCCACAGATAGATCTTTTTGCAGCCCCAGACAATCACCAACTTCCCCTTTTTTGCTGCAGGTCCCCAGTGTTAGGCTCAGTCCCCCTGGATGCCTTAGTTCTCAGTTGGGAAGGGAAGTTCCTGTATGTTCCCCCCCCCCTTCCCTCTCCTGTTCAAAGTGCTAGTCAAAGTCAGGTCTCAACCCCGCAAGATGATCCTGATTGCTCCAGACTGGGCCAGACAGCCGGTATCCTCCCTACTGTCCTTACCGAGTCCTTTCCCCTATGTCTTCCCAGGAATTACAACCTGTTAACCTATGCTCAGGGAGGGTTTGGTACCAGATCTCAAATCTCTCAATCTCAAGGCCTGGCTCTTGAAGAGTTAGTTGCTGATTTACACCTCTCTCAAGGTGTAATGGATATCCTAAAGGCTTCTAGGAAACCTTCCACCAGGACTACTTATAATTCCAAGTGGAAAAGATTTTCCATATGGTGCTCTGGAAGGCATATTTTCCCAGAGTCTGCTGATCTGCCCACAGTCCTTGATTATATGGTCTATTTAAATAGCTTGGGGCTTAGACCAGCTACACTGAAGGTGCATCTGGCAACTATTTCTGCTTTTATTTCAGCAGGTAAGCCCTCTTCTCTTTCAGCTCACCCTGTATTCTCCAAGTTTTTCAAGGGATTGCTTCATACCTACCCTCCGTTCAGGGACCCTGCCCCTGCTTGGGACCTTAATGTTTGCATTGCTCAGCTTATGCAACCCCCTTTTGATCCTTTGTCTTCAGCAGAGCTTAAGTACTTGACTTGGAAAACTGTGTTTCTGGTAGCCATCACTTCTGCCAGACGCATAAGTGAGTTACAAGCTTTGTCAGTGGAGCCTGATTTTATCTCCTTTCATAGAGATAAGGTGGTCCTCAGGACTAACAGGAAGTTTTTACTTAAGGTGGTTTCAGATTTCCACCTTAATCAATCTATGTCTCTTCCTGTGTATTTCACTGACCATTCCTCCTCTGGCGAGAGGAGGCTGCACAGTTTAGATGTGAAAAGAGCCTTAGCTACTACATAGAGACGTACCAATGGTCACAGCTTTGACTCCCTCCAACTGTTCCTCACTTATGGTGAGGTTGGTAAAGGGAAACCTGCCACTAAAAGATCCATTGCCAGGTGGATTGTCACTTGTATCCAATTTTGTTATGAAAAACTGGGTAAGGTTCCTCCCTCAGGCCTGAGGGCTTGCTCTACCAGAGGTACAGCCGCTTCCCTGGCTGCTGCCAGGGATATCCCTATTCTAGAGATATGTGAAGCAGCTACCTGGAAAACAGTTCACACTTTTACCAAGCATTACTCCCTGGATATCAGGCTAGGAGTGATGCTCGCTTGAATACAGCTGTGCTTCAGAGCCTATTTCCAAGTAGGTTCTGTCCCTCCTCATGGAGGTACTGCTTGGTAGTCTGTTGAAACAGAATACAGCAAGACTTCATGTTGTTTGAAGAAAAAAATACTCAGCTTAGTAATGTTGTTTCTTCTAATGGAGTCTTGCTGTATTCTGACCTCCCCCCTGCCTGCCCCTCTCAGAACCTCTGTTTTTGGGATGTGGGTGGGCAGTGGCAGTGTTGGCACTTAGTAGGTGCCCACCTTGTTGTTTTCACTCCCTTTTCTTTGGTGAGTAGGTGTTGTGTTTTTCATTTTTTGGGTCTCCTGACTTGAGTCTTTGTTTTGGGACCAAAAAATGTGTTTTTATGTTTAGTAGCCAGTTGACTAGTGTAGGTTTACAGCTTCTACACAGGACCTTAGTGAGTTTAGCTCGTAAAGATCTGAAGGTTTGAGTTTAAACAGCAGCAGAGTCTCAACTGAGTTCATGCTCAGCGTTCCATGCCTGGCATGGAAAGTTAACTCTTTCATCTCCGGGGCAGTTCTCAAGGTTCTGACTCACTGCTATTGTCAGAATACAGGAAGACTCCATTAGAAGAAACAACATTACTAAGGTGAGTAATTTTTCTTCTGGGGACCGCCTCCTTATGTACTGTGCCTGACGTCAAGGGCGGTCCCTGCTGAATACTGCTATCTAGAAAATGTCCGTGGGGTCATGGCGCCTGCCGGCTTCAGTCCTAATGGTGTAACCTGCTGCAAGAGCTGTTCTCAAAGATCTACTGTTACGGTAAGTTCTTGCATAACTGTACTTTATCCCAGCATAACACCCACCCTTGAGGGCATTTTTCCTATTATACAATGGCTTGTTGTTATATATAAAATAAGAAAATAATTTTAAAGATTGTTTTTATTAGTGTGGAAAAATATTTTTGTTTCTTAAGTGGAGATGGGGGGGGGAGAGGAGATCCATAATGGCCATAATGATGGCACTAGACTTGTGAACAGCAGGGATGTTCTGCCAGGATAACATCCTTGCTGTGATGGCCAACTGACCAATCAGAGCCCAGGATTCTTTCTTGCCATTGTATAATGTGCATAATACCCTTCTACTCTGAACCTTGTAAAAATTCTTGTCAGTTTAGGGCAGGTCAGTTGGGTGAGATAACCCTCAAACCATATGTAACCTTATAAGATTTATAGTAGTCATGCATTTTGAGTATAGAAAGTTGACTGAGGTTGTGATTATTGTCCAAATCTTTAAGCCTTAGCTGAGCGTCGGAGATGATCTTCCTCATAGGTCTAATATTGATCATGTGAAGGAGATGTCCTAGACCTGCTGGCATAAGAATCTTTAGTTTAAGCTGAATGAATGGGTGTTTAAATCCCAATGGTGCAAGTCTAATGCTTTCCTCCAGGCACATTCTAGGGTGAACATAGAAGTGACGGCAGATAAGGACCACAAGGCCCATGCAGTCTGCCCATTTCTTTTTCTACCTTATGAATGTGCCATTGGCCTTTGTTCTGTCAATGGCCTATCTATTCATACTCATCTGTATTTCTCCCTTAGCCTGTCCCATACCTGTTTTAAGCCCTACACTGTATTCATATCCACCACTTCCTGAGGTAGGCTGTTCATGCGTCTCACCCTTTCTGTGAAAAAGAACTTCCTCACATTACCCCTTAATCGGCCTCCCTATAATCTCATGCTGTGTCCTCTTGTCCTGCTATTTTTCTTATATTGAAACATGTTACTCTTTCACCTTGTTAATGATTTTCCGTCAGTAGGAAGGTCTTAAGCAGAAAAATAATTTGTCATTCATTAATTAATGATGATAAGGATTGCTGTCCCAACTCTAACTTGAGAATACAGTTCGGTGTACCTTGAGGTAACATTAGAATATATTTGTATGTTTTATAAAGAATAGTATCCAGCAAACAAGTATTAGAATGGCCTCATACTTCAGCCACATAGATTATACTTGCTATGATTTTAGTATTTATTACTCTCAGAATGCCTCTAACAGAGGATTTCTCACTTTGGCTTAAAAATGTTTTAAAAGCATGTATAGAGAGGCCATTTTATTTTGTACCCATTCCAGATGTTTTGTCCAAGATGCAGTGTACGTAAATCTGACTCACAAGTCATCATAGCAGTTTGCTAATTCTGTATCTTTCCCATTCATCTTAAACTTAGCTGGATTCCTGGTATCATTTCCAAAAATCACAATGTTAGTTTTAGATAGATTAATTTTAAGTTTCCTTTGTTTACACAGAGACTCAGAGGCACAACTTTCTCCTATGACCCAGTGCTGAGGTTGAAAAAAAACACTTAAGTCATCCGTATAAAGAGTTATCAATTCTGCAGTTGTTAATCTTAGGAGCATGAAATTGCAGATCAGTAATTTGTGTCAAAATCATATTAATGTAAATATTAAACAACGTCGGTGCTAAGATGCATCCCTGTCTGACTCTCACATTCATATGTATTCTGTCAGTTACATGCCTATATTAATTATACTGGATTCTGGCCCAGGTGTTCTCATGCAGTCTGAGGATATCTAACAAAGTCTCATCCAGATTCAGATCTGTGAGAGTGCCCCAAAGTATTTTTCTGCTGATACTGTCGATTGCTGATGAGAAGTCCACAAAACAACAGACAGCCTACTTTTCCTGATCTTAACATATTTCCAGATCAGGTGTTTTAAAACATAGCAGTGCTGCACTGTTGATTGTTCTCTCCAAAATCCATTCTGGAATTCATGGAGGATGAAATTCTCTTAAGAATTGTTCTAGGTAGATTACTGGATTGGGCTTGAGAAATTTTTTTGGGATACATCGATGAGGCTAATAGGCCTATACATTTTAGGATTGTTCAGATCTTCTTTTTTGAATATTGGAAATATAATACTGGCTGTCCAACTAGAAGGGAATTTCGAATTTTGAATGAAACTATTAAATGTGGCAGTCAGAAATGGGACCCACCAGTATTGAAATGATTTATAGAGATCACCTACGATTCTGTCAGGTCCTGGAGCCTTATGGGACTTCAATGAGTTTAGGGCCAAGTTAATTTAGTTTGTGTGATTTTAGTAGGCCTGGGATAAATTATTCTATTCATTTGTTTAGGACCATAATCGGTACCATGTCTTCTTCATCCTGAGAATAATAAAGCTCTCAGAAATATGAGATCCAGACTTCTGGGGTAATATGCGGTTCTATCTTAGTGGAGTATTTGTTAAATCCTTGAGTGATAATTCTCCAAAACTGTCTGCCATCCTTATCAGAGACTGCCTTCTTTTCATCTTCTGATGTTTTCTTATATCTTTCTCTTTCCTTTTTCAAGAGAATATGATCTGAAACTTTTTTATTCCTTTTTTACCCTGTACCACCGGAGTGTTTTACCAAACATTCTTTTAGCATTCCTGCATCTGGTATTGAACCATGATTGTATGTGGAAGCCTTGTTTAATATTCACTATCTTATTGGATATACATGGGGCCTCAGTAATGTGTACGTATTATCCCAAATCTTATAGCTGTTGAGAATTTGGGTATTTATAAGAATGAAATTATGTATATCATGGAGTTCTCCAGTATTCAGTAATTCCTCGAATTGAGTTTGGTATGTAGGTCCCCATTTGATCCTTTTTTCATTAATTATTTCTAAATTCTCTCCCAAGAGCACTTCCTCATGGCCAGAATTAACAAAAGGATTTTCTAGGTTTAATACCGAAGGGAAATGAGCGGATTCCAGGCGTTCTAATACCTGTAGTTTTGAAACTAATTTAACAGCTTCCAGGTTACCCCAGATAAAATCTGGAGTAAAGGCACCGTTAAATATCAGTTTTCTCGATATATCACCCTCAGTTCTCCCATTCAAAATACAAAAATTATTTTAGCGAGTCCTGCCAGTAAGTCTTTTCCTCTTTTGATCTTGAGTTTCCCTTCTGATCCACATTTTGGGATTAATTGCTGATGGGAAGAGGGAAAAATCCGAATAGAGTTCTTCAGAAAACCTTGAAGCTGTCCTAGCACACACACATACACAGTAGTACATACAGGATCTGAAACCATACCGCAACATTTAGTATGGCCAGAACTCAGGATAAACAAAAAACATTAAGTCATGATGCAGTAGAACTTGGTAGGTGAAAGTTCCCTATACAGTTTTCATTTATCCACCATATTTCTAGTCAGTTTGAAACCAAGTGCTCGTGTAAGAAACGACAATAATTAATCTCTGATATTTCTGTGAATATCTTGCTTTGAAGTTTCCCAGCCAAAGACTGTGATAGTCCTACATAACCAGTCATAACTTTGTTTTTGGTCATACTTTTCAATTACCTTTACTATTTCTGATGAATCTTCCTTTACTGCCCGGTTCTCTTCCCCTTTGTCCCCATTTAAGTGAGATACAATAAAAGGAGAAAGGATCTCCCTCTCCTTGATCCAGCAGTCATCTGAGACTATGCTTCTAGGTACCAGAACTGGAAAGCTAACCACATATCCTTTTTTTCTTCAGTTGTACTATCTTCCCTAGGATATGCTCGGTAGTATCCCTAAGCGAACGGTATAGGAGCACGGAATCAGAATAGTCTGAATTAGGAGGTCTCATAGAATAGAGTTTTTCTTTGACATTGTTCTGGTCAAGTTCGAAAAGATGCAACATCCACTCAAGAAGCTTCTCTTCCTATTCATTTTCTAACCTCTGGACTCCCTTTACCTTGGTCAAATATTCTGCTTTCTTAGCACTTTGGATAGCATCGGGAGCCTCCTTCAGCTCCCCAGTATCTAAATTTGTGGGTGGGTTGCTAGTGATCTCAGTCTCCCTCATGCCCATAGCTTGGGAGTCACTACTTGTTACTTCCTCATAGGAAAGTGAAATCATACCTTTAGGATCTAAACAAGGTAGATCCACACCTGTCTTCTGATTCATCTTTAGAGTCCTATTTCCTATAACATCTTTTACTGGTGTATTTAGTTGTTTTGGTAGCTCTCTTGAGGCTTTATTTTTAGTTTTGGTCCTACATCCTACAATTTTTTGTTGCTGGGTTTGACTATTACAAGCTATAGAGTTCTTAGAAGCAACTGTGTCTGGGTTCTGCATACAACATAAGCAGACATTTTATCAAATAGTGGGGAGCTGCACATGTATGCCTCTACTCAGCTTTCCTTTAGGTGTCCATCCCTCATCTCAATATCAGAATGTTGTGCTTTTCTGGATTCAGTTATATTTTACAGGAGAACTTTATTAAGAAAACATCTGATCTGAGATTACAGAGCTCATCTTTCAATACTGTAATATTTTCAAGAATTACAATGTCTGCATAGTGTAAATTTTTGATTTCCAACATTTGTTTAGAAATTGAAGAGCCTGCAGCAAACTCTCCCTTATCTGAAAAATATTCCTCATCATAGGTAATTGTTTGTTTTTTGTTCCATAGCCATGGCTTTTGATTTAACATTATCTGTTCTTAGAAGAGTACCTTCTCTCAGTAAATCTCTATGGCTTGATTCCATCTTTTTAGGCCCTCAATGTTATACTCCTCTCCTATATTATTTCCTTCAGCTCTTGATTTTCTCCATTTGTCTGTTCCAATACTGGTGAATGCAGTGGGGAGCACCTCCCAATACCATTATGAGATGAATCTGTAAATTTTGTTTAGAAGTTATGCCTGGAGTAGAGAGATTATCCGGGTGTGAATGGTTAAAGTAAGGGTCTGGGGAGAATTCTGAATCTCCAGAGTTTGACTTCTCCGAGTTACTTGCCCCCCTGCATTCGTGTTTCCCATTCATAGTGATCAACAGAATTCACTTCTGAGGCTTCTTGTGAGATCGTTGATCCAAAGACCATATTTATTGGGTCTCTAAGATTTGCTGGCTGGCTCGAGAGCCCATTCGAGAGAGAGAGAAGGGGGTGTGGAGAGATGTTTAGGAGCTAGCCCATTATCTGCTCATGTCTGTTATTTTAAGTTGTCTATTTTATTTTGGGTCCTTCTGGACAATGCAAGAATTATTTTCGGATGACTTGACACTAGGTTCCTGCTTTATAATTATATTCCTTTTCCTCTGCTTACTTTTGCTAATCCTGTGGGTTTTTTGGTTAATGCCCCTTAAAACTAAGTATGAATACAGGTTGGTGGCTATTTCATCGTCTCATCATCTTATTGTCAAACCATCTCACAAATCTATCTCAACCCAAGTTTCTCAAACCGAGACCTCAGAGGCCAAGTAGAAAAGTCCAACACTGGTTTACAAAGGAGAAAAGGAAAACACAAAGTACTTCCAGCAATCGAGGATAACCGATAACCAAGTCTGTGTATGTAAAAATACAGTAATATCCAGTGACCAGCGGACTTTAGCACAATTCCTGTAGCAGATAGCAGTGGCCTCAGAGAAAGACATCACTGAAAATAGAAAAAAGAATGGGCCAGTGGAGGGCCAAGCCAAGGGACACAACCTTTAGATATACTTAAAAATTCAGCGATTTTGTAATGAAATATATAGGTGATACATGATGGGCATGAGTGGGATATATAAAATAGTGTCACTTCTGCCTTGTGATTCATGGATATCGAGTGAGATATCCATGAATCACTGGGCAGGAGTGACAATATTTTACATATCCCACTCATAACCATCATGTGTTCGATTTATACAATAGGGTAGCTTTGTTACTTGTTGCTGAATTACATGTTTAAGTGATGAAAATTGTGTTATTTTATGTATAAGTGGTGCTCCATTGTAATGAGGCTGTTTTGGTGCTGCATAGTGAAGTTTTTATGAATGGATGTTGTCTGTGTTGTGTGATTGGCTGTCATTGCGTGCAGTGAGTTTTCATTGGTTGATGTGTGTGAATCGGAGTAGAAATCCAGCTCATTGGTTGCCGCTTCTGATTGACAGGTGGATTTGCAGTTTGATTGGTTGTGTTTGTGACTGGCCGTGTCTTTATTTAGAAGAACATTTCCGGGTGTGCAGCATGTCAGTATATGGTTACAGTGCTGGAAAGAACTTTATTTACTTTAAGGATGTGTTTTCGTATTTTATTTATTTATATGTGATGCTTGTGAGACTTTATTTTCACTTTGTGAACGGAGTCCTTTACATCTCTGGAATTCAGAGAATTTCACTGCGTGCTGCCTGTCAGGTAACAGTTTCTGCTCCGATTTGGAGTCTGAGGACATCTGCTTAGCAGCTCTGTATCCAGCTTGAATTGCAAGCAGCTCATAAATATTTTTTCTTGCTCATTTACAGGGTCTGTTTTTTGTTCAGATTTCTTCGCCGTGAATGCTTCAGCATCGCACTGTAATATAGCGGTTTTCAGATACTCTTCCATGGCTTTCGATCCGTTGTACTGTGTTGCAATCTGCATAAATTTTGTGTCAATGAGTATTGTGTACTGTTTTACTACTCTGATTTATTGGTTTACTAGTACTATTATGTTTAATAGCAGCTGTGCAATCCACAGCACAGAAAACTCATTGTGCTTTTCTAAGGCTTTTATTATTGTAGCAGGTGAATTTAATTTCTTTTAGTTGCTAGAAACAGAGCTGCCTGCCTCTTACTCTTAGTGACATAGCAACTGTGGGAATATCAGTTGCTGACTAAAGAACTTGTGTAAATGTAAATATCTACCACAGTTCCTATGTCAGCAACATTTATCTCACTCTTGTGAGAATACGTTTTATCTGCAATGTTTATCAGCCATCTCTATTGTATAAATATATGAAGAATTCCAAGAGTAAAAAAAAAAAATAGCCGGACTAGAATTTGTGTAATCTGACTCGAGCAACTATAACAAATTAAATCAATAACATAAAATACAGTAGTACATTTTAGAACTTATTCTGCGCTTTGAAGAGGGCATGCATAGTATCCTGATTTGAGGTCAGCAATTTGTTTAGCCGCTTGTGTAAAACAGTTGTAGCTCTGCCGGCATAGAAAGACTTAAAGGTAAAGCCTGCATGCTGTAATCGAACTTCTTTGCGAGGACTGCGGCAAAATCTGGAAAAAATTCTTAAAAAAACATACAGACAGACCGCAGCTTTTCTTTTTAAATCTCGGTCAACTGAATCGGCTGGAATAGCAGTGTTTTAATCTCGCACCATCCAAACGCTGGATTCTGAGGCCAGAGGAGTAGAGTGTGCACAGTTCGCTGTTGAGCCATTGAGAGATAATATCATTAATATACCTCTCAATAAGGCAGAGCAGTCTATCTCTTGGTAAAATAATCAGTTGAATAGTAGGATAGTCAGTCAGCCAATTTAATGACCAACTGAATTCTTGTACCAATTACTCTGACAAGGGAAGCTTAATGAAAGCTTAATCAAAAGAACAGTGCCAGATATCTAAAAATGAGGATTCTTATAACAGAAGTCTCAAGATGCTATGTGAGAGCCCAGCAGCACAAGACTTTCTGGAAACACGAGAGAGGTGTTGGTCGCTACTGCTGACCCTCTTTTCTTCTTGAATTCTGGTGCTCACTGTCGCTTTCTGATATCACAGTACAAAATAAAGCGTAGCCAATCAAAAACACCCAGGCAACGGTGGCATACCTGTTGAAGAAAAAAGGTAAGCTTCAAACAACATGAAGTCTTGCTGTATTCTGACTAATTGCAGTGAGGTCCAACCTTCGAACTGCCCTGGAGATGAAAGAGTTAACTTTCCATGCCAGGCATGGAATGCTGAGCTCGAGCTCGGTTCAGACTCTGTCTATTGCTGTTTTGAACTCAAACCGTCAGATTCTTTACTCCACCTCACTGAACAGTCGCTCCGGAGATTTCTCCTTTGCTCGGTTCAATTTGTCGGTTCAAGTACAGTTTTTCTCAGTTTTCAACCATGTTTAAACCGCAACCTATCGGTTCAGTCTCTGTCTGTGGTATTTGTGAGTACTAGATAGGTTTATATTGTTTTCTCTTCTGTGTGGAACTTGTAAACGTGTCATCGGTTCGGTTTGAACTGATCAGGTTGTTTAAAAATCTTTACTTCCACTTTTAGAGTGTGGTTACCGGTTCTTATCGGTTCTAAAAAAAAAACAGATTTTATTACGTTTTTTTCCACGATAACATGGTCAGGAACCAATAAGTGTCTTGCCTGGCGGATTGCCATAAAAGGGTAAGTTTTGTTTAGGACTGACCATGTCTGAGAAACCCAAAAGAAAAACCGGGCCCACTGGGTTTCAACACTGTAGTGTGTGTGGGGAAGTCTTTGCTAAGGCTGAACCCCACGCCACCTGTGTTTATTGTCTGGGGTTTGACCACCTCGATTCAGACTGCCAGATTTGTAAAAATTTTCCTGCAGCTACCGTAGAAGAGAGTTGGTAGGCTCAGGGAAAGGGAGGCCAAAAAGTCCGCTGACCCGGATGGCCAGCCCGGTTCGGTTCAAACCAACCAGAAGGAGTGCTCTGACCAGGGCTTAAACTTCTTCAAAAAGGAGGACCGATTCCAGAGTCGGTTCCGGTTAAGAGAACAAGAAGGATAAATCAGCGTGTGAATCCAAAAGTTTCTTCTCCAACCGCTGATGAAATAGCCAAAGCAATAAAATTGTTCAGTCGCTATCCCTGGTTCTGACCAAACCGCACCATCAGGAAGGCACTTGGTTGAGCTGGTTCCACCGGTTCGGATTATGATTTGGAAGAATTTTATGAACCGGAGGAGGAGGAGGAAGGAGAGTATGAGGAAAGTGAATGTGATTATGAAAGTCTGATGTGCCCATTGACCGGACATCTCCCAGACAGACCTTCAGGAGTGTCTCCTCCTAGGCTTTCTGAGTCCCTCCCATTTCATGTTTTACAAGAAAGTGGCTGAAGCCCTTCAGCTTCCTATGGAAGAAGCTGGATGACCAGGAGGAGCCTGACTATGTTGAAATGATGGATGTCCCAGAGTCCAGGAGGCTGTCTAGTCCCCTTCACAAGTCCTTTGGGAAACAGACAATAAAGATTTTAAAGACTCCTAATTCTATACCTCCTGTGGATAAGAGAATGGACAAGAGGTATATTCTTTCAGGCTCGGATACAGAGTTCCTTACCCAGCAATGCAGCCATGTTGGGGTAGTGCAGGCTGCTGCCTGTGATAAGGCAAATATACCCTTGGCTTCACACTCCCCAGATATGGACTCTAGGAGGATTGATGCCATGGCAAAGAAACAGTACATGTCAGCATCCTTGGGACTCAGGCAGGCCAATTATATGGCCTGTACAGCTAGATATCAGAAATCTAGATGGGACACTGTAATGGCTTTAGCTAAACAGGTCCTAGGCCAGCTTGCCAAGGAGCTGGAGCAGGTAGCTGCGGATGGTATTGAGGCATCCAAGGTGCAATTCCATGCTGCAGTGGACTCCAATGATGTTTCATCTAGAGTCATGGCTACATCTGTGGCTCTTCACAGGATGGCTTGGCTCAGATGTACTAGCCTGTCTTAGGATACCCAGACTAAGGCCGTGGATTTTCCTGTTGTGGGTAATTCTCTGTTCGGGGAGCAAACAGAGAACTACATGAAGAAAATGGATGAATACAGGACCACCTATAGGAGTGCTCAGGTCAAGGAAAGGCAAGCCACTCCTCAGAGGCAGCATCCCAGGGGTAGGGGCATGCCTTTTCATAGGCCTTTCTACCAAGCCCAGGCCTCCTCTTCTGCTTATGCCCAGAGGGGGTTCTTTAGAATGAGAGGCAGACCGGGTACAAGCAGGCCTGCTTCCACCCCTCAGCCTAAAGCCCCTGCCAAACAGGCACCCTGATGGGTTTGCCAGGGCCGATTGTCCACCACCTGTAGGGGGCAGGCTGGCTTACTTTGTCCAGGACTGGATGTCTTTAACATTAGACAAATGGGTCCTGGAAGTAGTAAACCAGGGACTGGTTCTCGGCTTCAAAAAATTTCCAAAGCTGAGAACCAGATCCTTTCAACCTGCAAATCCTTCAGAGGCACTTGCCCTAGAAGCAGAGGTCTCTTCCCTCTTGGCTCTCAGAGCTGTAGAAAGGGTTCCACCCCTACACAAAGGGAAAGGATTGTACTCTAGGTACTTCCTCACCTGCAAAAAGACAGGAGAATGGCGGCCCATCCTGGATCTCAGATATTTAAACAAGCACCTTTTAAAGCCAAAGTTCAAAATGGTGACTGGGAATACCTACCTCTTTAAGGCCAGGGGACTGGCTAGTCTCCCGGGACCTCAAGGATGCCTATTTCCATATTCTCATCAGAAGCTCCCATCGAAAATACCTCAGGTTCGAGCTGCCCTCAGGCCATTACCAATTCAAAACAATGCCCTTCGCTAACCTCTGCTCAAAGGTGTTCACAAAATGCCTGGCAGTAGTAGTTGCTTTCCTAAAAAGGAAAAGGATTTCCATCTTCCCATACCTGGACGACTGGCTCATAGTAGGCCAGTCCCCAGACCAAGTCAAGTCACACCTTCGGATAACTCAGCAACTGCTCACTTCTCTAGGTTTCCTTCTGAATCTTTCAAAGTCAGTTCTAGAGCCTGTGCAGCTCCTCACCTTCATAGGCACAGAGCTAGATACAGAAAAGGTAAGAGCCTTCCTTCCCCTGGACAGGCCAAGGACCCTTATCACACTGGCCTCTTCATTCACCCTACAGGTGTCTCGACCAGCAAGGCATTTTCTGCAGCTCCTGGGCACATGGCTGCTTCTACAGCAGTGGTGCAGGGAGCAAGATTTCAGATGAGGGACATTCAGTTCCACTTGAGAGCCTTTTGGTCTCAGAAAAAGGATCCTCTGACCAAACTGATCCCAGTGACTCGAACCCTGATCCAGGCTTTGCAGTGGTGGCATGATCAGGACAATCTAAGACAGGGAGTTCCTTTTGTCACTCAGTCTCACTCTTTAATCCTTACTACAGATGCCTCCCTCTTGGGGTGGGGGGCTCACTTGGGAGACCTGACCACCCAAGGGCTGTGGTCTCCTCAGGAATCTCTGCTTCACATCAGTCTATTAGAACTCAGAACAGTATTTCTAGCACTTCAAGCTTTTTCCAAGTCTGTTCAGAACAAAGTAGTTCAGATCAGGACAGACAATACCACCACAATGTGGTATATCAGCAAGCAAGGTGGCACTCTGTCTACGGCCTTGTGCACGGAAGTAATGAAGTTGTGGTCTTTGGCCTATTCCCTGAACACATCTCTTACAGCAGTACACCTCACAGGCAAGGACAATATCCTGGCAGATGCCCTCAGCAGGATATCTCAGGGCCATCACGAAGGGTCACTGGATCCCCTGGTTTTGGAGGTGATCTTCTCCAGATGGGCACCCCACAGATAGATCTTTTTGCAGCCCCAGACAATCACCAACTTCCCCTCTTTTGCTGCAGGCCCCAGTGTTGGGCTCAGTCCCCCTGGATGCCCTGGTTCTCAATTGGGAAGAGAAATTCCTGTATGCTTTCCCCCCTTCCCTCTCCTGTTCAAAGTGCTAGTCAAAATCAGGTCTCAACCCTGCAAGGTGATTCTGATTGCTCCAGACTGGGCCAGACAACGGTACCTCTCCTGTTGTCCTTAGCAGTCCACCTTCCCTTGTCTCTTCCCAGGAATTACAACCTGTTAACCTGTGCTCAGGGGAGGGTTTGGTACCGAATCTCAAATCTCTCAATCTCAAGGCCTGGCTCTTGAAGAGTTAGAGTTTGCTGATTTACACCTCTCTCAAGGTGTTATGGATATCCTAAAGGCTTCTCGGAAGCCTTCCACCAGAACCACTTATAATTCCAAATGGAAAAGATTCTCCATATGGTGCTCTGGGAAGCATATTTCTCCAGAGTCTGCTGGCCTGCCCACAGTCCTTGACTATATGGTTCATCTGAATAGCTTGGGACTCAGACCAGCTACACTAAGAGTGCATCTGGCAGCTGTCTCTGCTTTTCTTTCAGCAGGTAAGCCTTCTTCCCTTTCAGCTCATCCTGTATTCTCCAAGTTTTTCAAGGGATTGCTTCATACCAATCCGCCATTCAGGGACCCTGCCCCTGCTTGGGACCTTAATGTTTGCATTGCTCAGCTTATGCACCCCTTTGAGCCCTTGTCCTCAGCAGAGCTTAAGTACTTGACTTGGAAAACTGTTTTCTTGGTGGCCATCACTTCTGCCAGGCATAAGCAAGTTACAAGCCCTGTCAGTGGAGCCTGATTTTTATCTCTTTCCATAGAGATAAGTTGGTCCTCAGGACTAACAGGAAGTTTTTACCTAAGGTGGTTTCAGACTTCCACCTTAACCAGTCCATGTCTCTTCCTGTGTTCTTCACTGACCATTCCTCCTCTGGTGAGAGGAGGCTGCACAGTTTGGATGTGAAAAGAGCCCTTAGCTACTACATAGAGCGTACCAAGGGTCACAGGTTTGACTCCCTCCAACTGTTCCTCACTTATGGTGAGGTTGGTAAGGGAAAACCTGCCACTAAAAGATCCATTGCCAGGTGGATTGTCTCTTGCATTCAATTTTGCTATGAAAAACTAGGTAGGATTCCACCCTCAGGCCTGAGGGCTCACTCTACCAGAGGTACAGCTGCTTCCCTGGCTGCTGCCAGGGATATTCCTATCTTAGAGATATGTCGAGCAGCTACCTGGAAAACAGTTCACACTTTTACCAAGCATTACTCTCTGGATATCCAGGCTAGAAGTGATGCTCGGTTTGGCACAGCAGTGCTTCAGAGCCTATTTCCTAAGTGGGTTCTGTCCCTCCTCCATGGATGTACTGCTTGGTAGTCTGCAATTTGTCAGAATGCAGCAAGACTTCACGTTGTTTGAAGAAAAAATTACTCACCTTAGTAATGTTGTTTCTTCTAATGGAGTCTTGCTGTATTCTGACCTCCACTTCCCTCTCAGAACCTTTGTTTTTGGGATGTGGGTGGGCAGTAGCAGTGTTGGCACTCAGGAGGTTCCCCACCTTTTTATTATCACCCCTTTTTTCTTTGGGTGAATGGGTGTTGTGTGTATTTCATTTTTTGGGTTTCCTGACTTGAGTCTTTGTTTTGGGACCAAAAAATCTGTTTATTATAATTAGTAGCCAGTTGGCTAGTGTAGGTTTACAGCTTCCACACAGGACACTCAGTGAGTTTAGCTCGTAAAGATCTGACGGTTTGAGTTCAAACAGCAACAGACTGAGTCTCAACTGAGCTCGAGCTCTGCGTTCCATGCCTGGCATGGAAAGTTAACTCTTTCATCTCCGGGGCAGTTCGAAGGTTGGACCTCACTGCAATTTGTCAGAATACAGCAAGACTCCATTAGAAGAAACAACATTACTAAGGTGAGTAATTTTTTCTTCTCGAACGCCCTACTGGAGACCTACTTCACGACCTACTGGAAACCTCTCCTCAGTGTCTCTAGTGTACAGCTGTGCAGTCTCCCCAAATCACGACGTGCCGCCTGACCGTGTCTCCGTCTCAACTTCTGAACCCCCTCCAGGGCAGCTCAAACCAGCAGGCTGATTTGCAGTAGAAAAGCACAGTGAGGGATCCCTTGGAAGCAACAACATTACTATGGTGAGTACGATCTTCTTTGAGATACAACTCTTGCAGCAGGTTACACCATTAGGACTGAAGCCGGCAGGCGTCGGGGACCCCACGGAAATTTTCTAGCTAGCAGTCTTCAGCGGGGACCGCCTCCAACGTCTGTCCCGCCCCCGACGTCGGGCATAGTACATAAGGAGGCGGTCCCGCCCGAATCCCCAGTTCTTTCCCGCCGTCGACTTTGCTTATCTCGACTTCATCGGTTTAGTCTAGTGCTCGACGACCAAGAAATCTATTCCAAACTATCCAAAACTTCGGAGGAAAACCCTTTTCCAGCCATTCCTTCGTCTGATGTCCTCCCCAACTTCAGTGGAGGGCCATTCTTTGAAGTGTGCCTGTGGGAAGCAGATTCCTTTTAAATACCCTCATTCGGCCTGCGTTTGGTGCCTGGGCCCGGATCACGACACCCAGGCTTGCTCCTTCTGCCAGGGCTTTAACTGCCGAATGAGAATCCGACGACAGAAGGCTCTCCAGGCTTTCCTTCTTGAAGAAACGCTTAAGGCCATGGAACCTTCCTTCAGAGGGGAATCTTTGGGAAGTCGCACAGGCACCACGGAAGCACCGGGAGAAGGTGAGACCCAGATCTCCTCCAGGGCCTCGGACTCCAGCTCCGGCTCCAGGTTGGACCACTCCCGCCTAGAGCCGACTCTCAGCCTCCCCGGTCGTGGTCAAATCAACCAGTGGTTCTTGACTCGCGGCCTGCCAAGGCCTTGTCCAGGTCAGGGAGTATCACAAGTCCTCGTCCCGCACTCTGTCCCCGGACGCCTGGTCAGTCTCCCTGCTGCCACCACCCCAACGCAAGACCAAGGAGCTGACCTCCCTCAAGCGGACGTCTTATCCGACGTTGGCCCACCCGACGTCTGCCAAGGTACACAAACACTCCCGAGAACCGGCGGCAGTTCGTCACCCGTTGCCGGTCAGGCACTCACCCCAGGATGCCGGCGGGGGACCGGCGTCCGATATCGCAGCCAGAAGGACCATACCGCCACCCGCCGACGCCGGTCAAGAGCTGCTGTCGGAGGAGGAGGAGGAGTCTACTCAGCCCGAAGGCCAGGCGGGCGATTTCGGACCTGCCGAGCTCCCACGGAGCCCTCTCCAGAACCTGAGACCCCGGGGAGCTGATGCCGGCCCCTGACGACAGACCACGGCGCCTGGTCCGTCGTGAGGGCCTAAACTTGGCAGAAGTGAAGGAGCTTTTACTTTCTGGTGGGACACCATCAAAAGGATGTGGTCGCCACGCACCTTCCTCCTGCACCAGTGCACCACTCAACACCTGCGCCCTCCTTCACCAAAAGGGGCAGCAGGCTGAGTACCTTCCCCCCAGGAGCCAGCAGCACCTCCTAGGGGCAGATCTACAGAAAAGAGAAGGCCTCCGTCAAGATCCTCTTCACGGTCACACAGCTCCAAGAGACCCAGAAGACGTCGGTATTCACCGTCTACGGAGGATTCCGGATCTGACCTCTCCGAATGCTCCAGGTCTCCTTCTCCAATTAGCATCCCTTCTCCAGACCCACGTGACCTCCCCAGGTCTCCTCCGGATGACCCCTCGTTCGCCGAGATAATGAGACACATCCAAGAGAACATGGGATGGGATGCGGAGGAACTCTACCCGGAAAGACTACGCCTTGCCCGCTGCCTTCGGCAAAAAGATCCCAAGCCTGTGGTAGTACCACCCTTGGTGGACACTTTCGTGGACGTCACCAAGGCAGCGTGGAAGCGTCCACATTCGACCCCGGCAATGCTGAAGAAGGCTGACCGCCTGTACAAGGCCCCAAGGGAGGACTAGTACCTGGCTAATCATCCTCTGGCCGACTCCCTGGTCATTACAGCTTCTCATGACTGGTCTCAGAAACCGCAGTATCTGAGCACACAGCCACCGGACCCGGAGTCCAAGCAGTTGGACGTGCTGGGCAGGCACACTTACGCGGCTGCGACTTGCGCCATTAGATCACTGAATTACCTTACCCACATGTTTCAGTTCCAGAACGCGCTGTGGGAACGGGCAGGAACTGGTGGAGAAATTGCCAGACGGTGGCCAAAAGGAGGAACTCCTCCAGCTCCTCCGCACGGGTTTAGACTTGGGGACCCAGGTGCTCCGAGCCACGTACGACTCCACGGACTCTTCGGCCAGAGCGGCAGCTTCAGGCGTATGTCTCCGGAGACACTCTTGGCTCTGTGTCTCCGGGTTCACCCCGGATGTCCAGAAAAACATTATGGACGCTCCTTTTCATGGCGAAGTTTTGTTTGGTGATGCCTAGGAAAAGGTCATCACCAAATTACAGGAAGCTGGGAAGGCCGTTAGATCTGTCCAAGCCATGTACAGATCTAGACTCTGTTCCTTTTGTAGGAACCAGAGTTGTTTTCGCAGCCGGACCCAGAGGCAACAACCTCGTTCTGGCCAGCAACAGAGGGGCTCCTTCTCCCGGAAAGCCCAGGCCAAGACGTCCTCAGGAAGAGGCCAACATGCTACCAAGTCGGCCCAACCTGCAAAACCCTCTGCTGCCACAGCATGACTCCTTTCCGCCCCGCCCCTCCTCAGGGTCAACAGGAAACAAAGGTTGGGGGTCGCATCGCAGACCACCTGCCAGCCGGTGGCCACGATCACCACCGACAGGTGGGTGCTACAGTAGGTCGAAAAAGGCCACTATATAGAATTCGTAGACAAGGCCTCCTCTGCTCTCCAGTTATTCGGGTCAGCACGCTCTGCTCATAAGGCAGGAAGTGCTCATGCTTCTACAGACAGAAGCTTTGGAGCATGTGCCAGGGAACCAGAGAGGAGCAGGTTATTATTCACACTTCTTCCTGATTCCAAAGAAAACAGGGGACCTCCGTCCAATCTTGGACCTCAGTGACCTCAATATGTCGGTCGTTTACAAGCGCTTCCGCATGGTGACCCTCCCGGGACTAATCCCCATGCTGAAGGATGCCTTCTTGGCGTCCCTAGACATGCAGGACGCCTACCTGCATGTGCCTATCACTCAGGCGCACAGGAGGTTCCTCGCTTCGAGTTTCGGTTGCCACTATCAGTTCCGAGCACTTCTTTTCGGGCTGTCATCAGCACCCAGGGTATTCACCAAGTGCATGGCAGTTGTGTCAGCGTCTCTGAGGAGGCAGGGCCACTACATGTTCCCGTACCTGGACGACTGGCTTCTCATGGCCTCCTCCAAGGAGGCATTGCTATTTTCCATTTAGCATACCCAGGCTGTCTTTCAGTCTCTGGGCATCCTAATCAACTACGAGAAGTCTCTCCTGGTACCATCTCAGAAGCTGCAGTTCATAGGGGCAGTTCTGGACACCATCAAGGGTCTTCCTGAAGACAGAGTGGAACGCATACGATCCCTCATAAGGGATCTGTCAGCGAAGAAGACCATTCCGGCCAGACTGGTCCTTTGCCTGCTTGGACACATAGCTGCGGCCATTCCAACAGTCCCGATGGCAAGACTCCACATGCGGGTAACCCAGTGGATGTTAAGGGTGCAGTGGGACCAAAGGCAAGACCATCTGCAGCATCCAGTCAGAATCAGAAGACTGTGGTTGGACTGGCAATGGTGGCTACATCCGGGAACCCTCTCCTGGGGTTTTTTTCACAGCCCTGCCCCGGTGATAACACTCTCCACAGATGCCTCAGGGCTGGGGTGGGGAGCGCACTTGAATGGGGTGAGGTCTCGGAGAACATGGACTACCTAGGAATCTCATCTCTATATCAATATATTGGAGATGAGGGCGGTCCTTTTTGCCCTGCAAGCCTTTCAGTCGGAGATTCTACCGAGTACTCTCCTGTTACAAACAGACAATACTGCGGTGATGTATTACCTCAACAAGCAAGGAGGCACACACTCCTACCCCGTTTGCAGGGAGGCCATGAGGGTGTGGGAGTGGGTAATACGACACGGTGCAAACCTCATTGTAGTTCACGTTCCTGGGGTGGACAACACTGTCGCAGACAGCCTGAGTCGTTCCCAGGCTAGAGTCCACGAGTGGGAACTTCTACAGGAGGTGGCACAGGATCTGTTCCACAGATGGGACACTCCAGAATTATACCTATTCGCCTCCCCATCCAATGCAAAACTGCCCAATTTTTGCTCGCTAGATCCAGGGCCTGGTGTCTTCTGGTGAGATGCGTTGTCCCTCTCCTGGGCGGGCTGATTCCTTTACACCTTCCCTCCTTTCCTGTTGATCTAGAGAGTTCTTCTCAAACTTCGCAGGGAGCATGCAACGCTTATTTTGATAGCGCCTTTTTGGCCCAGGCAAATTTGATTCCCGCTTCTGAGTCAGTTATCCCGGGAACCTCCGCTTCCTTTTCCAATCAGCTCCCACCTGTTGTCTCAGGAGGAGGGTTTACTAGTCCACCCGGACTTACATTCACTGAACCTGCATGTCTGGCTCCTAGAGACACAGCCATGTTACGACACGGGGTCGTGCAAGGGATGGCAGAGGTTCTTTCTGCTGCCAGAAAACCGGTGACACATGCAACATACGCCATGAAGTGGCGCAGGTTTTGCCTGTGGTCTCAAGCACTTGGTTTCTCGCCCTTAGTCTGTCCTGAGAAGCTGGTTCTGGAGTACTTGCTTTTCCTCTTTCAATCCGGGCTAGCTTACTCCTCGATCAAAGTGCACCTTTGTGCAATCTCAGCTTATCATGCCCCCATAGGCCACTGCATGGTGGCCCAGCTGGATACTACCTGTGCCTTTTTAAGGGGGTCCTTCACCTTAGGCCGCCCATTAAGGATCCCGTCCCTCCTTGGGATTTACCCTTTGTCCTGGAGCAGCTCACGCTGCCATTTTGAACCTGCTTCTAGGATTGCAGCTACGTTTTTCTGTCATGAAAACGCTTGTTTTTAGTTGCTGTTACTTTGACGAGAAGAATCTCCAATTACATGCTCTCATGTGCAAGGAGCCTTATTTAATTTTTCATCAGGACAGGGTGTCCCTGAGGCGAATCCTAGGTTCCTGCCTAAGGTGGTTTCAGCCTACTCTTAATCCAGGACATTGATTTACCAGTGTACTTTCCTAAGTCGCCAATCGAGAGAAGCACTGCTTCATACTCTGGGCGCTCACAGGTGTCTCAGATATTATTTGACTAGAACCAAACAGCACCGGAAAACGGAGCAGCTGTTCGTTTCCTTTGCTGAGAGGATGAAAGGGGCCCCAGTCTCGAAACAGATCCTTTCACGCTGGCTCATTCAGTGTATTTCGTTTTGTTACGACAAACGTAAGAAACCCTTACCAGGAGTGGTCAAGGGCCATTCTACAAGAGGAGTGGCTACCTCCTTTGCAGTGCTGAAGAACGTGTCTATATGTGCTGCAGCCACCTGGAGTTCGGTGCACACTTTTATCAGGCATTATAGCCTGGATATCGCCTCAAGGCGAAGAGCTGGTTTCAGCCTAGTCGTTCTTCAGGGATTTCTGTCATAGGCCCAGGGTGGGCCTCATGTTTAGTCTTGCCTCCTCCTGATGGCTTTTCAAAGGCGCCATTGCTTGGGAATCAGTCCTAATGGTGTAACCTGCTGCAAGAGCTGTATCTCGAAGAAGATAGTACAGTTACGTAAGAACTTACCGTAACAGTAGATCTTCGAGAACAGCTCTTGCAGCAGATACCTTCCCGCCCACCATTCCCCCTTGGAGGAAGTAGGTTCCAGCCTAACACTATCCTTAGGACTGGAAAGGTCGGTTCTTCGTTTTGACCATCTGATGGCGGATCCTTGGTCTCCTCTTCTGATGTCATCCAGCGGCCGGAAGTCTCCGGCGGGAGAACTGGGGATTCGGGCGGGACCACCTCCTTATGTACTACGCCTGACGTCGGAGGCAGTCCCCGCTGAAGACTCCTAGCTAGAAAATTTCTGTGGGATCCTGACGCCTGCCGGCTTCAGTCCTAATGGTGTAACCTGCTGCAAGAGCTGTTCTCGAAGATCTACTGTTACGGTAAATTCTTACGTAAGTGTACTTTTTCTTACTATCAACTGACAATACTGTAATGTTCCTAATATTAAAACTACAAATCTTTATGGAATTAATATTTGTGCTAATCACTCTAGTTTATAAATGTATTTCTGTCCTAATGGTAATAACGCCACACATAAAAATATGCTTATTCACCTTGTAAGTTGCTTTTGCAGTAATAGGTTCATAGGTTACGGATTCAAGTTAATTAGCTTGTAGGCCATCAATAGACTTGCCACTAACAGTGGATGTATCCTAATTTTTCATCCCCCGTGTAAAAATCTAGCTGGTGTTTAAAAGCGGCCATGTTAGGTACTCGCACAACATTTTCTGGCAAGCCATTCCACATATTCACCACCCTCTGGCTGAACCAGTGCCCTCTTTTTGTAGTCCTGTATGATTCCCCTTTTAGCTGATACAGATGTCCTTAATACTCTACCCGATACTCCCAAAATTGCCTCATCTTGGATAGCTCTATATACATAACATAAATTGCCTCTTATTTTATAATATCCCATAGAGTACATACCCAGTAATGTAGCCCATGTATATATCTCTGATGCATTTCCTAATAAACTGCCTTTTAAGGACACCTAAAGAAGCACTGGGGTGGGGGCATCATATTACAGATGCTCCTGTGTACAATAGAGTGAGTGATGTTGAATTAAATCATCTTAATAGTTAAATTTATTTTGCAGTTTTAATGTTTTCATCATGTTTGGAAATGTCCTTGAAATTTGAACAGTTTGAAAAGCTGTGCTTGCCGAACAACCACTCTGCTCACAAAATGGCACCAGCATCATACACGATGACCTCTCCAGAAGGAGTCCACGCTGCTTGCTATAGAAAAAGCTGTAGGCATTGCTTTGAAATGCTGTATATTGGCACACTATGTAATGGTCAGTATGTGCAACCCGCTTACATTTCTGGGGAATTTTCAAACATGACAGAATAGCATTAGAACTGCAAAATATGGGTAAATACTATAAAGATTTAATTCAGCATCACCTACTCTAATGTTATACGGAAGCTTTTGCAGCACGATTGAACCCCAAATGCTTGTTTTCCATATGTCCTTTAAATAAGCACTTATGCCACTTTATTTCACCACATAAACTAAACATCTAAAATATGTTCCTGAGGCTTGTATTTCACTGCCATCAACTTTCATTCTCAAATTCTTTCTAAACACCAATGATGTGAGCTTTATATAATTGATCAATCCCACTATGCAATGACGCACATATAATTATAGCTGCTAATATTTTATATTTTATTATTCAGTCTGGGTTGTGACTGGAAATGGTCCTCTGGATCAGTGCACTTACCCAGTTATCAAAGACATAAATAAAGAAGTATAATTGCAAGCGTAACTGTTCGCATTCATATTAACATATTTAAGTTAATGATGTGTTCTTTCTTCATTATAAAATAAATGTGATCTTTTCTGTGTCAGTCTTCACCATTTATCACAGTTGGGTATGTGGCGGAGGTTGCGACCCTGGGAGCTTTTTTTTTTCTTGGAAGCAAGAGCAGACGCACCACTGCAGACCTCAAGGCAGACACACTGCATGGCGCCTGCTGGTTGGCTGTTAGCCGTCACGCCCCGCCCACCTGCCAGTTCTTAATCTCCCGACATAGAGGTCGCACTCGTGAGAGCTCAGGCAACTACGCGCGGACCTAGTCTTGCGTCTGTCGGCATGCAGATCTACCTGCCTGTTCTGTTTCGCCCTACTCAACGCCGCTGTTTGAAAAGATTGTTCCTTTACTGTTTTCAGCAATGTCGAGTCTGTTTTTTCATTGTTTTTGGTCGATCATGTCTAAGTCGGAGGGCATAAAGTCACTTAGAGCGGGGCGGCCTCCCATGCGTCGGTGCCCGTGCAACCTCAAGTATTCCATTACCGACCCAGCATGATCATTGCCTTACGTGCCTTGGCCCGCTTCACGACATGGATTTGTGCGACACCTGTCTCTGGATTGTCGTGTCATGGAAAGCTGGACGAGCTCTGCCGACTTTCGGGGGATGGGTGCGCACTCGTCTGGCCAAGCTGTGGTCTCTCAGCCTTTGTTCCGGATCCCCTCCCAGGTCTGTCTGGACTGCGGAGGAGGGAGATTCTGCTTCTTGTAGCCTTGCCATGGCAGAAGCCCCTTCCTCGGTGCAGGAGGCCCAGTCAGTTCCCCTGAGGGTGGGCGGGAGGCACCGCTCTGGCAATCACCCTTTCGGGGGCTGAAGGCTCCTCTGGTGTCATTTCCTTGGGCTGGTGATGGCGGCGGTCGACGCCTGGTCTGCTGCTCAGTGCCATCTCTGCTGTCTCGCTGGTTGTGGCGGATAGAGCTGGCGGCGCTGTGGGAAGTTCTCACGGCTCCATCTTAGGCCGTTACTGGTCTCGGCGCTGAGGCTGGGGACGGCGCCGTGTCTAGCTCTGGCGTAGCTTGTGGTGCCATGGGAGGTGTCGCTGGCCAGCACCAAGGGGCTGTCAATGTCGCTATTGGTGCCTTCCCTGACCCCGGCGCTGTTTGCGGTCGTCAGGTGACTGGGCGCCGATGGCTGACATCGGCTCCTGTTCTGCTGCTTCTCTCGGCACAGTCTCTTCCTCTGGCGCTGTTCGTGGTGCCGTGGGGGAGTTCGGTGCCAACTGTGGTGTGGACAAGCGGACTGGCACCTCCCTCAGTCCAGACAGGAGCAGGCATCCTTACCGTCTGGCAGCAGACTTCAGTCTCTACCTCTTCGGAGGTGGACTCTCAGCCCCCATGGATACTCAAGTAGTTACTTCGGCTGACCAGAACCAGCCTCCTTCTGAGGAGCGGGTGGTAGCCCGAAGTCTGGGGTCAGGGGTGCTGACCAGCAGGCAGTGGTCCAGGACAATATTGCCCTGCAACCTAGGCTTGAAGGGTTTTCTGCCCCCTCAGTTGGGTTGCCCCCTGTGGTGTGCCTGGATTGCCCAACTTTAGGGCCGACCAGACCACCCTTTGGAGAGGAGGTGCTACTCCTGGGTGGTCTCCTTGGGACATACCAGGATTTCCAGCTGCCCAGGCTGGTGTTTGTGAGAAGCGAAGCTCTTTTGGACTCAGAGGGAGAGGGGTTAGGGATCAATGCGGCGGCCCTTCTTTGGGACCCACCTGGGTTCGGGTAGGGGTCCTTCCTTCTCAGTCTCCTTGAGATGGCCCTGGTCTTTGTAGGGAAGAGAATATCCTTCTGGGTTTACATGGCCCTGGTCACCTCACAGGGAATTCTTCAGGGCACGGTCTAGGCAGTTCCAGCATGGTTGATCAACTGTCTGCTTTGGGCTTCCAGGAACTTCTCCTTCCTTAGAGGTTTCCAGTGCGCTCTCTTGCCTGGACAGAGGACAGTCCTCTTCTGTTCTGGACCTAGCCCTTATTCCTCTGTCACCATCTCCCTCTCCCAGGCATTCGTGGTCCTATGTTACCTCTCCTGGGAACAGTTCATGAGTGCGGATGTTCCACCCTCCCCCTGAGCAGCCAACCTCTGGATCTCCAAGGTCTTCCACTTCCTCATCCTCCTCTTCTGGGGGAGAGGAGCCTTCTGTCCACATCTCCCCTGCTGCTGATCTCGCTGAGTATCAGCGTTTCTTCATGAGGATGATGGAAGACCTGCGTATCACCCACCCCACTCCTCAGCACAATCCGGAGTATTTGACGCATGCCTTTTTTTAGACGACTTCAGTGCGGCCACCCTTGTGGTGCCCGCCTGGCCTGCTCCTTTCCAGGAGGCGTCATTGCGGTTCTGGCAAAGACCCTTTTACGGAGTCCCAGCCCCTAGGGATCTGAGCCAAAGGTATTGTGCCCCACCCCCCTCCGGAGTCTCCAGGTCGTATGCCTCATCCTCAGTCAGGACTGACACAGCTGGACACCGCCAGTGGGCTTTGCACCCTCCACCATGACTGGCCCCCAGATCAAGATTCCACAGATTTTGACTTCTGAGGGAGGAGGACCTTCTACTTGGCACGGTTGTTAATGTCAGTTTTACTCATCAGGCCCACTATGCTGCTATGACAGGACCTGTGGTCCAGGCTAGGTCAATCCCTAGCCTCCTTGCCTGATTCAAAGTAACCAGACAAGACATTGCACTCTGTGCACGTGGCCTGAGCTAATAAGGCACAGGCGAGGCATCTTACGATGCCAAGGTAGTTTCCGGGTCTTAGGGACAGCGATCTGCACTAGGTGGACGGCATGGCTACGTCTTTTCTGGTTGTCACCCTTGGCCCGGCATAGGGTGATTTCCTCCGCTTACCGGAGAACCCTCCTTTTCTCCCGTAGAGTGAGGCGGTGTCTGTCGGGGCAACCTCCTGCCTCTCAGGGGGGATCCCCAGCTCCCTCTCCCCAGTCTCTGGCCTCGCCGGGCCCGTAAGGGTTCTCCCTCCCAGTGTTTTTGTCCCCCTCTGGGAGCTAAGGGACTCAGTCCTTTAGGGTCTGGGCTCTCTGGAGGCTCGGTATCACTAATCAGATGAATGGTGAAGACTGACACAGATGAGATATATGAAAATTACGCACCTACTGTAATTCTTGATCTTTCTGTGTATCTTCACCATTCATCACAAATCCCACCCTCCATCCCTCTGGGGTTCAGTCTCTGGTCCTTCTCCCTCTGTGTGCCCTTTTCTGCCCCCGCCCCTTCCTGCTGGTAAGGAGTGGGGAGACCCTCTGACACGCAGGGGATGTTTTTCCTACAGCCTTTGACCGGGGGGGGGGGGTTGTTTTTTCCTCATTACCTTTGGCTCCCACCCCTTTCAGGGGTGCGATGTGGAGGACTGCCTCCTGTCTCCTTCCTTTAACACTTGTCCTTTGGGACTATCCATTTGCTTCTTTTAGAGATGGGGTCCCCCTTATTTTTGGTTGGATAGGTGAGAAGACATCCCTTGGTTCCTGGTCCCCCCTCCCCTCTTATCCACGACTCTAAAGGTCATTCTTGCTGGAGTACGTCTTAGTCAAACTTCTGTGCCTTGAATCTTGCCAACCTTGCAGGCTTCTGACTACTCCTGAGCAGTCATCCATCTAAGAGCCAGGAGACCAGACCATGAGCCCTGGTTTGTCCTCTTCCTCCCACTTAATTCTTCTTCCTTTCCTTCTCTTTTCTTCCTCTTCCAGAAATTGGGCCCCTCCAATCCCCTTTAGCTTCTCTTTCTCTCTTGTCTGTCTTCTTGGTCATTTATTTCTCCTTTTATTATATCTTTTCCTTTATCTGTCCCTTGGACTCTCTTGTGCCACCCTCCCAACCCTGTTTTTCTCACTCTGCGGCGACTCATAACTGGCGGGAGGGCAGGGAAGGTGACAGCTAATGGCCAGCCCCTCAAGCACCATGCGGTACGTCGGGCTCGAGGACGGTGCCGTCGTTGCGTCTGCTCCGCCCATCCACCGCGGGGTCGTGACCTCCGGCCACATACCCAACTGTGATGAATGGTGAAGATGCACAGAAAGATCAAGAATTACAGTATGTGCGTCATTTTCATTTTCTTTTGCTGTATCCCAGATATTGACTGAAGCTCTCTTTGCATCACATTTAAAAAAATAAAAATTCTCTCAGTGACAAACTGGCCGCCTGTTTAGAAGTATTAGAAAATATTGCCTTGTTTTATTTATTCACATAGTGAAATCAGTTGCCAACAACAAACATTTCGGACCCTAAATTTGGTCAAGATAAAACAGAAATAGTTAACATAGAAACATTTTATAGATTCAGGTGTGTTGTCTGGAAGCTATTGGGTACCAGGACAAATGAAAGCATTCATTGTGCAAGCAAATCGACATCAGATGTTTCTAAGACAAGTATTGTGCTGTTATAATTACAAGGGATGTCTGTCCCAGCTTTGACTAGAGTTTTAATTACTGTATATACTACTTAGATAAGCCAAACCTACCCCAACCCAACAGTTCAGTTTTGCAGTTTAATCTCTTGTTGTGTAGAAAATTAGTTGATATTTTGGTACTAGGAGCAGCATGCCATATAACTGCAAACCGAATGAGGATGGAAAAGAAAGCACTTCCTGGACTATGCAGGGAGCGCATCATGGTCTGATGTTAACAGAGTAAGCCAGGCCAGTATCAGGCAAACTCCAGTGCGATACAGATACAGCATTCAGTGCCTATATAGTGTTGCTACGAGCATGCTGAGAAATACTGACACAGATGTGGGTAGAAGAGTAGCAATGCCATCACCACTACCATAGTCAGTCATCAGTTGTCCTAGAGCATGTTCCCCTATAATATGTGATTCCTTCGTAGTGTACTCCTGTCCAGAAGGGGTATGAGAGTATCAACATAGAAGTGGGTAGGAGAGTAGCAGTACCGTCACCACTAAGGGGAAGTTCGCCAGTGGGAAGCAGGATACCCAGGATGATAAGGTTGGGTACGAGGTCGCCAGCAGTGGACTTGCGATTTACGAGACACCCAGAGAGTGGACTTCAGCTGACTGATTTATTGGTTGACCCATGTATAAACCGAGGTACTAACAATGAAATTATAAAATTGGCTTACAAATTTTGGCGTATACACGAGTGTATACGGTAGGTACATTGTTTGTTGATGAAAACCTCGGTTGAGCAAACTCAACACAATTTTGCGTAGTTAAGGTTAAGAGCTAATTGAACTGAGCCAAGCCTGACCATGTGGCAGCAATAAAGTACTTTTCTTATTGACCCAGGTAAACACTTCATCTCTGGATATAGCTTGGAACGACAGGAGAATGTAAGATCATTCCAGGGGATGCTTTCCTCTGTGGAGGGAGAGTTTCTTGTCCCTGCCCATCCATTTTTTGCAACCTAGTGAAAGATTGACACGTGCAGGGTGGCAGTGACAGATGGGGAAGGGTGGAGTTGTCACATGCATGCTGGTACGACTCTAGGAATTTGGGTGAGCTGAAAAATGTGCAGAAACCCACAACTGGAGAGCAAATTACCTCTGCCACCATGTTCATCTTAAGTCTTGAAGACCTGCCTCCAATGTAAATGGCTTTGATGCCACCTTGCTTCGCTCTTACTGCTGGATTTTAGATGTCTCTGACCATGCAGCTGGTTTTGTTGAAGTTTTTTTTAACTTTTATCTTCTGTTACAGGCAGGAGTTTACTCCCTTTCAGCGACTTGACCTGCAGCATCCCCTCAGGTTGCCCAGTCTGGGGAGGTCTGCAGCTTTCCCCCCTGCTGTGGGGCTGCACGAGGGGAGAGACCGAGATTTACCAGAGGCCCCAGCTGAAGCTTGCACCTGGTCCGTCATTCTGGCAGTGGTTTAGGGGCATCACGGTGCTGCCAGCCCAGGGGGTTTCCCTTTAAGTTCCCCGGCGTCGCGGACATGCAGTGATGTCAGTGCGCATCTGGCACACTCCCACACCTGACCTACAGATGTCCTCCATTGCCTCCCACACTTAGAGTGACCCGGCTGTTGCACAGCCAGCTTTTGCTGAGTGTCCTGCCATGCGGTGAGCCACCGCCCACCCCTAGAAGGACAGCTGTCTGTGGGATATTCACCCCACTTTTCCAGCTGACCCTGTGACACACCATGTCTTTCCTGAACACTGGTTGTCAGTCCTGCTGGTGGTATGCTACCGCTGCGATGGCAGGCTGGTGGTGGAGGTTGAACTTTGCAGTGTTGGTGTACCAGGAATGGGAATGGCAGAACTAGCTCCTGAATGCTTAATGGCTTGACAACAGTTGAAGTACGTTTCAGCCAGGAAATCAAGGAGGTGTAAGTAGTATTGGTGGAGAAAAACACATTTTCATTGAAGTGCTCATGTAGTGTTTTGAAATTTTTCTTTTTTTTTTTTTTTTGTCAAGGTTGCAGAAGGAATGCCCCTCTCAAATGGAAAAAGGCTCAAATATAGGATTAATGGTAGGTTCTGCTTATCAGTTATTTATTGTGGCTCATAGTTTTTAACTAGATGGATACAATGATGTACAGAATTTACTGACCTTTGGGTCTTGGTTTAGCTCAGTTTAACTAGAAAGTCCTGTTTCAAACAACATGAAGTCTTGCTATATTATGACATATGCAGTGAGTCCCAACCTTGAACTGCTCTGGAGGTGAAAGAGTTAACTTTCTAACAGGCATGGGCAGCTGAGCTTGAGCTTGGTTGAAACTCTGTCTGTTGTTCTTCAAACTCAAACCGTCAGATTCTTTACTCCGCCTCACTGAACAGTCGCTCCAGAGATTTCTCCTTCTGCTCGGTTCATTTTGTCGGTTAAAGTATTGTTTTTCTCGGTTTTCGACCGAATTTAAACCGCAACCGGTCGGTTCAGACTCTGTCTGTGGTATTTGTGAGTACTAGATAGGTTTTACATTAATTTCTATTCTATGTGGAACTTGTAAACGTTTTATCGGTTCGGTTTGAACCGATCAGGTTATTTAAAATATATTATACCATGGACCTTAGACAATAACCAATCAGAACAGCTGACTGGCACCTTACCACCGTTGTAAATCGTACGATATACCCACGGCAAAGGTGCCAGTCACCCGCATTACCAGCAAAATCGATCCGACCCTCGAATTTAAAAACCTACAGTTGCCATGTTGAATTCCTCGGTAAACGGCGCCCTCCCAGCCGTCTCCCACAGGTCACGGAACATTTTTAGAAACACTGCCTCGCAGACATTAAATACAAATTCCACACTCCTGGCATTTCTCAAAAGTAACTGCAGCCTAAAAAACATTATGCCAAATTTTCTTCACAATCTTTACTGTGACGCTTTCGCTCCCTCGAATTCCATCGAACTGGCTGCAGCACAAGCAGGCTTCCTATCTTCGGCCTCGTTCGCACCTCCTAAATAACAGAAGCACACTACTGCCCATTCCTTCTGCGCACAACAAAATAATGATGATGACAAGCAAAATAACAGGAAAAAAAACTATATTCCTCGACACACTACTACTTCCTATAGACTGTAAATTCAAACCGGAAGCATACGCTCATTCACAGATGACGGCCCCGTACCGCTCACAGCAAACCAGGATTATTTTCTATTGCGCACCAAGAATCTAAACAAAAAACAGTTAAAAATGGAGAGAGAGAGAAAAAAAAAAAAAGTTGTTTTATTATTTATATATATTTTTAACAAACTCAGTTATAATGCGCAATAAGCCACTCGGGATGTGGGTTGTCGGAGGTTTACCACGGCTGGGCGGATTTACCCACTAGCAGCGCCTCGTGGGCAAACCACTCCAGCCGTGGTAAATCCTCGATAACCACACCTCGTGGCTTATTGCTTAATTAATCTGTCATTTAGAGTGTGCTTATCGGTTCTTTAAAAAAAAAAAAAAAAGGATTTTATTACGTTTTTTTCCATGACCCGTGACACGGTTGGGAACCAATAAGAGGGTCTTACCTGGCGGATTGCCATAAACGGGTAAGTTTGGTTAGGACTGGCACTATGTCTGAGAAACCCAAAAGAAAAACTGGGCCCGCTGGGTTTCAACACTGCAGTGTCTGTGGGGAAGTCTTTGCCAAGGCTGACCCACACACCACCTGTGTTTGTCTGAGGTTTGACCACCTCAATGCAGACTGCCAGATGTGCAAAAAATTTCCTGCAGCTACCCTGGAAAAGGGAGTTGGTAGGCTCAGGGAAAGGGAGGCCAAAAAGTCCGCTGAACCGGATGGCCAGCCCGGTTCGGTTCCAACCGAACCGGAGGGAGTGCCCTCTGACCAGGGCGAGACTTCCTCGGGCAAAGGAGATCCGACTCTGAGGAGTCGGTTCCAGCAAAAGGACTAGGAAATCAGCTGGTGTGAGCCAAAACTTTCCTCCACACACGCTGAAGAAATAGCCAGCGATTAAAATTGTCCAGTCGCTTTCCCGGTTCCGACCGAACCGGCACCATCAAATGGCGCGCGGTTCCACGGTTCAAGATTATGATGTAGAGGAATATTATGAACTGGAGGAGGGAGAAGAGGAGTATGAGGAGAGTGAATGTGGATTTGAAAGTCTGGATGTGCCCATTGACCCGGACATCTCCCCAGACAGACCTTCAGGAGCGTCTCCTCTTAGGCTTTCTGAGTCCCCTTCTCATTTTATGTTTTATAAGAAAGTGATTGAAACCCTCCAGCTCCCTATGGAGGAAGCTGTGGATGATCAAGAGGAGCCTGACTATGTGGAAATGGATATCCCAGAGTCTAGGAGACTGTCTATTCCTTTGCATAAATCTTTTGGGAAACAGACAGTTAAAATTCTCTAAAAACTCCTCACACTATACCTCCTGTGGATAAGAGAATGGACAAGAGGTACACATTGTCAGGCTCTGATATGGAGTTCCTTGCACAACAGTGCAGCCATGTTGGGGTAGTGCAGGCTGCAGCCTGTGACAAGGCAAATATTCCCTTGGCTTCACACCCCCCTGACAAGGACTCCAGGAGGATTGATGCCATGGCAAAAAAACAGTATATGGCAGCATCCTTGGGACTCAGACAGGCAAATTATATGGCTTATGTTGCTAGATATCAGAAATCCAGATGGGATACTGTTATGGCTCTTGCAAAACAGGTCCCTGGCCAGCTTGCCAAGGAGCTGGAGCAGGTGGCTGCTGATGGTATTGAGGCATCCAAGGTGCAGTTCCATGCTGCAGTGGACTCTAATGATGTGTCATCAAGAGTCATGGCTACATCTGTGGCACTTCTGCAGAATGGCTTGGCTCAGATGTACTAGCCTGTCACAGGATACCCAGACTAAGGCCATGGATTTTCCTGTTGTGGGTAATTCTCTGTTTGGGGAGCAGACAGAGAATTACATGAAGAAAATGGATGAGTATAGGACCACCTATAGGACTGCACAGGCCAAAGAAAGGCAGGCCACTCCTCAAAGGCAGCTTTCCAGGGGCAGGGGCAGGCCCTTTCATAGGCCTTTTTACCAAGCCCAGGCCTCCTCTTCAGCTTATGCCCAGAGGGGGTTCTTTAGAGGGAGAGGCAGACGGGGTACAAGCAGGCCTGCTTCCACCCCTCAGCCCAAAGCCCCTGCCAAGCAGGCACCCTGATGGGGTTGCCAGGGCCATTCTCAGCTACCTTAGCGAGGCTGGCTTACTTTGTCCAGGACTGGAAGTCTCTGACATCAGACAAGTGGGTCCTGGAAGTAGTAAGCCAGGGACTGGTTCTCAGCTTCAAAACATTTCCCAAGTTGAGAACCAGATCCTTCCACCTGCAAATCCACTAGAGGCACTTGCCCTAGAGCCAGAGGTTTCTTCCTCCTGGTTCTCAGAGCTGTGAAAGGGTTCCACCCTACACCAGGGCAAAGGTTGTACTCCAGGTACTTCCTTACCCCAAAAAAGACAGGAGAATGGCGGCCCATCCTGGATCTCAGATATTTAAACAAGCACCTTTTAAAACCAAAATTCAAAATGGTGACTCTGGGAATTATTCTACCCTCTTTAAGGCCAGGGGTCTGGCTAGCGTCCCTGGACCTCAAGGATGCCTACTTCCATATTCTCATCAGAAGCTCCCATCGAGAGTACCTCAGGTTCGAGCTGCCCTCAGGCCATTACCAGTTCAGAGCAATGCCCTTTGGCCTCACCTCTGCTCCAAGGGTATTCACAAAATGCCTGGCAGTAGCAGTTGCTTCCCTAAGAAAGCAAAAGATTGCCATCTTCCCTTACCTGGACGACTGGCTCATAGTAGACCAGTCTCCAGACCAAGTCAGTTACATCTACAGATAGCTCGGCAACTGCTCACCTCTCTAGGTTTCCTTCTGAATCTTTCAAAGTCAGTTCTAGAGCCTGTCCAGCTCCTCGCCTTTATAGGCGCAGAGCTGAACACAGAGAAAGCAAGAGCCTTCCTTCCTTTGGACAGGGCAAGGACCCTGGTCTCTCTGGTCTCCTCATTCACCCTGCAGGTGTCTCGACCAGCAAGGCATTTTCTACAGCTCCTGGGGCACATGGCTGCTTCTACAGCAGTCGTGCAGGAGCAAGATTTCAGATGAGGACATCCAGTTCCATTTGAGAGCGTTTGGTCTCAAGGAAAGACACTCTAACCAAATTGATCCAGTAACTTGAACCTGATCCAGGCCCTGCAGTGGTGGCAGGATCAGAGCAATCTGAGACAAGGGTTCCTTTGTCACTCAGTCTCACTCCTTAATCCTTACTACAGATGCATCCCTCTTGGGGTGGGAGCTCACATGGGGACCTCACTACCCAGGAATTGTGGTCCCTCAGGAATCTCTGCTCCACATCAATCTGTTGGAACTCAGAGCAGTTTTCTAGCACTTAAAGTTTTTCCAAATCTGTTCAGAACAAAGTTGTACAGGTCAGAACAGACACCACCACCAGTGTGGTACATCAACAAGCAAGGGGCACTCGGTCTACGGCCTTGTGCACCGAAGCAATGAAGTTGTGGTCTCTGGCTTACTCCCTGAACACCTCCCTTACGGCAGTTCACCTCCCAGGCAAGGACAATGTCCTGGCAGATGCTCTCAGCAGGATTTCCCAGGGCCATCACGAATGGTCACTGGACCCCCTGGTCTTGGAGGTGATATTTGCCAGATGGGGCACCCCGCAGATAGATCTTTTTGCAGCCCCAGACAATCACCAACTTCCCCTTTTTTGCTGCAGGCCCCCAGTGTTGGGCTCAGTCCCTCTGGATGCCTTAGTTCTCAATTGGGAAGGGAGTTTCTCTATGCTTTCCCCTTTCCTCTCCTGTTCAAAGTGCTAGTCAAAATCAGATCTCAGCCCTGCAAGATGATCCTGATTGCTCCAGATTGGGCCAGACAACCCTGGTATCCACTCCTACTGTCCTTAGCAGTCCATCTTCCCCTGTGTCTTCCGTGGAATCACAACCTGTTAACCTGTGCTCAGGGGAGGGTTTGGTACCCGAACCTCAAATCTCTCAACCTCAAGGTCTGGCTTTTAAAGAGTTAGTTTGCTGATCTACACCTCTCCCAAGGTGTAATGGATATACTGAAGGCTTCTAGGAAACCTTCCACCAGGGCTACCTATAATTCCAAATGGAAGAGGTTTTCCGTATGGTGCTCTGGGAAGTATATTTCCCCAGAATCTGCTGATTTACCCACAGTCCTGGATTATATGGTCCACTTAAATACCTTGGGGCTGAGACCAGCTACACTAAAAGTACATTTGGCAGCTGTGTCTGCTTTTGTTTCAGCAGGTAAACCCTCTTCTCTTTCAGCTCATCCTGTATTCTCCAAGTCTTTTAAGGATTGCTTCACCAGCCCTCCATTCAGGGACTCTGCCCTGCCTGGGATCTTAATGTTTGCATTGCTCAGCTTATAGCCCTTTGAGCATTTGTCTTCGGCAGAGCTTAAGTACTTGACTTGGAAGACTGTGTTTCTGGTAGCCATCACTTCTGCCAGACACATAAGTGAATTACAAGCTTTGTCAGTGGAGCCTGATTTTATCTCCTTTCATAGAGATAAGGTGGTCCTCAGGACTAACAGGAAGTTCTTGCCTAAGGTGGTTTCAGATTTCCACCTGAATCAGTCTATGTCTCTTCCAGTGTACTTCACTGACCATTCCTCCTCTGGCGAGAGGAGGCTGCACAGCTTAGATGTGAAGAGAGCCCTTAGTTATTACATAGAGCGTACCAAGGGTCACAGGTTTGACTCCCTCCAACTATTCCTCACTTATGGTGAGGTTGGTAAAGGGAAACCTGCCACTAAAAGATCCATTGCCAGGTGGATTGTCTCTTGTATCCAGTTCTGTTATGAAAAGCTGAGTAAGGTTCCTCCTTCAGGCCTGAGGGCTCACTCTACCAGAGGTACAGCTGCTTCCCTGGCTACTGCCAGGGACATCCCTATTCTAGAGATATGTCAAGCAGCTACATGGAAAACAGTTCACACTTTTACCAAGCATTACTTCCTGGACATTCAGGCTAGGAGTGATGCTCGGTTTGGCATAGCTGTGCTTCAGAGCCTATTTCCTAAGTAGGTTCTGTCCCTCCTCCATAGAGGTACTGCTGTGTAGTCTGCATATGTCATAATATAGCAAGACTTCAGTTGTTTGAAGAAAAATTACTCACCTTAGCAATGTTGTTTCTTCTAATGGAGTCTTGCTATTATGACCTCCGCCCCTCTCATAACCTCTGTTTTTGGGATGTGGGTGGGCAGTGCAGTGTTGGCACTTAGTAGATGCCCACTTTGTTGTTTTCACCCCTCCTTTTTGGGGTGACTTGGTGTTGTGTTTTCATTTTTGGGTGTCCTGACTTGAGTCTTTGTTTTGGGACCAAAAATGTGTTATGTTAGTAGCCAGTTGGCTAGTGTGGGTTACAGCTTCCACACAGGACCTCAGTGAGTTTAGCTTGTAAAGATCTGACTATTTGAGTTTGAAGAACAACATACAGAGTTTCAACCGAGCTCGAGCTCAGCTTCCACGCCTGGCATGGAAAGTTAACTCATTCCGGAGCAGTTCAAGGTTGGGACTCGCTGCATATGTCATAATATAGCAAGACTCCATTAGAAGAAACAACATTACTAAGGTGAGTCATTTTTCTTTTTGGACTGTTATTAAAGTCAGTGTCATAATGTAGTTTCTAGAGATGTGGATGTGGTTCACTTATCCAGATTTCTGGCAGTCTTCCTGTAAGAGGCTGATTTGCTGGACCATCTTTAAGACAAGCTTCTCTAACCATCCATGTGGTATATCCCTCCCTCCGTCCCATGACGTCAGGTTGTCCTTTCTGCTGCAGGAGTCAGATCTTCTCCTTTGCAGCTCTGCATGCGGTGTAGATCTTTCTACTGCGTGAAGAAATCTCGGTCAGTCGTGGGACTGGGAACTGGCTCGCTGTTCCCGCCAGTGACTTCCCGACCACTCGAGGCCTCTGGAGTGCTCAGCTTCGGTTGAATCCTCTTTGGTCGAGGGATGGGCCACTAGGTCCATGGTGACTGCTTCGCTTGTTGGTCTCAAATGAGGCCGAACAGGTGGTCTAATTTCTCGACCCTGTCAACTCACTGTCATAATGTGTCAAGGGTGACTCGATCTTTAGGACACCAGTCCTGCAGGGCCTCACCCTGGAGATCCTGGACTGGTCAGTGAGCTTGGCAGTCTCCTCTCAGGAGTAGCTTCCTCCAGGGTTGGGTAGTAGACACTGGTGCAGGTGGTGTACATGTGCCTCTGGCTGCATCTCCTCGACATCAATGTCCAAGTCGATAGTCTATATAGTGGTCTCGGTTGAGGGATTTCTCATACTCTTGATCTTATCTGTGTCAGTCTTCACCATTCGTCACTGTTGGGTACTCGGCCTAAGGTCAGGACCCCGCGGGAGTTGTGTTTTTTTAGGTAGGTGGAGCTGACGCACCATTGGCACCGCCCTCGAGGCCGACACACTGCATGGCGCTCGCGGGTTGGCTGTTATGATGCGTCGACTCCGCCTGCCTGCCAGTTCTTCGTCTCCCGCCATAGAGGTCACCTCATGGGATGCTGAGAGGAAAACTCCTGAGGCCTGCTCCACAGTTTCTCGAATGAAATTCTTTTCTTCGGTGCCGAAGTCCATCGGTTGCTCCTGCCGGTTCTATTTTTGCCATACTCTACATTGCACGGTAAGATCTTTCCATTTTTCTGTATTTCTATGGCCGAGTCTGTCTCTCCCCGGTGAGTCATGTCTCGGTCGGAGGGCAGAAAACTTCCATGATGGGTCAGCCCCCCATGCAACATTGCCCATCCTGCCGAAAATATTCCGTCATCGACCAGCACGACCGTTGTCTTTTGTGTCTTGGCCCACTTCACAACATGGATTCGCGCGACGCCTGTTTCTCCATGGACCACCGGGTCATCGAGCAATGCGCGTGGAAAGTGGAGCAGGCTCCACCGATTTTTCGGGGGTCGGGCGTGCACTCGTCGGGCCAAACCACGCTCTCTTGGCCTTTCCTCCGGGTCCCCTCCCGGTTCTACACGAACCGAGGAGGCGGGATGCTTCGGCTACTGGTAGCCTAGCCGTTGCCGAGGCTCTTTCGCGGCGCGGGAGACCGTCCCCTCCTTTCGGGGGTGGGCGGGAGGTGCCACCATGAAATCACCCATTTGGGGTGAAGGCTCCCCGGTGTTGGACCACGCAGTTCGCCAGCAGTCCGGGTTGGTGCTGTCCTTGATGCAATCGGTCGGCTCTGTTGTGGGCCTTGGCGCCGTGGGTTCTGTCGGAGCCATTGTTGGCGCCAACTTGCCATGACGGCACCATGGCTTGTGTTAGTTGTTCGCGGCACGGTACTGCTAAGCGGCCGCCGTGGGAGCTGCTTTCGAGCGCCATCTTTGTCGGTCTCGCCTTGGTACGATCCGTGGCGCCAAGGTTGGGCTTTCGGTGCCGTGGGGCATCGGATACCGCCATCGAGCGCCGCCTCTACCGCTGCGCCGTGGAGCCCAGCGGCGCCATCCTCTGCACCGATGGTGGCGTCGGGGCCATTGTCGGCACCGTCTTCGTCCTCGGCGCGTGGCTGGTCCCGACTCTGTTCGGCCTGGAGCCGTGCCCCCTGTGGATTCTGCTTGCGGTGCTGTAGGGGCCACTGGCACCGGCTCAGGCATGCCTTTGGTCTCTGGCACTTCCTTTGGCAAAGATGGCAGTGGAAGCCATCCCTCGTTTCTGGCACAGGGGCCGCCCTCTGCCTCTCGGTGGCGAGTCAGGCTCTTTGGGGTTGGCTGTTGGGTGGGCAGCCCAGTAGTTTCCTCGACAAGCGGGTCAGACCCCTTCTCAGGTGGGGTAGGGGTACTGACCAGCGGGCAGTGGTGCAGGCCACCATTGCTCTGCAGCCCGGTCTTGGTGGGTTCACTGACCCCTCAGCAGTGGTACCCCACCCTATGGTGTGCCTAAATCACCCAGCTTTGGGGCCGATCTTAGCACCTACGGGAGGGAGGGTGCTGTGCCCTGGGTAACTTTTGGGTGCTGTCCAGAACTGTCAGCTACCTAGGCTGGCCCTCTCGAGAGGAGGAGGGCTCTTTCGGACTCCGGCGTAGGAGTCGACACGGTGGCCTTTTTCTTGGGTCACCCGGGCTCTGGGAGAAGCCGTGGTCACGGATCTCCGCTCTTACTCCTCAGTCTCTTTGAGGCGCCCCATTCTCTTGAGGTGGGGGACCGTCCTTCTGGACCTATGTAGCCCCAGTCGCCTCCACGGGGTTCTTCTGGGCGCAACCAAGGCAGTACCAAAATGGCTGTTCAGCTGTTGGCTGTGGGGTCTTCCAGGGCACCTTCTTCCGTGGATGCTCCGGTCTGCCCCTTAGCCCAGGCAGAGGTCAGCCGACATGTCTTCTCGGCTCTGTTGACATTCCTCCACTACATTCTCCTGCACTCCCAGGCATCCTTGGTCCTAGTGGGCCTCTCTCTCCTGGGAGCAGTTCAGAGCGGTAGCTGCTCGGTTCCCAGCTTATGTTAAGGCGATTGACAGCCAGGTTTTTCAGCCTCGCCCCTGAGCAGCCGCCCTCTGAACAGCCGGTAGCCTCCAGCTGCTCATCTCCCTCTTCTGGGGGAGAGGAACCTTCTGTTCACATCTCTTCAGCTGCTGATCTCACTGAGTATCAGCACTTCCTTGTGAGGATGTTGGAGGACTTGCACCTCACGCCTGCCACTATTAGCAATCCTGAGCACTCGGCGCACGCCTTTCTAGGCGATTTTGGTGAGGCCACCCTTTTGGTGCCGCCCTGGCCTGCTCCCTTTCAGGAGGCGGTGTTGCATTCCTGGCAGAGGCCCTTCTCTGAAGTTCCTGCCCCTAGGGATCTCAGCCAGTATTGCGCACCTTGAGTCTCAGGTTGCATGCCTCATCCTCAGTCCGAATTGATGCAGTTGGATACTCCTGATGGGCTTCCGCCCTTCACCGTGACCAGCCCCAGATCAAGACTCTTTGGATTTTGACTTCTGGGGTGGGAGGACTTTCTACTCGCAGTTATTGCTTTTTATTTCTGCACATCAGGCCCACTATGCAGCCTATGACAGGTTCTTGTGGTCCAGGCTAGGTCAGCTCCTAGCCTCAGTGCCTGATCTGACAAACCAGGCAAGCCATTGCACTCTCTGTCGTGGTCTGGAGCTAGCAAGGCGCAGCGGTGGCATCCTGTGATGCCAGCGAGGTAGCTACCAGGGTGTTGGGAAAGCGATCTGTACTAGGTGGATGGCATGGCTGCGTCTTTCCCGGTTGTCACCCTTGGCCCGGCGTAGGGTGATTAACTCTGCTCACCAGAGAACGTATCTCTTCTCCCGTAGAGTGAGATGGCGCTTGTCGGGGCAACTTCCCTCTCCGAGAGGACCCCGTCTCACTCTCCCCACTCTTGGGCCTCTCCAGGCCCTGAAGTTTCTCCCTCTTAGTGTGTCACCCACTGAGAGCTATGGGAATTTGTCCCTTAGGGTGTAAAAGAAAACCCCCTTTGAGGGGCTCAGCACTCACCCAACAGTAATGAATGGTGAAGACTAACACTGATAAGATCTGAGAATACGTGCCTACCATAAGTGCCAGTCTTTCTGTATCTTCACCATTCATCACGATCCCACCCTCCATCCCCCTGGGGCCTTAGTCTCTGGGTTCCCCTCCCTCTCTGTGCCCATCCCTTCCCCTCTCCTCTCTTTTCAGTAGCGGGGTAAAACAAGGGGAGACAGGGGATAATGTTCTGGGGAGAGTGGACAGTGGGGGACACTCCTTCTCCAGTGGTTTGGCTCCAGCCCTGTGGGGTGGAGTTGACAGTTGCTCTCCATTCTCTCCACCTCCTGTTTCTGTCCAACTTATTTCTCCTTGTTTATTAAAAAAAAAAAAATTTTCCCTTTTACACCAATAATCTTTCCTTGAGAGGTGTTAATTCTCTGTACCCTGTCCTTCTTCCAGAATAGCCGACTCTGCTTATCTGGAGTGTTTGCCAGCCATTCTTTGCCTTGAATTCTTTCAAAGCCTTTGGCTACTCCTTGCAGTTCCTATGTAATCTGGAGATGGACCAGAGTCTGGATGTTTAAACCCCTCAAAATTCTTTACCCACCCTACCTCCCTCTTCCATTTCCAGAGATTGGGGCCCTCCCAATCCCTTTAGTTGACTTTTTCCCTTTCTGTCCTCTGTCGTTATTTCTCCTTTTGGTGTATATATCTTTCCTTTTCTGTCCTTTGGACCTCCTTGTCCCACCCTCCACTTCTTTCCTCTTACCTCTCTGGTGACTCAGAACTGGCAGTCAGGCGGAGCTGCGTAGCCTAATGCTAACCATAAGCACCACTCAGTGCATCGGCCTCGAGGTGGTGCCTCCCTTGAGTCCAGACCTCTGGCAGTACCTAACAGTGATGAGTGGTGAAGATGCACAGAAAGATCATAATACGGTAGAGTACGTAATTTTCATATCTTGCTCGACTTGAGGGCATTTTCATCAATGCTTCTCTTCATCTTCGGATGGAGGGAGGCTTTGCTGGCAGATGCGGTGGCATTACTGGGAGCTCCTCTTGAAGCAGTGGGCCTTGGCTGGGCATGGTAAGGCTATACCCTCAACCACTGCGATTGGTTGGTCATCACCAGTTGCACCCACACTGGTCCTGCTGAGACATCTGTCACCCACATTGGTCTTGCCACCTTTATAGGTAGAACCACCTCCACGACAGCCTTTATGGGGAAACACCTTCTAAGGACTCCTTCCAGGCTACTGGCTTGCCAAACCAGTTGTTGGTGGAAACTTTCCACATGGACAAATCTCACATGGTGCACCACAGGAAAGAGTCAAGGCTGTCTTACACAAGTCCTTGGATGAATCTGTAGGCCCTCAACACAGTCCTCAAGGACACATACATTTGACTGTGATTCAATTTAGGAACTAATTACCGACTGTGGGCTGGTGTGGTTGGGGGACCATCTCAGGCTTATGTCGGAGTCCATGGAAGTCTCCTTGCAGCCAGTTCAGAAAAGAGTCAAATACCCTTTCACTGACATCCTGGATAGGAAGAATCCTGAAGGGGGTGCCTTTCCTCTGGTCGATGCCATTTTGGACGGTGCTGGAACTTTGGCAACATCCAGCTTTCTGCCCGCACCCTCAGTCCATATGTTCCAGAAGTACCCGTCCTACTAGCAGTTGGTTCAGGATTTTGAACCACCCCAATCATCCTGTCGCGCCAGGAGGGAAAGGAGCGGTCCAGGGACCTGGCCCTCTAGATCTGCAGATACTTTGGCCTTCTGGTCAACTTGGCCAGTCTAACATAATCCCCTCACGGGTAATTCACTGCACTGGGGCAGAGCTAGACCGTCTGGCTAAGGCATGCCTCCCTGCGGCCTAGGCATCGAATCTTTCTTCCTTTGCCTGCTCATTTCTGATTGGGCAGTTGTGCCCTGCCTGGTACTTCCTGATGCTGCTAGGGGTACATGGCATCCTGCACCAGCATGGCCAGATGGGCTTGCTAGCAGATGCTTACTTGCAGTGGGAGCTGGGCCATCGGTGGTCCCAGTGCGTTGGTCACCTGAACCAGTCAGTCACAGTGACACAACCTATGTGGGATGTCATCCATTATCCCCGAACATCTGGAGGAAGGAGTCCCATTGTCCACCCAGAGCTGATGGTCATTCTTATGACCAACATGTCTCTTGTAGGGAGGGGAACACACCTGGGGGACCACAGAGCCCATGGATTCCAGACTCGCAGGGGGTCCTGTCGCCACATCATCCTGCTGGAGCTCCATATAGTGTGGTTAGCTCTGACAGCATTTGCCCCTCTTGTCCGTGGTCTGGTCATCCAAGTTCAGGCGGACAACACGACCATGTTCTAGCTCGACAAACAGGGCACTGTGCACTCCCTTCCATTGTGTTGGAGACCATCCACACCTAAACCGTCGTGCACAGCTTGGGTGCAGACCTTCTTGCGATCCACATATGACACCCTCAGCCAGGTGGGCGAGAAGTTACATGAGTGGTCACTGCATCAGGTGGTGGAGAACCATCTGATATTCCTGTACTTTATCTTCACCATTGATTCACACTGATGGGTTCTGAGCCAGAGGCGCTAGGGAGCCAAAAATCTTCGGGGGAGCTGGCGCCAAGATAGGCTGCGCGTGTGCATGGCACTGAGTGACTAGCTTGTGCCGCATAGCCTATCATGGCAACTGCCCTCAACCACCTTGCTTCTTTTTTCCCCACCATCAAGTATGCTTAAGTGATGATGATGATGTTGCTCACCCACTGGGAGTCAGATCTTCAAGTCTGAACGACGACAGCATTCATTTCATCCGTTTTAGAAAATTTTAAGCTAGTGTTTATTTTTGTATCAGTTCAGTTAAAAAAAACCAAAAAACTTCCCTTTCAGTTTCTGTCAATCCTACCGAACAACTGTCTATGACTATGGAAGGCGACAGTAACGATAGGGAGACCCGACAGGCATGTTGCTCTGGCAGCGGGCCCATGTCTGGTCCACTTTCTTCGTCAACGGAGGGTTCTGACAAGAGGCGGCCCTGTGTTTGGGAAGGAGCACAGCCCTCTCATAAGCACAAAATGAAGCAGAGCCCGTTTTTAATCCATTCGAGGACCTAGCGCCACTCGGCCTCTAGCTCTTCCTCTTCCTGTCTGAAGGGGAAGAAACAGTACCGCTCGATGTCACCCTCTGGTAGGTCTGCCACGAGGTCTTTGAGGTGCAGGAGCAGGAGGTCTTCCCTGGTGCCATCAGTATCCACGGCGACTACTGCTTCAGGTCGTTCTAGGTCTTGGGCCCACAGCCTTTCACTGTTCTCTTGTGTGGATTCCGGTGAGCAGTTTAACCACTGGGCAGCTCTTATGAGCTGTGGGTACAGCATCTGACTCGTTTACCCCTTCAAACAACATGAAGTCTTGCTATATTATGACATATGCAGTGAGTCCCAACCTTCAAACTGCTCCGGAGGTGAAAGAGTTAACTTTCCATGCCAGGCATGGAACGCTGAGCTCGAGCTCGGTTGAAACTCTGTCTGTTGTTCTTCAAAATCAAACCGTCAGATTCTTTACTCCGTCTCACTGAACAGTCGCTCTGGAGATTTCTCCTTCTGCTCGGTTCATTTTGTCGGTTAAAGTATTGTTTTTCTCGGTTTTCAACCGAAATTAAACCGCAACTGGTCGGTTTGGACTCTGTCTATGTATTTGTGAGTACTAGATAGGTTTTACATTGATTTCTATTCTGTGTGGAACTTGTAAGCAGTTTATCGGTTTGGTTTGAACGATCAGGTTGTTTAAAATATGTTAATCTATCATTTAGAGTGTAGTTACGGTTCTTATCGGTTCTGAAAAAAAGTCAGATTTTATTCGTTTTTTCGCGATTCGTGAAACGGTTGGGAACCGATAAGAGGGTCTTACCTGGCGGATTGCCATAAACGGGTAAGTTTGGTTAGGACTGGCACTATGTCTGAGAAACCCAAAAGAAAAACCGGGCCCACTGGGTTTCAACACTGCAGTGTCTGTGGGGAAGTCTTTGCCAAGGCTGACCCCCACACCACCTGTGTTTATTGTCTGGGGTTTGACCACCTCAATGCAGACTGCCAGATTTGTAAAAATTTTCCTGCAGCTACCCTGGAAAAGAGAGAGTTGGTAGGCTCAGGGAAAGGGAGGCCAGAAAGTCCGCTGAACAGGATGGCCAGCCCGGTTCGGTTTCAACCGAACCAGAGGGAGTGCCCTCTGACCAGGGCGAGACTTCCTCGGGCAAAAGGAGATCCGACCCGAGGAGTTGGTTCCAGCAAAGGACTAGGAAATCGGCTGATGCGGAGCCAAACTTTCCTCTCCAACCGCTGAAGAAATAGCCAAGCGATTAAAATTGTCAAGTCGCTTTCCCGGTTCCGACGAACCGGCACCTTCAAATAGCGTCCGGTTCGGCCGTTCCACGGTTCAAGAGTATGATGTAGAGGAATATTATGAACCGGAGGAGGAGGAAGAGGAGTATGAGGAGAGTGAATGTGGATTTGAAAGTCTGGATGTGCCCATTGACCCCGGACATCTCCCCAGACAGACCTTCAGGAGTGTCTCCTCCTAGGCTTTGAGTCCCCTTCTCATTTTATGTTTTATAAGAAAGTCGCTGAAACCCTCCAGCTCCCTATGGAGGAAGCTGTGGATGATCAAGAGGAGCCTGACTATGTAGAAATGATGGATATCCCAGAGTCAAGGAGGCTGTCTATTCCTTTGCATAAATCTTTTTGGAAACAGACAGTAAAAATTCTAAAAACTCCTCACACTATACCTCCTGTGGATAAGACAATGGACAAGAGGTACACATTGTCAGGCTCTGATATGGAGTTCCTTACACAACAATGCAGCCATGTTGGGGTAGTGCAGGCTGCAGCCTGTGACAAGGCAAATATTCCCTTGGCTTCACACCCCCCGGACAAGGACTCCAGGAGGATTGATGCCATGGCAAAGAAACAGTACATGGCAGCATCCTTGGGACTCAGACAGGCAAATTATATGGCTTATGTTGCTAGATATCAGAAATCCAGATGGGATACTGTTATGGCTCTAGCAAAACAGGTCCCTGGCCAGCTTGCCAAGGAGCTGGAGCAGGTGGCTGCTGATGGTATTGAGGCATCCAAGGTGCAATTCCATGCTGCAGTGGACTCTAATGATGTGTCATCAAAGTCATGGCTACATCTGTGGCACTTAGCAGAATGGCTTGGCTCAGATGTACTAGCCTGTCATAGGATACCCAGACTAAAGCCATGGATTTTCCTGTTGTGGGTAATTCTCTGTTTGGGGAGCAGACAGAGAATTACATGAAGAAAATGGATGAGTATAGGACCACCTATAGGAGTGCACAGGCCAAGGAAAGGCAGGCCACTCATCAAAGGCAGCTTTCCAGGGGCAGGGGCAGGCCTTTTCATAGGCCTTTTTACCAAGCCCAGGCCTCCTCTTCTGCTTATGCCCAGAGGGGTTCTTTAGAGGGAAAGGCAGACAGGGTACAAGCAGGCCTGCTTCCACCCCTCAGCCCAAAGCCCCTGCCAAGCAGGCACCCTGATGGGGTTGCCAGGGCCGATTCTCAGCTACCTGTAGGGGCAGGCTAGCTTACTTTGTCCAGGACTGGAATTCTCTGACATCAGACAAGTGGGTCCTGGAGGTAGTAAGCAACTGCTCGCCTCTCTAGGTTTCCTTCTGAATCTTTCAAAGTCAGTTCTAGAGCCTGTCCAGCTCCTCTCCTTCATAGGCGCAGAGCTGAACACCAAGAAACACAGTTCTCAGCTTCAAAAAATTTCCAAAGATGAGAACCAGATCCTTTCCACCTGCAAATCCACCAGAGGCACTTGCCCTAGAGGCAGAGGCCTCTTCCCTCCTGGCTCTGAGCTGTGGAAAGGGTTCCACCCCTACACCAGGGCAAAGGGTTGTACTCCAGGTACTTCCTTACCCCAAAAAAGACAGGACAATGGCGGCCCATCCTGGATCTCAGATATTTAAACAAGCACCTTTTAAAACCAAAATTCAAAATAGTGACTCTGGGAATTATTCTGCCCTCTCTAAGGCCAGGGGACTGGCTAGCGTCCCTGGACCTCAAGGATGCCTACTTCCATATTCTCATCAGAAGCTCCCATCGAAAGTACCTCAGGTTCGAGCTGCCCTCAGGCCATTACCAGTTCAGAGCAATGCCCTTTGGCCTCACCTCTGCTCAAGGGTATTCACAAAATGCCTGGCAGTAGCAGTTGCTTCCCCAAGAAGGCAAAAAATTGCCATCTTCCCTTACCTGGACGACTGGCTCATAGTGGGCCAGTCTCCAGACCAAGTCAAGTTACATCTACAGATAGCAACTGCTCACCTCTCTAGGTTTCCTTGTGAATCTTTCAAAGTCAGCTCTAGAGCCTGTCCAGCTCCTCACCTTCATAGGCGCAGAGCTGAACACAGAGAAAGCCAGAGCCTTCCTTCCTTTGGACAGGGCAAGGACCCTGGTGTCTCTGGCCTCCTCATTCACCCTGCAGGTGTCTCGACCAGCAAGGCATTTTCTACAGCTCCTGGGGCACATGGCTGCCTCTACGGCAGTCGTGCAGGGAGCAAGATTTCAGATGAGGGACATCCAGTTCCATTTGAGAGCCTTTTGGTCTCAAAGGAAAGACCTTCTAACCAAATTGATCCCAGTAACTCGAACCCTGATCCAGGCCCTACAGTGGTGGCAGGATCAGAGCAATCTGAGACAAGGGGTTCCTGTCACTCAGTCTCACTCCTTAATCCTTACTACAGATGCATCCCTCTTGGGGTGGGGAGCTCACATGGGCGACCTCACCACCCAGGGATTGTGGTCCCCTCAGGAATCTCTGCTCCACATCAATCTGTTGGAACTCAGAGCAGTTTTTCTAGCACTTCAAGTTTTTCCAAATCTGTGCAGAACAAGTAGTACAGGTCAGAACAGACAACACCACCACAATGTGGTACATCCAACAAGCAAGGGCACTCGGTCTGGCCTTGTGCACTGAAGCAATGAAGTTGTGGTCTCTGGCGTACTCCGAACACCTCCTACGGCAGTTCACCTCCCAGGCAAGGACAATGTCCTGGCAGATTCTCTCAGCAGGATTTCCCTGGGCCATCACGAATGGTCACTGGACCCCTGGTCTTGGAGGTGATATTTAGATGGGGCACCCGCAGATAGCTCTTTTGCAGCCCCAGACAATCACCAACTTCCCTTTTTGCTGCAGGCCCCAGTGTTGGGCTCAGTCCTCTGGATGCCTTAGTTCTCAATTGGGAAGGGAGTTTCTCTGCTCCCCCTTCCCTCTCCTGTTCAAAGTGCTAGTCAAAATCAGATCTCAACCCTGCAAGATGATCCTGATTGCTCCAGATTGGGCCAGGCAGCCCTGGTATCCACTCCTACTGTCCTTAGCAGTCCATCTTCCCAGGAATCACAATCTGTTAACCTGTGCCCTGGGGAGGGTTTGGTACCCAAACCTCAAATCTCTCAATCTCAAGGCCTGGCTCTTGAAGAGTTAGAGTTTGCTGATCTACACCTCTCCAAGATGTAATGGATATACTGAAGGCTTCTAGGAAACCTTCCACCAGACTACCTATAACTCCAAATGGAAGAGGTTTTCCATATGGTGCTCTGGGAAGCATATTTCCCCAGAATCTGCTGATTTACCACAGTCCTGGATTATATGGTCCATTTAGACTTAGTCAGCCACACTAAAAGTACATTTAGCAGCTGTGTCTGTTTTTATTTCAGCAGGTAAACCCTCTTCTCTTTCAGCTCATCCTGTATTCTCCAAGTTTTTGAGATTGTTCACTACCAACCCTCCATTCAGGGACCCTGCCCCTGCCTGGGATCTTAATATTTGCATGGCTCTGCTTATGCAACCCCCCTTTGAGCCTTTGTCTTCAGCAGAGCTTAAGTACTTGACTTGGAAGACTGTGTTTCTGGTAGCTATCACTTCTGCCAGACGCATAAGTGAATTACAAGCTTTGTCAGTGGAGCCTGATTTTATCTCCTTTCATAGAGATAAGGTGGTCCTCAGGACTAACAGGAAGTTCTTGCCTAAGGTGGTTTCAGATTTCCACCTTAATCAATCTGTCTCTTCCAGTGTACTTCACTGACCATTCCTCCTGTGGCAAGAGGAGACTGCACAGCTTAGCTGTGAAGAGAGCCCTTAGCTACTACATAGAGCGTATCAAGGGTCACAGGTTTGACTCCCTCCAACTTTTTCTCACTTATGGTGAGGTTGGCAAAGGGGAAACCTGCCACTAAAAGATCCATTGCCAGGTGGATTGTCTCTTGTGCCCAATTTTGTTATGAAAAACTGGGTAAGGTTCCTCCCTCAGGCCTGAGGGCTCACTCTACCAGAGGTACAGCTGCTTCCCTGGCTGCTGCCAGGGACATCCCTATCCTAGAGATATGTGAAGCAGCTACCTGGAAAACAGTTCACACTTTTACCAAACATTACTCCCTGGACAGCCAGTCTAAGAGTGATGCTCGGTTTGGCACAGCTGTGCTTCAGAGCCTATTTCCTATGTAGGTTTTGTCCCTCCTCCATGGAGGTACTGCTGTGTAGTTCAGATAAACAGTAATATAGCAAGACTTCCTGTTGTTTGAAGAAAAATTACTCACCTTAGTAATGTTGTTTCTTCTAATGGAGTCTTGCTATATTAGACCTCCCCTTCCCCTCTCAGAACCTTTGTTTTTGGGATGTGGGTGCAGTGCAGTGTTGGCACTTAGTAGATGCCCACCTTGTTGTTTCACCCCTCCTTTTTGGGGTGACTTGGTATGTGTTTTTCATTTTTGGATCTCCTGTCTTGAGTCTTTGTTTTGGGACCAAAAATGTGATCTTATGTTTAGTAGCCAGTTGGCTAGTGTGGGTTACAGCTTCCACACAGTACCTCAGTGATTTAGCCTCGTGAAAGATCTGACAGTTTGAGTTTGAAGAACAACAGACAGAGTTTCAACCGAGCTCGAGCTCAGCGTTCCATGCCTGGCATGGAAAGTTAACTCTTTCACCTCCGGAGCAGTTCGAAGGTTGGGACTCACTGCATATGTCATAATATAGCAAGACTCCATTAGAAGAAACATTACTAAGGTGAGTAATTTTTTCTTCCTGCAGATCTGGTGCCAGTCCCCTTGGTGCTAGGCTTCCAGTGACGGGGTTGGGTCATTCTAGCCAGGTAGAGCATTTTGCTATGCCAACAGATCCTGATATCTAGTCATGACCACGCTGCCAATGCCAGATTCACTGGTTGCACCCCTAGCAGTGGCATGATTTTAGGGACCTACCCAGGTACCTTTGCTGGGTTCGGTGCTGGATTTAGGCCTCTTGGCACCTGTTCTGATGCTGGGTCAGTGCCACTCCCTACGATGCTGAGGTTCGCCTTGACGCCGCACTCAGGTTCTGTGGCAGAGGTAGCTCCTCTGGGCCAGGGCCAGCACCAACATTCTTGGTTCTGGCAGCTTCTACTGGGTCAGTGCCAGGCCCTGCAACTGCCTTTGCTGGTGCTGGTCTCTCCTGACTTTCCAACTCCCAGACCTGAGCTAGGTGTTTCTAGTCCACTACTCTTCTGGCTGCCACTTTTCAAGGCCCAGGATTGGTTGGCCTCCCTGGACATGCAGGATGCCAACGTATTCCAATCCATTCCAACCACCACAAACTCCACCACTTCATGGCTCTGGGCCAGCATTACCAATTCCAAGTCCTGACGTTTGGGCTATCCTTGACACCTGGAGTCTTTCCAAACTGTGATTCTCTTGGCGCATCTCTGAAAACTCAGAATCCAGTCTTCCCTGTCTGGATGACTGGTTACTGGCGGCACATTTGAGCAGGAAATGGGGTGAGCAGTAACCACAGCAGTTTAGTTCCTGGCCTCCATGGGGGTTCAGCTAACTCTACAGAAGTTGCAGCTTCGATCTTCTCATCAGCTCTTTGTCGGAGTGCTGTTGCACATGAGCAAGGCAAGAGCCTTCCTCCCAAAGGGCAGAAGGAAAGCCATCCTTCGGATGGCACGTTTCATCGTGGAGAATAAGTCCATGTGGGCTCACTCCATGCAGAGGATGCTAGGCCTCATAGCCTTCTCTGTCTTCACAGTCCCTTTAGCCTGCCTGCACATCAGGACAACTCAGTGGCTGCTTAGCATACAGTGGTGGCTGACGCATCCTCAGTCTTACCCCATCAAAGTGACAAAGCCTCTGCTTCGGTCACTTGTATGGTGGGCACAGGAGGACCATGTCCTCCAAGGGCTCAATTCTCATCCCCAAGCGCCTCAGGTGACCCTTACCATGGATATGCTGCTGTTGGGTGGGAGCCCATTCTCAAGGCTACCACACTAAGAGTCTAGAGCCCTACAAGAATCCCATCTCCATATCAGTGTTTTGGAGATGGGTGCAGTCCTTTATGTCCTTCGCACTCTGGTGGACTTTCTGTGCTGCAAGGTTATTCTCCTTCAGACAGTGGTGGACTTTCTGTGCTGCAAGGTCATTCTCCTTCAGACAGACAAGATGTCAGTCATGTACTACATCAACAAACAAGAGTGAGCACACTCTTACCATCTTTGCAGGAGGCAGTGAGCACTTGAACCTGTACTACATGTGACCTAAGATTTTTTCTGGGGTTTTTTTTTTTGGTTTGTTTTTTTAATTCTGTATTTCAAACAACATGAAGTCTTGCTGTATTCTGACTAATACAGTTGGCCCCAGCCTTTAAACTGCCCCGGAGAACAAGGGGTTAACTTTCTATGCGGAGCACAGAATGCTGAGCTCGAGCTTGATTGATGTCTTTCTGTTTCCCTTTGAAATCTAACGTCAGATTCTTTACTCCGCCTCACTGAACAGTCGCTCCGGAGATTTCTCCTGCAGCTCAGTTCGAAAGTCGTTTTTTAACTAAAATGTAGTTTCCGCATAGTTGGTTCAGTCTCTGTCTGTGGTACCGTGAGTACTAGATAGGTTTTGTACTGTTTTTCTGTGTGGAACCTGTAAAAGTGTGGATCGGTTCGGCTGAACCGACTACTTGTTAAATCTTGTATCTTAACTTAGTGTGTGGTTACAGGTACTTATCGATTCTAAAAAACGAACAAAAAAAAAAACGTGTTTGATATGTTTTTTTTTTTTCTTTCCTACCATTGACGGTTAGGAACCAATAAGAGTCTTGCCTAGTGGTTGCCAAAAAAAGGTTAAGTTGGTTAGGTTGGCCATGTCTGAGAACCGAAGAAAGAAACCAGGCCCACTGGGTTGCAACACTGCAGTGAGTGTGGGGAGGTCTTTGCTAAGGCCGATCCCCACACCACCTGTGTTTGTCTGGGGTTTGAATACCTCGATTCAGAGTCCCAAATTTGTAAAAACTTTCCCAAATCTACCCTTGAGATGAGATTAGGTAGACTGAGGGAAAAGGAGGCCGAGAAGTCCGTTGACCTGGATGGGCAGCCCTGTTCGGTTCCGACCGAATCGGAAGGAGTGCCCTCTGACGAGGGTGATACTTCGATCAAAAGGAGAGCCGATCCTGAGGGTTCAGTTCAGACGAAAAGAAAACGTAAGGAAAAATCGTCTGGTTCGGAACCAGAAGTCCATGTTCCGACCGCCGATGAAATAGCCAGTGTGATTCAGATTGTGGAATCACTTCGCCCGGTTCAGACTGATCCGGCACCTTTTGGCAGGGGCTCAGTTCGGTCGGTTTCCCCAGTTCACGATTATACCCCTGAAGAATTTTATGAACTGGAGTTTGAGGAGGAGGGGGAGTTTGAGGATGACGATGGTGATGGTGATTTTGAAAGTCTGGATGTGCCTGTTGAAGCGGACATCTCCACAGACAGACCTTCAAACAACATGAAGTCTTGCTATATTATGACATATGCAGTGAGTCCCAACCTTCGAACTGCTCCGGAGGTGAAAGAGTTAACTTTCCATGCCAGGCATGGAACTTTGAGCACGAGCTCGGTTGAAAGCTCTGTCTGTTGTTCTTCAAACTCAAACTGTCAGATTCTTTACTCCGCCTCACTGAACAGTCGCTCCGGAGATTTCTCCTTCTGCTCGGTTCATTTTGTCGGTTAAAGTATTAATTTTTCGTTTTTTTAACCGAATTTAAACCGCAACCGGTCGGTTCAAGCTCTGTCTGTGGTATCGTAAGTACTAGATAGGTTTTACATTTATTTCTGTGTGGAACTTGTAAATGGTATTATCGGTTCGGTTTGAACCAATCAGGTTGTTGTAAATACATTAAATCTGTCTTTTAGAGTGCGGTTCCCGGTTCTTATCGGTTCTAAAAAAAACGGATTTCATTACGTTTTTTTCAACGACCTGTGACACGGTTGGGAACCAGAAGAGGGTCTTGCTTGCTTGGATTGCCATAAACGGCAAGTTTTGGTTAGCTGGCACTATGTCTGAAACCCAAAAGAAAACCGGCCCACGGGTTTCAACACTGCAGTGTTTGTGAGGAAGCCTTTGCCAAGGCTGACCCCACACCACCTGTGTTTATTGTCTGGGGTTTGACCACCTCAATGCAGACTGCAGATTTGCAACAATTTTCCTGCAGCTACCCTGGATAAGAAGAGTTGGTAGGCTCAGGAAGAGAAGCAAGAAGTCCGCTGACCCGGATGGCCAGCCCGGTTCGGTTGTAACCAAACCGGAGGGAGTGCCCTCTGACCAGGGCGAGACTTCCTCAGGCAAAAGGAGAGCCGACTCGGAGGAGTCAGTTCCAGCAAAAAGGACTATAAAATCAGCAGGTGTAGAGCCAAAATTTCCATCTCCAACCGCTGAAGAAATGGCCAAAGCGATTAAAATTGTCCAGTCGCTTTCCCCGGTTCCGACCGAACCGGCACCTTCAGGTAAGCGTACGGTTCGGTTGGTTCCACCGGTTCAAGAATATGATTTAGAGGAATTTTATGAACCGGAGGAGGGGGAAGAGGAGTATGAGGGGAGTGGATGGGGATTTGAGAGTCTGGATGTGCCCATTGAACCGGACATCTCCCAAGACAGACCTTCAGGAGTGTCTCTCCCTAGGCTTTCTGAGTCCCCCTTTCATTTTGTGTTTTATAAAAAAGTGGCTGAAACCCTCCAGCTCCCTGTGGAGGAAGCTGTGGATGATCAAGAGGAGCCTGACTATGTAGAAATGATGGATATCCCAGAGTCTAGGAGACTGTCTATTCCTTTGCATAAATCTTTTTGGAAACAGACAGTAAAAATTCTAAAAACTCCTCACACTATATCTCCTGTGGATAAGACAATGGACAAGAGGTACACATTGTCAGGCTCTGATATGGAGTCCTTACACAACAATGCAGCCATGTTGGGGTAGTGCAGGCTGCAGCCTGTGACAAGGCAAATATTCCCTTGGCTTCACACCCCCCTGACAAGGACTCCAGGAGGATTGATGCTATGGCAAAGAAACAGTACATGGCAGCATCCTTGGGACTCAGACAGGCAAATTATATGGCTTATGTTGCTAAATATCAGAAATCCAGATAGGATACTGTTATGGCTCTAGCAAAACAGGTCCCTGGCCAGCTTGCCAAGGAGCTGGAGTAGGTGGCTGCTGATGGTATTGAGGCATCCAAGGTGCAATTCCATGCTGCAGTGGACTCTAATGATGTGTCATCAAGAGTCATGGCTACATCTGTGGCACTTTGCAGAATGGCTTGGCTCAGATGTACTAGCCTGTCACAGGATAGCCAGACTAAGGCCATGGATTTTCCTGCTGTGATTAATTCTCTGTTTGGGGAGCAGACAGAAATTACATGAGAAAATGGATGAGTATAGGACCACCTATAGGGTGCACAGGCCAAAGGCAGGCCACTCCTCAAGGCAGCCTTCCAGGGGCAGGGCAGACCTTTTACCAAGCCCAGGCCTCTCTTCAGCTTATGCCCAGAGGGGGTTCTTTAGAGGGAGAGGCTGACGGGGTACAAGCAGACCTGCTTCCACCCCTCAACCTAAAGCCCCTGCCAAGCAGGCATCCTGATGGGGTGACCAGGGCCGATTCTCCACTACCTGTAGGGGGCAGGCTGGGTCACTTTGTCCAGGACTGGAAATCTTTAACATCAGACAAGTGGGTCCTGGAAGTAGTAAGCCAGGGACTGGTTCTCAGCTTCAAAAAATTTCCAAAGAGGAGAACCAGGTCCTTTCCACCTGCAAATCCATCAGAGGCACTTGCCCTAGAAACAGAAGTTTCTACCCTCCTGGCTGTCAGAGCTGTGGAAAGGGTTCCACCCCTACACCAGGGCAAAGGGTTGTACTCCAGGTACTTCCTTACCCCAAAAAAGACGGGAGAATGGCGGCCCATCCTGGATCTCCCAATACCTAAACAAGCACCTTTTAAAACCAAAATTCAAAATGGTGACTCTGGGAATTATTTTACCCTTTCTAATGCCAGGGAAGTGGCTAGCGTCCCTGGACCTCAAGGATGCCTACTTCCATGTTCTTATCAGAAGCTCCCATCGAAAGTACCTCAGATTCGAACTGCCCTCAGCCCATTACCAGTTCAGAGCAATGCCCTTCGGCCTCACTTCTGCCCCGAGGGTATTCACAGAATGCTGCAGTAGCAGTTGCCCACTTAAGAAGACAAGAGATTGCCATGTTTCCTTACCTGGACGACTGGCTCATAGTAGGCCAGTCTCCAGACCATGTCAAACTACAGCTTCAGGTAACTCAGCAACTGCTCACATCTCTAGGTTTCCTTCTCAATCTTCCAAAGTCAGTTCTAGAGCCTGTCCAGCTTCTCACCTTCATAGGTGCAGAACTGAACACAAAAGAGGCCAGAGCCTTCCTTCCTCTGGGAAGAGCAAGGACCCTGGTCTCTCTGGCCTCCTCCTCCTTCACCCTGCAGGTCTCTCGACCAGCAAGGCATTTTCTGCAGCTCCTGGGGCACATGGCTGCTTCTACAGCAGTGGTGCAGGGAGCAAGATTTCAGATGAGGGACATCCAGTTCCATTTGAGAGCCTTTTGGTCTCAAAGGAGAGACCCTCTAACCAAATTGATCCCAGTGACTCGAACCCTGATCCAGGCCCTTCAGTGGTGGCAGGACCAGAGCAATCTGAGACAGGGGTCCCTTCACCCTCAGTCTCACTCCTTAATCCTTACTACGGATGCATCCCTCTTGGGGTGGGGCGCTCACATGAGCGACTTCACTACCCAGGGATTGTGGTGCCCTCAGGAATCTCTGTCCACTTCAACCTGTTGGAACTCAGAGCAGTTTTCTAGCACTTCAAGTTTTTCCATATCTGTTCAGAACAAAGTTGTACAGGTCAGAACGGACAACGCCACTACAATGTGGTACATCAACAAGCAAGGAGGCACTCTGTCTCGACCCCTTGTGCACAAGCAATGAAGTTATGGTCTCTGGCTTATTCCCTGAACACCTCTCTGCAGGTTCACCTCCCAGGCAAGGACAATGTCCTGGCAGATGCTCTCAGCAGGATTTCCCCGGGCCATCACGAATGGTCACTGGATCCCCTAGTACTGGAGGTAGTATTTGCCAGATGGGGCACCCCGCAGATAGATATTTTTGCAGCCCCAGACAATCACCAGCTTCCCCTTTTTTGTTGCAGGCCCCCAGTGTCGGGCTCAGTCCCTCTGGATGCCTTTCTTCTCAGTTGGGAAGGAAAGTTTCTCTATGCTTTTCCCCCTTTCCTTCTTCTGTTCAAGGTGCTAGTCAAAATCAGATCTCAACCCTGCAAGATGATCCTGATTGCTCCAGATTGGGCCAGACAGCCCTGGTACCCACTTCTTATGTCCTTAGCAGTCCACCTTCCCCTGTGTCTTCCTAGGAATCACAACCTGTGCTCAGGGGAGAGTTTGGTACCCAAATCTCAAATCTCTCAATCTCGAGGCCTGGCTCTTAAAGAGTTAGAGTTTGCTGACCTACACCTCTCCCAAGGTGTATTGGATATCTTGAAGGCTTCTAGGAAGCCTTCCACCAGGGCTACTTATAATTCCAAATGGAAGAGGTTTTCCATGTGGTGCTCTGGCAAGCACATTTCCCCAGAATCTGCTGACTTACCCACAGTCCTGGATTATATGGTGCATTTGAATACTTTGGGGCTGAGACCAGCTACCCTAGAGGTGCATCTGGCAGCCATGTCTGCTTTCTTATCAGCAGGTAAACCCTCTTCTCTTTCAGCTCATCCTGTATTCTCCAAGTTTTTTCAAGGGGTTGCTTCACACCAACCCTCCATTCAGGGACCCTGCCCCTGCCTGGGATCTTAATATTTGTATTGCCCAGCTTATGTAACCCCCTTTTGAGCCCTTGTCTTCAGCAGAGCTTAAGTACTTGACTAGGAAAACTGTGTTTTTGGTAGCCATCACTTCTGCCAGGCACATAAGTGAATTACAAGCATTGTCAGTGGAGCCTGATTTTATCTCCTTTCATAGAGATAAGGTGGTTTCAGACTTCCACCCTAATCAATCTGTGTCTCTCCCTGTGTACTTCACTGACCATTCCTCCTCTGGCGAGTGGAGACTGCACAGTTCAGATGTCAAAAGAGCCCTTAGTTACTACATAGAACGTACCAAGGGTCACAGGTTTGACTCCCTCCAACTGTTCCTCACTTATGGTGAGGTTGGTAAGGAAATCTGCCACTAAAAGATCCATTGCCAGGTGGATTGTCTCTTGTTTCCAATTTTGTTATGAAAAACTGGGTGGTTCCTCCCTCAGGCCTGAGGGCTCACTCTACCAGAGGTACAGCTGCATCTCTGGCTGCTGCCAGGGACATCCTATCCTAGATATGTCAAGCAGCTACCTGGAAAACAGTTCACACTTTTACCAAGCATTACTCCCTGGACATCCAGGCTAGGAGTGATGCTCGGTTTGGCACAGCTGTGCTTCAGAGCCTATTTTCTAAGTAGGTTCTGTCCCTCTTCCATGGAGGTACTGCTGTGTAGTCTGCATATGTCATAATATAGCAAGACTTCATGTTGTTTGAAGAAAAAATTACTCACCTTAGTAATGTTGTTTCTTCTAATGGAGTCTTGCTATATTATGACCCCCCCCCTGCCTGCCCCTCTCAGAACCTCTGTTTTTGGGATGTGGGTGGGCAGTGCAGTGTTGGCATTTAGTAGATGCCCACCTTGTTTTTCACCCCTCCTTTTGGGGTGTTTGGGTATTGTTTTTTATTTTTGGTTCCCCTGACTTGTCTTTGTTTTGGGACCAAAAAATGTGTTCTTATATTTAGTAGCCAGTTGGCTACTGTAGATTTACAGCTTCCACACAGAACCTTAGTGAGTTTTGCTCGTAAAGATCTGACAGTTTGAGTTTGAAGAACAACAGACAGAGCTTTCAACCGAGCTCGTGCTCAAAGTTTCATGCCTGACATGGAAAGTTAACTCTTTCACCTCCGGAGCAGTTCGAAGGTTGGGACTCATGTCATAATATAGCAAGACTCCATTAGAAGAAACAACATTACTAAGGTGAGTAATTTTTTCTTCAGGTATATACCCTCCTAGGATTTCTGAGTCCCCTTCCCACTTTGTTCTACAGAAAGGTGGCTGAGACCCTCCAGCTTCCTATGGAGGAAGCAATTGAGGATCAAGAGGAGCCTAATTTTATGGAAATGATGGACATCCCAGAGTCCAGGAGACTGTCTGTTCCCCATCACAAATCTTTTGGGAAGCAGACACAAAAAATCTTGAAGTCTCCCAATTCTATACCTCCTGTTGATAGAAGAATGGACAAGAGGTATACGCTTTCAGGCTCAGATACAGAGTTTTTCTATCAGCAATGCAGCCATGTTGGAGTTGTGCAGGCTGCTGCCTGTGATATGGCAAACATCCCCTTGGCTTCACACCTCCCAGACAAAGACTCCAGCAAGATTGATGCCATGGCAAAAAAAATGTACATGGCATCTTCCTTGGGACTCAGGCAAGCAAATTATATGGCCTATACTGCCAGGTGCCCGAAGTCCAGGTGGGACACTGTACTTGCACTGGCTAAGTAGCAGCCCCCAAGCTAGCCTAGGAGCTGGAGGAGGTGGCTGCAGATGGGATTGAGGCATCAAAGTTCACTTTCATGCTGCTGTGGACTCTAATGATGTGTCAGCAGAGTCATGACTACATCTGTGGCTCTTCAGAGAATGGCTTGGCTCAGATGTACTAGCCTCTCACAGGATACCCAGGCTAAGGCCATGGATTTTCCTGCAGTGGGTAATTCTCTGTTTGGGGATTAGACAGAGAATTACAAGAAAAAAAATGAGACGAGTACAGGACCACTTACAGGAGTGCTCAGACCAAAGAAAGGCAGGCAACTCCTCAAGGCAGCAGTCTAGGGGTAGGGGCAAGCCTTTTTACCAAGCACAGGTCTCTTCTCCTTTTCACAGGGGGTTCTTCAGAGGAGAGGGCAGATGGATGAGCAGGGCTACATCCACTCTTTAGCCTAAGCCCCTGCCAAGCAGATACCCTGATGGCCCTGCCCGGGTCGACTTTCCTATACCAGTAGGGGGCAGGATGACTTGCTTTGTCCGGGACTGGATGTCTGTCACATCAGACAAGGGGATCCTGGAAGTAGTAAGCTAGGGACTGGTTCTCGGCTTCAAAAGATTTCCTAAGATGAGATCCAGATCCCTCCCACCTGCAGGTCTCTCAGAAATCCTTGCCCTGGAGGCAGAGGTTTAACCTCTGCTGACTTTGACAGCCATAGAGAGAGTACCTACCCGACACTGGGGCAAAGATCTGTACTCCAGGTACTTTCTTACCCCAAAGAAGACAGGGGAGTGGCGACCCATCCTACACCTAAGATACCTAAACAAACATCTTTCAAAACCAAAGTTCAAAATGATAACTCGGGGGAATAATCCTTCCCTCTCTAAGGCCAGGGGACTGGCTAGCCTCCCTGGACCTCAAAGATGCCTATTTTCACATTCCCATCAGGTGCTCCCACAGAAAGTACCTCGGGGTTCGAGTTGCCCTCGGGCACTATCAGTTCAAGAGCAATGCCCTTTGGTCCATCTTCAGCCCAAGGGTCTTCACAAAGTGCCTGGCAGTAGTAGTTGCCTTTTAAGGAGGCAAAATATTTCCATTTTCCATACCTGGACGACTGGCTAACTGTGGGTCAGTCTCCAGGCCAAATCAAATCAGACCTGCAAGTGACCCAGCAAGTGCTCACTTCTCTAGGTTTCTTCTCAACCTTCCCAAGTCAGTTCTCGAGCCTGTCCAGCATCTTACCTTTAGGGCAGAGCTGGATGCGGTCAAAAGCAAGAGCCTTTCTTCCCTGGACAGGGCAGAGTTATTATAGAGCTGTCTTCAGGTGTGCCAACCAGCAAGGCATTTGCTTCAACTCTTGGGCCACATGGAAGCCTCTACGGCAGTGGTCCAAGGGGCAAGATTCCAGATGAGGGACATTCAGTTCCATCTGAGGGCCTTTTGGTCCCAAAAGGATTCCCTTACCAGACTGATTCCAGTGACTCGGACCCTGATCCAAGCCCTTCAATTGTGGCAGAATCAGGATAATTTAAGGCAAGGGGTTCCATTTGCCACTCAGTCTCATTCAGTGGTCCTTACCACGAATGCTTCCCTTCTGGGCTGAGGAGCCCATCTGGGGGCCCTCACTGCCCTGGGACTGTGGTCCCCTCAGGAATCTCTTCTCCATATCAGTCTCCTAGAACTGAGGGCAATTTTTCTGGCCCTGCAAGCCTTCTCTCAGACAGTACAGAACAGACAACACCAATAAAGTTGAGCAGTGCAAACATTTAAGTCCCAGGCAGGGGCAGGGTCTCTAAAGGGAGGATTGGTATGAAGCAATACCTTAAATGTACAGAACACAGAATGAGATGATAGTGAGGAAGACTTCCCCACTGACAGAAAAGCAGAAACTGCTGACAAGTGCATCTTGAGAGTAGCTGGTCTGAGGCCTAAGCCATTCAAATGGATCATATAATCCAGAACTGTAGGCAAATCAGCAGTGTCTGGGAATCGGCTGTCCTTTTGCCTGAAGAAGTCTTGCCCAGGTCAGTGGGCACTCCCATCAGGTTCGGTTGGATCTGAACCGAGCTGCCCTCTGGGTCAGCAGATTTCTCGGCCTCCTTTTCCCTAAGCCTACCAAATCTTTTATCCAGGGTGACCTTAGGAAAATTTTACTTCTGGGGACATGGATATGTTGTTCGTCCACACTTACTGGCAGGTTCCTTGCTGCTTTAAATCTTGCCGGAAGGTCTTCAAGCTGGCTCCTCCCACCCACCCGGGTGGTAAAACTCTCGGCTCCGCCCCACGATGCCAGATCTTCTTTACAGCTTGGAAGCTCAGGTTCTCTCCTTAACACTCTGCGTGTAGACTGGATCCTAATTCTTTGGTTCGCCCGAAACTTATTTTAAAATTTTCAGACTTCGGTCAAATTACTCCCTCGTGGCTGCGATGGACAAATCGACTCCCGGTTTTCGGCGGTGCCCATGTGGGCAGAAAATGTCAAGGGCGGATCCGCTCAACATGCGTCTACTGCCTCGGCCTGAACCATGACCCGCAGGCCTGCGAGTTATGCCGTTCGTTTTCGGCCAACGTCCTGGAAGTCCGCGCTGCCAGGTTAAAGCTTGGGCACCCCGAGAAGTGCTACCTACCAGTGAAGTCGAAGGAGGCCTGTTGGGCGGTTACTGCGGCGGCTGGCTTGGCTGAGCAACTCGAGCAGATGATCGCCCTCGAGGAGGAGGCGGCACAGGCCGCATCATCCTCTTCCTCAGTCGCGGCATTAATCCCACTCTCTCTGGGTACCTCATTCAGCTTCTTTTAAGGAGCTTTGTCAGTCCCTTTCCACGAAGGGAGAGGGGCCATCGGGACATTCTTCGGTCAAAGGGATGGACTCAAAGGTAAGTCCCACCGTCGGCGTGGGGCGCAGGAGTGGTTGCGGCTAAGGCGGCTGGCTTCACGGTGTCCCGTCGGGTCAGTCGGCGAGACACCTGTCGACGCGGTCGAGATTTTCTCAACCCTCGGTCGGGCTGTCAACTGGTGATGCCGACAACCCTTTTCTCCAGTTCCCCGGTGGAGACAGAGGGACTTGCCTCGCCTCGGTGCCAGAGTCCCGGTCAAGGCTTCGAGCGAGGGAAGGCGGGTGGTCCCGCCCTTCCAGACCCGTCCTCTGAAACACCAAGGATCTCGGTCTCAGACTTACGTCTCGGTCCAGCGATCCCGCGAACACCGGCGGTCTCGGTCTTGGCGCACAGTAAGCGGCGCCGCCGCTTATCCTAATCTTCTTCCTTGGAAGAGGAGAGGAGAGGCTTCGGCGCAAATTCGCGCTCGATGCTACGAGGACCTGATGTGGCAGCAGTTACTTCTGTCCGGGAACAAGCGGCGCCATCGTCTTCCCGGCCATCAAGTGGTTGTCACCCGGTGGCGAAACAACCCTCGCTGTAGCGAGGGTGCCCAAGCCTGGGCCAGTTGTTCAGCGAAACCAGCTGCCCACAGATTGTGGTGGAACCTCCGCCTCCACAACCTAAATCGAGCGCGCCGACCATGGACTCTTAGGTCGGGTCAGGGCCTGCCCACAAGTTGTCAGTCACCCTCACTCCCAACCGTCCTCGGCAGGTGGAGGATTGCTCAGGCCCCAGGCAGCTCTCTTTGCGGACTCCTCTGAGTCCTCGGCGACTCCTCCCTGTTCTCCAGGGCCTTTGACCTGGAGTCCTCCGGAGGGGGGGCTGATCGTTGGGCGAAAGTCCCTCGTCCTTTATGGGTCTGCTTGGCTCATCTCGAGTCTACGGGATGCAGCTCGAGCTTCGTATCCAAGTGGGCCAAGTATCCCCTAGCGGAGATACTGGACGAGGGACTTCACCCGGAGGCCTTTCCGGTGGCTGAAGCCATTGTTGGCCCAGTCTTGGAGCTCTGGCAGCGCCTGCTTCCTGTCCGCCTTTGACCAGGAAGTATGCAGTCCCTACCAGCTCTTTGTCGGTTTTGAACACCCTCCACCGAGGGTTGGTCACCGGCAGCGTTTTCGGCGTTCTAGGAGCTAGAGATGTGGATAGGCCCCCCGCGAGAGTCCAAAAAGCTGGACAATGCCAGGCGCAAGGTGTCGCTGCATCCTCCCTCGGCCTCTGCCAGGCCAGCTCGGCGTGCTGATGGCACACTTATCCCACTCCCTCATGGGCTCCCTGGATGAGGTGATTCCTCATCTCGGCCGACCTGCAGACCACAGTCAGGCAGGTGCGGGACCAGGGAGAGCGGTGGCAAAGCAGCAGCTCCAAGCGGCTTTGGACATTGGAGACTCCTGTGCCAGATTGGTTGCGGCCAGCGGTGGCCATGCACCGCAGAGCATGCTGAGGATATCCACCTTCACTAGCGATACCCAGCATAACTGGCGGATGTCCCCTTGACCCTGGGTGGAAGGTCACCTCCAGCAGATCGAAAGTCAATGCCACTCTGGACTCTGTCACCTCCGCCCAGAAGGACAAGGGCCATCGATAACAGCAACACAAGTCCCTTTGACCTTCTGCGCCTGCGGCAGGTACGGCCCAACAGCACCAGGGTCGGCAGGCTCGCGCTTTGCACCCCAAACCCAAGCCTGCGGCTTCCTCTAATAGGAAGCAGGGAGGAAAAGGCCCAGGTGGCCCCTCGGCTGGTCCTTCCTCTAAGCCTGCCCAGTGACGGGTTGAGGGTTGTCGCCCCCAACCTCATCTCCCCCTGGGTTCCCCCTTGAGAGGCGGCTCTACCACTTCCTTTCCGCCTGGTCCGTTATCACCACGGACCGTTGGGTACTGGAGGTGGTAGGAAAGGCCTGCCCTGGAGTTTGAGCAGGCCCGCCTTTCCGAGCCATTGCCCGTCGTCGGGGCTACGGGGTCCGCAGCCGGCTCTGTCGGCTTGCCGAGCTGATATCACCCTGCTCCTCGAAAAGAGGTGATCAGGAAGGTGAGCGGATCCTCCTCCTCCAGATCAGGGGTTTGTGTCTAGATACTTCCTGGTCCCTGAGCAGATGGGGGCTGGGCGCATTCCTCAAACCTGCGACCTGAATTGGATCCTAAGGTCTCGGACATTCAGGGTGGTAATTCTGGCTCAGATAATCCCATCCTTGGAACAAAGGTGTGGTTCTGATGCTTGGACCTCCAGGGCCAGCGTTCTTTCACGTCCCAATCCGTCCGTCCCACCAGGGATTCCTCCTTCAGGCAGGGATCCTCACGAGTTCGGGCCATGCCCTTCGACCTTTCATAACTCCAGAGTCTTCACCAAATGCCTGCAGTGGTGACAGCATTCCTCTGCTGGCTTGAAGGATCCAGGTGTACCCCTACCTGGACGACTAGCTGACTGCAGCCCCTCCAGATCGGAGGTGGGCGGTCAGAGATCTGGCCCTCAGGTTTGCTCTCAGGTTGGCCTCCTCAACAGAGGCCAAGTCAGAACTCATGCCAAAGTTGGTGATACAATTCATTGGGGCAGGCTTGACTCTCTCAGAGCCAGAGAATGGCTCCGGCAGACAGGGCGAGGTTCTTTCCTCCTTTGCCCAGTCATTTCAGGTTGGAGCAATTCAGCCCTGCCTGGGACTCCTCAGCCTCATGGTGGCCTGCACCAAGCGTGGTCTGTTGGGCCCGTCGGTGATGCGTCTCTTTCAATGGGGCTGGCCAGCCAATGGTCAGAACGCCCGATCCGCTGGATCAGCTGGTGACAGTGACCCAGGGGATGTGGCAGCTCTCCAGTGGTGGACCGTTCCAGCACATTTTTCAGGAGGGCATCCGTTTGTCCTCTCCAAGCCCGGCAGTCTCTGAATTGACTGGTGCCTCTCTGATGGGTTGGGGTGCCCATCTGGGAGCACAGGCGCCGCAACCTCTGGTCCTCTGGAGTCGATGCCAGATCAACCTACTGGAGCTTGAGCGAGTTCATCTAGCCTCACCGCCTTTGCTCCGTTTCTACAGGGTCAAGTGGTTTCAGGTCCAGACGGACAATACCGCAACCATGTACTACCTAAACTGCCAGGCGGGGACGCATTCCATGCCTCTGTGCAGGGGAAGCTATCCGCATTTGGTCACTCGTCGCAGCCTGGAGCGGATCTCCTTGCCACCCATGTGGCAAGAGCCTCCAACACCCTGGCCAATGCCTAAGCTGGATAGGAGCTCGTCCCCAGTGGTTTCTCCTGCTAGGTAGTACAAGATCTGTGCTCCCACTGGGGCACACCTCAGGTGGACCTGTTGCCTCCAGGGAGAATGCAAGCTGAGACTGTTTCATGCCCACCCCCCTCAGCAGGGCTTGCTGCAGGGGGATGCCTTCTCGAGGCAGTGGACCCTGGGCCTCTTCTATGCCTTTTCCCCATTTCCCTTGATCCACAAGGTGCTTCTCAAGGCGAGGAGGGACAAGGCGCAGGTGATTCTGGTAGCCCCAGACTGGCCCGCCAGTTCTGGTATCCAGATCTCCTCAGTCTCCGCTCCAGGCTCCCGAGGCGGCTTCCAGCCCACCCGGACCTGATCTCAGTCAGTCAGGGGAAGGTATTCCATCCGGACCTTCAATCCCTGCACCTGACGGCCTGGTTCCTGAGCGGCTAGAGTTCCAGGCCTTGGGTCTTTCCGATGAGGTCCTCGAAGTCATTGAGGCGTCCTATAAGGGTCAACCAGAAAATGCTATGCCTTCAAATGGAAGATTCTCCATTTGGGTGTCAGAACAAGTACCTGGACCCTTCCTCCTGTTCCTTGGCATGCATTCTGGACTACCTGTAGTCCCTTTCTCAGCAAGGCCGGTGATGACCCATAAGGTGCACCTGGCAGCCATCTCCTGCTTACCGGGCGCGGGAAGAGTAGTACTGGGAAGGTGGTCGGCGCTTTTCAAGGCCTTGATCACATAGAACTTCCACCTCCGTGGGATCTACTACTTGTATTGGCTAAGCTCATGGGCAAGCCATTTAGACGATGCACAGGTGACATCTCTCACATGTTGAAGACCGCCTTCTTGGTGGCTATCCACATCAGCCAGAAGGACAGGAGAGCTTCAGGCGCTTTCCATCGAGTCTCCCTATCTGGTCTTTCCACAGGGACAAGGTTGTCCTGTGCCCCACCAAAATTCCTTCGAAGCTGGTGTCAGAGTTTCACCTTAATCAGGTGTTGACTCTGCGGTGTTCACCCCAGTCACACCTGGGAGGCAGAATATAGACTCCATACTTTGGACCCTAGAGCGTCGCTTATTACAAGGACGGATGGCTGAGATTGAGGAGAGGTTCCCTAGCTGTTTGTCACCTACCCTGAAGCCGCGCATGCCAGACCTGTAATGGCAGGACGATAGGCTGGTGGGTCACCTCCTGCATAGATCTCTGCTATAGGTTGGTGGGCATGGAGCCTCCCAGAGGATAAGAGCTCATTCTACCCACCATACCGCTGCATGGTGACTGCTTCCAGGGGCGTCCCTATCAGGAAATCTGCAGGGCTGCTAACTGGAAATCAGCACACACCTTCATCACCCACTACCACATCGACCTTGAGTCATGCCAGGATGCTGGTTTTGGGGCCTCGGTTCTCCAGTCTTTATTTCCTAAGTAGGGGGTGTGCGCCTTGCCTCCCTCCTCCCGGAGAACTGCTAGGAGTCTGCCAGTAAGTGTGGGTGAACAACATATCCATGTCACTAGAAATACAGGTTACTCACCTGTAACAGGAGATCTTCCTTGTCAATCTTCACCATTCATTACTGCTTGGGTTAAGCGGGGCGGCACCCCTACGGGAGTTTTTTTTTTTTTGGAGTTGGCTCAGCGGAGCGCGCCCTCGGGGCGGCGTGCGCGTCATCACGGCGGCGGCCGTTAGGTGCCGCAGACTCCTCCTCAACTCAGTTCTGTTTCTCCCGCACGTCGAGGCTGCACTGCTCGTGGCGTCAATTTCTCGGTTCCTCAAGACTCCTCGCTGCTAGAAGGTTGCACTCGGCGCTGCATGCGGTAAGACGTTCCCTTTTCTTTCTTTACCTGCGGTAGCGTGTACTTTAACTGCCTTTTTACTCGTTTAGTTTGCATGTGTCTGGTTGGGGGCAAGGCGTAAGTGAAGGCAGGCCGCTTATCATCGTCGGGTGCTCCTGTGGCGGCATTTTTCGTCTCGGACCCGGCATGATGTCTGTCTCCGTTGCCTGGGACCTGCCAACATGGGCGTCGGCGCTTGTTTCTCCATGGACGTCGTGTCCTCGAAGTCACGTTCATACTCTGCAAGGCCCTGCCGACCTTGAGGGGCGGCGTCGCTCAGGGATTCCCAGGTAAGGTCTCTAGGCCTTCCACGGGTCCCCTCCGGGCCTATCACGGTCAGCGGAGGAAGGCTTCCTCCTCTTCTCTTGCGAAGAGGAAGCTTCTCTTGCGGTGTTGGGGGAACGGCGTGGTCCCTTCCGGGGCAGCTGACGAGACCGCCTCAGCGATCACTCCCTCGGAGGTGCAGGCTCCCCCAGTGTCGAGACCCATGATTTCTGGGCCTGGCACCAGTGGACCCTCGACACCGCCCTCGGCGCTGTTTGGGCTCGGCGTCGTGGATGCGCCGTTCAGGCCTCCGACACCGCTTCCACGGCGCCTGTGGGCCGATTTGCGCTCTCAGCGGCGCTGGTTGAGTTCCGGCGGGCGGCACCGTGGGGCCTAACTGGCGTGGCAGGGGAGCTGGGACCGGGCCTGACTGTCGCGGGTGGGCTGGGGTTGTCCGGCGCCATCCCTGGCACCAGCACCGTTCCTCCGGGGACCCCTGGGGTTGCCAGCATTGAGGTTCTGCTGGTCTCCTCCTCTTCGGGGTCGGGGTTCCCGGTGGCACGGGGTGTTAGGCGGCTCAGCGGGCCCCTCCCACTGTTCCCACTCCCGTCCTCCCCTGAGGGCCCTCGGGCTAGGGGTGGCCCCGGGTCCCGGGGGGGTGATGTGGTGGGGACTGAGGGGGGTGGAGACACCCCCTCCTAGGGGGTCTGTGACAGCTACCCTCCCGGGTGCTGTTGCCGTCTCTCGGGGTGAGGCAGCTGCAGTCGAGGAGGAGGGCTCTCGAGGTCCGAGGTGGCGGGGGCGGTCGTCAGCGGTCTCGGCCACCCCTCCTGGTGTGACTAGGGCGTAGCGCCGAACCCCGCCCTTCCCTCTTAGGCCCCGGGGTCCCCTCTGGTGGCGTTGCTGGGGACTGCCCTTCTGGATCCATGCAGTCCCGGGTTCGTCATATGGGAGGTTCCCCCCCGGGCTCTTCCAGGCATCGCATCCTCAGGGTTCCGTCTTGCGGCCTGGTTTGTTGTCCGGGATCCCGCCAGCTTGGGCTCCGTTCCCCGGATTTCAGAGCCCTGGCAGAGGTCAGTTGCCTCTTCAGGTGCCCTTCTCCAGTACCTCTGCAACCACCCCCGCTCTTCCAGGCCATGTCGGTCCCTCTGGGTCCGTTATCCTGGGAGCAGTTCAGAAGGTTCTCGGCGGCCTTCCCCTCATCGTTAGATACATGCATGGCGGGTCTTCGATTCTCCCCGCAGGAATCTTCTGGACATTCGAGCTCTCCATCATCCTCGTCTTCCTCCTCTGGGAGAGGAACCCTTGCTCATCTTTCTTCCGGCGCTGATTTCACTGAATATCAGCGATTCCTTCGAGGATGGTGAGGATCTTCGAATCTCTACGTAAGGCAAGACAATACTGAACGGAGACAGCGTGAATTCCTTGGAGAATTCAGTGCCCAGCACCTGCTGGTACCTTCCTGACCTATCCCATTCAGGGCGTCTATCCGTTCCTGGCAGTCGCCAGCCGCCCTTTCTCCAGCCCCGGCAGACTGTCGTCGAAGGTATTGTGCCCCCTCGGAATCCCTGGGTACCCTTCCCAGCCCGTCCTCGGGTTTGGTGTACCTAGAGACTCCTTCCGGGGCGCCGCCACCTGGCGCACGACCGCCCACTGGATTCGGATTCCCTACAATTCGACCGGTGGGGGCAAAGAGTGTTCTCTTCTTCTCGTGCGGTGGCTTGCATTGTATCACATCAGCCTCACCACGCTGCCTACAATCGGCATCTGTGGTCGATGCTCTCCCAGCTCCTAGCATCAATGCTGATACGGAGATCATTAGACAAGCTATTGCCCTCTCTGCTATAGGCCTGGAGCTGGCAAGACACCAAGCAAGGGCATCTTATGACGCCAGTGAGGTGGCTTCCAGGCTTGCAGGGACAGCGATCTGCATTAGGCGGATGGCATGGCTTCGTCTATCAAGGTTGTCACCCCTGGCCCGGCGTAGAGTGATGCACTCCGCTTTCCGGGGAACCCGTCTTTTTTCCTGCAGAGCTAGGAGACTTCTGCAGGGGCTTCCTCCATCTCCCCGTCCTCGGGACACCTCCTAGCTCTTCTCCCACTTAGGCTTCTCTCTGTATTAGCCAGGGTCTTCCCGTCTGTTTCTCACCAGCAGGAGGCTGGGGGTCTTGTTCCCTCAGGGTTCTACTCCTCCCCCCTGCTTTTTCAAGGGGGAAGGGGGCTGTACTCACCTAGCAGTAATGAATGGTGAAGATTGACAAGGAAGATATGAAAATGCATTACCTACCGTAATTCTTGATCTTCTCTTGTATCTTCACCATTCATTATGATTTTCCCACCTTCCCCTCAGTGGCCTCCTTCTGCAGGCGCTCCCCTCCTGTCTGGTTCCTCTCTCTCCCTTGGCCTTTATGCCGAAAAAAAAAAAAAACTTCTGTTTTTTTCCCCATTCTTTTGAATGGACTCACTTTTTCCTCAAGGTAAGGGGAACAAGCACGTGTTGCAAATTTCTTTAATTCTGAGGAACCCTTTCTGACTGTCCTATGGTGCGATTCTTACCTTCTTCACGTCATGTAGTTTCACAGCCCAGGTGGTCATGCCCTGTCTTGGCCTCCTCAAAGTCTGGAATCCCCCTGGCAGGTATTATTTCAAGCTTTCTAGATGCTGACTGAACTTGTCAGTTTTGAGCATCTGTCTGCCTTGCCCTAGCAAGTCTGATTGAGTTCCTCTCTACTTTTCATACAAAACTGCCTTCAAGAAGGCATAGTCTTTCCCATTCACTTCCGTGTTAGCACTTAACAAGGTGCTAAGGGACTTAGTCCTCTTCCTGGATGGCGTTCTACCGGAACAGGTTCTGCTCGGACAGTCTAGGAGCCCTCATCTAGGATGGAGGGACTTGGCATGTTGAGAATTCAGAGAGTCTGCCCTCGTTTGGATCTGTTCAGGTGGTTCGGTGAACCTCCCCTCAGTCCTAGCAACTGGGACTCTTGCTCCCTTTTAGTTTCGAGCCTATAAGCCTCTCAACCAACAATGCTCGATGGGCACTATTCTCCCTCTCAACATGCCTTTTTCCTTCTTTCTTTCTTTCTCTCCTTCTCCTTCTTCTTCCCTTTCCCTCTCTCTGTTCCTCCCCTAGAGCCGCCCCGGAAAGGAGGCCCTGCGGTCCCTTAGGGTAGGAATTCTCTCTCCTCTGTCTATTCTCCATCGGCTTATTCCTTTTTCAGTTTATTTCCTTTTTCTATCCCTCGGCTCTCTTGCCTCACTTTCTCTTTTTCTTACCCTTTAATTTCGCGTCTCCGGCTAACAGAACTGAGATGGAGGAGGAGTCTGCGGCACCTAACGGCCGCCCCTCGCTCATGACTCAGTACGTCGTCCTCGAGGCGCCGTTGAGCCAACTCAAAAACAATTCCCATATGGTGCGTCGCCTCGCTTAACTCCAAGCAGTAATGAATGGTAAGATACAAGAGACAATCAAGAATTACGGTAGGTACGCATTTTCATTTCTAGGAATGGTATATGTTGTTCATCCACACGACTCACCCAACCTCCCCTAGCTCGACGCGACAACCTGGTTTCCAGCGGCCAGATCTGGCATCATGGGGCGGAGTCGAGAGTTTTACCACCCGGTGGGTGGGAGGAGCCAGCTTGAAGACCTTCCCAAGATTTAAAGTGGCAAGGATCCTGCCAGTAAGTGTGGATGAACAACATATACCATTCCTAGAACTCCTGTTCCAGGTGAGTAACCTGATTTTTGTTTGTCTATTTATGTTTAGTTATAGTATATATCTGGTAGTCTAAATCATGGTGGTCAAAACCAGACAGTAAACATAGGTGGTGTGGGGATCAGCCTTAGCAAAGGCCTCCCCACTCACTGCAGTGTTGAAACCCAGTGGGCCGGTTTTTCTTTGGGTTTCTCAGACAAAAGCCATTCTACAACATACCCTTTTTTTTTTGGAAACACGCAAGACCCCCATCAGTTTCTAACCGTGTCACGCGGTATTTGAAAAAAACAGTAAAGATACTTCTTTTTTTTTTTTTTTTTTTAAGAATCGATAAATTTGGAAAACACAAAGAAAACTTCTTTTTGTGCTTGGAGGTGTGGGGATACATACACCGACAAATACCTGACGGATGATAGGAAAAAATCGAAAATACTCTGTTGAAATACCGACGAAGAGCCTGATGAGCAGGAACAAGGCTCTTGTAGAGTTAAGAGTATGCAAGTTTGCATTTGTCTCGGGGTCTGATATTCTCTAAGGTTCTCAAAGCTCACCACCAGAAAACTTGTAACTCCAAATGGAAGAGATTCAGCATTTGGTGTTCTAAGAGCATATTTCTCCAGACACTGCTGAATTGCCTACAGTTCTGGATTATGTGGTCCATCTTAATGGCCTAGGCCTCAGACCAGCAACTCTCAAGGTACACTTGTCAGCTGTTTCTGCTTTTCTGTCAGTGGAAGTCTTCCTCACTATCATCTCATCCTATATTCTGTACATTTTTAAGGGATTGCTTCTTACCAATCATCCCTTTAGAGACCCTGCCCCTGTCTGGGATTTAAATGTTTGCATTGCTCAACTTATGCAGCCTCCTTTTGAGCCTATGTCCTAAGCAGAGCTTAAGTACTTGACTTGGAAAACTGTTTTTGGTAGCAATTACCTCTGCCAGACGTATCGGTGAACTGCAAGCCCTGTCAGTGGAACCTGATTTTATCTCCTTTCACATAGATAAAGTGGTCCTTAGAACCAGTAGAAGGTTCAAACAACATGAAGTCTTGCTATATTATGACAATTGCAGTGAGTCCCCATCTTCGAACTGCCCCGGAGGTGAAATAGTTAACTTTCCATGCAAGCATGGAACTCTGAGCTCAAGCTCGGTTAGAAGGCTCTGTCTGCTGATCTTCAAACATAAACTGTCAGATTCTTTACTCCGCCTCACTGAACAGTCGCTCCGGAGATTTCTCCTGCTGCTCGGTTCATTTTGTCGGTTTAAAAGTATTTTATCGGTTTTCAACCGAAATCATACCGCAACCGGTCGGTTCAAGCTCTGTCTGTGGTAATGTAAGTAATAGGTAGGTTTTACATTCGTTTTCTCTGTGTGGAACTTGTAAACATTTATCGGTTCGGTTGAACCGATCAGATTGTGTTTTAAAATTGCTAGTCCTTTTTAGAGTGCGGTTCCCGGTTCTTATTGGTTCTAAAAAAAAAAAACAGATTTCATTACGTTTTTTTCCACGACCCGTGACACGGTTGGGAACCGATAAGAGAGTCTTGCTTGGCGGATTGCCATAAACAGGCAAGTTTGGTTAGGCTGGCATTATGTCTGAGAAACCCAAAAGAAAAACTGGGCCCACTGGGTTTCAACACTGTAGTGTCTGTGGGGAAGCCTTTGCTAAGGCTGACCCTCACACCACCTGTGTCTATTGTCTGGGGTTTGACCACCTCAATGCAGACTGCCAGATTTGTAAGAATTTCCCTGCTGCCACCATAGAAAAGAGAGTTGGCAGGCTCAGGGAAAGGGAGGCCAAAAAGTCCGCTGACCCGGATGGCCGGCCCGGTTCGGTTCGAACCGAACCAGAGGGAGTGCCCTCTGACCAGGGCGATACTTCGGGCAAATGAAGAGCTGGCTCTGAGGAGCCAGTTCCTGCAAAAAGGACTAGAAAGTCAGCTGGTGTGGAGCCAAAAGTTCTCTCTCCAACCGCTGAAGAAATAGCTAAAGCAATCCAAATTGTCCAGTCTCTTTCCCCAGTTCCGACTGATCCGGCACCATCAGGGAGGCGCTCGGTTCGGCCGGTTCCACTGGTTCAGGATTATGATTTTGAGGAATTTTATGAACCGTGGCAGGGGGAAGAGGAGTATGAGGAGAGTGAATATGGTTTTGAAGACCTGGATGTGCCCATTGAACCGGACACCTCTCCAGATGGATCCTTAGGGGTTTCTCTTCCAAGGCTCTCTGAGTCCCTTTCTCATTTTATGTTTTATAAGAAAGTTGCTGAAACTCTCCAGCTCCCTGTTGAGGAAGCTGTTGATGACCAAGAGGAGCCTGATTACGTAGAAATGATGGATATTCCAGAATCTAAGAGACTGTCTATTCCTCTGCATAAATCTTTTCGGAAGCGGACAGTAAAAGTTTTAAAAACTCCTCACACTATACCTCCTGTAGATAAAAGGATGGACAAGAGGTATACTTTATCAGGCTCTGATACGGAGTTCCTCACACAGCAATGCAGCCATGTGGGAGTAGTGCAGGCTGCAGCCTGTTGCAAGGCAAATATTCCCCTAGCTTCACACCCTCCTGAGAAGGACTCCAGGAAGATTGATGCTATGACAAAGAAACAGTACATGGCAGCATCCTTGGGACTCAGACAGGCAAATTATATGGCTTATGCTGCTAGATACCAGAAATCCAGATGGGATACTGTGCTGGCTCTAGCAAAACAGGTCCCTGACTAGCTTGCCAGAGAGCTGGAACAGATGGCTAGAGATGGTATTGAGGCATCTAAGGTGCAGTTTCATGCTGCAGTAGACTCTAATGATGTGTCATCAAGAGTCATGGCTACATCTGTGGCACTTCGCAGAATGGCTTGGCTCAGATGTACTACCCTGTCACTGGATACCCAGTCTAAGGCCATGGATTTTCCTGTTGTGGGCAATTCTCTGTTTGGGGAGCAAACAGAGAATTACATGAAGAAAATGGATGAATACATGTCCACCTATAGGAGTGCACAGGCCAAGGAAAGGCAGGTCACTCCTCAGAAGCAGCTTCCCAAGGGCAGGGGCAGGCCTTTTCATAGGCCTTTTTACCAATCCCAAGCCTCCTCTTCTGCTTATGTCCAGAGGGGGTTCTTTAGAGGGAGAGGCAGACGGGGTTCAAGCAGGCCTGCTCCCACCCCTCAACCTAAAGCTCCTGCCAAGCAGGCATCCTGATGGGGTAGCCAGGGCCGATTCTTCTCTACCTGTAGGGGGCAGGCTGGCTTACTTTGTCCAGGACTGGAAGTCTCTAACGTCAGACAAGTGGGTCCTGGAGGTAGTAAGCCAGGGACTGGTTCTCAGCTTCAAAAAATTTCCAAAGATGAGAACCAGATCTTTTCCACCTGCATCTCCATCAGAGGCACTTGCCCTAGAGGCAGAGGTCTCTTCCTTCTAGCTCTCAGAGCCGTGGAAAGGGTTCCACCCCTACACCAGGGCAAAGGTTTGTACTCCAGGTACTTCCTTACCCCAAAAAAGACAGGAGAATGGCGGCCCATCCTGGATCTCAGATACTTAAACAAGCACCTTTTAAAACCAAAGTTTAAAATGGTGACCCTGGGAATTATTTTACCCTCTCTAAGGCTAGGGGATTGGCTAGCGTCCCTGGATCTCAAGGATGCCTACTTCCATATTCTGATCAGAAGCTTCCATCGAAAGTACCTCAGGTTCGAGCTGCCCTCAGGCCATTACCAGTTCAGAGCAATGTCCTTTGGCCTCACCTCTGCTCCAAGGGTATTCACCAAATGCCTGGCAGTAGCAGTTGCATGCCTAAGAAGGCAAAAAATTGCCATCTTTCCCTACCTGGACGATTGGCTCATAATAGGCCAGTCCCCAGAACAGGTCAGCTTACACCTTCGGGTAAGTCAGCAACTGCTTACCTCCCTAGGTTTCTTTCTGAATCTCTCAAAGTCAGTTCTAGAGCCTGTCCATCTCCTAACCTTCATAGGTGCAGAACTGAACAAACAGGAAGCCAGGGCCTTCCTCCCTGGACAGGGCAAAGATCCTAGTTTCCCTGGCCTCCTCATTACACTGCAGGTCTCTCGACCAGCAAGGCATTTTCTGCAGCTCCTAGGACACATGGCTGCTTCCACAGCAGTAGTGCAAGAGCAAGATTTCAGATGAGGGACATTCAGTTCCACTTGAGAGCTTTTGGTCTCAAAGAAAGGATCCTCTTACCAAGTTGATCCCAGTAGCTGAACCCTGATCCAAGCCCTACAGTGGTGGCAGGATCAGAACCCGAGACAAGGAGTTCCTTTGTCATTCAGCCTCACTCCTTAATCCTTACTATGGATGCATCCTCTTGGGGGGGGCTCACATGGGCGGCCTCACTGCCCAGGGACTGTAGTCCCCAAGAAACTCTGCTCCACATCAACCTGTTGGAGCTCAGAGCAGTTTTCTAGCACTTCAAACTTTCTCCAAATCTGTTCAGAACAAAATTGTACAGGTCAGAACAGACAACACCACTACAATGTGTACATCAATGGGCAAGGGGCCAGTCACGACGTGCCTTGTGTGTGCACTGAAGCCTTGAAGTTGTGGTCTCTGGCTTACTCCCTGAACACCTCCCTTACGGCAGTTCACCTCCCAGGCAAGGACAGTGTCCTTGCAGATGCTCTCAGCAGAATTTCTCAGGGCCATCACGAGTGGTCCCTGGATCCCCTGGTTCTGGGAGTGGTATTTGCCAGATGGGGCACCCCGCAGATGGATCTTTTTGCAGCCCCAGACAATCACCAACTTCCCCTCTTTTGCTGCAGGCCCCTGGTCTTGGGCTCAGTCCCTCTGGATGCCTTAGCCCTCAGTTGGGAAGGGAAGTTTCTCTATGCCTTCCCTCCCTTTCCTCTTCTGTTCAAAGTGCTAGTCAAAATCAGATCCCAATCCTACACGGTCATTCTGATTGCCCCGGATTGGGCCAGACAACCCTTGTATCCACTCCTGCTGTCCTTAGCAGTCCATCCTCCCCTGTGCCTTCCCAGGAATCACAATCTGTTGACCTGTGCCCAGGGAAGGGTTTGGTATCCGAATCTCAAATCTCTCAATCTCAAGGCCTGGTTCTTGAAGAGTTAGTTTGCTGACTTACACCTCTCACAAGGCGTAATGGATATATTGAAGGCTTCTAGGAAGCCTTCCACCAGAGGACTACTCGACTCCAAATGGAAAAGGTTTTCCATATGGTGCTCAGAAAAGCATATTTCCCCAGACTCTGCTGATTTACCCACAGTCCTGGATTATTTGGTCCATCTGAACACTTTGGGGCTGAGACCAGCTACCCTGAAAGTGCATTTGGCAGCTGTGTCTGCTTTTATTTCGGCTGGTAAATCCTCCTCTTTTTCAACTCACCCTGTAGTTTCCAAGTTTTTTAAGAGATTGCTTCACACCAATCCTCCATTCAGGGATCCTGCCCCTGCCTGGGATCTTATTGTTTGTATTGCTCAGCTTATGCAACCCCCCTTTGAGCCTTTGTTTTCAGCTGAGCTTAAGTACTTGACTTGGAAAACTGTGTTTCTAGTAGCCATCACCACCTCTGCCAGGCGCATAAGTGAATTACAAGCTTTGTCAGTGGAGCCGGATTTTATCTCCTTTCACAGATATAAGGTAGTCCTCCGGACTAATAGAAAGTTTCTGCCTAAGGTGGTTTCAGATTCCACCTTAATCAATCTGTATCTCTTCCAGTGTACTTCACTGACAATTCTTCCTCTGTTGAGAGAGCTGCACAGCCTAGATGTGAAGAGCCCTTAGTTACTACATGGCGTACCAAGGGTCACAGGTTTGACTCCCTCCAACTGTTCCTCACTTATGGTGAGGTTGGTAAGGAAGCCTGCCACTAAAGATCCATTGCCAGGTGGATTGTCTCTTGTATCAATTCTGTTACAAAAACTGGGTAAGGTTCCTCCCTCAGGCCTGAGGGCTCCCTCTACCAGAGGTACAGCTGCTTCTCTGGCTGCTGCCAGAGACATCCCTATTCTAGAGGTATGTCAAGCAGCTACTTGGAAAAACAGTTCACACTTTACCAAGCATTACTCCCTGGACATCCAGGCTCGGGAGTGATGCTCGGTTTGGCTACAACTGTCCTTCAGAGTCTATTCCCTAAGTAGGTTCTGTCCCTCCTCCGTGGGGATACACTGTGTAGTCTGCAATTGTCATAATATAGCAAGACTTCAAGTTGTTTGAAGAAAAAATTACTCACCTTAGTAATGTTGTTTCTTCTAATGGAGTCTTGCTATATTATGACCTCCCTCCCTGCCTGCCCCTCTCAGAACCTCTGTTTTGGGATGTGGGTGGGCATTACAGTGTTGGCGCTTTCTTTATGCCACTTTGTTGTTTCACCCTTCCTTTGGGGTGAATTGGTGTTGTATTTTTCATTTCTTTTGGGTCTCATGACTTGAGTCTTTGTGGGAGACCAAGAGTGTGTGTTTATGTTAGTAGCCAGTCGGCTAATATAGGTTTACAGCTTCCACAGAGAGCCTTAGTGAGTTTTTGCTCAGAAAGATCTGACAGTTTATGTTTGAAGATCAGCAGACGAGCCTTCTAACGAGTTCGCTCAGAGTTCCATGCTTGCATGGAAAGTTAACTATTTCACCTCCGGGGCAGTTCGAAGATGGGGACTCACTGCAATTGTCATAATATAGCAAGACTCCATTAGAAGAAACAACATTACTAAGGTGAGTAATTTTTTCTTCTTGCCCAAAGTGGTTTCAGATTTCCACTTGAATCAGTCTGTCTCTTCCTGTTTTCTTCACTGATCATTCTTCTTCAGGAGAGAGGAGGCTACACAGTTTAGATGTTCAAAGGGCACTTAGCTACTACATAGAGCATCCAAGGATCACAGGTTTGATTCCTTCCAGTTGTTCCTCACTTATGGAGAAGCTGGAAAGGGCAAACCTGCCACCAGGAGAACTATTGCCAGGTGGATTGTTTCTTGTATACAATTCTGCTATGAAAAACTAGGAAATATTCCACCCTCAGGGCTGAGGGCTCACTCCTCCAGAGCTACAGCTGCTTCCCTGGCTGCTGCCACGGATAGTCCTCTCTTAGATATTTGTCAGGCAGCCACCTGGAAAACGGTCCATAACTTTACCAAGCATTACTCTCTGAATATACAGGCTAGGAGTGATGCTCAGTTTGGCACAGCAGTACTTCAGAGCCTATTCCCAAAGTAGAGTTCACGTCCCTCCTCCATGGAGGTACCTGTAGTAATCTGCAGTAGTCAGAATACAGCAGGACTTCATGTTGTTTAAAGAAAAAAATTACTCACCTTAGTAATTATATTTCTTCTAATGGAGTCTTGCTGTATTCTGACCTCCCTCTCTGCCTCCCCTCTTGGAATCTGTTTTTGGGAAGTGGGTGGGCAGGTGCAGTGTTGCAGCTCAGGGGTGCTTCTTTTACTCCCTCCTCTTTTTGTTTGGGTGTTTGTTTTTTTATTATTCTTATTTAGATTGGTTTTTGGTTTCCTGACTTGAGTCTTCCTTGGGAATTCAAAACTCTTGTTGCCAGTTGGCTAGTAAAAATTTTACAATTTCCACATAGGTAGTGAGTTTTTTGCTCGTAAGAATCTGACGTTTGGATTTCAAAGCGCTGCAGACAGAAATCTCAACTGAGCTCAAGCTCAGCATTCTATGCACTGCATAGAAAGTTAACCCTTAGTTATCCGGGCAGTTTAAAGTCTGGAGCTACATGCAATTGTCAGAATACAGCAAGACTCCATTAGAAGAAACATCATTACTAAGGTGAGTAATTTTTTCTTCCTGTCTGGAGCAGTTCAAGTGCTGGGACTAACTGCATAATATCAGAATACAGCAAGACTCCATTAGAAGAAACACAAATTACTAATGTGAGTAATTTGTACTTCTTTCCTCTGTTAGGCAAACTGAATTGAGGAGGCGGGGGGGGGGCAGCGTCGGTTACTGGCCAGTCCACTTGTGCTTCGTCATACATTCACTTCTTGGGGTGCGCCGTCTCCATCAGTCCCTTCCCTTCAGAGCTTTAAAGGCATGGGGTCCTAGTGCCTCTGGCATAGACCCACCAGTGATGAAGATATTCCAGAATATCAAGAATTACGGTGAGTATGTAATTTTAATTTCTTCACTGTACAGATTTCTTTGTGAAGAATCTGCAGTTTGTGGGGGGAAGTGAGTCTGTGAAAATGTCATATTGGTGGGAGAAAACTCCATGAAATTGAGTACTTTCCACAAAATGCGAAGGACCCACTTAGTGAAAACTCTGCAGTATGTCAGTTTCCTCTTAGGCCCTGTGCACACTACGCCTCTGTAATATTACAGAGTGCCCAAACCGATACCGCAATGGTTTGCGTTTACACCTGTAACGTTACAGAAGGCGTTTTCATAACCGTTGTTGAAACCACATATGAGGTGGTTTCAACAATGGTTATGAAACCGATCCCACCTCAGTAACATTATCGGCGGTAGTATGGACGGGCAGTAATGGCCCGAGCTGCATTGAGGGACTGGGCGCTGCGGTAACGGTCGCCCGGTTCCCAAGGTGTGGACTGGAGGTACTCTTACTGGTCACCGCTGCTGTGTGGACACACTGTACCGCTCCCCGGCTGTAACGGTTTCTGTCCGTTACTGGGTCTGAGCGGTGTAGTATGGACGGAGTCTTAGAAAAGGTCGATGCAAATGCTAAACACATCGGAGAGCAGATTGCACAGCACGTGGTGACAGCGCCGTAGCCTCTTGTGCACTGAAAACAGCAGAGAAATTTAATGGAAACAATTAAAATTTATAAAAAATAACTAGTAATTTAAGATGCATTGTATAAATTAGACACACAATGGCCATAGAATATGCTACTTATAACTTTTTTTTTTGAAGGGACAGAGATTTCATAACTTATTAAGCCCTGCTACACCACCTTGCCTGGTCCTCTCAGTAAGAATAGAAATGATTATGCTGGGGGTCATCTGTATATGAAACTATTTTCTCAAGTTGCATAAAACTTTCTTGCACCATTTTTAATGTTTCAGTTTTTACGTAATTTGACTTAACGGAACAGTGTGAACTTTGAAATAAATCTCTTTTCTTTTTCTACCAAGCGTTCTATGCCTTTCTGCTGACTTCAGCTGTTGTGGGAACTGCAATATACCATGAGATTGATTTAATTTACATCTATGACCACTTTATCCAGTTTGTTTCCGCTGCAACAGTTTTCTCAGTACTGCTTAGCGTTTACCTGTACATTCGTTCTCTGAAAGTACCCAACGATGAGCTGGCACCTGGTGGAAACTCTGGTAAGGGGATTTTGGCCTTTTTTTTTTTTTTTTTAATGTGCTATGTACTTGGATCTTTTCTTCTTCAGGAAATAGGTGCATGCCCTGATGTTTTCCTTCTTTAAAACTTCTGTCGTATCATGCACAGTGTAGGCCTTAAACCACAAAAACTTCCCTTTTGGGAATATTTCTCTTTAACTATGCACTGCGGGTTTATTTTAAAGTTATTATTGTTGTCAGTCTTTATTTCAGTTCTAATAAACCACACTTAAACAGTAGACTAAATACATCTTTTTTTTTTTTTGTCTTGGTTAGGAAATAATCTTGGGAATTAAGATTGTCGTATTGCAATTTGTATTTTTTCCAGCTGCCAAAGTTTGCCATTATTGAGTTTGATGAGATGTTGCATTATTGGGCATACCCCAGGTGGCAGCATCCTCAGTCCTGTCTCCTGCTAGCCCCAAGAAGGGTCATGAATCTAAGTGCATACTGTATGATTCTGAGCAAGTCACTTAAGTTCCTTGTACTCCCAGGTTGCATCTGGAAACAAGCTTCGGCTTAGTGTGCTACTCCTGGTTAAACAATGTTCCCTTTCCCTGAATCTGAAAACACTCACTCACAATCCAGTATTGTGTTTACATTACTGTTGCCTTGTGGCAGCATTATAGCTTCTGTATGTATAACCCAGTACTGCAGGCATTGTATGCACATCCATACAAAGGTGCTGAGACGTGCTGTACATGCTGACTCCCTCCTTATCCCATTATGTTTTAAAAATACTATTTTGAAGAAGAAAAATGTTCCTCTTCCACTCTCACCTTTCAAAATCCTAGTTTGAAACAATCCCGTCCCGAAGCCATCTTGTTTTTTAAACTTATTTCCTCCCACAGCCCTTAACCCACAACCCTGTGGACAGGTTGCAGCACTGCTGTTGGTAGTGGGAAGCATTTAAATGTGGGCATAAAAACAGCATTTCTGCTGCCCACAGCTACAGCAGTTGACAACACCTGCAGCGTACAGGCTTTTGGCTCTTCTTTTCAACATGGATCCACTGGGAGCAGATCAGCAACTAAGTTGAGTTTAAACACTCCTCTACTTAACTCCTCACCGCCTTCGCTCCTTTTCTCTGAAGTCCAAGTGGTTCCAGGTCCAGGCGGGCAATACCACGACCATGCACTATCTAAACCGCCAGAGCGGGATGCGCTCCATGCCTCTGTGGCGTCCCATGCCTCTCTGTGCAGGAAGCTCTCCGCATTTGGTCCCTGCGCTTGGCGTGGGCGGATCTCCTGCCTTTCCGCGTGGCAGGAGCCTCCAACTCAGGCGATGCCCTAAGCCGGATAGGGGCTGCGTCGCCAGTGGTCTCTCTGCCCGAGGTAGTACAAGATCTCTTCTCCCACTGGGAGCACGCCTCGGGCGGAACCTGTTTGCCTCCAGGGAGAATCTACGAAGCTGAGACTGATCTTTCTTGAGACACAGCTCTTGCAGCAGGTTACACCATTAGGACTGAAGCGGTGAGGCGTCAGGACCACCGAAAAAATTCTGGCTAGCTATCTTCAGCGAGGGACACGCGACGTCCAGGCGTGGTACAAAGGGGCGGTCATGGGCTCCCAGTTCTTTCCCGCGTCGGCTGGCTTGCATGACCCTTCGGATTACAGTCTAGCCGACGCGTGGTTTAAGTGCTTCTCTTGAGAAGTCGATTTTCTTCAAGCAAGACCTTTGCTGATGTCCTCTCCGACCTCTGGTCACTCTTCCAAGTGTACTTGTGGGAAACAGATCCCCTTTAAGGACCCCCACACAGCCTGCGTTAGGTGCCTGGGTCCAGACCACGATACCCGGGCCTGCTCGTCCTGCCGGGGTTCAACAGTCGTACCCGGATCCGATGTCAGAAGGCCCTTCAGGCTTTTTTGTTGGAGGAAAAGCTGAAGACCATGTCCTCCAAGGGTGAATCTTCTTCTCAAAAATTCCCACAAGCACGCGGAGAAACGAAGGGAGAAGGCCCCTTCCAGGTCCCCCTCCAGGGCTTCGGAGTCACGCAGCTCCGGTTCTAGGTCCGACCGCTCTCCCTCCAGGGCCAGCTCTCAGCCTCCCCCGGCTGCGGTAAGGAAACCTTCTTCTCAGGCCAAGTCCGCCAGGCCGTCCTCGTCTTCCTCCAAGGTCTTGGCGAAGTCCGGGGAGCGCCACCATCTTCACCACAAGTCGGGTTCCCGCTCTTCGGTACCCGACGTCAGGTCTTCTTCTGTGCCTCCTCGTAAGACGCTGGAGCTCACGCCCTTAAGGAGACCTGTAGACCAGACGCCGGCGCGACCATCGTCGGCTGCGCATCATACCTCCCTGGAGCCACCGTCGGCCAGATGACCGTCGACGGCCAAACTATCACCTCAGCGGACACCGGTAGGGGGACCGACGTCCGCTCCTCCTGAGAAGAGGGCCCTGTCGCCTCCGACCGACGTCGGTCAGGAGACTTTAACTGAGGAGGACCTAACGCAGCCCGAGGGCCGGACGGGCGACCCCGGTTTCGTCGAAACTCCCAGAGAACCCTCGCCGTTACCAGAGACCCCTTCGGAGCAGACGCCAGGACCAGACGTCTGCCCACCGGCGCCCGGGCCGTCGTCAGGCCTTTCTTTAGCAGAAGTGAAGGACCTCTTCACCTCCTGGTGGGACACCATAAGGAAGGACATGGTTCCCACTGTTCCTCCTCCTCCTCCGGTTCCTGCACCCCCTTCGCCATCGGGGTCGGCAGGCCGTTTACCTTCTCCCTGGGAGCCTAGATCCCCTCCCAGGGGGAGACCAGAAAAGCGGAGACCTCCGTCGAAATCTTCTTCTGGATCACCCAGCCCCAAAGTCCAGGAGACACCGACGCAGCCGTCACAGAGGACACGGGATCAGACTACTCTGCCTCTGAGATCCCCATCTCACTCCATCCCTTCTCCGGACCCACGTGAGGATGCCCAAATCTCCTCCGGATGATCCTTCGTTCCTTGATATTATGAGACATATACAAGAGAACATGGGATGGGATGCAGAAGACCCTGAACCCGAGAAAGTGCGCCTCGCCAGATATCTTCGCAGAAGGACCCCACGCCTGTGGTGGTACCACCCTTGGTGGACACTTTTGTGGACGTCACCAAGGCAGCGTGGAAGCGTCCACATTCGCTCCCGGCGATGCCGAAAAAAGCTGATCGTTTGTACAAGGCTCTTAAGGACGACCAGTACTTGACGCAGCAGCCTCAGGCCGATTCTCTGGTCATCACAGCCTCACATGACCCGGTCACAGAGGCCGTAAATCTGAGCACCCTGCCACGGACCCAGAGTCCAAGCAGTTGGGCCGCGTTGGGTAGAGGCGCCATTGTCTCCGCTACCTGCGCCATCAGATCCTTGAACTATTTAACCCACATGGTTCAGTTCCAGAACGCTTTGTGGGAACAGGGTCTGGAAATGGCTGAAAAATTGCCTGTAGGTGAGCAGAAGGAGGAGATGCTTCAGCTCCTCCGTACGGGTTCAGACGTGGGGACCCAAGTGCTACGAGCCGCGTACGACTCTGCGGACTCATCGGCCCGAGCAGTAGCTTCTGGCATATGCCTCCGGAGACACTCCTGGTTACGCGTCTCTGGTTTTACCCCGAACGTCCAGAAGAATATTATGGGCGCTCCTTTTGAGGGAGAAGTCTTGTTTGGTAATCCTTCAGAGAAGATCATTACCAGACTTCAAGAGGCCGGGAAGGCGGTAAGGTCGGTTCAGGCCATGACCGACCCAAGCTTGGTTCCTTCGTGGAACCAAAGCCGTTCGATAGAGGCAGAGGCAGCAGCCCTGCTCCGCCGCGACATCAGAAGGGCTCCGGCTCCGTAGAGCCAGGGAAGCAGCCCGCCAGCCGAGGTCAGCGTTCTCCGACAGGCCCAGCCAGCGGGCCATCTGCCGCCACAGCCTGACTCCTTTCCCCCCGCCCTCAGGATCAGCGAAATCATGGTCAGGGGTCACTGCGAACTTCCTGCGGGATGGCGAGCTATAACCACCGACAGGTGGGTTCTTCAGTTAGTCAGTCTAGGCCACTTTATAGAATTCATAGAAAAGCCACCCTCGGGCCTCCTTTGCTCTCGGTACCGGAGTCAACACAAAGCTTTGATCTGGCAAAGTACTCGCGCTCCTGCGAAGGAGCGATAAGTATGTCCCGGAGAACCAGAGGACAAGGATATTATTCCACTTCTTCCTGGTTCCAAAGAAACAGGGGACCTCTGTCCGATTCTGGACCTCAGCGACCTCAGCGTGTCGATGCGCCTACAAGAAATTCCGCATGGTGACTCTTCGGGTCTTATTCCCATGCTGAAACAGGACGCCTTTTTAGCGTCTCTAGACATGCGGGACGCATACCTGCATATCCCTATGGCTCAGGCGCACATGAGGTTCCTGCGCTTCGAGTTTCTCGACCACCACTTTCAGTTCCAAGCCCTTCCGTTCGGTCTGTCTTCCGCACCAAGGGTCTTTACCAAGTGCATGGCAGTCGTGGCAGCGTCTCTGAGGAGACAGGGCCATTATGTGTTCCCGTACCTGGACGACTGGCTTCTCATGGCCGCCTCCAGAGAGGCGTTGCTACATCCGGTTCAGAGCACCCAGGACCTGTTCCGGTCTCTGGGCATCCTCATAAATTGCGAGAAGTCTCTCCTGGTACCGTCGCAGAATCTGCAGTTTATAGGCGCAGTACTGGACACTGTTCAGGGAAGAACTTTTCTTCCGGCTGACAGAGCGGAGCGCATCAGATCCCTCATAAGGGATTTATCGTCGAACAAGATCGTACCTGCCAGGTCGGTCCTTCGCTTGCTCAGACACATGGCTGCGGCGGCCATTCCTACTGTCCCTTTCGCAAGACTCCACATGCGGGTAACTCAGTGGATGCTCAAAGTGCAATGGGACCAAAGGCGAGACCACTTGCAGCATCCGGTCAGAATCACGAATTCCGTGATTCAAGACTGGCAGTGGTGGCTAGTCCCAGGGTCGCTCTCCACGGGTGTCCCGTTCGTAGCACCGTCCCTGGCGGTAACCCTCACCACGGACGCCTCAGGTCTTGGGTGGGGGGCACACCTGGACGGGGTAGGCTACGTGGACCCAGATGGAAGCTCATCTTCATATCAATGTCCTTGAGATGAGAGCGGTTCTCTATGCTCTGCAGGCCTTTCAGTCAGTAATCCCACCGTGTACTCTTCTGCTTCAGACAGACAACACGGCGGTGATGTATTACCTCAACAAACAAGGAGTCGCACACTCTTACCCACTTTGCAAGGAAGCCATGAGGGTGTGGGATTGGGTAATCGGACACGGTGCAAATCTGATCACTGTGCACGTTCCCGGGGTGGACAACACGATTGCAGACGGCCTGAGTCGATCCCAGGCCAGAGTCCACGAGTGGGAACTTCTTCAAGAGGTAGCAGAGGATCTGTTTCTTCGATGGGGAGTTCCAAAACTAGACTTGTTCGCATCCCCATCCAACGCAAAACTGCCCAATTTTTGCTCGCTAGATCCAGGGCCTGGTGTTTTCTGGCGAGACGCGTTATCCCTCTCCTGGGCGAACAGATTCCTCTACGCTTTCCCTCCTTTCCTGTTGATCCAGAGAGTTCTTCTCAAACTGCGCAGGGAGCACGCACTCATGATCCTGGTGGCCCCATTCTGGCCCAGACAGATCTGGTTCCCTTTGTTGGTGCAACTATCTCGGGAACCCCCGCTCCCGTTGCCGCTCAGCTCCCACCTCCTGTCTCAGGAGAAAGGTTCACTTGTCCATCCGGACCTACGTTCATTGAACCTACATGCTTGGCTCCTAGAGACATAGCCATCTTGCGTCATGGGGTCTCGCAAGAGGTTGCAGAGGTCCTTTCTGCAGCTTGTGTTTGCAACGCGAGGCACGTGACGCGGAAAATGGCGCAGTTTTTTGTTTGCAGGTCGCGAGCACGCGATTTTTCCCTTTAGGTTGTCCTGTGGGAGTAATTTTGGATTATCTGCTCTCCCTCTTTCATTCGGGTCTAGCCTACTCCTCTGTTAAGGTGCACCTCTGTGCCATTTCGGCCTATCACCTCCCGGTGGGACATCGTACAGTGGCTCAGTTGGACGCCTCTCGGGAATTTCTTAGGGTAGTATTACACCTTAGGCCTCCTATTAAGGACCCTGTGCCTCCATGGGATCTGCTCTTTGTCCTGGAACAGCTCACGCTCCCCCCCCCTTTGAACCTGCCGCGGATTGCGAGCTACGTTTTCTGTCGTGGAAAGCGTTGTTTTTAGATTGCTGTTACTTGGTGAGGAAGAATATCTGAACTGCTCTTATGTGCAAAGAGCCTTATTTAGTTTTCCACCGGGACAGAGTATCCCTGAGGACGAACCCTAAATTTTTGCCTAAGGTGGTTTCTTCACTCACTCTGAACCAGGATATTGACCTTCTGGTCTATTTCCCGAGTTACTCGAATAGAGGAGAGGCTCTGCTTCACACCCTGGATGTTCACCGCAGCCTGAGGTATTACCTCAACAGAACTAAATCTCTTCGTAGTTCTGAGCAGCTTTTCGTTTCCTTCTCTGAGAGAATGATGGGCCAACCTGTATCCAAACAGTCCCTTTCTCGCTGGCTTGTCCAGTGTATTTCTTACTGTTATGATATAAAACAAAAGCCCTTCCCGGGCACAGTCCGGGGTCATTCTACTAGAGGTGTGGCCACCTCCTTTGCAGCACTCAGAAGCGTCTCACCTCTGCATATATGTGCTGCAGCCACTTGAGTTCTGTGCATACCTTTATCAGGCATTATAGCCTGGACATAGCTCTCGGAGGGAGGGCTGGTTCGGCCTGGCGGTGCTACAGGTCTCCTGTCCTAGGTTCAGGACCTGGAATTCTTTTCCTATTTTCCTCCTCCGAATTTCTGGCAGCGTTACTGCTGAGAATCAGTCCTAATGGTGTAACCTGCTGCAAGAGCTGTGTCTCGAGTAAGATAGTACAGTTACGTAAGAACTTACTGTAACAGTAGATCTTCGAGAACAGCTCTTGCAGCAAGTACCTTCCCGCCCACCTTCCCCCTTGGAGAAGGCATGGCTCAGTCTTTCTGAGCAGGGATTTATACCTTTCTGTCTTCTGACGGCGAATCCTCTGTCTCCCATTTCGATGTCAGCCTGCGGCCGGAAGTCTCCGGCGGGAGAACTGGGGAATCTGGCGGGACTGCCCCCTTTTGTACCACGCCTGACGTCGGAGGCGGGACAGACGTCGGGGGCGGTCCCCGCTGAAGATAGCTAGCTAGAATTTTTCCGTGGGGTCCTGACGCCTGCTGGCTTCAGTCCTAATGGTGTAACCTGCTGCAAGAGCTGTTCTCGAAGATCTACTGTTACGGTAAGTTCTTACGTAACTGTACTGTCTCAGCCCTGCCCTTTGGTCTCACCTCAGCACCAGGGGTATTCACAAAATGCCTGACAGTGGTAGTGGCATTCCTAGGTAGGAATTACTGTTTTTCCTTATCTCGACGACTGGCTAGTCGTGGGAAAGTCATTTCAGCAGGTGCAAGCACACCTGGAAATAACAAAAAATCTTTTACAGTCTCTGGGCTTCCTGTTAAACCAGGAAAAGTCCATTCTCACACCTGTTCAAGTCCTGCATGTAATTGGAGCTGAACTGAATACTTTAAAAGGAAGAGCTTTTGTTCCAGAGGACAGAGTTCAGTCTATTCCCACCAGGCCATAACTATTGAACACGTGCAGTTCCCAAGGATGGTGTCGGCTCTATCAGTTCTCTGTTTTATCCCTAGCAAATAGCAATCCTGCCCTTAACACAGCCACCGCTAAACCAATGTACGCTAGAAGGAGTAACAAAAGAATATTTAGCAGGCTAAGACACCACCTTAAAAAACTACTCTCCTACTCTGTTCGGGAAATGTTGAATTAAACCTAGGTCCACCTATTTCTCTGGATGCCCCTACGGACCTCCCTCAATATAAAGGGATTAGCTTTCTCCATATCAATGTCTGTAGTTTGCTAAAGAAGATTGACTCTATACAGACCTGGGCTCTACATGCATCTCCTGATTTCTTCATGATAACTGAAGCCTGGCTCACACCCTCGACCCCAGACAAATCTATCAACGTACCCGGATATATCATCTTCCTCTGTGATAGACCGACTAGAGGAGGAGGGGTTACAGTATATGTCAAAAGCAAATTCACAGTCAGTTTTTGACTGTACCTCAAAAGCTAAGGAATTTGAATGCCTTGCTCTAAAATTATCACTTTCCAGCGAGAAATCACTCCTTATGGCAGCATGCTACCGACCACTGTCAGGCGGATGGGCACTTCTGCCACACCTTCAAAACCTTCTTGACTCTGCTAATACTGAGATTATTCTAATGGGGGATTTCAATCTAAATTGGAATGATGACAGCTCTAAGAAATTGAAGGATCTATGCGATGTTAATGGTCTGTTACAAATGGCGACTGCTATAACCAGACCTAACAGAAAAAAACCCTGAGCGCAGAACCCTCCTGGACCTTACGCTAGTAAACAAACCTCACACTATCTCGCATACTGGAGTATTCTTCAACGATATAAGCGACCATTGCTCTACTGCCTGCATCAGACATCCTTCCCAAATGGCCTCCAAATTCAAACTGAAAAGATGCCTGAAAAAGTTCTGCCAGTACACTTTCCTGAAAGATATTAGCAACATTCGTTGGCAGGATTTCTATCTAGCCCCCACCTTTAACAAGGCATTTAACATTTTTCACAGCCTCTTACTGGGGCTAATAGACAAACACGCCCCACTAAGACTGATCAAATCAAAAAATAAAATGCCTGGCTGGTTCTCTCCCATCCTAAAGAAAGCACTTAGGGATAGGGACTACTGGTGGAAAAAAGCGAGAAAATCCCACCTGAAGGCTGATTGGTTAGCATTCCGTACCACTAGGATCCAATTCATCGGGGCAGAGCTCGACTCCCGGCGGACAGGGCCGAATTTCTTTCCTCCTTTGCCCAGTCATTTCAGGTTGGGCAATTGCGCCCTGCCCAGGACTTCCTGCGCCTTATGGCGGCCTGCGCCAGCGTGGTCCATTGGGCCCGTTGGTACATGCGTCCCCTTCAATGGGGGCTGGCCAGCCAATGGTCACAGCACTTCGATCCACTGGATCAGCTAGTGACAGTGACCCAGGGGATGTGGAACACTCTCCAGTGGTGAACCATTCCAGCACATCTACAGGAGGGTATCCCGTTTGTCCGCCCCGAGCCGATGGTCTCTCTATTAACCGATGCCTCTCTGATGGGTTGGGGTGCCCATCTGGGGGAGCACAGAGCGAACGGCCTCTGGTCCCCTCGGGAGTCCCGATGCCACATCAACCTGCTGGAGCTTCGAGCGGTTCATCTAACCCTCACCGCCTTCGCTCCGTTTGTACGGGGTCAAGTGGTCCAGGTCTAGACGGACAATACCACGACCATGTACTACCTAAACCGCCGCTGTGCAGGGAAGCTCTCCGCATTTGATCACTCGTGCGCAGCCTGGAGGCGGATCTCCTTGCCATCCATGTGGCGGGAGCCTCCAACACCCTGGCCGATGCCCTAAGCCGGATAGGGCTGCGTCCCACGAGTGGTCTCTCCTGCTGGAGGCAGTACAGATTTGTTCTCCACTGGGACCACGCCTCAGGTGGACCTGTTTGCCTCCAGGAGAATGCGTGAGCTGAGACTGTTTCATGCCGCCCCCCTCAGCAGGGCTCACTGCAGGGGATGCCTTCTTGAGGCCGTGGACCCGGGCCTCTTCTCGCCTTTCCCCATTTCCCTTGATCCACAAGGTGCTTCTCAAGGCGAGGAGGGACAAGGCACAGGTGATTCTGGTAGCCCCAGACAGGCCCGCCAGTTCTGGTATCCAGATCTCCTCAGTCTCCAGCTCGAGGCTTCTGAAGGGCTTCCAGCCCTACCTGGACCTGCTCTCAGTCAATCAGGGAAGGTATTCCATCCGGACCTTCAATCCCACCCTGCACCTGGCGGCCTGGTTCCTAGTGGCTAGAGTTCCAGGCCATGGGTCTTTCCGGCCAGGAGTCCTCAGCGTGGATTGGGCGCCCCGTAAGGAGTTGACAGAAAATGCTACTAGCCTTCAAATGGAAGATTCTCCATTTTGGTGTCAGAAACAAGGACCTGGAACCTTCCTCCTGTTCCTTGGCAAGCAATCTGGACTACCTGTGGTCCCTTTCTCAGCAAGGGCTTTTGTCGACGACCCTTAAGGTGCACCAGGCAGCCATCTCTGCCAACCGGGCGTGGGCTGGGAAGCAGTCGATGGTGCAGGAGAAGGTGGTCGGGCGCTTTTTCAAATGCCTTGATCACATATCCCTTCCAGTGCGAGAACCTCCACCTCCATGGGATCTACTGCTGGTATTGGCTAAGCACATGGGCAAGCCATTCGAACCGATGCACAGGTGTGACATCTCTCACCTGTTGTGGAAGACCGCCTTCTTAGTGGCTATCACGTCAGCCAGAAGGATGGAAGAGCTCCAGGCGCTTTCCATCGAGTCTCCTTATCTGGTCTTCCACAGGGGCAAGGTTGTCCTGTGCCCCCACCCGAAGTTCCTTCCGAATGTGGTGGTGGCGTTTCACCTTAACCAGGTGTTGACCCTGCCGGTGTTCTACCCCAATCACACCTCGGAGGCCGAATATAGGCTCCATACTTTGGACCCTAGTAGAGCGCTCGCTTACTATAAGGAGCGGACGGCTAAAGTTCGGGGAGAAGTTCGCCAGCTGTTTGTCACCTATGCTGAAGCTGCACCTGGCAGACCTGCAGCCTAGCGGATAATAGGCAGGTGGGTGACGTCCTACATAGATCTTTGCTATAGGTTGGCGGGCATGGAGCCTCCCAGAGGGATAAGAGCTCATTCTACCCGCCATACTGCTGCATTGGTGGCTGATTCCAGGGATGTCCTTATCCAGGAAATCTGCAGGGCTGCTACCTGGAAGTCAGCACACACCTTCATCACCCACTACCACATCGACCTTGAGTCACGCCGGGATGCTGGTTTTGGGACCTCGGTTCTCCAGTCTTTATTTCCCAAGTAGGGGGTGTGCACCTTGCCTCCCTCCTCCTGAAGAACTGCTAGGAGTCTGCCAAACAGTGTGGATGAACAACATATCCATGTCCTTAGAAATATAGGTTACTCACCTGTAACAGGAGTTCTAGGAATGGTATATGTTCATCCACATGACCCACCCGACCTCCCCAGCTTCGATGCACTACCTGGCTTCCAGCGGGCTAGATGTGGCGTCATGGGCGGAGCCGAGAGTTTTACCACCCGGGTGAGTGGGAGGAGCCAGCTTGAAGACTTTCCGGCAAGATTTAAAGCGGCAAGGAACCTGCCAAATAGTGTGGATGAACAACATACACCATTCCTAGAACTCCTGTTACAGGTGAGTAACCTGTATTTCCTGTGAGCTAGAGTTCCAGGCTTTGGGTCTTTCAGTGATGTCCTCAATGTTGTTGAGGTGTCACGGTTGAGGTCTTGGAACACAGGTTATCACCTGTACAGAGTTCTAGGAATGGTATATGTTCATCCACTATTGGCAGGTATCCTGCTGCTTAAATCTTGCCGGAAGGTCTTCAAGCTTGCTCTCCCACCCACCCGGTGGTATAACCTCGGCTCCGCCCCATGACGCCAGATCTGCCCGCTGGAAGCTCAGGTTGTGCGCCGAGCCGGAGGTCGAGAGTCGTGATGAACAACATATACCATTCCTAGAACTCCTGTTACAGGTGAGTAACCTGTATTTCTAGGACATGGATATGTTGTTCATCCACACTCATTGGCAGACTCCTAGCAGTTCCTCCGGGAGGAGGGAGGCAAGACGACACCCCCAATACTTACTTGGGAAAGAGAGACTGGAGAACCGAGGCCCCAAAACCAGCATCCCGGCGTGACTCAAGGTCGATGTGGTAATGGGTAATGAAGGTGTTTGCTGACTTCCAGGTAGCAGCCCTGCAGATTTCCTGGATAGGGACGTCCCTGGAAGCAGCCACCACTGCAGCAGTATGGCGGGTAGAATGAGCTCTTATCCCTCTGGGAGGCTCCATGCCCGCCAACTTATAGCAGAGATCTATGCAGGAGGTTACCCACCTGCTTATCGTCCGCTTGGCTGCAGGTCTGCCAGATGCGGCTTCAGCGTAGGTGACAAACAGCTGGCGAACCTCTCCCGATCTCAGCCGCAGCCCTTATAATAAGCGACGCCTTCTAGGGTCCAGAGTATGGAGCCTATATTCGGCCTCCGAGGTGTGATTGGGGTAGAACACCGCAGAGTCAACACCTGGTTAAGGTGAAACTCCGACACCACCTTCGGAAGGAATTTCGGTGGGGCGCAGGACAACCTTGTCCCTGTGGAAGACCAGGTAAGGAGACCCGGTGGAAGCGCCTGGAGCCTCCCATCCTTCTGGCTGACGTGATAGCCACCAAGAAGGCGGTCTCTCCACGACAGGTGAGAGAGAGCACACCTGTGCATAGGTTCGAATGGCTTGCCCATGAGCTTTGCCAGTACCAGCAGTAGATCCCACGGAGGTGGGGGTTCCCGTGACTGAGGGAAATGTGATCAAGGCCTTGAAAAAGCGCCAGACCACCTTCTCCCGCGCCATCGACTGCTTCCCGCCCGCGCCTGTAAGCAGAGATGGCTGCCAGGTGCACCCTTAGGTCGCCGACCTAAGCCCTTGACTAGAAAGGGACCATAAATAGTCCAAGATGCTTGCCAAGGAACAGGAGGAAGGGTCCAAGCCCTTGTTCTGACACCAAATGGAAAACCTTTTCCATTTGAAGGCATAGCATTTTCTGGTCGACTCTTACGGGACGCCTCAACTACATTGAGGACCTCGCCGGAAAGACCCAAGGCCTGGAACTCTAGCCGCCAGGAACCAGGCCGCCAGGTGCAGGGATTGAAGGTCCGATGGAACACCTTCCCTGATTGACTGAGAGCAGGTCCGGGCGAGCTGGAAGCTGCCGGGAGTCCTGGAGCTGAGACTGAGGAGATCTGGTACCAGAACTGGCGAGGCCAGTCTGGGGCTATCAGAATCACCTGCGCCTTGTCCCTCCTCGCCTTGAGAAGCACCTTGTGGATCAAGGAAATGGGGAAAGGCGAAAGAGGCCCGGGGTCCACTGCCTCGAGAAGGCATCCCCTGCAGCGAGCCCTGCTGAGGGGGCGGGCATGGAACAGACTCAGCTCTGCTCTCCTGAGGCAAACAGGTCCACCTGAGGTGTGCCCCAATGGGAGAACAGATGCTGTACTACTCCGCAGGAGAGACCACTGTGGGATGCAGCCCTATCCGCCCAGGCACGGCAGGTGTTGGAGGCCCTGCCACGTGAATGGCTAGGAGATCCGCTCCAGGCTGCGCACGAGTGACCAAATGCGGAGAGCTTCCTTGCATAGAAGCATGGAGCGCGGCCCCGCCCTGGCGGTTTAGATAGTACATGGTCGTGGTATTGTCCGCCTGACTCGGACCACTTGACCCGGAGGAACGGAGCAAAGGCGGTGAGAGCTAGGCGGACCGCCGAGCTCCAGCAGGTTGATGTGGCATCGACTCCCGCTGGGACCAGAGGCCATGAGCCCGGTGTTCCCCAGATGGGCACCCCAACCCATCAGAGAGGCATCGGTCGACAGAGAGACCGTCGGCTCGGGCGGACAACGGGATGCCCTCCTGCAAATGATCTGAACGGTCCACCACTGGAGAGCTGCCACATCCCCTGTGTCACCGACACAAGCTGGTCCAAGGGATCGCAGCGCCAGACCACTGGCTGGCCAGTCCCCACTGAAGGGACGATGTTCCAGCGGGCCCAACGGACCACGCTGGTGCAGGCCGCCATGAGACCCAGGAGGCGCAGGAAGTCCCGGCAGGGCGCATGCCCAACCAGAAATGATCGGGCAAAGGAGGAAAGAACCTCGCCCTGTCCGCCGAGCCGCGCCTGGCTCAAGAGAGTCGAGCTGCGCCCGATGAATAGAATCACCTGCTTCGCTCGAGTCTGACTTGGCCTCTGATAAGGAGGCCCAGTTGAGAGCAGACCTGGAGGGCCAGATCTCTGACCACCCGCCTCCTTCCTGGAGGGAGCTGCTATCAGCCAGTCGCCCAGGTAAGGGTACACCCGACCTCCGCGCCAAGAGGGAATGCTGTCACCACTGCCATGCATTTGGTGAAGACCCTGGGAGCTGGAGACAAGTCAAGGGCATGGCTTGAACTCAAGAGGATCCTTCCGCTGGAAGCGAAGGAATCTCTGGTGAGACGGACGGATAGGGACGTGAAAAACGGCCCTGCAAGTCCAGAGAGCAGAACCACACGCCGCTGCCAAGGATGGTATTATCTGAGCCAGAGTGACCATCCTGAAGGTTCGAGACCTTAGGAACTTGTTTAGGTCGTAGGTCGAGAATGGGCGCCAGCCCCCGTCTGCTTCGGAACCAGGAAGTACCTGGACACAAACCCTGGGTCTGAAGGAGGGTCCACCACCTCTTATCACCTCCTTCTGGAGGAGGAGAGATGTCGGCTCCGACGAGCCGCCAGTGAGGCTGGGGATCCCGAGCCCCGAGGGGCGACGGCCTGAAGGGTGGTGCCTGCTTCCAGAGGCAGGCCTCTTCCCACCACCTCCAAGACCCACCTGTCCGTGGTAACAGCGGACCAGGCGGAACGGAAGTGCGAGCCTGCCCTCCACGGGGGGACCCAGGGGTAAGGTGACGGGATGGGGGCGACACCCCTCAGCCCGTCACTGGGCAGGCTTGGAGGAGGGACCGGCCGAGGGACCTCCTGGGCCTTTTCCTCCCTGCCTCCTGTTAGAGGAAGCCGGCGGCTTGGGTTTGGGATGCCAAGGCCGAGCCTGCTGGCCCTGACGTTGCTGGGCCGGGCGCGCCGGGGGCACAGAAGGACGAAAGGGCTTAGGCTGTGGTTTGCTGCCTTTGTCCTTCTGAGCGGAAGAGACCGAGTCCAAGGTAGCATTGGACTTCTCGATCCTCTGCAGGTGACCTTCCACCCCAGGGCCGAAGAGGTCAGTCCCCAAAAAGGGAACATCCGCCAACTTGTGCTGGGTATCCGAAGTAAAGGTGGATATCCTCAGCCAAGCCCGCCGACGGATAGCCACTGCGGCCGCCACCGATCTGGCACATGAGTCCCCTATATCCAAAGCAGTCTGGAGCTGCTGTTTGGCCACTGCCCTGCCCTGGTCCCGCACCTGCTTAACCGTAGTCTGCAGATCGGCGGGAAGATGAGGGATGACCTCATCCAGGGAGCCCAACAGGGCATGAGAAAAATGTGCCATGAGGACGGCCGAACTGGCCTGACGAAGGCCGAGAGAGGACGAGGCAGACTTTTCGCCCGACATAGTCCACTTCTTGGACTCCTTGTCAGGAGGTTTGTCCACATCCCTGGCGCTGCCGGCGCTACTGAAAACGCTGTCGGTAACCAACCCTCAGCAGAGGGGTGTTCAAAACCGGACAAGGAACCGTAGGGACCAGATACTTCCTGGCCATCCTGGCCAAGGCGCAGGGCAGGAAGCAGGGCGCTGCCAAAGCTCCAGTGCCGGACCCACTATGGCCTCGCCACCGGAAAGGCCTCCGCCGGAGAATCCTCGGTCCAGAATCTCCGTGAGGGGATACCGGCCCGCTTGGAACGGGTTCGAGCTCCATCCCGTAGACCCGAGATGAGCCGAAGCAGTCCTAGGAAGGACGACGGGCTATCGCCCATTGACTGACCTCCTGAAGACTCCAAGTCCAGTCGCTGGAGAAAAAGGAGGAATCATCTTCGACTCGGAAGAGTCCTCAAGAGCTGCCTCTGGCCTGAGCCACCTTCACCTGCCGAGGTCGGTCGGGAGTGAGGGTAACTGACAGCCGATGGGTAAACCCTTAGCCGAATCGAGAATCTTGGTCGGAGCCCCAATTGGTGGCTGTGGAGGCGGAGGTTCCACCGAATCGGTGGAGCAGCTGGTTTTGGCCGAACAACCGCCTGGGTATAGGCTCCTGATAAGTCGAGGGGTTGTGTCGGCGCCCGTGACAGTTACTTAATGGCCGGAAGGCGACGGGTCGGCTTACTCCCGCCAGGAGGAGCTGTTGAACATAAGGTCTCGTGCCTCACGCACGATTTCTTACGCCGAGCTTCCCTTGTCCGAGGAGGAGGACGAGGACGAGCGGCGACGCCTGCCATCAGTGCCGAGACCGCCTATGACGGGTGGGATCGGCTGACTGCTAAGAGGTCCAGACCGAGAGTCCCGGAATTTCCGAGGTCGGTGCGGGAGGTGTCGGCCGGAACCGCACTCCTTCGCTCGGATGGTCCATCCGAGGGCTCCGGAACCGGAGGCACAGGCGAGCCCACGGGATCTCAACTCCTCCCGGGGAACCGGGAGAGGGGAATCTCGCTGCTAAAGGCGACAGCCTCGTCTAATGGGTCGAAAAATCTCGACTTCATCGGTGGGAGTCTCGGCCAACTGACCTGACGGGACACCGTGAGGCCAGTGGCCAAGCCGAGCGGTCGATCGAGCCGACGGTCGACGGCCCGGGAGAGGGACCTTTCCGCCTCCCAAGAGCGCCGACGGAGGGACTTACCCTGTCCCTCTTTTGGACCGAGAATAAGGTCCAGAGACGAGGGCCCTTCCCTTTAGTGGAGAGGGACAGACAAAGCTCTCAAAGGAAGCCGTGTAAGAAGAGCCCAGAGAGAGGGATAAATGCCGCGCCGAGGAAGATACGGCCCGCCGCCCCTCTTCTTGAGGGCTACCATCCGCCGAGCTGATCCGCCGAGCCGCCACGCGGACACCGCCAACCGGGCCTCCTTGACTTCACCGAGGGAACGCTTCGGACGGCCCAGTTGCAATCGGGCAGCACGGTCTTCGAGGACGAGGCCGAGAAAGATGAGCACAGGTCGCAAGCTCGCGGGTCGTGCTCAAGGCCTAAGCAGTAGACACACGTGGAGTGTGGATCCGTCCCGAGACATCTTCGACCGCATGGGCATCTCCGAACCGGAGTCGATTTGTCCATCGCAGTCAGAGGATCGAAGACTGAAGTCTTTTCGCAAAATTTATTTTTAAATCCGCAAACGGAGAAATAGGAACCAGTCTCAAACGCAGAGCGTTAAGGAGGGAACCTGAGCTTCCAAGCGGTAAGGAAGATCTGGCGTCATGGGGCGGAGCCGAGAGTTATGCCACCCGGGTGGGTGGGAGGAGCAAGCTTGAAGACCTTCCGGCAAGATTTAAAGCGGCAAGGATACCTGCCAATGAGTGTGGATGAACAACATATCCATGTCCCTAGAAGGAGTCGACCAGGAGGTGCTATACCTTCAAATGGAAGAGATCCTCCATTTGGTGTCGGGGCAAGGGCCCGGACCCTTCATCCTGTCCAGTGGCTAGCATTCTCAACTACCTTTGGTCGCTGTCCATAGGGGTCTTCGGTCTACGACCCATAAGGTGCACCTGGCAGCCATCTCTGCCTGACGGGCGTGGGCCAGTCAGGAGCAGGTGGTCTGGCATTTCTTGAAAGGCCTCGACCACATTTCCCCTATGGTGCGTGAACCACCACCACTATGGGACCTACTGCTGGTACTGGCAAAGCTCATGGGCATGCCATTTGAACCAATGCATAGGTACGAGATATCACACCTGTCGTGGAAGACCGCCTTCTTGGTAGCTATCACATCAGCCAGATGGATTGCAGAGCTCCAGGCGCTCTTTTGAGTCTCCCTATCTGGTCTTCCACAGGGACAGGGTTGTCCTGCGCCTCAACCCGACGTTCCGAAGGTGGTGTCGGAGTTTCACCTAAACCAGGTGTTAACTCTGCTGGTGTACTACCCCAGTTACACCTCTGAAGCAGAGTACAGGCTCCATACTTTGGACCTGAGACAGGCGCTCTCCAAGGAGGGTACGGCTGAAGTTCGGGGTGAGGTTCGCCAGTTGTTTTTCACCTATGCTGAAGCCGCGCCTGGCAGACCTACAGCAAAGTGGATGATTGGAGATGGATAACATCCTGCTTTGATCTCTGCTACCAGTTGGCGGGCAAGAAGCCTCCAGTAGGAATAAGAGCTCATTCTACCTGCCGTGCTGCTGCGACAGTGGCTGCTTCTAGGGACATCCCTATCCAGGATATCTGCAGGGCTGCTACCTGGAAGTCCGCAAACACCTTCATCTTCCACTACCACATCGTCCTTGAGTCATGCCGGGATGCTGGTTTTGGGGCCTCAGTTCTCCAATCTCTGTTCTCTAAGTAGGGGGTGTGTGCCCCTCCCTCCTCCCTCCTACCAGAGAAATGCTAGGAGTCTGCCAACCAATGTGGACAGAACAATATATCCATGATCCTAGAAAAACAGGTTAGTCACCTGTAACAGTAGTTTTAGGAGTGGTAGATGTTCATCCACACAAACCCCCCTGACCTCCCTGACTTAGACTCACAACCCTCCACTTCCAGCGGGCAAAATCTGGTGTCAAGGGGAGAAGCCAAGGGATATACCACCCGGGTGGGTGGAAGGAGCCAGCTTTCAACCCTTTCGGGCAAGATTCTTAAAGGGAAAGGACATGCCCACCAGTTTTTTATCAGGTCTGGGTACCTTTTTCTCTCTTCCTGGGGGGGGGGCTAGCTCTTCATATCCAAAGAAAAAAACCCAGGAGGGAACAGGACCACTTATGCCTATATAGGGTTGCTGACATCGACTACGTGGGCGGCCCCAGTTGTACTGCTGAAAATCTTCCATGTGGATTCCCCTTCACTGAGATCCCCTTGAAGTTGTGCTGTTATGTTAAGTTCTTACATAACTGTTCTTTATGGTAAGTATAAAGAAATTTATTTTTTCTGTAAACAAATAGTAGTTATTGTAAAGATTCATTTTTAAGATTACTGTAGTAAAAAAATAGTTTAATGAGATTAGCTATCACTTTAACAGAACTACAGACTTTTTTTTCCTTTGTACTGCAGCCTTGGGATATGCTATTTTCCGGTTAGCAAACTCGCAGAAAAATGCTTTTAGAAGAAATCCCAGAGATCCCAAAGTAGCACGTAAGTACTTGACTGTCACAGTAGCCGTCTACTTGTTTTATTTGTACTATATTTTTGCAATAAAATATATGTTTTTGAGTCTTGCTTAGGAAACAGGCCAAGCGACAGAGCCTCATGGGACACTGGATTAAAAAAAAAAAAATGGTCTGGCCTTGCTTGCTAGCTTGTAAAAGCTGACTTCCTGGGACTAGAATAAAACCAAGGTCATAAACCAACCACTGCTTTGAACCCAGGCAGCTTGATGTAAAATGCTGCCTTTCACAGCATATCAGGAGGGAAGCATTTTCTGATAGATACCTGTGAACATTCACCCAGCTATGAGAGATGTTTTTATTTATTTATTAAACTCTAAGATTACAAATACCTTTGAGCAGGAACTGTTCATTTACAAAGGTTCCACGTCAGTGAATGGAGGGAAAACTTACATACAAAGGTTGACAAGAATAACAGACTTTTAAACAAGGCAAATGCTAGGCTTAAGGATACATTCCTACGTGGAGTGAGACAACATCAACAAGAAAATGCTGGGTAAAAGGTGAGAAATAACATGTGAGCAGTGGAGTTAAAGATGATAAGGTAAGTGGGTAACAGAAAGTAGTAGGCTGGCTGAGGAGCCATTGTCTAAGGGGAAGGGGGTAGAATGGATGCAAGTCTGATAGTAGTAGGAGGGTACCCACTTCCAATAAGTGCAAAAGGAAGAGGTGGGGTTGGGCATGAAGAGGAGGAACAGGGAGGGAGAGGTGAAGGGAGGGTGGGAGAGATGGAGGAGGGAGCAGGAGCCAGAGTATTGCAACCTTAGGGAGGTTATGGGACAGCTTGGGCAAGCAAGGGAGGAGAGGTGATCCTCTTAGTGGAAACAATCGCACTGACTGGTTGACGTGAGGTGCTGTCGGAGTTGCTTTTGAAGGTGCCAAGCGTAGCAGCAGTAAGTGTTTCTTTGTTGAGCGAGTTGTACCATAGCAGGGCTCTGTAGGTGAAGGGCCTCTGACCCATGGTGGTCCGGCATCTGGGGACCTGGTAGATGTGGTGTTGTGCATTTCAAACAACATGAAGTCTTGCTGTATTCTGACAATCTGCACTTGGCTCCAGCCTTTAAACTGCCCCAGAGAGTATAGGGTTAATTTTCTATGCCGTGCACAGAACATTGAGCTCGAGCTCGATTGAGGTCTCAATCTGCAGCCCTTTGAAACCCAACTGTCAAATTCTTTATTTCGCCTCACTGAACAGTCGCTCCGGAGATTTCTCCTTCAGCTCAGTTAAAGTGTCGGTTTTAAGCCGAAATTATTCTGCACTGTCTGTTCAGGCTCTGTCTGTGGTACCATGAGTACTAGATAGTTTTCTGATTTTACTATGTGGAAATTGAAAGCTTTTTCGATCGGTTCGGCCGAACCGATCCTATATATTGAATTTTCCTACTTTGCTTTAGTGTGTGGTTACCGGTTCTTATCGGTTCTTAAACTAAAAAATGTGTTTTGAACTTTTTTTTCCATTACCCGTGACACGGTTAGGAACCGATAAGAGAGCCTTGCCAGGCAGTTGCCGAAAAAATGGTAAGTTTGGTTAGGTTGGCCATGTCTGAGAAACCCAAGAAAAAAACCGGGCCCACTGGGTTTCAACACTGCAGTGAGTGTGGGGAAGTATTTGCTAAGGCTGATCCCCACACCACCTTGTGTTTATTGTCTGGGTTTGAGCACCTCGATACAGACTGCCAAATTTGTAAACATTTTCCTAAGTCTACCCTGGAAAAGAGATTAGGTAGACTTAGGGAAAAGGAGGCCGAGAAGTCCGCTGACCCGGGTGGCCAGCCCGGTTCGGTTCTGACTGAACCAGTCGGAGTGCCCTCTGACCAGGGCGATACTTCTTTGGGCAAGAGGAGAGCAGATCCTGAGGGATCGGTTCCTACAGAAAGGAAAAGAAAAGACAAATCAGCCGATTCTGATCCAGAGGTTCATGTTCCAACCGCTGATGAGATTTCCTGAGCGATTCAGATTGTTGAATCGCTTCCCCCGGTCCATCCGATCTGGCTCCGCTGGCTAGGGGCTCGATTCAGTTAGTTCCACCGGTTCAGGAATCTGCCCCTGAGGATTTTTATGAACCAGAATTTGAGGAGGAGGGGGATTATGAACAAGTTGATGATTATGATGGCGCAGAAAGCCTGGATATGCCCATTGAACCGGACATCTCCCCAGGCAGACCTTCTGGTGTTTCCCCTCCTAGGCTCTCTGAGTCCCCTCCCCAATATATGTTCTACAGGAAAGTGGCTGAAACTCTCCAGCTCCCTATGGAGGAAGCTACAGAGGATCAAGAGGAGCCTGATTTTGTAGAAATGATGGACATTCCAGAGTCCAGGAGACTGTCTATTCCCTTGCACAAATCATTTGGGAAACATACACAAACATTTTTACAGTCTCCTAATTTTGTACCCCATTGTTAGAAGAATGGATAAGAGGTACACTTTATCAGGCTCAGACACAGAGTTTTTCTACCAGCAATGCAGCCATGTTGGGGTCATGCAGGCTGCAGCCTGTGACAGGGCTAATATTCCCTTGGCTTCACACCCCCCAGATAAAGACTCCAGGAGGATGGATGCCTTGGCAAAGAAGCAATACATGGCATCTTCTTTGGGACTCAGGCAGGCTAATTATATGGCCTATACAGCCAGGTACCAGAAGTCCAGGTGGGACACTATACTGGCTAAACAGGCCTCCGCCCAGCTGACCAGGGAGCTGGAGGAGGTGGCTGTCGATGGGATTGAGACATTTAAGGTACAGTTTCATGCTGCTGTGGACTCCAGTGATGTGTCATCAAGAGTCATGGCCACATCTGTGGCTCTTCGGAGAATGGTTTGGCTCAGATGTACTAGCCTCTCACAGGACACCAAGGCTAAGGCCATGGATTTCCCTGTGGAAGGTAATTCTTTGTTTGGGGATCAGACAGAGAATTACATGAAGAAGATGGAGAAATATAGGACCACTTATAGGAGTGCACAGGCCAAGGAGAGGCAGGCAACTGCTCAAAGGCAGGAATCTAGGGGCAGGGGCAGGCCTTTTCATAGACTTTTCTACCAAGCACAGGCCTCTTCTCCCTTTTCACAGAGGGGGTTCCTCAGAGGGAGAGGCAGAAGGGAGATGAGCAGGGCTGCATCCACTCCTCAGCCTAAGGCCCCTGCCAAGCAGACACCTTGATGGGCCTGCCCGGGTCGACTCTCCTAGCCCTTTAGGGGGCAGGCTGGCTTACTTCGTCCTGAAACTGGGTGTCAGTTACTTCAGACTAGTGGATCCTGGAAGTAGTAAGCCAGGGACTGGTTCTCAGCTTCAAAAAATTTCCAAAGATGAGAGCCAGATCTTTTCCACCTGCAAGTCTCTCCGACACCCTTGCCCTAGAGGCAGAGGTTTCATCTCTTCTGGCCTTAGAAGCCATAGAGAGAGTTCCTACCCTACACTGGGGCAAAGGTCTGTACTCCAGGTACTTCCTTACCCCAAAAAAAGACAGGGGAGTGGTGACCCATCCTAGATCTAAGATACCTGAACAAACATCTTTTAAAACCAAGGTTCAAGATGGTGACTCAGGAAATAATTCTTCCCTCTCTAAGGCCAGGGGACTGGCTAGCATCCCTGGACCTCAAAGATGCCTACTTTCACATTCCCATCAGGTGCTCCAACAGAAAGTACCTCAGGCTCAAGTTGCCCTGAGGCCATTACAAGTTCTAAGCAATGCCCTTTGGACTAACATCAGCTCCAAGGGTTTTCAGAAAGTGCCTGGCAGTAGTAGTGGCCTTTTTAAGAAGGCAAAAGATTTCCATTTTTCCATATCTGGACGACTGGCTCATAGTGGGTCAGTCTCCAGGCCAAGTCAGGTTACACCTGCAAGTGACCCAGCAAGTGCTCACTTCCCTGGGGTTTCTTCTCAACCTTCCCAAGTCGGTTCTCGAACCAGTGCAGCTTCTTGCCTTTATAGGGCAGAGCTAGATACTGTCAAAGCAAGAGCCTTCCTTCCCCTGGACAGGGCAAGGACCCTTATCACACTGGCCTCTTCATTCACCTTACAGGTGTCTCGACCAGCAAGGCATTTTCTGCAGCTCCTGGAGCACATGGCTGCTTCTACAGCAGTGGTGCAGGGAGCAAGATTTCAGATGAGGGACATTCAGTTCCATTTGAGAGCCTTTTCGTCTCAGAAAAAGGATCCTCTGACCAAACTGATCCCAGTGACTCGAACCCTGGTCCAGGCTTTGCAGTGGTGGCAGGATCAGGACAATCTAAGACAGGGAGTTCCTTTTGTCACTCAGTCTCACTCTTTAATCCTTACTACAGATGCCTCCCTCTTGGGGTGGGGGGCCCACTTGGGAGACCTGACCACCCAAGGGTTGTGGTCTCCTCAGGAATCTCTGCTTCTCATCAATCTGCTAGAACTCAGAGCAGTGTTTCTAGCACTTCAACTTTTTCCAAGTCTGTTCAGAACAAAGTAGTTCAGATCAGGACAGACAATACTACCACAATGTGGTATATCAGCAAGCAAGGGGGCACTCGGTCTACAGCCTTGTGCACAGAAGCAATGAAGTTGTGGTCTCTGGCCTATTCCCTGAACACCTCTCTTACAGCAGTACACCTCCCAGGCAAGGACAATGTCCTGGCAGATGCCCTCAGCAGGATATCTCAGGGCCATCACGAATGGTCACTGGATCCCTCTTTTGGAGGTGATCTTCTCCAGATGGGGCACCCCACAGATAGATCGTTTTGCAGCCCCAGACAATCACCAACTTCCCCTCTTGTGCTGCAAGCCCCCAGTGTTGGGCTCAGTCCCCCTGGATGCCCTGGTTCTCAATTGGGAAGGGAAGTTCCTGTATGCTTTTCCCCCTTCCCTCTCCTGTTCAAGGTGCTAGTCAAAATCAGGTCTCAACCCTGCAAGGTGATTCTGATTGCTCCAGACTGGGCCAGACAGCTCTGGTACCCTCTCCTGTTGTCCTTAGCAGTCCACCTTCCCTTGTCTCTTCCCAGGAATTACAACCTGTTAACCTGTGCTCAGGGGAGGGTTTGGTACCCGAATCTCAAATCTCTCAATCTCAAGGCCTGGCTCTTGAAGAGTTAGAGTTTGTTGATTTACACCTCTCTCAATGTGTTATGGATATCCTAAAGGCTTCCAGGAAGCCTTCCACCAGAACCACTTATAATTCCAAATGGAAAAGATTTTCCATATGGTGCTCTGGGAAGCATATTTCTCCAGAGTCTGCTGGCCTACCCACAGTCCTTGACTATATGGTTCATCTGAATAGCTTGGGGCTCAGACCAGCTACACTAAGAGTGCATCTGGCAGCTGTCTCTGCCTTTCTTTCAGCAGGTAAGCCTTCTTCCCTTTCAGCTCATCCTGTATTCTCCAAGTTTTTCAAGGGACTGCTTCATACCAATCCGCCATTCAGGGACCCTGCCCCTGCTTTGGACCTTAATGTTTGCAATGCTCAGCTTATGCAACCCCCTTTTGAGCCCTTGTCCTCAGCAGAGCTCAAGTACTTGACTTGGAAAACTGTTTTCTTGGTGGCCATCACTTCTGCCAGGCGCATAAGCGAGTTAAAAGCCCTGTCAGTGGAGCCTGATTTTATCTCTTTCCATAGAGATAAGGTGGTCCTCAGGACTAACAGGAAGTTTTTACCTAAGGTGGTTTCAGACTTCCACCTTAGCCAATCTATATCTCTTCCTGTGTTCTTCACTGACCATTCCTCCTCTGGTGAGAGGAGGCTGCACAGTTTGGATGTGAAGAGCCCTTAGCTACTACATAGAGCATACCAAGGGTCACAGGTTTGACTTCCTCCAACTGTTCCTCACTTATGGTGAGGTTGGTAAAGGAAAACCTGCCACTAAAAGATCCATTGCCAGGTGGATTGTCTCTTGCATTCAATTTTGCTATGACAAACTAGGTAGGATTCCACCCTCAGGCCTGAGGGCTCACTCTACCAGAGGCACTGGTGCTTCCCTGGCTGCTGCCAGGGATATTCCTATCTTAGAGATATGTCAAGCAGCTACCTGGAAAACAGTTCACACTTTTACCAAGCATTACTGTCTGGATATCCAGGCTAGGAGTGATGCTCAGTCTGGCACAGCTGTGCTTCAGAGCCTATTTCCTAAGTAGGTTCTGTCCCTCCTCCATGGAGGTACTGCTTGGTAGTCTGCAATTTGTCAGAATACAGCAAGACTTCATGTTGTTTGAAGAAAAATTACTCACCTTAGTAATGTTGTTTCTTCTAATGGAGTCTTGCTGTTTCTGATCTCCCCTGCCTTCCCTCTCAGAACCTTTGTTTTTGGGATGTGGGTAGGCAGTAGCAGTGTTGGCACTCAGGAGGTGCCCCATCTTTTATTATCACCCTTTCTTTGGGTGAGTGGGTGTTGTGTTTATTTCATTTTTTGGGTTTCCTGACTTGAGTCTTTGTTTTGGGACCAAAAAAATCTGTTTATTATATTTAGTAGCCACTTGGCTAGTGTAGGTTTACAGCTTCCACACAGGACACTCAGTGAGTTTAGCTCGAAAAGATCTGACAGTTTGAGTTCAGACAGCAACAGACAGAGTCTGAACTGAGCTCGAGCTCAGCGTTCCATGCTTGGCATGGAACGTTAACTCTTTCATCTCCGGGGCAGTTCGAAGGTTGGACCTCACTGCGATTTGTCAGAATACAACAAGACTCCATTAGAAGAAACAACATTACTAAGGTGAGTAATTTTTTCTTCTCGTATGCTGGGTGCTGTTGTTTATAGTAAGAAGCTTTTCAACACCTGGGGGCAAGATCCCAAGGAGAACCTTGCTGTCTATCAGGCAGGTCTGGTGTTGGATCCTGCTGCGGAGTGGTAGCCACCCAGTCTGGGAATACAGGTCGCAGGTGTGTGTTAGTCAGGCAGCACCCGTTAGGAGTTGGCAAGATTTGTTAAGCGCCATCGATATCCTGCGAAGGGCAGTGGGGGAAGCTGAGCCATAGATAACTAGTCCATAGTCAACGACTGAGGTGACTGAGCTGTTAATCGCCAGTCTTAGGGCATCAGCTGTCATGCAATGTTCTAGGGACATGGATATGTTGTTCATCCACACTTATTGGCAGGTTCCTTGCCGCTTTAAATCTTGCCGGAAGGTCTTCAAGCTGGCTCCTCCCACCCACCCGGGTGGTAAAACTCTCGGCTCCGCCCCATGACGCCAGATCTTCCTTACCGCTTGGAAGCTCAGGTTCCCTCCTTAACGCTCTGCGTATAAGACTGGTTCCTAATTCTTCAAAAGTTCGAAATCAAAAGTTTTTGCTAAAAAGACTTCGGTCTTCTTTTCCTCGCGGCTGCGATGGACAAATCGACTCCCGGTTTCCGGAGGTGCCCTTGCGGGCAGAAGATGTCTAGGACGGATCCGCACTCCACGTGCGTCTACTGCTTGGGCCTTGAGCACGACCCGCAGGCCTGCGACTTGTACTCTTCCTTTTCGGCCTACGTCCTTGAAGACCGTGCTGCCCAATTACAACTGGGGCGCCCAAGAAAAGAATTCCACCGTTAAATCTAAAGAGGCCTGGTTATGTGTCCGCTGGGCGGGCGGCTCGGGCGGATCAGCTTGAGCAGATGATCGCCTCGGAGGAGGCGGCGCGTGGCCGCTTCTGCCTCGGCTGCGGCATTTGTCCGCCTCTCCTCGTGCCTCGTACTCTGCTTCTTTTAGGAGCTTTGTCTGACCCTCTCGACTTAAAGGTGAGGGTCCAACTTCTTCTGGACCCTTTCCGGGTCCAAAAGAGCAAAAGTAAGTTTCTCCATCGGCCTCTTGAGAGCGGGGAAGATCCCTCCCTTCTTGTCGACAGTCGACTTCGGTCGACCCCTCAGCTTCGGCCACTGGCTTCACGGTGTCCCCGTCAGGCCAGTTGACCGAGACTCCCACCGACGCGGTCAAGATTTTTCTCGACCCGTTAGACGGGTTGTCGGCTGGAGAAGCTGAGAATCCCCTCTCCTCGGTTCCCCCGGTGGGAGTTGAGGATCCCGTTTGCTCGTCCGTGCCTCCGGTTCCGGAGCCTTCGGTGGAATCGTCCGAGCCGAGGGGAGTGCCAATTCCCGACACTTCCCCTCGCCGTCCTCGGCCTAGCCGAGACTCTCGGTCTCAGACATCCTCGCAGTCCAGCCGATTCCGCCATCATAGGCGGTCTCGGCACCTCAAGCGGCGCCGCCCGCTCCTCCTCGGACTAGGGAGGCTTCGCGGTTGCGCTGGAGGTATGAGGAACTCATGTGGCAACAGCTCATTTTGACCGGGAATAAGCCGACCCAGTCGTCTTCCCCGGCTATTAAGTGGCTGTCACCGAGCGCCAAAACAACCTCGTTGTAGCCGAGGAGCCTGTTCCCAGGCCGGTTGTTCAGCCAATTCCAGCTGCCCCACCGATTCTGGTGGAACCTCCACCTCCACAGCCGTTAGTTGGGGCTCCGACCAAAAATTCTCTGTCAGCTTTGGGTTTGCCCCATAGGCTGTCTGTCACCCTCACTCCCGATAAACCTCGGCAGGTGGAGGGTGGCTCAGGCCCGAGGCAGCTCTTTGAGGACTCTTCCGAGTCCGAGGATGATTCCTCCTTTCTCCAAGCGCATGGACTTGGAGTCCTCGGGAGGACAGTCAGTGGACGATAGCCCTTCGTCCTTCTTAGGGTTGCTTCGCTCATCTGGAGTCCACCAGGATGAAGCTCGAACCTGCTTTAAACGGGCCAGGTATCCTCACGGAGATTCTGGACCGAGGGGATTCCCCACAGAGGCTCTTCCGTGGCCGAGGCCATAGTGGGTCCGCCTGGAGCTTTGGCAGCGCCCTGCTTCCTGCCCTGTGCTTCGCCAGAATGGCCAGGAAGTATCTGTCCTACCGGTTCCCTGTCCGTCTTTCGGAACACCTCTGCTGAGGGGTGGATACCGACAGCGTTTTCCAGCGTGCCGGAACGCCAGGATGTGGACAAACCTCCCGACAAGGAATCCAAGAAATTGGATTATGCGGGCGAAAAGTCTATGCTGCGTCCTCTCTCGGCCTTCGCCAGGCCAGTTTGGCCGTCCTCATGGCACATTTTTCTCATGCCCTGTTGGGCTCCCTGGATGAGGTCGTCCCTCATCTTCCCGCGGATCTGCAGACTACGGTCAGGCAGGTGCGGGACCAGGGCAGGGCAGTGGCCAAACAGCAGCTCCAGACTGCTTTAGACATCGGGGACTCGTGTGCCAGGTCGGTGGCGGCCGCAGTGGCCATGCGTCTCGGCTTGGCTGAGGATATCCACCTTTACCTCGGATACCCAGCACAAGTTGGCGGATGTTCCCTTTTTGGGGACTGACCTCTTCGGCCCTGGGGTGGAAGGTCACCTGCAGAGGATCGAGAAGTGCAATGCTACCTTGGACTCTGTCTCTTCGGCTCAGACGGACAAAGGCCGCAAGCCATAGCCTAAGCCCTTTCGTCCTTCTGCGCCCGCGGCGCGCCCGGCCCAGCAACGTCAGGGCCAGCAGGCTCTAGCTTGGCATCCCAATCCCAAGCCGTCGGCTTCCTCCAACAGGAAGCAGGGAGGAAGGCCCAGGAGGTCCCTCGGCGGTCCCTCCTCGAGCCTGCCCAATGGCGGGCCTGAGGGTCGGCCCCATCCCCGTCTCCCTGGTTTCCCCTGGGGAGGCAGCTCCGACACTTCCTTTCCGCCTGGTCCGCTGTTACCACGGACAGGTGGGTACTGGAGGGTGGTGGCCTGCCTCAGAATTGAGCAGCAGGCCCCGCCCCTTCAGAGCCGCCGCACTCGGGGTCCTCTGGGTCCCAAGCTTCACTGGCGGCTCGTCGAGCCGACATCGCCTCTCCTCGGAAGGAGGTGATCAGAGGTAGAGGACCCCTCAGACCTGGGGTTCGTGTCCAGGTATTTCTGGTCCCGAACGGACGGTGGGCTGGCGCCCATTCTCACCTGCATGACCTGAACAAGTTCCTAAGGTCTCAAACCTTCAGGATGGTCACTCTGGGCGCAGATAATACCATCTCTGGAACACGGCGGTGGTTCTGCTCTGTGGACGACAGGACGCCGTTTCTTTCACGTCCCTATCCGTCCGTCACATCGGAGATTCCTTCGCTTTCGATCGGAGGGATCCCTCTTCGAGTTCCAAGCCATGCCCTTCGGCTTATGTCCAGCTCCCAGGGTCTTCACCAAATGCATGGCAGTGGTGACAGCATTCCTGCGGCGCCAGGGGTCCGGGTGTACCCTTACCTGGACGATTGGCTGATAGCAGCCCCCTCCAGACAGGGAGGTGGAGCGGTCCAGAGATCTGGCCCTCCAGGTTTGCTCTCAAGTCGGCCTTCTCATCAACGAGGCCAAGTCGGAACTCGAGCCGAAGCAGGTGATCCTGTTCATCGGGGCAGAGCTCGACTCTCTTCGAGCCAGAGCACGGCTCCCGGCGGACAGGGCCGAGGTTCTTACCTCCTTTGCCCAATCATTTCTGGTTGGGCAATCACGCCCTGCCCGGGACTTCCTGCGCCTCCTGGGTCTCATGGCGGCCTGTACCAGCGTGGTCCGTTGGGCACGCTGGCACATGCGCCTCCTTCAGTGGGGACTGGCCAGCCAGTTGTCACAACGCTGTGATCCATTGGACCAGCTAGTGATAGTGACCCAGGAGATGTGGAACGCTCTCCAGTGGTGGACCGTTCCATCTCATCTGCAGGCGGGCATCCCGTTTGTCCGCCCCGAGCCGACGGTCTCTCTGTCGACCGATGCCTCTCTGATGGGTTGGGGTGCCCATCTGGGGGAACACCGAGTACACGGCCTCTGGTCCCCGCGGGAGTCCCGATGCCACATCAACCTGCTGGAGCTCCGAGCGGTCCGCCTAGCTCTCACCGCCTTTGCTCCGTTTCTCCGGGGTCAAGTGGTCCGAGTCCAGACGGACAATACCACGACCATGTATTACCTGAACCGCCAGGGCGGGACGCGCTCCATGCTTCTATGCAAGGAAGCTCTCCGTCATTTGGTCACTCGTGCGCAGCCTGGAGGCGGATCTCCTAGCCATTCATGTGGCAGGAGCCTCCAACACCCTGGCCGATGCCCTGAGCCGGATAGGGGCTGCATCTCACGAGTGGTCTCTCCTGCCGGAGGTAGTACAAGATCTGTTCTCCCACTGGGGCACACCTCAAGTGGACCTGTTTTGCCTCCAGGGAGAACGCGAAGCTGAGGCTGTTTCATGCCCGCCCCCCTCAGCAGGGCTCGCTGCAGTGGGATGCCTTCTCGAGGCTCTGGACCCCGGGCCTCTTTTACGCCTTTCCCCCATTTCCCTTGATTCACAAGGTGCTTCTCAAGGCAAGGAGGGACAAGGCGCAGGTGATTCTGATAGCCCCAGACTGGCCCCGCCAGTTCTGGAACCCAGATCTCCTCAGCCTCAGCTCCAGGCTCCCGAGGCAGCTTCCAGCTCGCCCGGACCTGCTGTCAGTCACAGGGGAAGGTGTTCCATCCGGACCTTCAATCCCTGCACCTGACGGCCTGGTTCCTGAGCGGCTAGAGTTCCAGGCCTTGGGTCTTTCCGACGAGGTCCTCAATGTTGTTGAGGCCCTCCGCAGTGAGTCGACCAGAAAATGCTACGCCTTCAAATGGAAGAGGTTTTCCATTTGGTGTCAGGCAAGGCTTGGACCCTTCCTCCTGTTCTGTGGCAAGCATTTTGGACTATTTATGTCCCTTTCTAGTCAAGGGCTTAGGGTCGAGCGACCCTAAAGGTGCACCTGGCAGCCATCTCTGCTTACCAGGCGGGGCGGGGAGCAGTCGGTGGCGCAGGAGAAGGTGGTCTGGGCTTTTCAAAGGCCTTGATCACATCTGCAAGTGCAGAACCTCCACCTCCGTGGGTTTTACTGCTGGTACTGGCAAAGCTCATGGGCAAGCCATTCGAACGAATGCACAGGTGTGATCTCTCTCACCTGTCATGGAAGACCGCCTTCTTGGTGGCTATCACGTCAGCCAGAAGGATGGGAGAACTCCAGGCGCTCTGCATTGAGTCTCCTTACCTGGTCTTCCACAGGGACAAGATTGTTCTGCGCCCCCACCCGAAATTCCTTCCGAAGGTGGTGTCGGAGTTTCACCTTAACCAGGTGTTGACTCTGCCGGTGTTCTACCCCAATCACACCTCGGAGGCCGAATACAGGCTCCATACTTTGGACCCTAGAAGGGCGCTCGCTTATTATAAGGAGCGCATGGCTGAAATTCGGGGAGAGGTTCGCCAGCTGTTTGTCACCTACGCTGAAGCCGCACCTGGCAGACCTGCAGCCAAGCGGACGATAGGCAGGTGGGTCACCTCCTGCATAGATCTCTGCTATAAGTTGGCGGGCATGGAGCCTCCCAGAGGGATAAGAGCTCATTCTACCCGCCATACTGCTGCATTGGTGGCTGCTTCCAGGGACGTCCCTATCCAGGAAATCTGCAGGGCTGCTACCTGGAAGTCAGCACACACCTTTATCACCCATTACCACATCGACCTTGAGTCACGCTGGATGCTGGTTTTGGGGACTCGGGTTCTCAGTCTTTATTCCCTAAGTAGGGGTGTGCGCTTGCCTCCCTCCTCCCGGAGAACTGCTAGAGTCTGCCAATAAGTGTGGATGAACAACATATCCATGTCCCTAGAAATACAGGTTACCTCACCTGTAACAGAGTTCTAGGAATGGTATATGTTGTTTATCCACGACTCCACCCGACCTCCCGCTTCCGACGCACAACCTGGAGCTTCCAGCGGGCCAGATCTGGAGGCCATGGGCGACGGAGCCGAGAGTTTTACCACCCGGGTGGGTGGGAGGAGCCAGCTTGAAGACCTTCCGGCAAGATTTAAAGCGGCAAGGAACCTGCCAATAAGTGTGGATGAACAACATATACCATTCCTAGAACTCCTGTTACAGGTGAGTAACCTGTATTTTGTGCCTGTGGAGAAGGCCTAACCGTATATTCGTTGCCTTTGTGATATTATCGGTGTGCTGTGCAAAGGAGAAGCGTCTGTCCAGGGTGTTGCCAAGGTACTTAACCTCTGGAACTGGTTCGAGTGTGATCCCTGCTTGGTTCCCGATAGTGAGGGGACAAGAATTATGCTTGTTTTGTGTATTGCAGAAATACATTACTTTTGTTTTGCTATAGTTCAGGTCAAGTTTGTGTGAGCCGAACCAGTCCTCAACGCTCTTGAAATCACGCTGTAGCTGCCCCTCCAGTAGATTAATTTCATGGTGATTTGTGTATATGACAGCATCATCAGCGTTAGAGCAGTATGTTCTGGTGGCAGACTCTTGGGAGGCTGTTCAGGAAAAGACTGAGGAGCAGTGGACCCCTGAGGGACTCCAGAGAGGACTGGGCTTTCATTGGAGATGACACCGTCAAAATTAACGCTTTGGACCATGCCTCTGAGGTAACTTGCAAACCAGGGCAAAGCATCTTTGGAGGGACCGATATTTGAGAGTTGCCTGAGTAGGAGTGGGTGATTTACAGTGTCAGAGGCTTTAGTGAGATCAATGAACACGCCCCCCACAAAGTTTCCTTGGTCCAAAGTGGCGTGGATGAAGCCCGTAAATTCCAATAGTGCAGTGGTGGTGCTGTGCCCTTTTCTAAAGCCATGTTGTTCAGGGCATCGGATTTTGTATTTTACAAGGTACTCGACTAGCTGGTCCGAGACTATTCACTCAAGAGCTTTGGATAAGGGCGGGAGGAAGGAGATAGGGCACTGCACACAAACTACAGGCCTATCTCCACTTTTGTGAACTGGTGAAATTGTCGCCTGCTTCCAAATGGCTGGGAATTGGGCAGTCCTGAGTGATAGGCTGAATATCTTAGTCAAGGGTTCTAGGATTTCTTCTAAGACCAGTGCACACAACTTCATAGCGAGGGGAGTCACAGCTGTAACCAGTACTGCTGATAGCTTTCAGAATGTATTTTCTGGAAGAGGCACTGGGATCTCCTTGAAGTAGAATTGCTGTGCTATGTGAAGGTGTGGCGCCTTGTCAGCGTGGTCACTTATGGAAGGGGCATCGAAGAAGTCTGCTCAGATTAGAGAACGCATCGTTAAAGGTGTTGGAAATTGTAACAAGGTCGGTCACTGGTGTACCATTGATATTGAGCATTGTGGGCGGATTCTTGGGGTCCTTTCCAGTGAGGTTTTTCATGTTATTCCAGAATATGTTTCCGTCCCCCCCAGGTATTGGTGAATGCTTCCCTGAAGATTTTCCTTTTAGTGTTTCTTATTTATTCATTACAAATCGGGTTTACAACCTTTGAGTCATAGACTCATTTACAAAGGCACCACGTTGCGGGGGGAGGGGCAGACATCAAGACAGTTATTACAGTGCAGATTAAAACAGAGGATAACATTACAAGTGCAGTAAAAGGAACATTTAACATAGATACACTTAGGTTACATAATGTAGTAGTTTGTTATGTAGGTTTGTTTGTTACGTAGGTTACATAATGTTACAAAATTGTGAGTTACACTCATGGATATAGTAGGTCCTCAGAGAAGACAGTGGGTTACATACCTGTTTAGACCTAGTAGGGAAGGGGTAGGTCTGGGGGAAGGAGATGCCGTCTAGTGGACGTTGTCGAGCCAGGGGGCAAGGCGGCCGGGAACCACAGGTTACAACAGGGGGTTAGTTGCAACTACAACAGCGGTTATTAAAGATATGGTTCCAAAGGGCTGTTTTGAAGGAGCCAATTTTTGGCAAGTTGGAGATGCAGCTAAGGAGGGAGTTGAACCAGGTGGGGGCTCGGTAGAGGAAGGATCTCTGGGCAAAAGAGGTCTTGGTTCTGAGCACCTTGAAAGTGGCCTTAACAGACCTACGGGTGGTGACTGATGGAAATGGGTGCTGTAGGAAGTGGTGACCGGGGGGCCTAGCAGAGATTTCTTAGTGAGAAGGCAGGTCTGGTATAGCAGATGCTCCTCAAAGTTGAGAAGATTGGTAGTAGAGAAGGCAGGTGTGAGTTCAGCTGGGGGCACCGTTCAGGAGCCTGCAGGCCTTATTGATGGAGAGTTGGATTTTGGAGAGGGCAGTGTTGTCAGCTGCAGTGCATCAGGGCAAGCCATAGTCCACAAGGGACAAGACTGAGGAGGTGATGGCCATCCTGAGGCAGGCTTTCCCTGTGCTGGTATAGCAGGCCAATCTGACAGTTGATGGCATCTGACAGGGCATTAATGTGGGTGTGGAAGGAGAGGGCAGTATCGAACGTGATGCCTAGGTACTTGTATGTGATTACTTGTTCTAGCGGGTGCAGAGTGCTGGGGATAATCAAGAGGGGAATATTTTTAGCTTTATTTTGGTGGTGGGAGAAGAGCATTGATTTGGTTTTCTTTAGGTTAATGACCAGTCTGCGGTCTTCAAACCACCTTTCGGCTTAGTTGTAAGCTAACTGGAGGGAGGTGGGATTGGGATGTGAGGCAATGAGTACTGCATCGTCATTGTAGAGGAGCATTTTACCAGTATATGAGCTGAGGAGGGTGTTGAGGTAGAGACTAAAAAGTATTGGACCCAGGATGGAGCCCTGAGGGACCCCGGAGCGAACGGGAAGAGTGCTGCAGAGGGAGCCGCTGATCTTGACACGCTGGGATCTATCAGAGAGGTGGCTAGAGAACCAGGAAATGGGACCACTAGAGAAGCCAAGTTGGTGGAGAGAGAGTCGAGTAGAAGGAGATGACAGACGGTGTCAAAGGCCTTGGAGAGGTCAGTGAACACTGCTTCTGCAAGGCTGCCAGAGTCAAGAGCAGCAAGCAGGTGTTGGGAGAATTCCAGGAGAGCCATGGTTGTACTGTGTCCTGCGCGGAAACCGTGCTGCTCTGGGCACATAATGTCATACTTGGTTAGGTATTCAGAGATCTGGATCAACACCACTTTTTCAAGGGCTTTAGAGAGTGGGGGGAGGATGGGGTTGGGCCTGTAATTGTTGGGGGTGGATCGGTCCCCACTCAAACCCTACTCCCTTAGTTCTTTTTCTCTCCACCCCATCCCCTCTGAAACTGTGAAAACTACCCAGGAGTTCCACTTTCAGTTGGTTACTAGGAATGAGGTAAGTCCGAGCTCTAAGCTGGGCCTACAGTCGGTGGGCTCCTTGAAGCTGCAATCTAGCGCTGCCTCAGCTCCTGACACTTAGACGGTGCTGGTGAGCGAGAAGGTGCCAACTGCAAGACCAGGTCCCCTCCTAACACTGCTTGTGGCGCTGGGAGATGGAAAGCCCTGGACTTGAATACCCCTGGAGAGTTTCTGGATTTCGCACCCTGAGTGGTTGGATGGCTTGGGGAATGAGGACTGCGATGGTCCCGACTGCCTGCTGGGCTCCATCAGTGTTTGGGTTTTTACCTGTACCTAGATCTTCCAGGACCAGTCTTCAGCATTGATTCTAAACCTTGCTCTATGTTTATTTAGTCCCCTGCCACATTTCTCTGTATTAAGTATAGATGAAACAAGGGGGGAGAAGAGACTTGCTTCATACATTGTATTTCTTTATATATCTTTGTGAAATCCTTTAAACAGCCCTTGTTTATTTGTATTTTCTACCTGCCTTTTTATTTTTTAATTACAGGCTCGGGCAGTACTTTCTTTATAATTCCCTACCGATGTTTACAGTGAATTTGGGGACTATTACATGTATTCTGTAGGCAGCAGTCTTTACTGCACCACAGAATGCCAAGCAGGAGGGTGAGAGAGAGAGAGAGCGCTAGCATAATGTTCTGATTACAGTATTTTCTCCTCACTGTCTTCCTTTTTATTTTATACGCATTATGGTGTGCATCTAACGGAAAGCACCCTCTCTCGAAAAGCTATTCATTTTTCTTTTAATACAAAAAAAAAAAGAGTAATTCAAAAGGCAAATGGTCGCTACAGACTGGTCTGCTCTACTGGACAGGCGCTTTCTGCAGCCAACTCTTTTTGGGGAAGTGCTAGACATAGGTTCATAAAAATAAGATCTTACTTCAAGAGGGCTCTTGCAGTAGGTAATTACATATAGGACTGAAGCCGGCAGACGTCAGGACTCCACAAAAAAATTTCTAGCTAGCAGTCTCTGGTGGGAGATCGCCCCCACGTCAGGTGACCGGCGTCAGGCGACGTCGGTATAAAGGGGCGGTCCTCCACGCCCGCCTTCCAGTTCTTTCCCGACATTTGCTTTCGACAGCGCCTCATGGTTACGTTCCACTGCTAGTCAGTCCGTCGCCGGTGATTATACCGTCGTTTTTTTTTAAATTATTATTTCTATAATATTCGTCCAGATCTTTTTACCTGTGCCGGAAGGCCGTCGCCTACCACGTCCGAGCAAAAAAACAAGTGCGACTCGTGCGGCGCACAATGACGGCCATTCTCGATGTCTTATCTGCCTAGGCCCCGACCACCCCATGGATTCCTGCCAGCACTACCTGAACTTCAGCGCGGCTACCCGCAGAAGAAGGCCCACATCCTAAAGAAGAAAATGTCTTCTAGGGACATGGATATGTTGTTCATCCACACTGTTTGGCAGGTTCCTTGCCGCTTTAAATCTTGCTAGAAGGTCTTCAAGCTGGCTCCTCCCACCCACCCGGGTGCTGAAACTCTCGGCTCCGCCCCGTGATGACAGATCTTCCTTACCGTTTGGAAGCTCAGGTTCCCTCCTTAACGCTCTGCGTATAGAGCGGATCCTAACTCTTCGGTTCACCCGAAAATAATTTTAAAGTTTTCCAGACTTTGATCTACTTCTTCCTTCGTGGCTGTGATGGACAAATCGACTCCTGGTTTTCGGTGGTGCCCATGCGGGCAGAAGATGTCCAGGATGGATCCGCACTCCACGGGTGTCTACTGCCTCGGGCTTGACCACGACCCGCAGGCCTGTGAGTTGTGCAGGTCTTTTTTGACTAACGTCCTGGAAGACAGTGCTGCCCGGCTCCAACTTGGGCACCCTGAGAAACGTTATCCGCCGATGGAGTCCAAGGAGGCCCGTTGGGCGGTGTCCGTGGCGGCTGGCTCGGCTGAGCAACTTGAGCAGATGATCACCCTCGAGGAGGAGGCGGCCCAGGCCGCATCCTCATCTTCCTCGGTCGCGGCATTTATCCCGCTCTCTTTGGGATCCTCCTACACAGCTTCTTTTAAGGAGCTTTGCCAATCCCTCTCCACGAAGGTTGAGGGACCATCAGGACACTCTTCTCAGTCAAAAAAGGAGGACTCAAAGGGTAAGTCCCACCGTCGACGTTCGTGGGAGCGGGAGAGTTCCCTTCCCCGGACAGTCAACTTTGGTCGAGGTTGCGGCCAAGGCCTCTGGCTTCACGGTGTCCCCGTCGGGTCAGCTGGCTGAGACACCTGTCGTGCGGTCGAGATTTTACTCGACCCGTCGGACGAGCTGTCGACTGGTGAAGCAGACAACCCTCCTTCACCAGTTTCCCCGGTGGAAACCAAGGACTTGCCTGCGCCTCCTGTGCCGGAGTCCCCGGTCAAGGCTTCTGAGCCAAGGGAGGAACGGGTTTCCCCCGCTCCCTCTCGGACCTCGTCTCGGTCCAACCGATCCCGCCGACACCGGTGGTCTCAGTCTCGGCACCAGGAAGCAGTGGGCCACTCCGTCTCCGAGGAGGAGGAGAGGTTTCGAGCAAATTACGTCGATGCTACGACGACTTAATGTGGCAGCAGCTCCTTCTGACTGGGAACAAGCCGACGCCGTTGCCTTCTCCGGCCATTAAGTGGCTGTCATCCGAAAGGCTGAAACATCCCCTCATGGTGGCCAAGGTGCCCAAACCTGGGCCGGTTGTTCGGCCGGAACCAGCTGCCCCAACGATTTGTGGTGGAACCTCCACCTCCACAACTGAAATCGAGGGCTCCGACCAAGGATTCTCGGTCGGGTCAGGGACTGCCCCACCGGTTGTCGGTCACCCTCACTTCCGACCGTCCTCGGCAGGTGGAGGTTGGCCCAGGCCCTAGGCAGCTCTTCGTAGACTCCTCGGAGTCTGACGACGACTCCTCCCTGTTCTCCAGGTCCCTTAACCTGGAGTCCTCCGGGGGATAGTCGATGGACGAGAGCCCATCATCGTTCATGGGTCTGCTTCGGCTCATCTCGGAGTCCACCGGGATGCAGCAAGAGCCCATATCAAAGCGGGCCAAGTATCCCCTCACAGAGATACTAGACCAAGGGGATTCTCCCATGGAGGCCTTTCCGGTGGCTGAAGCCATTGTTGGCCTAGCCTTGGAGTTATGGCAGCGGCCGGCTTCTTGTCCTGCTCCTTCGGCCAGGCTGGCCAGGAAGTATGCGGTCCCTTCCGGGTATCTGTCCGGGTTCTCGGAACACCCCTCTGCAGAGGGGTTGGTTACCGACAGCGTTTTCCGGCGTTCCGGGAACGCTAGGGATGTGGACAACCCCCCGACAAAGAGTCCAAAAAGCTGGACTATGCCGGGCGCAGAGTATATTCTGCGTCTTCCCTCGGCCTCAGTCGGGCCAGTTCGGCCGTACTGATGTCGCACTTCTCCCACGCCCTTATGGGCTCCCTGGATGAGGTGATCCCTCATCTCCCGGCTGATCTGCAGACTATGGTCAAGCAGGTGCGGGATTGGGGAAGGGCAGTGGCGAAACAGCAGCTCCAAACGGCTCTCGATATCGGAGACTCTTGTGCCCGGTCAGCAGTGGCCATGCGCCGCAGAGCTTGGCTGCGGATCTCCACCTTTACGGCAGATACCCAGCACAAGTTGGCAGACGTCCCCTTCCTGGGTACCGACTTGTTCGGGCCTGGGGTGGAAGGCCACCTCCAGAGAATTGAAAAGTCCAATGCCACCTTGGACTCTGTCACGTCTGCCCAGAAGAACGAAGGCCGCCGTCAACAGCATAAGTCCTTTCGCCCTTCTGCCCCTGCGGCACGTCCAGCCCAGTAACACCAGCATCAGGGCCAGCAGGCTCGCATTTGGCACCCCAAAGCCAAGCCTTCAGCTTCCTCTAACAGGAAGCCGGGAGGAAAAGGCCCAGGAGGTCCCTGTGGTCCCTTTCTCAGCTAGGGCTCCAGTCGACGACCCTTAGGGTGCACCTGGCTGCTATCTCTGATTACCGGGCGCAGGCTGGGAAGCAGTCGGTGGCACAGAAGAAGGTGGTCGGGTGCTTTTTCAAAGGCCTTGATCACATATCCCCTCCGGTGCAAGAACCTCCACCTCCGTGGGATCTACTGCTGGTAATGGCTAGGGCTCATGGGCAAGCCATTCGAACCGATGCACAGGTGTGACATCTTTCACCTGTCATGGAAGACAGCCTTCTTGGTGGCTATCACGTCAGCCAGAAGGATAGGAGAGCACCAGGCGCTTTTCATCGAGTCTCCTTATCTGGTCTTCCACTGGGACAAGGTTGTCCTACGTCCCCACCCGAAATTCCTTCTGAAGGTGGTGTTGGAGTTTCACTTTAACCAGGTGTTGACTCTGCCGGTGTTCTACCTCAGTCACACACCGGAGGCTGAATATAGGCTCCATACTCTGGACCCTAGAAGTGCGCTGGCTTATTATAAGGAGCGGACGGCTGAAGTTCGGGGAGAGGTTCGCCAGCTGTTTGTCACCTACGCTGAAGCTGCACCTGGCAGACCTGCAGCCAAGTGGACGATAGGCAGGTGGGTCACCTCCTGCATAGATCTCTGCTATAGGTTGGTGGGCATGGAGCCTCCCAGAGGGATAAGTGCTCGTTCTGCCCATCATACCGCTGCATCGGTGGCTGCTTCCAGGGATGTCCCTATCCAGGAAATCTGCAGGGCTGCTACCTGGAAGTCAGCACACACCTTCATTACCCATTACCTCAAAGACCTTGATTCACGCCGGGATGTTGGTTTTGGGGCCTCGGTTCTCCAGTCATTATTCCCTAAGTAGGGGGTGTGCGCCTTGCCTCCCTCCTCCCGGAGAACTGCTAGGAGTTTGCTAGACAGTGTGGATGAACAACATATCCATGTCCCTAGAAATACAGGTTACTCACCTGTAACAGGAGTTCTAGGAATGGTATATGTTCATCCACACGAACACCCGGCCTCCCCGGCTTCGACGCACAACCTGACTTCCAGCGGGCTAGATCTGGTGGCATGGGGCGGAGCCAAGAGTTTTACCACCCGGGTGGGTGGGAGGAGCCAGATTGAAGACCTTCCGGCAAGATTTAAAACGGCAAGGAACCTGCCAGACAGTGTGGATGAACAACATATACCATTCCTAGAACTCCTGTTGCAGGTGAGTAACCTGCATTTTTGCTCCCTGGACCTCCAGGATGTGTGTTTCTACATTCCAGGGGTGTGGCTATGGTTCAGATATCCCACATTCAGGCAGTTCCAGTGACTGGAACGTGTTTAAGCTATGCGCGTCCCACAACATGGGTGGTACACATTCTGACTTTGCCCCATGACATCATATCATATCTTTTTGCTTGAAGAATAAGTCACCACCTTTTTCCTTTAATTAGGATTTTTGTTGTGCTATTGGTGAACCTTTCCTTTCGATGTTTTTTCAAAGTTATTTGATTGTAGTTTCACGGTTCTTTGCCAGAAGATATTGGTGACCGATCTGCTCGATATGTGCATGTACTGCCTGGGCAGGTAACACGATGTGTGGCTAGGTGCGGTCTGTGCTTATCCATGTGTAGTCCTTCTAAGACAAAAAGATCAGCTCTCGCTGAGTTGGCCTTCTGAACAGAATCAGAAGGCTCTCCCTAAGAAAAACGAAAAAGGCATTTGCTGGAGCTGGGTTGTCTTCACAACTTGTGGCCCTTACGGCAGAAGTGGCAGCTGCCTCGGAGGGACTTTCACTTACCAGTTCCATGACATTTGCCATTCCTCTTGACCTTGGGGGAGAGCCCTGCCCTCCATGGTCTAAATCTAAAACCAAATCTAAACTCTGTCATTGCAGGTTGTGGGACAGGGAGGTATCATGGTCCTACAAGTCCCTCAACACCCCAGGCTGCTCAATGGCTTTCGAGCACCCCTTAGCTGAGGGGCTGGTTAGGCAGACTGAAGGCTCTTCGGCTCTGCAGTTGACCACTCAACTGGTTGTCAAACAAGGCTGAGGAGTTGGCCTCGTAGACCTTGGTGCTGCTGGTCCTCACTCAGGAGGATGTAGACCGATTAATGACCCTGGTTGATCCTTCCAGGGACCAGCCTCCACTCGGGGTTGGGTCTTCAACGCCCTTGTTGCTAAATGTTGGTAGGCACATAATCTACGGCCAACTGCAGGAAGACCCTTATCGCCGTTGATCGGGCAGTTGACGGTGGAGGTGTTCACACTGTCAGTCCTGCGCGACTGGTAAACACTGCCATCAACGCGTCTTGTCGTCCTCATTTTCGGTGGAGGAGAGCCACGGGAAGAAGATGTGCCAGTGCTGCAAGGAGTTCTTTTGGTAGCAGTGGGCCATTACAGCGTAGGGTGGGGCTCTACCCCAAGGATGTCGCCCTGCCAGTCCAGGTTCTGCAGGTGCTCACTCACACCTGCTTCTCCACTGACTAGGGTGGAGCCACCAACCCGAGAGCTGCCAGTCAGTGCTCTGACCACATAGGCCGGCCATTTGTCCTCTAGCTTGCCAGGCCATTTGTTGGCTGGGATTATACTAAGAGGATTCCAGGGTGGTCCGTGGCGAACAGTGGCCAAGGGTTGTCTTTGAGGAGTCAACGGAGGATTCAGATCAAGAGTCCATGGCTTCCTCTGGGACTCAGCTCCTCAACCATGGCTCAGTCGAGGAACCTTCCACCAACCATGGGCTGGTGTTCTTCAGTGGGCTGCTTTGACTTATCTTGGAGTGCATGTTGATCCCATTAGAGCCAGTCCAGAAGAGGGCTAAGTACCATCTCATACATTTTGGACTGGGATGAATCCCGAGGGGTTGCCCATCTTGGGACCAGCCCTGGAGCTTTGTCAACATCCAGCTCCCTCTGCCCACATGATCTGCAATTACACAGTCTATATGGGCTCTCTTTGAGGGTTTTTGGACCACCTTTCAGCTGAAGGTCTGGTCAGGGATTCATTGTTCCATAAATCTGGACACGAGGGGGACATAGACAGGCTTCCAGACGAGGAATCCCATAAAACTGACAATGCTGCAAAAAATGGTGTACGATGTGGCTACTTTGTGTCTATATCAGGCTAATTATGCCATCATTATGGCTAATTATGGTCATTGTTTGATACGAATCTTTGATGCAGTTCTGTCCTACTCTGTCCAGAGCAACAGATGGCTTTGGAGTTCATTTGAGACCACTGTCAATCACTGGCGAAACACCAGCTCCAGATAGCCTTGAACATGGGCAACTCTTGCACCCACGCGGTGGCAGCAGTTGACTCCATGTGCCGCAGGACTTGGCTGCATTTGTCCACCTTTACAGCGGACACCCAACAGGAGTTGACCATTGTTTCCTTCCTGGTTGCCGACCTCTTTGGCCCAGGGGTGGAAGGGCATCTCGCTCAGATTGAGAAGTCCAGCACAACCCTTGACTCTGTGACTTCATTCCAGAAGGTCCAAAAGAAAAAAACCTAGGAAGCCAGCTTTTCCGTACTGGTCCTTTCAGTCACAGCCTCCCTGGTAACAGCCCCAGCAGGGGCAGTTTCAGGCCTAGCACCCCAGGCAGAAGTTCAGGGCTCAAGGTCATAAAAAAAAGGGGCAGAGGTAGTGGTGTCCCTCTGGCAGCAGCTCCTGCTGCCCCTCGAAAAATGGCCCAGTGATGGGCTGGGTGGTGTCATCCCTTCACCTGTCCTGTCCCCGACTGCTTTCATGGTTAGAGGCTGGCTACATCACTTGCTGCCATGTTGATCTGTTATAACAATGGACAAGTGGGTGTTGAACGTAGTGGGCAGAGGACTGTCTGTAGTTTTGAAGGCTTTCCTGCCCTACCACCTCAAAACACCTCTAGAGTCCAGGGCATCTCAGAGCATGCTGTCCGCCCTCAGGAGGACATCACTGAACTCCTTGTAAAAGGGGCAATAACCTGTGTCCCAGATGCCCAGGCCAGTCTGGGTTACATGTACTGGTACTTCCTGGTCCCGAAATGGGGGTGGGGGGTTGGGGAGGAGTGCACCATACTTGATCTGCACAATCTCAATCACTGTATGTGGGAATGCAAATTTCAAATGGTCACTCTGAGTCAGATTATACCATTATTTTATACCTCCATTGCCAAACGAAGGGGGACCTGTACCAGTTCCTGGTCATGCCCTTCTGCCTCTCCTCTACATCCAGGATTGTCATCAAATGCATAGCAGCAGTGGCCACCTTCACTGCCAGTGGGTCAGAGTGTACCCCTGCCTGAATGAGTGACTGATAGCCAGTCCTTCCAGAGAGGCCATGAGAGAGATCCACAGACCTGGCTGTCCAGGCCTGCTAAGACTTGGGCCTGTTCATCAGTCCGGACAAATCTGAACTGGTAGCGAAGCAAGTGATCAGGCCCATCCAGGCGGAACTAGACTCTCTGCTGGTCAAGGCCTATCTCCTGGCAGACAGGGCACATGATTTTACCCTCTTGTCGTTGAGGCACAGGTCAGGAATCATAAGAAAAACCAGGAGCAGTTGTAGAATTCGCAAAAGGTATCTTAGTACCAGCAATAACATAAAAAAATATAAACTTGTTCAGTATAAATATTTACAAAGGCAGAATAAACAAAAGGTCCATCTGAGTTTTCCTTCAATCTCGGTGTCTCTCAAAACATTACAGCTCTAAGTCTTTGCAACCCCCCTCCCTAACAAGCATCCTGTTTTTTTCTGAAATGTTCTTGTCAGTTTCATGCAGGTGCAGTAAGAACACAATGTCCCAGAACTAAGGCCCCTGCTCCACAGCTTCTGAAAAAGGGCTTAAAACTGCTCTCAGGTTAACCCTTTGAGTTCCCAATAGCTTTTTACAATCATCTCAAACTATAATTATATACATTTCAACAGTAACGCTATACAGTTTCTCAACAAATGGATCCAAATATCAGCCACATTTCCACATAATGATTTGCATGTATTTTTATACCAGCAGATGGCAAGGGAGGAAAAGACAGAAACAGCAAGGGAAGAATGAGAGGCAAAGAATTGCGAGACTGTCGGGTGATCAAATCCTAGGGGTCTCAGGAAAATTTGGTTGAGCAACCAGACAAGAGACAGGAAAGAACAGAACAGATCCCTGCATTCACACTCTCCATAACAACTGTGACAAGGTCCTATTCAACCCTGTCACATACACCCCCTCCTTAAGAGGGAACCTGTTTTATCAAACAGGTTTCCAAAACTTTCTATTAATTCTCCACTAACTTTAGTTTCTATCGTTCAGAAATTAAGCACATGTGCAGTATCCTTTTTTTCTATAACAGTACAGCAAACAGTAAAGTTTAAACTTATCCATTTGTTTTTCAACCTTCAGAATCCTCGATTCCTGATCCATATCTTGACAGAAAATCAGCATTGCTATTCAAATAACATGAAGTCCTGCTGAATTCTGACATAATGCAGTTACCCCCAGCACTTGAACTGCCCCAGAGAGGGAAGAGTTAACTCTGTGCAGAAGCATAGAACGTTGAGCTTAAGCTCGGTTTTCAAACCTCTGTCTGTGGTACTTCCCAGTGTAACAGTCAGATTCTTTACTCCGACGTTAATAACAGTGAAGTCGCTCCGGAGATTTCCTCTGCTTGGTTTGGTAAAAAGTAAAGCGTTCGGTTTTAAACCATTCTGTTTGTTATTTTTTCAGATTTCCAGCCTCTGTCTACAGTACAGGTAGTGTTGTAGATAGGTAGTGACTGTTTATTTTGGAAAAAAAAGTGTGGAAATTGTTTTTTTTCTTCGGTTTCTAATCGGTCGGTCCGGTTTGGAACCGACCTTGTATTTTCTTCTGTTTTCTAAACTGAATTTTTCAGGGATTAGAGTGGTGTTCTGGTACCGATCGGTTTCAAAAGAACCAGGCCTTTTCTGGTTCTTTTTCAAACCCGTGACACGGTTTATAACCGATCAGTTATTTATTACCTGGCTTGAAAGCTGCTATAGGGTAATTTAGTAGGTTGGCCATGTCTGAGAAACCCAAGAAGAAAACCGATCCCACTGGGTTTCAACACTGTACTGAGTGTAGGGAGGCCTTTGCCAAGGCCGACCCCCACCTCATCTGTGTTCATTGTCTGGAGTTTGATCACCTCTAGTCAGACTACCAAATTTGCAAAAACTGTCCCAAAACCACTCTAGAAAAAAGACTGAGTAGGCTGAAGGAAAGGGAGGCTGAGAAGTCCTAAGATCCGGATGGCCAGCCCAGTTTGGTTGTGGCGGAACCTGAGGAGGTGCCTATTGACCTAGGTGACACCTTCTCAGGCAAAAGGAGAACCGACTTTGAGGGGCCGGTTCTGTCAAAAAAGAATTGAAAGTCTGCTGGTTCAGATCCAGTACCGCATACTCCAACTGCGAACGAGATGGCCAAAGCGATCAGCATTGTTCAGTCGCTTCGCCTGGTACCGCCGGTTAGGCAGTCGGTTCACTAGGATCAGTCTCCTTCGGATTATGATCCAGATGCTTTTTATGAGGAGTGGAAGGGAGACGAAGACTACCCCGATGATGAAGACGAAGATGACGACCTGGGGCGTCTGGATGTGGCCATTGAACCAGACAGGCCCTTTAATCTCTCCCCTCCTAGGCTTTCTGAGTCCGCTTCACACTTCTTGTTCTACAAGAAGGTGACCGAAACCCTCCATCTCCCTATGGTTGAAGCTGCTGAGGAAGAAGAGCCTGATTTTGTGGAAATGATGGACATCCCAGAGTCCAAAAGATTGTGTCTCCCTCTTCATAAGTCCTTGGGGATACGGACACAAAAGATTTTACAAACTCCTAATTCATCCTGTGGATAAAAGAATGGACAGGAGGTATATGTTGTCAGGCTCAGGTACAGAGTTCCTTTATACTCATAGCAGCCATATTGGAGTAGTGCAGGCTGCAGCCTGTGATAGGGCTAACATTCCTTTGGCTTCACAACCCCCATCCAGGAAAGTTGATGCCATGGCTAAAAAACATTTGGCATCCTGTTTGGGACTCAGGCAGGCAAACTATATGGCCTACACAGCCAGGTACCAGAAGTCCAGGTGGGATACTGTTCTGGAACTGGCTAAACAGGCCTCCCCCAGCTGGCCAAGCAGCTGGAGAAGGTGGCTGCGGATGGAATTGAGGGATCTAAAGTACAGTTTCACACTGCTGTGGACTCCAGTGATGTGGCATCAAGAGTCATGGCTACATCTGTGTCTCTCAGAAGACATGCTTGGCTCAGATGTACTAGCCTATCACAGGATACCCAGACTAAGGCTATGGATTTTCCTGTAGTTGGTAACACTCTGTTTGGGGAGCAGACAGAGGCTTACATGAAGAAAATGGATGAATACAGGACCACTTACAGGAGTGCACAGGCCAAGGAAAGGCAGGCCACTCCACAAAAGCAGCAGTCCAGGGGCAGGGGTAGGCCCTTTCACAGGCTTTTTTTTACCAAGCCCAGGCCTCCTCTCCTTTCCCACAGAGGGTTTTTTTCCGAGGGAGGGGCAGGAGGGGAATGAGCAGGGCTGCTTCCTCTTCCCAGTCTAAGGCTCCTGCCAAGCAGACACCCTGAGGTGTCAGCCCGTGTTGACTCCCCAGTCACCGTAGGAGGCAGGCTATCTTACTACTTTCAGGCCTGGAAGTCTGTGATCTCAGACAAGTGGGTCTTGCAAGTAGTAAGCTAGGGACTAGCCCACAGCTTCAAACAGTTCCCAAAAAGGAGGGCCAGGTCTTTTCCACCTGCATCAGTCTTAGAAACCCTTGCCCTAGAGGCAGAGGTTTCCTCTCTCTTGGCTCTCAGAGCCGTAAAGAAGGTTCCTACTCAACACAAGGGAAAAGGCCTGTACTCCATGTACTTCCTTACCACAAAGAAAACAGGGGAGTGGCGACCCATCCTGGACCTAAGGTATTTGAACAAACACATATCAAAACCCAGATTCAAAATGGTAACTCTGCTAATAATCCTTCCCTCTTTAAGGCCAGGGGATTGCCTAGCATCCCTGGACCTCAAGGATGCCTTGTTCCATATCCCTATCAGGTGCTCCCACAGAAAATACCTCAGGTTCAAGTTGCCTTCAGACCATTATCAGTTCAGGGCCCTGCCATTTGGCCTAACATCAGCTCCAAGGGTGTTCACAAAATGCCTTGCAGTAGTGGTGGCTTACCTCAGAAGACAGGGTATCACCATTTTTCCATATCTGGACGACCAGCTACTCGTAGGTCAGTCATCAGACCAGGTCAGGTCAGCTCTGTAAACCACCCAGGACTTGCTCAGTTCTCTGGGGTTTCTTCTCAATGTTCCAAAATCTGTCCTCGACCCAGTACAACTTCTCACCTTCATAGGGATAGAATTGGATATTATCCAAGCAAAAGCTGTCCTTCCTCTGGCAAGGGTGAAGGCCCTGGTAGATCTTGCTTCCTCTTTTCGATCTCGGGTTTCTCATCCAGCGAGACAGTTCCTCCAACTCATGGGCCACATGCAGCCTCCACTGCAGTGGTACAGGGGGCCAGATTTCAGATGAGACATTCAGTTCCACCTAAGGTCCTTTTGGTCACAGAGAAAGCACTCTCTCACCAAACTGATTCCTGTGACCCAGACTCTGGTCCAAGCTCTCCAGTGATGGCTTGACCAGAACAACCTCAGACACGGGGGTCCATTTCTCCCTCAAGTCCTATTAGTAGTTCTAACTACAGATGCTTCTCTCCTATGTTGGGGAGCCCACCTGGGAGCCGTGACAGCTCAAGGGGTCTGGTCTCCACAGGAATCTCTCCTTCATATCAACCTCCTGGAACTCAGGGCAGTTTTTCTAGCCCTTCAGAGCTTCTCAGATTCAATCTAGGGCAAGGTGGTCCAAGTCAGAACAGACAACACCACCACAATGTGGTAAGTCAACAAGCAGGGAGGCACTCGGTCCACGGCCTTGTGCACAGAAGCCATGAAGCTGTAGTCTCTGGCCTATTCTCTTCAGACTTCCCTGGTAGCAGTTCATCTTCCAGGGAAGGACAATGTACTAGCAGATGCTCTGAGCAGAATTTCACAGGGACATCACGAATGGTCCCTGGATCCTCACATCCTGAAGGTCATCTTCTCCAGATGGGGCATTCTAGAGATAGATCTCTTTGCAGCACCGGACAATCATCAGCTTCCTCTGTTTTGTTGCAGTCCTCCAGTCCTGGGGACAGTACCCCTGGATGCTCTCATTTTGAACTGGAAGGGCAGGTTTCTCTATGCCTTCCCTCTGCTGTTCAGAGTTCTGATCAAGATCAGAACTGAACCCTGCACAGTGATACTAGTGGCTCCAGATTGGGCCAGACAGCCTTGGTATCCTCTGCTGCTGTCCTTGACAGTGCCACATCCCCTGTCTCTTCCCAGGAAATACAATCTCCTGTCCTCCTCCCAGGGGCGGATCTGGTACCCCAATCTCCAGTCTCTCAATCTCAAGGCCTGGCTCTTGAAGAGTTAGAATATGCAGCACTACATCTCTCTCTCAGAGAGTTCTGGATATTCTGAAGGTCTCCAGGAAACCTTCCACTAGAAAAACTTACAATTCCAAATGGAAGAGGTTCAGTATGTTGTGCTCTCAGAAAGGCATTGTGCCTGATTCTGCAAACCTTTCCACAACCTTAGATTACCTAGTTCATCTGAATAGCCTAGGCTTTAGGCCTGCCACTCTGAAGGTTCATCTAGCAGCTGTCTCTGCATTCCTTTCAGCAGGAAAGGGCTCTTCCCTGGCATCTCGTCCTGTTTTCAGGGAGTTTTTCAAGGGTCTGGTTCACATTAACCCTCCCTTTAGGGAGCCTTCTCTGCCTTGGGATCTCAATGTCTGTATTGCTTAGCTTATGCAGCCACCCTTTGAACCTCTGGCTTCAGCGGAGTTAAAGTACCTGACCTGGAAAACTGCGTTCCTGGTAGCTATTACTTCTACCAGGTGGATTAGTGAATTACATGCCCTGTCAGTTGAACCTGACTTCATATTCTTCCATAGGGATAAAGTGGTCCTAAGAACCAATAGGAGGTTCTTACCCAAAGTGGTATTGGATTTTCATCTGAACCAGTCTATATCTCTCCATGTGTTTTTCACTGAGCATTCTTCTTCAGGAGAAAGAAGATTACACAGTTTGGATGTTAAAAGGGCTCTTAGCTACTACATAGAGCATGCTAAGGCACATAGAAATGACTATCTTCAATTGTTTCTCGCTTATGGTGAAGTGGGGAAAGGTAAGCTTACCACTAAGAGAACTGTTGCCAGGTGGATTGTTTCTTGTATACAATTTTGCTATGACAAATTGGGTAGAACGCCCCCTTCAGGCCTGAGGGCTCACTCGACTAGGGGTACAGCTGCTACTCTAGCTGCGGCCAGATATATACCCTTGTTAGAGATCTGTAAAGCAACCACCTGGAAAACAGTATGTACATTCACCAAGCATTACTCCCTGGACGTCCAGACTAGGAGTGATGCTAGGTTTGGCACAGCAGTACTGCAGAGCCTGTTCCCAAATTAGGTTCTGCATTACCTCCTCCATAGGGAACTGCTTGGTAGTCTGCATTATGTCAAAATACAGTGAGACTTCATGTTGTTTGAAGAAAAAAATTACTCACCATAGTAATGTTTCTTCTAATGGAGTCTTGCTGTGTTCTGACCTCCCGCCTCCCCTCTCAGAACCTAGTTTTGGGAAGTGGGCTGGCAGGTACAGTGTTGCACCTCCGGGGTGTACCTTGTACCCTCCCTCTTGGGTGGGGAAGCGGTTATTGTTACTTTTCTTGTGTTTTTATAGTTAAATATTGTCACTACCTTTTCTTCTTGGGTTCTCGACTTGTCTTTTGGACCCAAAAAAATCTTTTGCCCTTTGTCTATATGTTTGGAACAATTTCCCTGCTATAGTACTTACTTAGTTTGCGCGTAAGAATCTGACGGTTACACTGGGAAGTCTCACAGACAGAGGTTTGAAAACCGAGCTCGAGCTCAACGTTCTATGCTTTTGTATAGAGTTGACTCTTTCCTCTCTGGGGCAGTTCAAGTGCTGAGGCTGACTGCATTATGTCAGAATACAGCAAGACTCTATTAGAAGAAACAACATTACTATGGTGAGTAATCTTTTCTTCTCTTTACCGGATTTGTGTATCACCTTGAATTCAAATGGCTGTAGTGATAGGTGCCACCTTATGATTCTGGAATTTTTATCTTTCATTTGGTTAAGCAAACAGAGAGGATTGTGATCTGTTATAAGAACAAAGTCAGTTCCTAATAAATAAAACTTGAGGGACTCCATGGCCCACTTTGCTGCTAAACATTCCTTTTCAATAGTGGAGTACCTTTTCTCTCTGTCATGCAACTTCCTACTTATGTACAGAATAGGATGTTCCATCCCATCTATATGTTGGCTCAGGACTGCACCTAGGCCTATCTCTGATGCATCTGTAACAAAAATGGTTTCTCAAAGTCTGGGCTTCTTAAAACGGGCTAAACATATAATGCAGCCTTAATGGCTTCATCACACTCCAGTCCATTTCACATTATTTGGGTGTCGTTTTTTTCGTGAGTTCAGCGAGGGGAGTAGCTAACTCAGCAAAGTTGGGAACAAATCTCTGATAATAACCAGCCAGCCCTAAGAATGACCTGACATGTTTCTTTGTGTTAGGGACAAGGCTGTTAGCTACAGCTTCTATCTTAGAAACCAATGGCTTGACTTCTCCATTACCCAAAACACAGCCCAAATATCTTGTTTCCTGCATGACCAATGCACACTTGGTAGGATTAATTGTCAGACCTGCCTTTTTGATAGCTTGGATAACTGCTTGTAGGTGTTGCAGGTGGCTTTTCCAGTCTGGACTGTACATCATGACATCATCCAGGTATGCAGCTCAATAACCAGTGTGAGGTGATAAAATTACATCCATGTACCGCTGGAATGTAGCTGGCGTACCATGTAAACCAAATGGCATGGTGGTAAACTGATATAATGCAACAGGAGTGGCAAATGCAGTTTTATCTCTGGATTCTTTAGGTAAAGGGATTTGCCAGTAGCCCTTGGTGAGATAGAGTGTATTGATGTACTTTGCACTCCCCAGTCTGTCCACTAGATCATCTATTCTGGGCAAAGGATAATTGTCAAATTCTGACACTTGATTGTTTCCTAAAATCGAGGCAGATTCTAACACCCACTTCTTTTTTGTTTACGATTACCATTGGAGATGACCAAGCACTCCTCGACTCTTCTATGATACCCAATTCTTTTATTTTTTGTATTTCCTTGACACGTCAGTTCTCAACCACTCTGGTAACATGTATGTCTTTTGCCTAACAGGGCGAGCATTCCTTGGTACTAGTACGTGCTCGACCCCTTTTGCTCAGCCTGGTACTGTGGTAAAAAGTACTGTTAAATGTCTTTAGCACATTACGAATTTCTGCAGTTTGTTCTGAGGTTAAAGAAACGTTCACCTTTACAGCATCAGCAGTTAGTTTGTTGCAGTCTGTCATAAGCCACATTAATATTTTCTTTATTAGTTTCTGGTAAAACTAGCAAAGCAGCTTTTGGCATTTTTTTTCAACCCATTTCTTGAGGAGGTTACGCAAAATATATCTTAGCAGGATTTTTCCTGTCAGGGGTCTCAATCTCATAGTTAACAGTGCCAGAATGTCTAAGCACTATACAAGGCCCTTGCCACTTCATTAAGAGTTTATTTTCTGTTGTGGATAACAGTAGCAAAACCTTTTTACCTGGCTCAAAAACATTTTCCTTTACCTCATGGTCATAATATACCTACTGATGATTTTGGGTCTCTTCCTGATTAATATGGGCAATTTCAACATATTTTGCCAGCTTCTTTCTCAGGGCACACATATAAGATGTTCTAGATTGTTTCTGAGTGCGGTTCTCTTCTTACATTTCTTTTATCACCTCCAGTGGCGATATCATCCGAGGGACACAACTTTGTTACCCCCACCATCGTTCTTATCAGACTTGGAGTTTAAATGGGAAAAAGAGTGTCTTACTGGTGCTTGGCTGTTACCTCGCTGCTGTGGCATCTGTCTGGCCATTTGATAGTTTTTGGCCAAAGAAACAGCCTTTTCTCCACTTTCTAGTTGGTGTTCCTTTACCCAAAGCTGCAATCTGTAGGAAGGATGTTGATGAATTGCTCCATGGCAGGTCTGTTGATGATCTATGGGACTGTTTTTGCTGTCTGGTTGTAGCCATTTTGTCAGTTCTCTGAGTCGGGTGAAGGCTTCTCAAAGATTGTCAACTGAGTTGTTTTTCAGAGATCGAAATCTCTGCCTGTAGGTCTCTTATCTTTTTTTTGTGACAGGCTACTTTCTGACACTCTGCACAGGAACTGCAATAGGTTGCAACATCTTCATGAATTCCAGGCCAGTAAAATCGGTATAGCAATCTGGCAAGGGTGCGATCTCTTCCTGAGTGACCAGCCATAGGACTGTCATGTGCTATCTGTAACAACTTTTTCTGTACTTCTGTGGTATAACCAATTGTTCTGCCTGTTCATGTGTCTGAGACTTAACCCAAACTTTGTACAGTAACCCATTACGTTTTTTAAACATAGGTTCACCCTGTTTTGGTTTTACTCCCAGGTGCTTAAAATAATCCTGGAGAGAAACACTGTTGGCTTGTTCTGAAAGAAAATCACAATCAGTGATCAGTTTAGTTTCAGCATTTTCATATGTTAACCCCTTATGTCCATAAGTCATTTGTTGCCACAGTTTCTTCATATTTTGTATGTCCTCTCTGTGACGAGGTACCTTTGTAAACGAGCCTCTGGCTCAAAGGTTGTAAATCCGATTATACAATAAATAAAAGAACCAGCTTTCTTTCCTGGATTTCATGATCTTGGAGCTGTGCTCAAAGAAGTCCTAATCAAAGTCACTGAAAGGGAAAAGTGTCCCTACCGTTTGAAATTTTCTTTGCCTGAGCTCTTGTCACTACTGCTGCTGAAACTTCAGGGTTCAGTTATTCTGAGATTAACTCAGTAAATCCTGGACAGTCATTTCCAATGATCACGGGGACAGGTAGCTTATGTACTACCCTCACTTTCATTTGTTGCGATACACCCTTAATGGTCAGAGTCACTTGGGTGGTGGGATAGCATTGAGTGTCCCTGTGGATGCAGATGACACTAGTACCTTGTCCTTTTTGCACAGTGTTTTCCCAGCACCTCAACATGCACTGGGGTCTGTCTGCTTCCCAAATCAGTGAGTCCCTTTACAGTCTTATCCCCTACCTTCACATCTGTTAAGTACTTGCCCCTATTTACTAAGGACAGATCTTCTCCAGTGCCACTCTTCTTATGGCAATTTCTTGCAATATGATCTGGCTTATTACAGTTATAGCAAATGACATCTTTGGGCACAGATTTATTAACCCCACCATAGTTCTTATCATGCTTGGAGCTTAAATGGGAAAAAGTGTTTTACCTGTGCTTGGCTGTAACCTCACTACTGTGGCGTCTGTCTAGCCATTTGGTAGTTCTCGGCCAAAGAAACGGCCTTTTTCCCACTTTCTGGACGGTGTCTCTTTACCCAGAGCTTCACATCTGTAGGCAGGATGTTGATGAATTGCTCCATTGCAAATGTGTCGATCTGTGGGACTGTTTTGCCCTCTGGTTGGAGCCATTTTATCAGGAGCTCTCTGAGTCGGTTGAAGGCTTCTTGAGGATTGTCAACTGAGTTGTACTTCAGAGATCAAAATCTCTGCCTGTAGGTCTCTCCTAAGATGTCATAGCTTTTCACCAGGTCATAGTTTTCTGACTGTGCAGTGTCCATATTGCTGTAGGCAAGTTGGACTTTCCCTGTCAGGTAGGGTACTAGTCTGATTGTCCATTGCTGCTTTGGCCATTGGCAGCCTGTTGCGACTCTTTCAGAAGTTGTCAGGTATGCCTCATCATCTGAGGGACACAATTTTGTAAGTTTAATGGCTTTAAAGTTACTTGTGTTTTGTTGCTCATCTGGATCTGTGCAAGATCCTCTGCCTTTGATAGCTTGCAAGGCATCCAGCCATCGCTGCTCCTGTTGCTGCATCTTTTCTTTCCTCTGTGCTTCTAAATGTTGAATTTCTTGTTCTCTCTGCTTCTCCATCTCTTTTTGTTGTATAGCCCACCATCTGAAAAAAGTCTATCAGGCTTTCAGGTTCTGTCACTGCCTGTTCTTTTTCCATAACTTGTGCTGGCTGTACAATCTCAGCTTGGACTTCTGTCTCTGCAAGTTGGGCTGCCATTCTCTTGATAACCACTCCTGGACTTGCTACCACAGAATCCATACATTTCTCTATGCTTCCCTGGTACTAGATTCAGTACCCACACACAGAACTCCTGGCTTAGAGTATGCACAGCATAAATCCCACTTAGGCTGACACCATCTGTTGTCTAGGCACAGGTCGGGAAGCGTAGGAAAAAGCAGCAGCAGTTGTAGAATTCGCAGAAAGTGTTTATTAATACTAACAGTAACATAAAGAAATAAATGGGTTCAGTATAACTATTTACAAAGGCAGAATAAACACAGATCTGAGCTTTTCTTTAATCTGTGTCTCTCAGAACATTGCAGCTTTTTCTCTTATGTCTTTGCAGTCCCCCTCCTTAACAAGCATCCTGTTTTTTTTTTTCTAGAATGTTCTTGTAAATTTCCAATGTTCTTGTCAGTTTCATGCAGTTGCAGCAAGAACACAATATCCCAGAACTGAGACCCCTTCTCCACAGCTTCTGCAAAAGGGCTTAAAAACTATCAGGTTAATCCCTTGTGTTCCGAATAGTTTTTTGCCATCATCTCAAACTATAATAATATATATTTCTACAGTAACACTATATAATTTCTAAACAAAGGGATCCCAATATCAGTTACATTTCCATGTAATTTGCATATATTTTTATAACAACAGATATGCAAGGGAGGAAAAGACAGAAACAGCAAAGGAAGACTGAGAGACATTGAGAGGCAAAGAATTGTGCGACTGTCAGGGTGATCAGCTCCTAAGTCTCACAGGAAAATGTGGTTGTGCAACCAGACAGGAAAGAACAGAACAGATCACTGCATTCTAACTGTCCATAACAACTGGGACAGGGTCCTATTCAACCCTGTCACACCCCTTTGCCCAGTGTTTTCAGTGGTGGCTTGTCCAGGAGCATCTAGAAAAAGGAATCCCATTTGTCCGCCCAGTGTCGACCGTATGGTGACCATGGATGCAGCTCTGGTAGACCACACAGCCCATGGGTTTTGGTTGCCCAGGGAGTTCCTTCACCGCATAAACCCACTGGAGCTCCATGCAGTGCGCTGGAATTTGCTCCGCTAGTCAGATATCCGGTCGTTCAGGTCCAGGGGGACAACACCACGACCATGTTATACCTAAACAGGCAGGACGGCATACATTCCATTCTTCTGTGTCATAAGGCACTCCACACCTGGACCCATGCGTGCAGCCTGGGCACCTATCTCCTGGTGATTCGTGTCGCTTGGAGAACAGTCAACTCGAAGACATTCTCAGCGGGGTAAGAGAAATGTCATATGAGTGGTCTCTGAATCAGGAGGTGATGAATCACCTGTTCACCCTGGGCAGACCTGTTTGCCTCCTGGGAGAACGCCAGACGGAGGTTCTTTTGTGTTTGCCTCCCATAGTCGGACACTGATGGGGATGCCTTTGCTAGGCCTTGAACCACAGACCTTGTATATGCCTTACCTCCCTTCCCCCTGGTCCACAGAGTACTGGTCAAGGTCAGGAAGGACAAGGCACAGAATGAGCGACATTTCTGGTACACGGATCTCCTCATTCACAAGAGCAGGTCTCCATGGCGTCTGCCTCTCCATCCAGACCTGGTGACCAAACCTTACAGGATGGTCCTGTACCCGGACCTTCAGTCCTTGCACCTCATGGCCTTGTTCCCGAGTGGCTAGAGTTCCAGACCATGGGTCTTTCTGAGGATGTGCTCTGTGTTATGGAGGCCTCCAGGAAAGAGTCCAGTCATAGGTACTATGCCTTTAAATGGAAGAGATTTTCCATTTGGTGTCAGGGCAACGAGCTTGATCTCCTTTACTGGCCTTTGGCTTGCATTCTGGACCACCTCTAGTCCCTTTTGCCAGCTGGGACTGTGAGTGATGACCCTTTAAGGTGCATGTGGTTGCAGGTGGCTGTCCCAGTCAGGTGCTACTCCTCGTCAGGTGCTACTCCTCCTCTATACTCCATGGCCTCCATCCCTTTAATTGCCCTCCCCTTCAGTCCAACATTTACAATCGCTGTCATGCATTAGGGATAGTAAGGAGGAGAGGGCTCTGGATGGCGGGGAGGGGGGACACTGGGCGACTGGATTGGATTGTGGCGGCGAAGAGATGCCCTGGGGCGAAAATGGAGACCGGATAGGGGGTCCCCGTACCCAAGGGCTTCACTTTTAGTGGGTAGCCTACTTGGTCAGCCTCGGAGTCTCATGCAATGCTAGGTCCATCAAAAACAAGACGATATGACTTGCCGATCTTGTGGGGTCATCGGACCTGGCTTGCATCACCGAGACCTGGCTGGACGGAAATGCTGACCCTGTTTTTGAGTCAACTATTCCATCTGGTTTCTCAGTGATACACTTCCTGAGGTTGGATCGCAGGGGCGGGGGTGTGGCTATTTGTTTTACTACGGACCTGGTCTAATAGATGTTACAGTGGGGGAGACCAGATTCTTTGAATGCATCTTGGGTGCAGGTGGGGGGTACAAAGTTCTCGTCTACCGTCCACCCGGGGACGGAAAGCAATTTTTGCAGAAAGTTGCAGACTTCATTGTCGAGATGATGTTGGAGTCACCCAGATTGATGGTGCTGGGCGACATCAATGCCTGGGTCGACGCTGAACTCTCACAGGTGGGTTAAGAGACTTCTTCCAACTTATGAGTTCGTTGGGCTTCTCGCAGTCTGTTGCCTCTGCAACCCACAAGTCTGGACATGATTAATTGGATCTGGTCTTCCTCCTGTGTATGGAGATATCCGACTTGGTGGTGGAGCCAGTCGGTTGGTCTGACCATTACACTATCCGGTTGAATTTCCAGGCTCCCTCATAGGCCTGCCTCTGTGGAGATGGTCCAGTACTGCCCTTGAAGAGGAGTAACCCCCTGGTGGTGTATATTATGGCAGTGGCAGCGGCTCTAGACTCCATTGCTCCTGTTCGTGTTCGCCCCTCCGCCCTCAGTCCATTTGGTTTGGTGAGACCTTGAGGGGAGAGGGGCAAAGGATGGAGCATCGCTGGTGGAAATCTGGTCTTGATGCCGACAGGCTTAGATTGATAGCTCATTATTTGGACTATCAATCGGAGCTCTCCCATAAGAAGGCAGTATTCTTGTCCGGGGAGATTGCTACTGCAAAGAACCGACCTGCTCAGTTCTTCTGAACGTTATACAGACTGTGCAATCCAGCCTATCTACAAGTTCAGAGAGCACTGACACAGGATAAGTGTGATGAGTTTGCTCACGTCTTTGCAGATAAGGTTGCCGACATCAGATCAGAGATCCACTTGGCTAATTCCAACGGGCAGGGCGGTGTTCGGTTAGAGGCTACAACCGGCGATCGTGGATGTCGTAGAGATCGTCCAGTCTGTGTGACCGACTTACTGTAGTTTGGACCCAGGCCCAACTTGCCTCCTTATGGGGTACATTGAGGTCATTGGCCCAGTCCTGGCAGAGATTGTCCAGGGGTCACTTGAGACGGGTGAGTTTCTGGACTCCCTGAAGGAGGCAGTGGTTACACCCCTCCTTAAGAAATCCTCTCTTGATCCAGATTGTCTCGCTAACTACAGACCTGTCTCTAACCTTTCCTTTTGTGGGTAAGAGTATTGAGAAGGTGGTTGTGCTGCAGCAGGAAGATCATTTTACCATCCCTAACATCTACGATCCTCTCCAGTCTGAATTTAGGAAGAGGTACAGCACCGAGACCGCCCTGGTTCAGGTGCTCAATGATCTCCTGATAGCGAGAGATCGGAGGACTTGTTCCATCTTAGTCCTCCTCGATCTCTCTGCAGCATTTGACACCGTGGATCATGGTGTTTTGCTGGAGTGCCTGCTAGTGACCTGTGGACTGTCGGGTACAGTCCTCGAGTGGTTCCATTCATTCCTCCCTGGTAGATTTCAGAGAGTGGTGTTGTGTATCTATTCCTCTGACACGCTCTCTCTCTACCATGTGGGGTACCCAGGGCTCTTTGCTTTCGCCAGTCTTATTCTCGGTGTATTTGCTGCCGGTAGGAGACATTATAAGGCAGTATGGCTTGAGTTTTCACTGCTATGCAGATGATACTCAGCTATACATGTCCTTTGCCCCTGACCAGGATGATTTAGTCTTGGTGTTTTAACAACTGCCTTGCCGAGATCCAGGACTGGATGAATACCAACTGACTGAGGCTGAATCCAGACAAGACTGAGGTTGGGTAGAGGGGTTCTCAGCAGAGCAGGCTTCTGGGCTTGTGCACGGGGGTTGCCAGCTGTCGTCCTCTGAATGGGTGCGGAGTCTGGGTGTTATGTTTGACGAGGGGTTAACTCTGAAGTCAAAGGTGTCATCTGTCATTAAGACCTAATTTTTTTTCATCTGAGGAATATCGCCCGGATTAAGCACCTGGTTCTGCCCGGTGACCATCCGACTCTTGTCCATGCCTTTGTGACCTCCCACCTTGATTAGTGCAACGCCCTTTACCTAGGGCTTCCGGGGGTTGATATCAGCCGCTTGCAGCTGGTGCAGAATGCTGCGGCAAGGTTGTTGACTGGGCTTTCTAGATCTAGCCATATCACACCTGTGCTGCGTGGCTTGCACTGGCTGCCAGTTCAGTGGCAGATCACCTTCAAGATTGGTTTACTAACCTACAGAGCCCTACAGGGACCACGTTATCTGCAAGAGCCCCTCTGTCTCTTCCGCTCCACCGAGGAGGGATTGCTAGAGATTACCAGAGTTCGCTTGAAGACCCGTGGAGCCTGTTCATTTGCTTTTGTGGCTCCTACCCTGTGGAATTCTCTACCTCCTCGGATAATGGGGTGCCAGACTGTGGAGAGCTTGAAGTCCGCTTTGAAAACTTATTTGTTTACTCTTGCCTATCCTGATCAATAAGTTCCGAGTTTGCTATTTAAGAGTTTTTTAGAACATTTTATGGTTTTAACGGCTGTAAAAGCTCTTTGATATGTTTGAATTCCGCTTCATGTAAATAAAGTTTACTATTATTATTATCTATCTCTGCTTACCCAGTGTGGGCCTATATGCCACTGGTGCCAATGAGCAGGTGGTCAGGTGCTTTTTCAAGGGCCTCGACCACTTGTCCCCTCAAATGCATGAACCACCTCCACCGTGGGATTTAGTGCTGGTCTTGGATATGCTCATGGGCAGGATTTTCGAGCCAATGCACAGGTGTGAGCTGTCACACCTATCATGGAAGACTGCTTCCTTGGGGCAGTTAAGTCATCCGGAAGGATTGGGAAGCTCCATGCACTCTTGGTGGAGTCTTACTATCTGGTCTTCCATAGGGGAAACATCATCCTTCACCCCAACCCGAAGTTCTTCCTCAAGGTGGTATCAGTGTGCCACCTTAACTAGGTGATTACCTTACCGGTATATTTTACCAGCTCACCTTCGGAGGCTGACTGCAGGCTACATATCGTGGACCTGCAGAGTGCTCTCATACAATCCCATTTCCAAGCCCAGCCTGGATTGTATATAATGCCTCATTTGGGGGTATCTGAAACAATCTGTTTGGGAAAGGCCTTATTTATCTCGTAGTTCATAATGTGTTCTTTAGACACTTAAGGGGGTAGAAAGTATCCCTTTTAAAGTGACATATTCATCGGAACTTTACAATGATTGTGCAGTAAAAATATTTTCCACCATGTTGTGTCATGAAGCATAATTGTTTTCTTTACTTTCCTTGTACAGATTTGAGAACTATTCCTTCTACAACTGGTCGAAGTCTTTTGGTTTCTGGTTGGTGGGGATTTGTCCGTCATCCTAACTACCTGGGTGATCTCATCATGGCTCTGGCTTGGTGTCTGCTTTGTGGTAAGACTTCTTTCTTTTAATCCCAATCCCCCAGGAAAGAAAAAAAAAAACAGCCTTTGCAAATACTTTGGCATTAGATTTTTTTTTTTTTTTTTTCTTATTTGTTCTGTCAGGCTGTTCTGTGCAACTCTAATCCACAAGGGTGCAATGTGCGTATATGTGGATTACAAACAGACTTGAGAAAGAAATGGCTAGGATTTGAACCCAAACTGGTTGGATAACTGTTCTTCTGTACTACCAGCTGCGCTGCCCAGACAACTGGAAACCTAGGACTCCCAGAGACAGCGTTTCTTTCGCAGATGCACAGCCTTGAGCTGTACAAACTTTACTGACATCTAATCCATGGCGTCTGTTGTACTAGCTAGGGCACCTATTTCTTGGTCTATTCTGTTTGTGTTTGTGCATCTCTCAGCCCACACACTCACTCTCTCTGAAACACACCCACATACACTCATCTAGTTGGAAGGGAGTAGCTACTGGATGAGGCCTATGAGTGCCAGCACATACCTTCATTCTGACAGTGCAGAAAAGCTGATCTTTCAAGAATCATTCTTTATCATTGATTCCCACTAGTGGGTCTGAGTGGGGGGGCACCAGAACCTAGCGGGAGCTCAAACTTTTCAGAGTGTTGGTGACACGGTAGGCACTGCATGACACGTACATGCCCACTGGTATAAATTGGTACTAGCCCTCAACCACCCCAGTTCCATTCTTCCACGCCTCTAGCGTGCACATCCTTGATGATGTCGCTCATCCTCCAGGAGTCCGAACTTCACCGTCTATATGACAGCGTTCAGTTCTTCAGTTTTAGTGATTAAACGTAGTGTTTGTAATATATTCCTGGACATAATCTCCACCACTCGTTCACACTAGTGGAACTACACCAGAGGCACTAGGACCCAGCGGGAGCCAAAAATCTTCAGTAGGGCTGGTGCTGCGAAACCGGTTCATGCCGTATAGGCTATCGCAGCGTCAACCCTCCAACCACCTCAGTCCCTTTTTTCCCGCCATCGAGTGCACTTCAGTGATGGCGACGTTCGCCAGGTGTCAGATCTTCACTTCTATACAACAGCAGCATAGTCATTCAGTATTTGTTTAGTTTTTAGTCTATTTATTTATTTTTAAAAAAGTTTTGATTTGTTTTAAACCAACGAAGAAAAGAAGCCTTCTTCATCCCGCCTTCGACTGAGCCAACCATAAACGGGGATGGTGACGGTAGGGAGAGTTTACTTGAAAGCTGTTTTAGCAGCAGGGCTGGGTCTGATCCACTGCCCTCTTCGGGGGGGGGGGTTCTGACCACAGGCAGTCTGGTGCTCAGGAGGAAGAGCGGTCCTCCCGAAAGCACAAACTGAACCTGGCCAGGTCAAGGACCTGGCACCACTCATCCTCGAGCTCTTCTTCATCTCACCAGTTGAAGAACAACTGATAGTGCTCAAGGTCGCCCTCTGGCACATCTGCACGGAGATTTTCAGTAGCAGGGGACAGGAGGTAGACCCTGAATCCGTTGGGGTCACCTGTGGCCTCGGTTCCTAGCAGCCGCAGTCCTCGGCTCTGGAGTCCCTCTCTGCCCCCTCGGGGGTCCTCCAGAGAGCTGTTTCATCATTGGGTCGCTCTTATGGAGCAGTGGGTCCAGCGGTTGTCCAGACTGCCGTTTTCTTAGGACCTGACCCTGGGGGCCGTGGACCTGCGGGCAGATTTGTTAGGCATGCCTGGTCGCGCGATACCTTTGGTGCCGTTGACGCTTTTCCCTCTCATATGGCTGCGGCGCAGGGGCCAGCACAAGTACTACTTTCTCCTACTCCTCCTCATATTTTCAGGTCTCCAGCTTTAGGTGCCCCGGTGTCGAGATTAGGGACACCGGGCGCTGCCTCAGGTGCCGGGGTTTTTGACTCCGATTCAGGGAGTGCCTCTTCCTCCTCCCTTTCCTTTCTATACTCTCCCTTCTGGGTTAGTAGGAGACTACTGAGTCTGATCCTGATCTACGATTTGGAGATGATCTGGATGAGGATTCATCCTTTGGAGTGGAAAGTAAGCCCTCCACTTCAGCAGAGCCTTTGGTTGAGGACTTTTCCTTTAAGTCTCTTCTGAAGAATATGAATTCCACCCTTTCTCTTCAGACTTCTGAGTGAATCCAGGAAGCTTTTGCACCTTCAATATCTACATGTTCCTGAAATTCCTGTGGAAATGACACCACCAGTGCAACCCTCTTTCGAGAGACTCACAGATGGTGTGGAACACACTGGCGCTCATTCCTTCTGTGGCTAAGTCCATAGCCAGGAAATCGGCTCCTCCTAAGGATAATAATAAATAAATAATAAAACTTTATTTCTATGGCGCCTTTCAAAAAACCAAGGCACCTTACAAAATAAAACAGACTGACCCAGTCCTTGCTTCTCAAGCCTTTGCAGATGCCATAGTGGTCTTGGCAGGGAATGACAAAGCCGTTCTTCCCCAGGAGTCCATGGCCCGTCCAGTAAATAGAGTCCCGTAAGATTCACACTCTGGGGGGAAAAAAGAGTATTCGCTGCTGCTACCCTAGGCATTCATATTGTTGGCTATCAGGGCTGTTTCTCTCCGTATGAGTATACCCTCTGGCATTCGCTCAAAGAAACTGTGGAGGCTCTACCGCAGTCGGATGTTAGCTCAGTCAGTTTTTTCGAGGTAAAGGCCGAGGGACCTGTATCAAGAACCAAGCCCCTCCGCCACAAAAGAAAATGCAGCAGAAGCTACAGGCCCGAAGGCACCCAGTGCCACCCTCTGAAGAACCAGCCCCTGTGCCACCTCAGCTGCCCGAGGGGGACTCCTCTTTGGCGGTAGGGGGCGTCTGACTCAGTTTTACAACCAGTGGAAGTCCGTCACAACAGACAAATGGGTCTTCAGGATAATTCGAGAGGGATACTCTCTAAATTTTTCGGAAACCCCTCCGGATCGTCCATCCAAATGACAGCCCAAACTGTATACCACTGAGTCAGACCACCTTGCTTCCGAGAGTCATGGCCTTCTGAACAACAGGGCAGTAGAAGTAGTTCCGAAAGCAGAACGGGACACAGATTTCTACTCCCACTACTTCCTAGTTCCAAAGAAAACAGGCTGTATGCGCCCTGTTCTAGACCTAAGGGAGTTAAACAAATAGCTGTTCAAAGAGAAATTCAAGATGATATCGCTTGGAACACTCCTACCTCTGATTCATCAAAACGATTGTCTGGCTTCTCTGGACATGCAAGACTCCTACCCAGCACGTTCCAGTGCACCCAAGCCACCACAAGTACCTACGTTTTGTGGCCCTGGGCCAGCATTATCAATTCATAGTCTTGCCCTTTGGGCTATCCTTGGCACCTTGAGTCTTCACAGAGTGCTTTGCGGTACTCACGGCGCATCTCATAAAACTCGGAATACAGTTGATCCTGTACCTGGACGACTGACTCCTAGCAAACTCCTCCATACAGAGGGACACAGGAAGCGGTTGCCACAGCTTCCAAGTTCCTCACATCCATGGGAGTTCTCCTGAACCTGGGAAAAATTGCAGCTTCAACCTTCCCAACAGCTTCTTTTCATAGGAGCTCTCCTGGACACCTCCAGGGCAAGAGCCTTCCTTCCTGAAGACAGGAAAAACGACACTCTCCAAATGGCTCACTCACTTCATCAAGGAGAACAACTCGGGTCGAGCTCTCTCAATGGAAACGGATGCTGGGTCTCATGGCGTCATCTGTCTTCACGGTGCCCCTGGCCCACTTGTATATGAGAACCACACAATGGATGCTCGGCACTCGGTGGTCTCCGACCACACATGCACAGTCCTTCCACATCAGGGTGATGGAGCCTCTTACAAGGTCACTCACCTGGTGGACTCAGGAGGACAACCTTCTCCAGGGTTTTCCCTTTGCCCCAATGGAGACACAGATCACCATCACAACGGATGCATCTCTGATCGGTTGGGGAGCTGACTGTCGGATCTCCGCACCCAGGGCCTGTGGAATCAGAACAAGTCCCAGCTGCAGATAAATGTCCTAGAGATGAGAGCTGTCCTGTACGCTGTCTGAGCCCTGAAGGATGTCCTCTTTCACAAAGTAATACTCCTTCAGACTGACAACAATGCAGTGATGTACTACATCAACAAACAAGATGGAGCACACTGTTACCCTCTGTGCAGAGAGGCCATGAGAATGTGGGAATGGTGTCTCGAGCACAAAGCCCTGATCCAGGCGGTCTACCTGCCAGGAACCCAGAACGATCTGGCAGATCGCCTCAGCAGAATGGAGGTGGAACCACGAGTGGTCTGTCGACTCAAACGTTGTGCAATCGCTATTCGAAGAGTGGGGCACTCAGGACATGGACCTTTTTGCGTCCCCACTCAATGGAAAACTGCTTCTATTTTGCTACAGAAATCCAGACACTGGCGCTTTCTGTCAGGATGCATTCAGACTGCAGTTGACAAGATCGTTTCTGTATGCATTTCCTCCTCTTAAACATAGGAACATAGACTTTGAAAGCAGATAAGGACCGCTTGGCCCACCTAGTCTGCCCATTTCCCTACCTACAGGGTAAGCTACAGATCCTGTTTAACCAACAGCCTATTTCTTCCTACCCCCCACAAAAATTGCCTTATGTCTGTCCCATGCATTCTTGAATTCTCCCACAGTTTTAGACCCCATGACCTCCTCAGGAAGGCTGTTCCGTGCGTCCACCACCCTTTCTGTGAAAAATACTTCCTCACATTGCCCCTGAGTAGTCCCCCCTCTATTTTCAAATTGTGTCCCCTTGTTCTTGCACATCTTTGTCTGAAAGATGCTACCCTCTTGGACTTTGTAGATTCCACTGAGGTACTTAAAAGTTTCTATCATGTCCCCCCTCTCCCTCCTTTCCTCAAGGGTATATATATTAAGCTCCTTCAGTCTCTCCTCGTAGGGCTTCTCTTGCAGACCGTGCACCATTTTAGTTGCCCTCCTCTGGACTGCCTCTATCCTGTCTATGTCCTTGCTGAGATGGGGTCTCCAGAACTGGACGCAATACTCCATATGGGGTCTCGCCAACTGTCTGTACAGAGGGATAACAACTTCCCGTTTTCTGCTGGTGTTGCCTCTTCCCAGTATCTCCCCAACCCTCCCTACTGCCTTCTTACATTGCTTGCTAACCTTAAGGTCATCTGATATGATTATCCCAATGTCCCTTTCCATTTTTATTGTTACTACCTCTCCCACCATTATGTAATCTTCCCCTGGTTTTTTGTTTCCCAGGTGCATTATTTTGCATTTCTTTGCATTGAATCCAAGCTGCCACACTTCTAACCATTCCTCCATCCTTGCCAAGTCCCTTCTCATCCTTTCCATGCCTCCTTGTGTATCATCCCTGTTGCAGATCTTTGTGTCATCTGCAAAGAGGAATACCTTTCCTTCCAGACCCTCTGCAATGTCACTTATAAAGACATTAAAAAGGACTGGACCCAGTACTGAACCCTGTGGTACCCCGCTAGTAACCCCTCTTTCTTCAGAGTGGACTCCACTTACAATTACCTTCTGTGTCCTGTTGTCCAGCCAATGTTTTACCCAGGCTACCAACCTGGGACCCACTCCCAGGCTGGTTAATTTGACTATTAATCTTTTGTGTGGAACTATGTCAAATGCCTTGCTAAAGTCTAGGTAAGCCATGTCCACAGCCCCTCCCGGGTCTACTACTTTGGTCACCCAATCAAAGAAATCGGTTAGATTCATCTGACAGGACTCCTTCATCGGAGTCTTCAGAGTCCGATCTGGACTCCAGATGCTCTGACCTAGAGGATGAGCCCCGTATTCCAGATAGACCCAGGCCGCAAGGTTCTCCGAAGTCTCTTCCAGAATACCCTTTTGTGGAGCTGCTAAAGAAAATCCAGGCTGCCTGTGAGTGACAGTCAGTGGAGTCAGATTCCCAGCGAAAGAAGCTCACGGCCCATCTGGACCTCCCGGAGAGTTCCTCTACGCTGATTCCACCCTGGATAGAGCCTCACGCGGATCTTGTTTCCACCATTTGGAAACAACCCTCCTCGTTAGCCCCCCTTCCTCGGAAGGCAGACCAGCTATCTCAGGCTCCTGAGGGGAAGGACTTCCTCAGCCTTCACCCAAAGGCTGACTCGATAGTAATTAATGCCGCACATGACTGATCAGCCAACCCTAAACACTTAAGCTCGTCCCCTCCTGACAAGGAGTCCCGTCTTCTGGACCAGTATGGGAAGAAGTTTTTCGCTTCTTCCACCCTGGGAAAGAGGGCCCTCAACTACGTCGGCAACATGGGGGATTACCAGAAGGCACTCCTTTGTCAGTTAGAATCAGAACTGGACTCTCTCTCCCAGATTCTCAGACCAAGCGGTAACTGGAAGAGCTTATCTTCCTGGACATAAGTCTCCACCACTCATTCACACTATTAGGATCTGAGCCGGAGGCACTAGGACCCAGCGGGAGCAAACATTTTTGGCGGAGGGTTGGTGCCAGAGATGGAGCCGCGAGGAACGGCACCGCGAGCCTCAGCTTGCGCGATAATGACTATCTCTGCATCGACCCTCCAACCGCCTCAGTACCTTTTTTACCAAGGAGGTGCAGCGTAACTAACCTAGAAGGATAGCCTAACCTAAAACCGGACATAAGATAGTCCAGGAGACCCGTATAAGAAGGGTCAACAAAAGAAGTCTTCACCACCTAAAGATTTGAGGGAGTGAAGACCAACCACAGAGGTGAGCTCAGGGGACAGAGGGTGGGCGTGTAAATGAGTGGTGGAGAGTCGTCCAAGAAGATCAAGAATTACGGTAGGTACGTAATTTTCATATCTTCCTGGACATAAGTCTCCACCACTCATTCACACTATTGGGAGAGTACCGAGCTAATAATCCCCCGAGTGGGTGCAGGAGAGACCAAGAACTCACGTTTCTAGGACAGAAGTCCATTAAGGATGGCTCTGCCAAAGGAAGAATGTTGTCTGGCATGGACATCCAGTGCATAATGTTTAACGAAAGTATGCACTGAGCTCCAGGTGTCCGCGTTGCAAATTTCCGCTAGGGACGCCGTGACCGCTCTAGTAGAGTGAGCGTAAACCCTGCCCTCCAACTTAACCTGTGCCATGGAATAGCAGTTGCGAAGGCATACCACTAACCATGCTGAGATACATCTGATAGCGACAGGTTGACCCAGCCGGGTCTCGCTGAAGGAAACAAACAGTTGTTGGGCTTTGCGAAAGTCCTTGGTTCTATCTAGATAGAAACGCAAAGCTCTCTTAACATTCAAGGAACGAAGAGGTCGTTCTCCTTCATTTTGGAAGTCCGCAAAGTAAGAGGGAAGGACCAAAGGTTGGTTTAGATGAAATTCTGACACAACCTTAGTAAGAAATTTAGGATGAGTCCGAAGGACTACTTTGTCCTTATGGAACACAGTATACGGAGGGTCTGTGACCAGGGCATGTATCTCAGAGACCCTGCGGGCTGAGGTAATGGCCACTAGGAAGGCAGTCTTCCAGGCGAGAAATTTTAGCTCACAGGTAGCCAGAAGTTCGGAAGGTTTCCGAGTGAGCATGTCTAGCACAAGATTGATGTCCCAGGCTGCAACTGGACGTCTTGTAGGAGGTCTGGTATGCAGAATTCCTTTAAGAAATCTCTTAACCACAGGTAACTGAGCCAGTGTTAAGGATAAACTGGTAAGTTCGTAATTTTTATATCTGCTCCTCTCATTTGGCCTGTAGACACATGCTCCATGCTACATACGACACAGCAGGCAGGAGCTCGGCCTTCGCCGTATCTTTGCGGCGTCATGCCTGGCTCCGGGTGTCAGGTCTGTCCCCTGAAGTGCAGTCTGCCATTCACGGTGCTCCCTTCAGAGGGTCTGTACTGTTCGGCGGTGATGTCAAAGACATCATCACAGAGCTGCAGGAGAAGGGTTTGGCATTCAGGTCTGTTCAGACAATGTACAAACCCTCTCCAGGGCAGAAATGGTCCTTTCAGCGCCCCAGCTGCCAAAAGAACAAACGGACACAACCCAGACGTCCCAAGAAACATTTTTATTTATTTTTTGTTGACCGGGTAAGTGCACTAGACAAATCCTGCCTATTTTCAGGCGTGACCTGGGGAGGGGGATACAGATGAATGCCAGCTGACCTTGAACCAGATTAAGCTGTTGGTGGTGGTGGTTTTTTTTTTTTTTTTTTAAGTGAATGAGGGAAATTTGGCCAGGACACTGGGGAAATTCCCCTACTCTCTTCAATAAGTGCCATGGGATCTTTAACATCCACCTGAACTGCCACCAATCCAGGCAGATGGGACCTCGGTTTAACGTCTCATCCGAAAGACGTAAAACCGCGTCAGCCGCCAAGGCTCCCCCCAGCAAGAAAGCTCCTAGAGCCTCGGCCACTACCCTGCCCTCCGCCTCCTGACTCCCTGCCTCTCCCAATGCCTCTGTCCATTCCAGAGGAACCAGTAGGGGGGAGATTCTCCTCCCATCTACCAGGTTGGGAGAGGATAACGGCAGATGCCTGGTTGCTCCAGCTGATTTCAGCAGGACACTCTGTAGAGTTTAAAAAAAAAAAAAAAAAACTCGCAGATGCCCTCCTTACCTCATCGTACTCCCACACCCACCTACAGTTGGTAATGGAAGAAATCCACTCTCTTGTACTGAAAGAAGCAATAGAGCCTGTCCCCTCACATCTCCAGGGGACAGGCTACTACTCTCACTTCTTCCTCGTACCAAAGAAAACCGGAGACCTGAGGCCCATCCTCGACCTCAGCTCCCTCAATCCGTTTGTGGAGTACAATCGGTTCTGAATGCTCTCCCTCCCGAGCCTTCTTCCCATGCTTCAGCCGGGGCTGTGGCTATGCGCCCTGGATATGCAGGATGCCTGCCTCCATATCCCCGTTTGCCACTCCCAACGCAAGTACCTCTGCTTTTGTATTCAGGGGTCCCACTGCCAGTTCAGGGGACTCCCATTTGGTCTATCCTTAGCACCCGAGTATTTACCAAATGCCTAGTGGTGGTGGCGGCTTTTCTGCGTACCAAGGGGGTCCAAATCTTTCCGTATCTGAACGATTGGCTTCTGGCAGCACCGTCCGGGGGGAATTTTTGGGCTCCCTTTCCCTCACCCTCCAAGTTTTCTCCGACCTGGGGATTACTGTCAGCCTTGCCAAGTCCCATCTGATCCCTTGCCAACGGCTGCAGTTCATAGGGGCAGTGCTGGACGTGACCCTGGGAAAAGCTTTTTTGCCCTCAGACAGAGCCAAGACACTGTCAAACCAAGCTCGGCTCTTATCAGGGCTCAGAAGGTTCAGAGCCAGGAAGGTCCTCCACCTTCTCGGCCTGATGGCTGCCGCCATCCCTACCATCCCACTGGCTCGTCTCCACATAAGGATCACTCAGTGGATCCTACGAACTCAATGGGATCGGTCTCAGGATGACCTGGATCACGAGATCCTAGTGTCAAACCCCAATGGCCAGGGACCTTCAGTGGTGGACGGTCACAGAACACCTCAATCAGGGAACCCTGTTCTGCCCCACCCACCCAGACCCTGACGACGGATGCGTCAGGGACAGGCTGGGGCGCCCATCTTGGGTCTCTCCAGACTCAGGGCAGCTGTTGTCAGTTTGAACAAAGACTTCCCATAAACGTTCTCGAGCTGAGGGCAGTCCTCTGTGCTCTCCAGGCTCTTCTCCCAGTTACCTCCTAGTACAATCAGACAACATGTGTTGTCTGGTACCTCAACAAACAAGGGGAAACCTATTCCTGTTCCCTCTGCAGGGAAGCAATGAGAGTCTGGTACTGGGCGTCCTTGCACAGCCTCCATCTGACAGCTGTCCACGTGCGTGGGATAGAGAACTTTATTGCGGACACTTTAAGCAGCTCGACAGCCAAGTCTCAGGAGTGGGAGCCCGACCAGGTTGTGCTAGACGACGTCTTCCAGCTCTGGGGGACTCCTCAAATAGACCTCTTCGCCTCTCCCAACTACGCAAAACTTCCTGCCTTCTGCTTGCTTGCTCCATGGCAAGATGTTTTTTGTCGGGATGTGCTGTCTCTGTGCTGGAAGGACAAATTTGTTAACACATTCCCTCTGATCCCGAGAGTGCTCATCAAGCTACGGTTAGAAGGAGCACAAATGATCCTCAGTGCTCCTTTTTGGCCGAGGCAAGTCTGGTTCTCTGTTCAGCAACAGTTTTCAGAGGAACCTCCTCTTCCTCTTCCACTATCTCAGCACCTGCTGACCCAGGAGCAGGGGACCCTGGTCCATCCAGGCCTCAACTGTCTTCAACTTCATGTGTGGTTCCTTCAGACGTAGTTAAGGCTCGTTTCGGAGTTTACCCCACGATAGCAGACATCCTGGTGGAGGTCAGAAAGCCTTCCACCAGGTCCACCTATGCCATGAAGTGGAAACTCTTCACTATTTGGGCTGTATCCAAGGACTTGGAACCTTTTTCCTGCCCTGCTAATAAGGTATTAGACTACCTGAGACACCTCTATGACTTGGGCCTCAGCTACTCTTCTGTGACGGTCCATATGGCAGCCATTTTGGCCTACCATATCCCCTTCTGCGACAGGACTTTTGCACAACTAGAAGTCTTCAAGACTTTCTTGAAAGGGGTCCTTCATTTAAGGCCCCCAGTTCGCAATCCTGCTCCCCCTTGGGACTTGAACTTTATCTTGGAAAAGATCACACTGCCTCGCTTTGAACCGGCAGCGGAGGTAGAGTTAAAGTTTCTTTCTTGGAAGACACTTTTCCTGGTGGCCATTACCTCTTCTCGGAGGATTTCCGAGCTGCAAGCCCTAATGTGTAAAATACCATACCTGATTTTTCACAAGGAAAGGGTGGCCATGCGTAACAATCCCAAGTTTCTTCCAAAAGTGGTAGCTGAATCAACTCTGAATCAGTCAGTCGAGCTCCCGGCCTTTTACACGGAGCACTCCAATCAGGGAGGATACCTTCTGCATACATTGGATGTACACAGAATTCTGAGATACTACACTAACAGGACTAAGGACCTCAGAAAAACTGATCAGCTTTTTGTTTTTCGCTCACAAAAGAGAAGGCAACCCTGTTTCTAAACCGTGAGTCTCTAAGTGGTTGACGAATTGTATCACTTTCTGTTACAAGTATCACAAAACCCTACCGGGTCAAGTCAGAGATCACTCCACCAGAGGGGTCGCTGCCTCTGCTGCTTGTTTCAGGAATGTGTCAGCGGCAGAAATCTGTGCAGCCGCAACTTGGACTTCCATCCATACTTTCACAAAGCATTACAGTTTGGTCATTGCCTCTCGCCACAGAGCAGGCTTCAGGTTGGCTGTTCTACAAGGACTCCTTTCGTGCGCTCTAATTAGAATCCAGTCATTTGTGGATGATGTTTCCTTCTCCTGGTTTATCCTTGTTTCAGACTGCCTTGTGAATACCTACTGCAAGAGCCCTCTCGAAGTAAGATGGTACAGTTATGTAAGAACTTACCGTAACAGTAGATCTTCAAGAGAGGCTCTTGCAGTAGGTATTACCTTGCCTCCCTCCATCCCCCTCCGTTTCTTCATTTTGTGTATGGAGGCATATTCTCTTCTATCCTATCAGACCTTTGGCTTTTGGGGGGAAAGAACTGGAAGGCAGGCGTGGGGGAGCGCCCCTTTATACTGACAGGCTGACTCTGGTCACCTGACCTAGGGACGGTCCCCCGCCAGAGACTGCTAGCTAGATATTTTTCCGTGGGGTCCTGGTGGCTTAGTCCTGTTTGTGAATACCTACTGCAAGAGCCTCTCTTAAAGATCTACTGGTACGGTAAGTTCTTAGTAACTGTACTATACTGGGATGGTTGGAGGGTCTACGCTGAGATAGCCAGTACGGCGCAAGCCAGTCTCGCAGCGCCGCACATGCGTGGTCCTATCTTTGCGCCAGCCCTCCTCAAGATTTTTGGCTCCCGCCAGGTCCTAGCACCTCCATCATAGTCCCACTAGTATGAATGAGTGATGGAGGCTTTGTCCAAGAAGATCAAGAATTACGGTAGGTACGTAATTTTCATTTTTGTCAGTTTAAAGTATTTTAACACAAAGTATTAGTTTCAGTCTTGGCTCTACCATGTGTGAGTGGTTGAAAACCATGGAGAAGGGTAGGGAGCCTAAAGAGGCAGGTTGCTCTGGCAGCGAGGCTGTATCCAGTCAACACCCTTCACCAGCAGGTGTTCTGATGACGGGCAGTCCAGTGCCTGGGAGGGAAGGCAGCCCTTTCAGAAGCACAAAAAGAAGCTTTCCAGATCCTGCTCACGACGTTGAGATCCTGGCACCACTCAACCTCTTGTTGCAGTAGTGGGAAGAAACGGCATCAGTCGAGATACGCTCTGTGAAGTTTGCTGTGAGACATACAACTTTTGCAGGCCAGAGGTCTCCACCGTCATTGCCAAGGACGCCGGGGACATCCAGACCTGCAAGGTCACTGTGTCTGTCCAGGAGCCTCCCTCTTGTCACCTAGGGAGGACTTCAGTGGACAGTTCATTCATTGGGTAGCTATTAAGGAGCATTGGGTGCACTGTCTTACTAATGTGTCACCATTTCTGGTGCCAGGCCCTGACCATTTGGGTCTGGACTGGTGTCACAGTGGTGCCACTGGGCCTGGATATACATTAGCCTGTGGCAGCGGTTGCAGACTGATGTTACGAGTGGCGCAGCAGAGGTCTGTTCACTTGTGGTGTCGCCTCTGTCCTTTCTGAGGATGAGGACAACCACATGCCATCGCCAGTCATTTTGGTACTGGCTGGGTTCTCCACGCCATATCTGGCATCGCGACTGGTGACAGATTCGGGCCCCCAGGCCTGACACAGCGCCGTTCCTTAAGCCCCTGCATCCGTGGTCGTGCTCTGCGCCCACCCTCTCTTTACTATCCCCTTAGTGAGAGGGGCATGGAGGGAGACTAGCCAGATCTTGACTGCATTATCTCTGATGGTGGGGATGATGACTCTTTTGTGGTCCAGAGGTCCTTGACCAGTTCCTGTGTCTGTTTCTCAGGAGGACCTTTCCCTCCATGTTCTGCTCAGAAATATGCGTTCAGCATTGGATTTTGTTTTTCTTTTTTTCAATGAGCCAGCAGCCAAAGACCTGGCTTGGTGTCTCCAACTGTAGATCTTACTTCGAGAGGGCTCTTGCAGTAGGTAATTACATATAGGACTGACCCAGCAGGCGTCAGGACCCCACGGAAAAATTTCTAGCTAGCAGTCTCTGGTGGGGGACCGTCCCCATGTCAGGTGACTGATGTTGGTATAAAGCGGTGGTTCCCCACGCCTGTCTTCCAGTTCTTTCCCGCCGTCGACTTGTGAAAGTGCCTCGCGGTAAAGTTCCTTCACTCGTCAGTCTTACGTCAGTCTAGTTTACCGAATTTATCAACCGTTTTTCTTGTTTTTTCTCACTTAACAGCTGTGTATGTCGTCGCCGACGCCCTCCGAATCGCATAAGAACAAGTGCGACTCTTACAGTTCCCAGCTGTCACATAAGGACAGTCATTCCCTGTGCCTCTTCCGCTTAGGCCCAGACCACCCCGTGGAGAAGTGCAAGCACTGCCAGCAGTTCAGCTCAGCCACACGAAAACGGAGGCAGCAGTCCCTGGAGGCCCACATTTTGAAGAAAAATATGGCTTCCTTGGAGAAGGAGTTGAAGAAACTAAGGCAGGCTCCCACTTTGCCCAAAGGCCATAAGAAAGAGAAGCACCAGGACTCCACCTCCATGGAGAGGAGACGCCGTTCTCAAGGCAACATCACCTCCGGGGACCGTTCCTCGACGGCTGTCTTGGCGGTGTTCAAGATGGCGTCAGGCTCGCACTCGGGCCCCTTGGGTGCCTCCGGGGCAAAGAAGGCTGCCACTCCAAGGGAAGACCGCTACAACATGGCCGTCTGGGTCAAGCGCCGGTGCTACCGATGTCCACTGGACAGGACCGTTGAGATGCCTGCTCCTTCGGGTGAGGGGCGCACTGTCCCTCACACGCCCACAAAGGTCACTTCCCCAACGTGACCCTCGTCTGACCTAGGTTCCGATAAGTCAGACGCCAGCTCCTGTTGACGCCCACCTGGATCCTGCTGGTAAGCCAAAAGTCAGACCCCTTGGACCAGTCTGACATCTCAGGCTCACTGTAGCACTTGCCGCTGCCTGCCGAGGCTCCCGCATCTCCTCTGCTGGACCCTGAGGACTTTAACCCTCCATCCCCGGTCGACGCAGAGGAGTTAGGCACTCTGACATCGGGGCTACCTCCTACAGGACTGTCCCCTCGGTCGCCAGCTCCGACGCCGGCCTACCTGACGCCAGCCGACGTCCCTTTGCTGGACGCCGCTCCAATACTGGGCCCAACGCCCTCGGGGCCACCTTTACTTAGCCCGCCTACTGGGCCTCTCCCAGGGCCTCTCCTCCATCAGAGCCCCTGGCTCCTGGGTATCCAACCCCACTTAATCCGGTGCCGTCCTACCCAGGACCGCAGTATGTGATGCTACAGTACTCGGCGCCTCAATACCCGACACCGGGCTTTCCGTCGTTGGGTTACAGATACTCACCTCACGGATACCCTCTGTATCTCTCTCCCCCACCACAGCCACCGGTGGATTTGAAGGAGACTGTGGCTGCCTGGTGGGCTGAGGCCAAGGCTCAGCTTACCAGGGAGGTGGTGAGCTGTCTACCTTCGCCGGACCCTGTACAGGATCCCTACACCGGAGACGGGAGACTCCTTCCCCCTTACCCGACACCAGAGGTGAACCCTCAGGCACCAGGGGTGGGGAGGACATGCTTCTCCGAGGGCTTCCCAAGGGGACCGTTCCTCCCCCGCATCGGGAGGAGTCTTCCTCCTCTTCATCGGAGACCTCAGACTCGGGGATGCTCCAATCTTGGTGACAAGCCACATACTCCAGATCGTCCCAGGCTGAGGACTCCTCCAGAGGATCCTTCCTTTTTAGAGTTACTGAGAAAGATCCAGGAAGTTCATCAGCGGCAATCTGTGGAGCCAGATCCACAGCATAAGAAGTTCGCTGCCCACTTGGATCTGCCCGAGACCGCTCCGAGATTGATTCCACCCTGGATTGAGCCTCACGCAGATCTTGTTTCCACTATTTGGAAGCAGCTGTCCACGTTAGCCCCCCTTCCGAGGAAGGTGGACCGGCTTTACCAGGCTCCTGAGGGTGTAGATTCTTTGAATACACACCCCAAGGCCAACTCTGTCATGGCTAGCGCAGCTCACGGCCATTCAGCCAACCCAAAACATCTCGACTCGTCTCCATCTGACAAGGAATCCCAACTTCTGGACCAGTATGGAAAGAAGGTGTGCGCTTCTTCCACCCTGGGGATCAGGGCCCCTGAACTATGTCACACATATGGGGGACTACCAGAAGACGATCCTGAGTCAGGTGGAATCAAAATTGGACTCCCTTTCAGAGTCCCAGACCACACAGGAAGTGGCTGTTCTAGGGACGTGGATATGTTGTTCATCCACACTGTCTGTCAGGTTCCTTGCCGCTTTAAATCTTGCCGGAAGGTCTTCAAGCTGGCTCCTCCCACCCACCCGGGTGGTAAAACTCTCGGCTCTGCCCCATGATGCCAGATCTAGCCCGCTGGAAGCCAGGTTGTGCGTCGAAGCTGGGGAGGCCGGGTGAGTCATGTGGATGAACAACATATACCATTCCTAGAACTCCTGTTACAGGTGAGTAACCTGTATTTCTAGGGACATAGATATGTTGTTCATCCACACTGTCTGGCAGATTCCTAGCAGTTCTCCGGGAGGAGGGAGGCAAGGCGCAGACCCCCTACTTAGGGAATAAGGACTGGAGAACCAAGGTCCCAAAACCAGCATCCCGGCGTGACTCAGGGTCGATGTGGTAGTGGGTAATGAAGGTGTGTGCTGACTTCCAGGTAGCAGCCCTGCAGATTTCCTGGATAGGGACGTACCTGGAAGCAGCCACCGAAGCAGCGGTATGGCGGGTAGAATGAGCTCTTATCCCTTTGGGAGGCTCCATGCCTGCCAACCTATACCAGAGATATATGCAGGAGGTGACCCACCTGCCTATCGTCCGCTTGGCTGTAGGTCTGCCAGGTGCGGCTTCAGTGTAGGTGACAAACAGCTGACGAACCTCTCCCCGAACTTCAGCCGTCCGCTCCTTATAATAAGACAGCGCTCTTCTAGGGTCCAGAGTATGGAGCCTATATTCGGCTTCCGAGGTGTGATTGGGGTAGAACACCGGCAGAGTCAACACAAGGTTAAGGTGAAACTCCAACACCACCTTCAGAAGGAATTTCGGGTGGGGGCGCAGGACAACCTTGGACAAACTGTTTTCGTTTTAGTGGGACCACTTGCCAACTCAAGGCCCTCCCATTTGGTCTTTCCTCGGCTCCCTGAGTGTTTACCAAATGTCTTTCAGTGGTAGCGGCCCACCTGCGTACACATGAAGTATATGCTGACGGGGGAGCCCAGTCTTCTTCGGCAGAATGTGCCTCCCCCCACCTCGTTGTTTGCTGGCCGGGTGCCCAGTCCCTGTCGGCATCCACTCCCCCCTTCCCGTTGTACTGTGCCGGCCAGGGGGCACTCCCATTGGCATCATGTCTCCTCCCCTCCCTTTTTCTGTGCTGATGGGGGTGCCCTCACGGGTAAAATAATTGGTAAAAATAAAAAGTTACTCGCTAAGCTCCAAATTCGCAATATTTTCATGCCAGATTTTCAACATTGTAATTTTTCTACACCTCCTTGTGAACAGTACAGCTGTCATTTTTCACATCCTGGCCGAAATGTGTTTCCGCACTTCCAGCGCACAATACCGCGGTCACTGGGGAAATCAGTGTTCGAGTCCTCCGGCGTCCGCGGGGAGAAGGCCACTAAGCGCCCGACCCTTGAGCGGCGCCACGGCAATGTCCCCTCGGACGGGCCTCTTCACATCCTCGGCCTGCCTCCGACGAGGACACCCGAAGTCGGACGCCGGCTCCTCTGGCATGCGCCGGGACTCGGCCCCTAAGTCGCACGTCAGCTCCTCTGACGTGCGCCGGGCCTCAGAGCCTACAGCAGACCCTGCTCCGTCTGTCGTCCCATGTTCCCCGCAGCCCTCGCTGCCATCCGGGGAGCCCGAGTCCCCCCTGCCTGACCCCGGGGACTTTTCCCCTCTGTCCCCGGGCGAGGCTCGGGATGCTGTTCCGTCGTCTGATCCCCTTCCTACAGAGCCGGATCTGACGTCGGCTCCCCGGACACCGGCCCTGCCGAGGCCAGCCCCTCAGACGCCAGCAGGGGATATTCCTCTCCCAACGGGCCCTCCACCCCATGGGCCTATCACGGTCGATCCGCCCATGGAGTTCCCTACTGGGCCATCTGCTCCGGCAGCTCCTCCGGTACCTGGGTATCCGCCATCTTATCCGATGCCGGTTTTCCCAGGTCCACAGTATCCTGCGCTGCAGTACCCGGCGCCGACTCCACCAACGCCGCAATACCCAGCTCCGGTATTCCCGCAGCTGGGTTGGATCTCTCCTTCTGGATTTCATCCCTGACAACTATCCCCCGGCCACGGTGGATCTCCAGGAGACTCTGGCCTCCTGGTGGGCTGAGGCCAAGGCTCAGCTCACCAAGGAAGTTGAGAGCCGTCTTACGGCGACAGTGCCACCCCCGGCTCCTGTACGCCCCAGACAGCACACTCCCTCTCCGCCTCCAGATTCCCGGGCTCTGCCCTCGGGATCCAGAGAGGGGCAGGACACGCGTCCAGGGATCTCCCCCTAAGGAACCCGTTCCTCCCCGTAGACAAGCCAGGGAGTCTTACTCTGCTTCAAATTCCTCCTCTTCTTCTTCTCTCTCGGACTCCTCGGATTCCTCCGATAGTTGTTCCGAGAAAGACGACGAGCCGCGGTCTCCGTCCAAGCCCCGGCCGAGGACTCCTCCGAAGTCCTCTCCAGAGGATCCTTCCTTCACGGAGTTGCTCAGGAAGTCCATCAGTGGCGTTCCTTAGAGCCAGATCCTCAGCGGGTTAAACTCGCCGAACATCTGGACTTGCCCCTTACGGCCCCTACTCTAGTGCCACCCTGGATCGAGCCGCATGCCCACCTTGTTTCCACCATTTGGAAACAACCGTCGGCTTTAGCCCCACTTCTTCGGAAGTCCAACAGGCTATACCAGGCTCCGGAGGGTGTAGACTTTTTAGACTCTCACCCCCGCGCAGACTCGGTTGTGATTAGCGCCGCTCACGGCCGGTCAGCACACCCGAAACATTTGAGCTCGTCTTCCCCCGGATAAGGAATCTCGCCTTCTGGATCAGTATGGATGGAAGGAAGATCTATGCTTCTTCCACACTGAGGATTAGGGCCCTAAATTATGTAGCACATATGGGGGATTACCAGAAGGCTGTCCTTACCCAGGCGGAATCCAAGATTGACTCCTTGCCTGACTCCCAAGTCAAGCAGGAATTAGCCGACCTGGTCCGTTCTGCTTGTTCGGCCAGTCGTCCCATTCTGAGGACGACCTACGATGCAGTGGACACCGCAGGACGGAGCTCTGCGTTCGCCGAAAGTCTTCGGCGTCATGCATGGCTCCGTGTGTCAGGTCTGGTCCCGGAGGTGCAATCAGCAATCCAAGAAGCACCCTTCAGGGGTTCTGTGCTTTTCGGCGGTGATGTCAAGGACATCATCACTGATTTGCAGGAGAAGGCGACGGCCCTTAAATCTGTTGATTCAGTGTACCGTCCCCATCCCCCACAGCACCGTCCCTTTCACAGACGCAGCCAGCCTCAAGCGAAACCTCAGGGAAGGCGGGCCACTAAACGTCGGGCCCCCCCAGCTGCGGCGCTGCCTCACACCACCTGACTCCTTCCCTCTCCCACCGCCTCCGGACACCCCGGAGGAACCGGTAGGAGGGAGATTCTCCCTCCACCTTCGGGGTTGGGAGAAGATAACATCAGATTCATGGGTGCTTCAGATCATAGCAGAGGGGCACTCCATAGAGTTTCTGCAAAAACCTCCATGTCACCCGCCTCTGACCTCCTCTTACTCAAGGGACCATCTTCCTTTAGTCAAGGAAGAAATTTCTGCTCTCCTTGCAAGCAGGCCATAGAGCCCATCCCCCCTCACCTTCATGGGATGGGTTACTATTCCCACTTCTTCCTTGTACCAAAGAAGACGGGAGATCTCAGACCCATTCTCGATCTCAGCTCCCTGAACCTTTATGTAGAACACAAGAGGTTCAGGATGCTCTCCCGTCAGACCCTCTTGCCCCTGCTTCGGCGGGCCAATGGCTTTGTGCACTGGATATGCAGGATGCGTACCTGCACATCCCCATTCGCCGTTCGCACCGAAAGCACCTCAGGTTTGCATTCCAGGTGGACCACTACCAATTCCGGGCATTCCCTTTTGGTCTTTCCTCGGCTCCCCAAGTCTTTACCAAATGCCTGGCGGTGGTAGCGGTCCACCTGCGTAATTTCGGGAGTTCAGGTTTCTCCCTACCTGGACGACTGGCTCCTGGTGGCCCCATCCAGGGAGGAACTCCTGCATTTTCTCTCCCTCACCCAGCAGGTTTTCACTGGTCTGGGTATCACCATCAACCAATCCAGGTCTCACCTGGATCCTTCCCAGAGACTCCAGTTCATCGGGGCTATCCTCGATACGACATTGTGCAGGGCCTTTCTGCCTCCGGACAGGGGGCCTCCCTCCAGTTACAGATTTCCCTTCTATCGGAACACAGGAGGGTTCCGGCGAAGTCGGTGCTCCGTCTCCTGGGGCTTATGGCGGCTGCCATCCCGACCGTTCCGCGCACGCGCCTCCACATGAGGATCTCTCAGTGGACTCTCCGCTCTCAGTGGGATCAACTAGTAGACGACCTAGATCATCTGGTACTGATCTCCTCACCGATAAGAGACTTGCAATGGTGGATGGTTCGAGAGAACCTATTCCGGGGGGTCCATTTTTTCATCCTCCTCAGACTCTGACCACGGACGCTTCAGGCGAAGGTTGGGGAGCCCATCTGGGTCCTCACCGAACCCAGGGCTTATGGAACAGATTGGAGTTACTTCTCCACATCAACATGCTCGAGCTTCGAGCAGTGCTGTATGCTCTCCAGGCCCTTCACCAATACATCCTTCCCGGTCACCTAGCTGTCCAAACGGACAACATGTGCGTGGTGTGGTACATCAACAAGCAGGGAGGGACTCGCTCCTACCCGCTATGCAGGGAAGCGATGAGGGTTTGGGAATGGGCAACGCTTCACAACCTTCACCTCACGGCGATCCATGTTCCGGGAGTCGACAATGTCCTGGCAGACGAGCTAAGTCGTTCTTCGGCTCTGCCACATGAGTGGGAACTGGACCAAAAAGTTCTAAAAAGCATCTTCCAGATTTGGGGGACTCCACAGATAGACCTGTTCGCCTCCTCCCAAAACGCAAAGCTTCCAGCCTTTTGCTCGCTCGCTCCTTTTGCGATGCTCTGTCTCTAAACTGGAAGGACAGATTTGTCTATGCTTTTCCCCCAATTCCTCTGGTCCCTCGTGTGCTGCAGAAACTGGCATTGGAAGGAGCGAGAATGATTCTGATCGCTCCTTTCTGGCCCAGGCAAATCTGGTTCTCTCTTCTACAACAATACTCAGAGGTTCCTCCTCGTCCTTTATCTCGAGGATTGCTGACCCAGGATCAGGGGACCCTGGTCCATCCGGGACTAAAGTCTCTTCAACTTCATGCATGGCTCCTGCAGACCTAGCCCAATCTCGCTTTGGCGTCTCTCCTAGGGTGGCCGAGATTCTGGTGAAGGCTAGAAAACCCTCCACTAGGTCCACCTACGCCATGAAATGGAAAAGATTTTCCATTTGGGCTGCATCCAGGAACGTGGAGCCCTTTTCCTGTCCTGTAGCCATTCTGCTTGATTACCTGCGCCATCTTTTCGACCTGGGTCTCTGTCACTCCTTTGAAAGTCCATATGGTGGCTATTTCAGCCTACCATGTCCCTTTAGCTGATAAGGCATTTGCCCAACTGGAGGTATCCAAAACTTTTCTCAGAGGGGTCCTTCATCTCAGGCCCCCTGTCCGGACTCCACTCCCCCTTGGGACTTGAACTTTGTCCTCGAGAAACTTACCCTTCCTCCCTTTGAGCCTACGGCTCCACAGACTTGAAGTTTTATCATGGAAGCGCTGTTCTTGGTGGCCATTACTTCTGCTGCAAAATTTTGAGCTCCAGGCCCTGATGTGCAAAATCCCTTATCTGATTTTTCACATAGAACGAGTAGCTCTTCGCACAAATCCTAAGTTCCTCACGAAGGTGGTAGCGGAATCTACCTTAAATCAGTCTATTGATTTACCTGCCTTTTTCACGCAGTACTCCAACCAAGGAAAATACTTGCTCCATACCATGGATGTCCACATGATTCTGAGATACTACACCGATAGGACGAAGGATCTCAGAAAGACTAATCAGTTGTTCGTCTCTTTTGCTCCCAAAAGAGAAGGCAATGCTGTTTCTAAGCAATGCCTGTCAAAATGGTTGTCCCATTGCATCACTTTCTGTTATGACAAGTACAACAAGACCCGACCGGGTCAAGTCAGAGGTCACTCCACTCGTGGAGTAGCAGCCTCTGCGGCTTGTTTCAAGAACGTGTCTGCAGCAGACATCTGTGCTGCCGCCACTTGGACTTCCGTCCATACCTTTACTAAACATTACAGTTTGGACATTGCCTCTCGCCGTAGAGCAGGCTTCGGGTTAGCTGTCTTGCAAGGCCTCCTTTCTTGAGGCTTGCAAGGTTATTTTCTACTTCTTGGAGCAGTTCCTCCTCCCAGTGCCTTTCATTTGTTCGACTGCTTGGGATTCTGTCCTATATGTAATTACCTACTGCAAGAGCCCTCTCGAAGTAAGATAGTACAGTTATGTAAGAACTTACCGTAACAGTAGATCTTCGAGAGAGGCTCTTGCAGTAGGTAATACCTTCCCGCCCTCCATCCCCCTAAGCTTTTTCAGCTCCTTTTCCATTGAGGGAAATATCTGCTTCTCTCTCTTTCCGGCCTGTGGCGGAAAGAACTGAAGGCGCTCTGGGACCGCCCCTTTATACCGACATCGTCTGCGCCGTCACCTGCTTTGGGGCAGTCCCGGCAGGAACTGCTAGCTAGAACTTTTTTCTAGGTCCTGGCACGGCGCGTCAGTCCTATATGTAATTACCTACTGCAAGAGCCTCTCTCGAAGATCTACTGTTCAAACAACATGAAGTCTTGCTATATTATAGACATTAGCAGTTTGATCCAGCTCTAGAACTGCCCCGGAGTGAAATGGTTAAAACCATTCCAAAATAGAATTTTGGCACGAGAGCAGCTCTATCTGTGTCATTTCAAACTTGAACTGTCAGATTCTTTACTTCGCCTCAGTGAACAGTCGCTCCGGAGATTTCTCCTTCTGCTCGGTTCATTTCTCGGTTTAATAGTGTTTTCGGTTGGATTTAACCGAGAATAGTTTTATTTTAACCTGAAACCGCTCGGTTCAAGCTCTATCTGTGGTAACATTAAGTAAATGAAGGTTTTGTCTGTGTGGAACTTGTAGTTATCGGTTCGGTTTTGAACCGATCAGTGGTTTAAAACTCATTTAAAACTAAAAGTTACTATTTTAGAGTGCGGTTCTTCGGTTCTTATCGGTTCTAAAAAAACGGATTTATTACGTTTTTTTCCAATACCCGTGACACGGTTAGGAACCGATAAGGGTGTCTTGCCTGACACTGCCGTTAAAAGGGCAAGTTTTTGGTTAGGCTGGCATTATGTCTGAGAAACCCAAAAGAAAAACCGGGCCCACTGAGTTTCAACACTGTGATGTTTGTGGTGAAGTCTTTGCCAAGGCTGACCCACACACCACATGAGTTTGTCTGGGGTTTGACCACCTCCACTCAGGTATGTAAGAATTTCCCTGCAGCCACCCTGGAAAAAAGATTGGGCAGGCTCAGGGAACGAGAGGCCAAAAAGTCCACTGACCCGGATGGCCAGCCCGGTTCGGTGCCAACCGAACCAGAGGGAGTGCCCTCTGACCAGGGCCAGACTTCCTCGGGCCAAAGAAAAGCTGGTTCTGAGGAACCAATTCCAGTAAAGAAAACAAGAAAATCAGCAGGTCTGGAGTCCAAAATTCCTTCTCCAACTGCTGCAGAGATAGCAAAAGCCATACAAATTGTCCAGTCATTCTCCTGGGTCCGTCCTAACCACCACTATCTGGTAAAAGGTCGGTTCGTCCGGTCCCAGTGGTTCAGCATTTTGATATTGAGGAATTTTATGAACCAGAGGAGGGGAGGAGGATTATGAACAGTATGAATGTGGCTGGGAAGGTCTGGTGTGCCCATTGAACCGACATCTCCCAGACAGACTTTAGAATCTCCCTATGCTGTCTGAGTCCCATCTCATTTTATGTTTTATAAAAAGGTTGCTGAAACCCTCCAGCTTCCTTTAGAGAGGCTGTGGATGAGCAAGAGGAGCCTTATTTTGTAGAAATGATGGATATTCCGAGTCTAGAGAGATTGTCTATTCCTTTACATAAGTCTTTAGGAAACAAACAATTAAAATTTTAAAGCTCCTAATTCTGTGCCTCCTGTAGATAAAAAGATGGACAGAAGGTATACATTGTCAGGCCCTGATACAGAATTCCTTTCTCAGCAATGCAGTCATGTTGGGGTAGTTCAGGCTGCTGCCTGTGATAAAGCTAATATTCCCTTGGCTTCACATCCTCCTGACAAGGATTCCAGGAAGATTGATGCCATGGCAAAAAAAAAAAAACAGTATATGGCAGCCTCTGGGACTCAGGCAAGCAAATTATATGCTTATGTAGCTAGGTATCAGAAATCTAGATGGGATACTGTTATGCAATTGGCAAGCAGGCCCATGGCCAGCTGGCTAGTGAACTAGAACAGGTGGCTGCTGATGGCATTGAAGCCTCTAGGTTCAGTTTCATGCTGCTGTGGATGTTAATGATGTTTCCTCTAGGGTCATGGCCACATCTGTAGCTTTTCAGAGGTTGGCCTGGCTCAGGTGTACTAGTTTGTCACAGGATACCCAGACTAGGCTATGGATTTTCCTGTGGTGGGAAATTCTCTGTTTGGAGAGCAGAGAATTACTTGAAGAAGATGGATGAATATAGACTACTTACAAGAGTGCCAGGCTAAGGAGCTGCAAGCCACTCCTCAAAGGCATGCCCCCAGGGTGGGTAGGCCTTTTCACAGGCCTTTCTACCAGACTCCAGGCCTCCTCTGCCTATGCTCAGAGGCTTCTTCAGAGGCAGGGGTGACGAGGGGTGGGCAGACCTGCTCCCTCCCCAGCCTAAAGCTCCTGCAAACAGGCACCCTGATGGGGTGCCCAGGGCCGATTCTCCTGTACCAGTGGGGGCAGGCTGGCTTACTTCAGTCAGAATTGGGCTTCTTTAACCTCAGACAAGTGGGTTCTGGGTAGTAAGCCAGGGTCTGGTTCTCAGCTTCAAAAGTTTCCCAAGTTGAGAAGCAGACTTTTTACTACAAGTGTTTGAGACCTCGCGCTGGAAACAGAGGTCTCATCCTGTTAGCCTCAGAGCAGTAGAAAGGGTTCTCCTGCATCAGGGCAGGGGTCTGTATTCCAGATACTTCCTTACCCCAAAAGACAGGAGAATGGCGCCCATTTTAGATCTCAGATATCTGAACAAGCATCTTTTGAAACCAAAGTTCAAAATGGTAACTCTGGCAATCATTTTACCTTCCGAAGGCCAGGTACTGGCTAGCTCTCCCTGACCTCAAGGATGCCTATTTCCATGTCCTAATCAGAAGATCCCATCGAAAGTACCTCAGATTTGAACTGCCCTCAGGTCATTACCAGTTCAGAGCAATGCCCTTGGCCTACCTCTGCTCCAAGGGTATTCACAAAGTGTCTAGCAGTGGCAGGGCCCTCTAAGGAGGCAGAGGATTGCTGTTTTCCTATCTAGGCGACTGGCTCATTGTAGGCCAGTCCCCAGAACAGGTAAATCTCACCTGCAGGTCACCCAGCAGCTTCTCACCTCCCTGGGTTTTCTGCTAAACCTACCAAAGTTGGTTCTGGAACCAGTCCAGGTACTCTACCTGTATAGGGGCAGAATTAGACACAAAGCTAGCCAGAGCTTCTTCCCCAGAAGGGGTAAGGAATTTAGTGGCTCTGGCCTCTTCCTTCACTCTGCAGGTCTCTACCAGCAAGACACTTTCTGCAGCTCCTGAGGCACATGGCTGCATCCACAGCTGTTGTGCAGGGAGCCAGATTTCAGATGAGAGACATTCAGTTTCACTTGAGAACCTTTGGTCTCAGGAGAGAGACCCTTTCCAAGTTGGTCCCAGTACTCGAACCTTGATCCTAGCTCTCCAGTGGTGGCAGGATCAGAGCTACTTAAGAGCGGGTCCCTTCATTTCCCTTCTCGACTACTTGACTCTCACTACAGATGCTTCCTTCTGGGTTGGGGAGCCCACATGGGCGACCTTTCCACTCAGGAGTCTGGTCCCCAGGAATCTCTGCTCCACATCAATTTGCTGGAACTCAGAGCTGTCTTTTTAGCTCTTCTAAGCTTTTTCTGCATCTGTCCACGACAAGAGTGATACAAGTCAGAACAGACAACACCACAACAATGTGGTACATCAACAAACGGGGGCACTGTCTTCGGCCTTGTGCACCGAGGCAATGAAGTTGTGGTCTCTGGCCTATTCCTGAACACTTCCCTCATAGCAGTTCATCTTCCAGGGAAGGACAATGTCTCTAGCGGATGCCCTCAGCAGGATTTCCAGGGCCATCACGAATGGTCCCTGGATCCTCAAGTGCTGGGGATAGTTTTTGCCAGGTGGGGCATCCCTCAGATAGATCTTTTTGCAGCCCCAGACAATCACAAACTTCCTCTGTTCTGTTGCAGGCCTCCAGTGCTGGGCTCAGTTCCCCTGGATGCTCTTCTTCTGGATTGAGAAGGGAAGTTCCTCTATGCTTTCCCCCCTTTCCTCTCCTATTCAAAGTACTAGTCAAAATCAGATCTCAGCCTTGCAGGGTGATTCTGATTGCCCTGGATTGGCCAGGCAGCCCTGGTACCACTCCTTCTGTCTCTGACAGTCCATCTTCCCTGTGCCTCCCCAGGAATCACAATCTGTTGACTTGTGCCCAGGAAGGTTTGTATCCGGACCTCAGATCCTCAACCTCAAGGCCTGGCTCTTGAGGAGTTAGAGTTTACTGATTTACACCTCTCTCAGGGTGTTCTTGAGATCCTAAAGGCTTCCAGAAAGCCTTCCACTAGGGCTACTTATAGTTCTAAATGGAAAAGGTTTTCCATTTGGTGTGCTAGGAAAATATTTCCCAGAATCTGCTGAATTGCCCATTTTGTTAGATTACATGGTACATCTTAATTCCTTGGGTCTCAGACCAGCTACCCTGAGAGTTCATTTAGCAGCTGTCTGCTTTTGTGTCAGCAGGAAAGTCATCCTCTCTTTCCTCTCATCCTGTGTTTTCCAAGTTTTTTAAGGGATTACTCCTTACTAATCCTCCTTTTCGGGAACCGCCCCTGCTTGGGACCTTAATGTTTGCATTGCCCAGTTAATGCAACCCCTTTGAACCTCTGTCTTCTGCAGAGCTTAAGTATCTAACTTGAAAACTGTTTTCTAGTGGCTATCACTTCTGCCAGACGATAAGTGAATTGCAAGCTCTTGTGTGGAGACTGACTTTGTTCTTTCCACAGGGATAAGGTAGTCCTTAGGACTAATAGGAAGTTTTGCCTAAGATGGTTTCAGATTTCCATCTTAATCAGTCTATCTCCTTCCAGTATTTTTACTGATCACTCCTCTTCGGTGAGAGGAGGTTGCACAGCCTGGATGTTGAGAGCTCTTAGTTATTATATAGAGCTGCACTAAAGGTCACAGGTTCAATCCTCCAACTTTTTCCTTACCTATGGTGAAGTTGGGGAAAGGCAAACCTGCCACTAAGAGATCAATAGCCAGGTGGATTGTCTCTTGTATCCACTTTGTTATCAGAAGTGGGCAGAGCCCCGGTTTGAGGGCTCATTCTACCAGGGGTACAGCTGCGTCTCTAGCTGCTTCAGGATATCCTTTATTAGAGATTTGCCAGGCTGCTACTTGGAAAGCGGTACACTTTACCAAGCATTACTCCCTGGATGTCCAGGCCAGGAGAGATGCTCGGTTTGGCACAGCTGTTCTTCAGAGCCTATTCCCTAAGTAGGTTCTGCCCCTCCATGGAGGTACTGCTGTGTATTCTGTTAATGTATATAATATAGCAAGCCTTCATGTTTGAAGAAAAAATTACTCACCTTAGTGATGTTGTTTCTTCTAATGGAGTCTTGCTATATTATAGACCTCCCAACCTGCCCCTCTCAGAACCTCTACTTGGTGGGGTGCGGGCAACTTAGTGTGGGCACTGCTTATGTCCTGTTAGCATTTTGTCCCCTTTGGGACTTTGGGGGTGTGTATGTGTACGCGTGTGTGTGTTTTATTATACTTATGTTCCATTTTCATATTATTAGAATGGTGTTAGTATTTCTGGTCCCCTGACTTGAGTCTTGGGTGTTGGGACCATCAATGGTTGTTATTATTTAGGTAGCCATTTGGCTAGTGTAGGTTACAGCTTCCACACAGACCTTAGTGAATTTGGCTCGTAAAGATCTGACAGTGAAGTTTGAAATGACACAGATAGAGCTGCTCTCTTGCCAGAATTCTATTTTGGAATGGTTTTAACCATTTCACTCCGGGGCAGTTCTAGAGCTGGATCAAACTGCTAATGTCTATAATATAGCAAGACTCCATTAGAAGCAACATCATTACTAAGGTGAGTAATTTTTTCTTACGGTAAGTTCTTGCGTAACTGTACTTTCTACAAATGGTATATGTTGTTCATCCACACGAACCCACCCGACCTCCCCGGCTGTGGACGCACACAATCTGGCTTTTCAGCAGGCTAAGATCTGTCGTCATGGGGCGGAACCGAGATATATACCACCCAAGTGGGTGGGAGGAGCCAGCTTGAAGACTTCCTGCAAGATTTAAAGGGGAAAGGGACATGCCAAACACTGTGTTTGAACAACATATAGCATTCCTAGAGCTACTGTTACAGGTGAGTAACCTGTTCATTTTGTCCGTACCTAAAGTGGCTCCGCCGCCTACTCCTGCCATTATTTCGCTTTCACCTCCCAGGCCGAAGCTGACCCCCTCAGGACCGAAACCTTTGGTTTCCTCGTCCGCGGGGCCGGCCCGTCCTCTGGTTCGGCCTATACTGGTCTCTCCACCGATAATGGTGGAACCATTGCCTAAGCAGCCTGTGGGAGGGGCTCCTTCCAAAGAGGACCGACCAGATACTGGGCTTCTCCGATGTCTGTTGGTCACGGTCACCCCGGACCGCCCTTGGCGGGTTGAGGGTGATTTGGGCAGCAGGCCGCTGTACCCCGACTCTTCAGACTTGGATGTCACCGGGTTCCACTCTCATCCTGGGGTTGATGAGTCGTCCGTTGGCACAGGGATGGAGGAAGGTCCTTCCTCCTTCCAAGGGATTCTTTGTCTCATCTCTGATTCCACAGGGATGCCCCTGGAACCCATCCAGAAAAAGGCAGAGTACCCTCTCACGGACTTCCTCAAGAGAAGGGATACCCCGACGGAGGTCTTTCCTGTGTCCGAGGCCATTGTTGGTCTTGCACTTGAACTATGGCAGCGTCTTGCCTCATGTCCAGCACCGTCTGCCTGCAAATATGCGGTATCCAACCGGTCATTGTAGGGTTTACAGAGCACCCTTCGGCCGAGAACCTGGTGACCTCCTCTCTGTTCAGGCATACTGGCAGTTTTGCCGATACTGACCTAGACCACTCCCCCCCCCCCCCCAATAAAGAGTCCAGAGCTTCAAACAACATGAAGTTTTGCTGTATTCTGACTATATGCAGTTAGCCCCAGCACTTGAACTGTTCGAGTTTCTATGCCAAGGCATAGAACGTTGAGCTCAAGCTCAGTTTTCAAACCTCTGTCGAGGGTAGTCTTCAGTGTAACTGTCAGTTCTAGGGACATGGATATGTTGTTCATCCACACTCATTGGCAGGTATCCTTGCCGCTTTAAATCTTGCCGGAAGGTCTTCAAGCTTGCTCCTCCCACCCACCCGGGTGGTATAACTCTCGGCTCCGCCCCATGACGCCAGATCTTCCTTACCGCTTGGAAGCTCAGGTTCCCTCCTTAACGCTCTGCGTTTGTGACTGGTTCCTATTTCTCCGTTTGCGGTTTAAAATAAATTTTGCAAAAGACTTCAGTCTTCTATCCCTCATGACTCGCGATGGACAATCGACTCGGATTCGGAGATGCCCATGCGAAGAAGATGTCTCTGAACGGATCCACTCCACGTGTGTCTACTTAGGCCTTGAGCACGACCCGCGGGCTTGCGACCTGTGCTCATCTTTCTCGACCTCGTCCTCGAAGACCGTGCTGCCCGATTGCAACTGGGCCGTCCCGAGAAGCGTTTCCCTCCGGTGAAGTCCAAGGAGGCCCGGTTGGCGGTGTCCGCGGCGGCGGGCTCGGCGGATCAGCTCGAGCGGATGGTCGCCCTCGAAGAGGAGGCGGCGCGGGCCGTATCTTCCTCGGCCGCGGCATTTATCCCGCTCTCTCTGGGTTCTTCCTACACGGCTTCTTTTAAGGAGCTTTGTCTGTCCCTCTCCACTAAAGGAGAAGGGCCTGCGTCTGCTGACCTTTATTCTCGGTCCAAAAAGAGGGACAGGGTAAGTCCCTCCGTCGACGCTCTTGGGAGCGGGAAAGGTCCCTCTCCCCGGGCCGTCGACCGTCGGCTTCGTCGCATCACTGCGTGCCACTGGCCTCACGGTGTCCCCGCCAGGTCAGTTGACCGAGACTCCCACCGATGAAGTCAGATTTTTCGACCCATTGACGGGCTGTCGCCTTTAGCAGCCGAGATTCCCTCTCCCGGTTCCCCGGAGGAGTTGAGGATCCGTGGGCTCGCCTGTGCCTCCGGTTCCGGGCCCTCGGATGGACCATCCGAGCGGAAGAGTGCGGTACCGGCCGACACCTCCGCACCGACCTCGGAAATTCCGGACTCGGTCTCGGACCTCTTGCGTCCAGCCGATCCCACCGCCATAGGCGGGTCTCGGTTCGGCACTCATGGGTAAGCTGGCGCCGCCGTCCTCGCCCCTCCTCCTCGATGAGGGGAGGCCGCGAAATTACGCCGACGGTACGGGACCTTATGTTGCAACAGCTCCTCCTGGCCGGGAATAAGCCGACCCCGTCGCCTTCCCCGGCCATTAAGTGGCTGTCACCGGAACGGCCGACACAACCCCTCGACTTATCCGAGGAGCCTATACCCAGGCCGGTTGTTCGGCCAAAACCAGCTGCTCCACTCGATTCCGTGGAACTCCTCCTCCCACAGCCACCACTGGGGCTCCGACCAAGGATTCTCGGTCGGCTAGGGTCTACCCCATCGGCTGTCAGTTACCCTCACTCCCGACCGACCTCGGCAGGTGAAGGGTGGCTCAGGCCAGAGGCAGCTCTTCGAGGACTCTTCCGAGTCCGAAGATGATTCCTCCTTTTTCTCCAAGCGACTGGACTTGGAGTCTTCAGGAGGTCAGTCAATGGACGATAGCCCGTTGTCCTTCCTAGGACTGCTTCGGCTCATCTCGGAGTCTACCGGGATGGAGCTCGAACCCGTTTCCAAACGGGCCAGGTATCCCCTCACGGAGATTCTGGACCGAGGGGATTCTCCGACGGAGGCCTTTCCGGTGGCCGAGGCCATAGTGGGTCCGGCACTGGAGCTTTGGCAGCGCCCTGCTTCCTGCCCTGCGCCTTGGGCCAGGATGGCCAGGAAGTATGCGGTCCCTACCGGTTCCTTGTCCGGTTTTTCGGAACACCCCTCTGCTGAGGGGTTGGTTACCGACAGCTGTCGGTACGCGCAACGCCAGGATGTGGACAAACCTCCTGACAAGGAGTCCAAGAAATTGGACTATGTCGGGCAGAGTGTCTACGCTCGGCCTCTCTCGGCTTCGTCAGGCCAGTTCGGCTGTCCTCATGGCACATTTTCTCATGCCCTGTTGGGCTCCCTGGATGAGGCTCATCCTCATCTTCCCGCCGATCTGCAGACTACGGTTAAGCAGGTGCGGGACCAGGGCAGGGCAGTGGCCAAACAGCAGCTCCAGACTGCTTTGGATATAGGGGACTCATGTGCCAGATCGGTGGCGGCCGCAGTGGCTTATGCGTCGTGGCTTGGCTGAGGATATCCACCTTTACTGGATACCCAGCACAAGTTGGCGGATGTTCCTTTGGGGACTGACCTCTTCGCCCTGGGGTGAAGGTCACCTGCAGAGGATCGAGAAGTCCAATGCCACCTTGGACTCGGTCTCTTCCGGCCAGAAGGACAAGGCCGCAACCACAGCCTAAGCCCTTTCGTCCTTCTGTGCCCCCGTCGCGCCCGGCCCAGCAACGTCAGGGCCAGCAGGCTCGGCCTTGGCATCCCAAACCCAAGCCGCCGGCTTCCTCTAACAGGAGGCAGGGAGGAAAGGGCCCAGGAGGTCCCTCGGCCGGTCCCTCCTCCAAGCCTGCCCAGTGACGGGCTGAGGGGTGTCGCCCCCATCCCCGTCACCTTACCCCTGGGTCCCCCCGTTGGGGGACGGCTCCGGCACTTCCGTTCCCGCTGGTCCGCTGTTACCACGGACAGGTGGTCTTGAGGTAGGGAAGAGGCCTGCCTCTGGAATTCGAGCAGGCACCACCTTCAGAGCCGTCCCTCGGGGCTTCGGGATCCCCAGCCTCACTGGCGGCTCGTCGAGCCGACACGCCTCCTCCCAGAAGGAGGTGGTAAGAGGTGGTGGACCCTCCTTCAGACCCAGGGTTTGTGTCCAGGTACTTCCTGGTTCCGAACGGACGGGGGCTGGCGCCTCATTCTCGACCCTACACGACTTAAACAAGTTCCTAAGGTCTCGAACCTTCAGGATGGTCACTCTGGCTCAGATAATACCATCCTTGGAGCAGGCGTGTGGTTCTGCTCTCTGGACTTGCAGGACGCTGCTTTTCACGTCCCTATCCGTCCGTCTCACCAGAGATTCCTTCGCTTCGAGCGGAAGGATCCTCTTCGAGTTCCAAGCCATGCCCTCGCTTGTCTCCAGCTCCCAGGGTTTTCACCAAATGCATGGCAGTGGTGACAGCATTCCTGCGGCGCCGAGGGGTCCGGGTGTACCCTTACCTGGACGACTGGCTGATAGCAGCTCCCTCCAGGAAGGAGGCGGAGTGGTCCAGAGATCTGGCCCTCCAGGTCTGCTTCTCAACTGGGCCTCCTTATCAACGAGGCCAAGTCGGAACTCGAGCAAGCAGGTGATTCTATTCATCGGGCGCAGCTCGACTCTCTCAGCCAGAGCGCTCCCGGGACAGGGCCGAGGTTCTTTCCTCCTTTGCCCGATCATTTCTGGTTGGGCAATTGCGCCCTGCCCGGGACTTCCTGCGCCTCCTGGGTCTCATGGCGGCCTGCACCAGCGTGGTCCGTTGGGCCCGCTGGAACATGCGTCCCCTTCAGTGGGGACTGGCCAGCCAGTGGTCGCAACGCTGCGATCCCTTGGACCAGCTTGTGTCGGTGACACAGGGGATGTGGAACGCTCTCCAGTGGTGGACCGTTCCAGATCATTTGCAGGAGGGCATCCGTTCGTCCGCCCGAGCCGAGCGGTCTCTCATCGACCGATGCCTCTCTGATGGGTTGGGGTGCCCATCTGGGGAACACGGGCTCATGGCCCTCTGGTCCCTGCGGAGTCCCGATGCCACATCAACCTGCTGGAGCTCCGGCGGTCCGCCTAGCTCTCACCGCCTTTGCTCCGTTCCTCCGGGTCAAGTGGTCCGAGTCCAGACGGACAATACCACGACCATGTACTATCTAAACCGCCAGGGCGGGGACGCTCCCATGCTTCTATGCAAGGAAGCTCTCCCAGATTTGGTCACTCGTGCAGCCTGGAGGCGGATCTCCTAGCCATTCACGTGGCAGGAGCCTCCAACACCCTGGCCGATGCCCTGAGCCGGATAGGGGCTGCATCCCACGAGTGGTCTCTCCTGCCGAGGTAGTACAGCATCTGTTCTCCTTTGGGGCACACCTCAGGTGGACCTGTTTGCCTCCATGGAGGCAGCGAGCTGAGTCTGTTCCATGCCCGCCCCTCAGCAGGGCTCGCTGCAGGGGATGCCTTCTCGAGGCAATGGACCCGGGCCTCTTTACGCCTTTCCCCATTTCCCTTGATCCACAAGGTGCTTCTCAGGCGAGGAGGGACAAGGCAGGTGATTCTGATAGCCCCAGACTGGCCTCGCCAGTTCTGGTACCCAGATCTCCTCAGTCTCAGCTCCAGGACTCCGGAGGCAGCTTCCAGCTCGCCCGGACCTGCTCTCAGTCAATCAGGGGAAGGTGTTCCATCCGGACCTTCAATCCCTGCACCTGACGGCCTGGTTCCTGAGCGGCTAGAGTTCCAGGCCTTGGGTCTTTCCGACGAGGTCCTCAATGTAGTTGAGGCGTCCTGTAAGGAGTCGACCAGAAAATGCTATGCCTTCAAATGGAAAAGGTTTTCCATTTGGTGTCAGGGCAAGGGCTTGGACCCTTCCTCCTGTTCCTTGGCAAGCATCTTGGACTATTTATGGTCCCTTTCTAGTCAAGGGCTTAGGTCGACGACCCTAAGGGTGCACCTGGCAGCCATCTCTGCTTACCGGGCGCGGGCCGGGAAGCAGTCGGTGGCGCAGGAGAAGGTGGTCTGGCGCTTTTTCAAAGGCCTTGATCACATTTCCCCTCCAGTGCGGGAACCCCCACCTCCGTGGATCTACTGCTGGTACTGGCAAAGCTCATGGGCAAGCCATTGGAAACTATGCACAGGTGTGCTCTCTCTCACCTGTGGAAGACCGCCTTCTGGTGGCTATCACGTCAGCCAGAAGGATGGGAGAGCTCCAGGCGCTTCCATCGAGTCTCCTTACCTGGTCTTCCACAGGGACAAGGTTGTCCTACTCTCAACCGAAATTCCTTCCGAAGGTGGTGTCGGAGTTTCACCTTAACCAGGTGTTGACTCTGCCGGTGTTCTACCCCAATCACACTCGGAGGTCGAATATAGGCTCCATACTCTGGACCTAGAAGGCGCCGCTTATTATAAGGAGCGACGGCTGAAATCGGGAGAGGTTCGCCAGCTGTTTGTCACCCACGCTGAAGCCGCATCTGGCAGACCTGCAGCCAAGCGGACGATAAGCAGGTGGGTAACCTCCTGCATAGATCTCTGCTATGGTTGGCGGGCATGGAGCCTCCCAGAGGATAAGAGCTCATTCTACCCGCCATACTGCTGCAACGTGGCTGCTTCCAGGGACGTCCCTATCCAGGAAATCTGCAGGGCTGCTACCTGGAAGTCAGCAAACACCTTCATTACCCACTACCACATCGACCTTGAGTCACGCCGGATGCTGGTTTTGGGGCCTCGGTTCTCCAGTCTCTTCTTCCAAGTAAGTATTGGGGGTGTGCCTTGCCTCCTCCTCCCGGAACTGCTAGAGTCTGCCAATGAGTGTGGATGAACAACATATCCATGTCCTAGAAATACAGGTTACTCACCTGTAACAGGAGTTCTAGGAATGGTATATGTTGTTCATCCACACGACCCACCCGACCTCCCCGGCTTCGACGCACAACCTGAGCTTCCAGCGGGCCAGATCTGGCGTCATGGGGCGGAGCCGAGAGTTATACCACCCGGGTGGGTGGGAGGAGCAAGCTTGAAGACCTTCCGGCAAGATTTAAAGCGGCAAGGATACCTGCCAATGAGTGTGGATGAACAACATATACCATTCCTAGAACTCCTGTTACAGGTGAGTAACCTGTATATTCTTTACTCCGCCTTACTGTGAAGTCGCTCCTGAGATTCTCTCCTTCACTTCGGTTCGGCAGGGTCACCTCCCCAATTCCTGTAGGGGGCTGACTGGCTCACTTTTTCCAGGCCTGGAAGTCTGTCACTTCAGACAAGTGGATCCTGGAAGTGGTGAGCCAGGGTCTTGCTCTCAGCTTCAGCAGGTTCCCAAAGTTGAGAGCAAAGGCTTTCTGTCCTTCCTTGGAAAACGAAACGCAGGCCTTAGAAACAGAAGTTTATTCTCTACTGCTTCTGCAGGCAGTGAAAAGTGTACCTCTCATTCACAGGAGAAAAGGATTGTACTCCAGGTACTTCCTTACCCTAAAAAAGACTGGAGTGGCGACCCATCCTGGATCTACGGTACCTAAACACACACACATACTAAAGCCAAAGTTCAAGATGGTGACTCTGGGAATTATTCTTCCCTCTCTGAGACCAGGAGACTGGCTAGCCTCTCTGGATCTCAAGGATGACTATTTCCACATACCTATCAGGCAGTCCCACAGAAAGTACCTCCGGTTCGAACTGTCCTCAGGCCATTACCAGTTCAGAGCAATGCCGTTCGGCCTAACATCTGCCCCAAGAGTATTCACCAAATGCCTAGCAGTAGTGGTGGCCTTCCTCAGAAGACGAGGCATCCTACTGTTCCCTTACCTGGACGACTGGCTCATAGTAGGTCAGCCCCCAGACCAAGTCAGATCAGCTCTAGGGGTCACTTAAGATCTTCTACACTCCCTAGGATTCATCCTAAATCTGGAAAAGTCTGTTCTGGAGCCAGTTCAGCTTCTCACATTCATAGGAGTAGAGCTGGACACTGTTCAGGCCAGGGCCTTTCTTCCTCTGTCAAGGGTCCAATCCCTCACCTCTCTGGCCTCCTCTTTTCATCCACTTGTGTCTCGGCCAGCCAGACATTTCTTGCAGTTGCTAGGCCACATGGCAGCCTGCACTGCAGTAGTGCAAGGGGCAAGGTTCCAGATGAGGGACATCCAATTTCACCTAAGAACCTTTTGATCTCAGAAAAAAGATCCCCTCTACAAGTTGGTTACAGTGTCTCTAACTTTGGTTCAGGCCCTCCAGTGGTTGCTGGAAGAGGTCAGTTTGAGGCAAGGAGTTTCTTTCCTCAGTCAGGTTCCCACAGTGACTGTCTCCACAGATGCTTCTCTGCTGGGATGGGTAGCTCACATGGATCAGCATGTTGCTCAGGGGACTTCGTCCCATCAGGACTCTCTCCTTCACATAAATTTGCTCAAACTCAGGGCTGTCTTTTTGGCCCATCAGACATTTTCTACTTAAATTCAGGGGAAAGTGGTGCAGATCAGGACAGACAACACCACAACCATGTGGCACATCAACAAGCAGGGGGGCACTCTGTCCTCGGCCTTGTGCACCGAGGCCATGAAAATATGGTCGCCAGCTTATTCCCTGCAGGCTTCCCTGATTGATGTGCATATTCCAGGGAAGGACAATGTACTTGCAGATGCTCTCAGCAGGATCTCTCAAGGTCACCACGAATGGGCCCTGAATCCACTCATCCTTCAGACCATTTTCAAGAGATGGGGCACTCCAGAGATAGAACTCTTTGCAGCCCCGGACAACCATCAGCTCCATCTATTCTGCTGCAGGCCCACTCTGCGGGCGGGGGGTCTTCCCTAGATGCCCTCCTGTTGGATTGGACCAACAGGTTTCTCTATGCTTTTCCTCCCTTTCTTCTGTTATTCAGGGTTCTAGTCAAGATTAGGTACCAACCCTGCACTGTGATTCTGATAGCCCCAGATTGGGCCAGACAGCCTTGGTACCCTGTACTATTGTTACTATCAGGGACAATTCCCCTGTGCCTCCCCAAACAGTTCAACCTCCTCACCTCTGCTCAGGAGAGGATATTGTACCCCAACCTTTACACACTCAGGCTCATGGCTTGGTTCTTGAGGAGCTAGAATATGCAAACCTGCGTGTGTCTCAATCCGCTCTGGATATCCTTAAGGCCAGTAGGAAATCTGCTACTAGGAAAACTTATGATTCTGAATAGAAGAGGTTTGGGTTCTGGTATGCCCAGAGGCACATTCAGCCACTTTCAGCTGATATTGCCACTGACCTAGATTATTTGGTATATCTCAACAGTTTAGGCCTTCGGCCTGTTACTGTCAAGGTGCATTTAGCAGCTATTTCTGCTTTTCTTTCAGCTGGGAAGAGCTCTTCTCTAGCTTCCCACCCAGTTTTCAAGAAATTCTTTAGAGGTTTGGTTCACTTCAGTCCTCCCTTCAGGGATCCAACTCCTTTGTGGGACCTGAATATCTGTATTGCACAGCTGATGCAGCCTCCCTTTGAACCCCTTTGCTCAGCTGAGCTCAAGTATCTGATTTGGAAAACTATATTCCTGGTTGCTAGTACCTCTGCCAGGAGAATCAAGTGAGTTACAGACTCTATCAGTGGAACCTGATTTCATCTCATTCCATAGGGATAAGGTGGTCCTTCGTACAAATAGGAAATTCCTCCCTAAAGTGGTATCAGACTTCCATCTGAACCAGTCTGTCATTGCCTGTATTTTTCACTGATCACTCGTCCTCTGGAGAAAGGAGTTTACACAGTCTTGATGTAAAGAGGGTTCTGAGTTACTACTTAGAATCCACTAAGCCCCATAGAAACTACTGCTCCCAGCTGTTTATCACTTATGGGGAAGTGGGTAAAGGCAAGCCTGCCACCAAGAGAACTATTGGTAGGTGGATTGTCTCTTGCATACAGTTCTGCTACTCAAAATTGGGGAAAGAGCCACCCTCAGGCCTGAGGGCTCACTCCACCAGAGGTACTGCTGCTTCGGTCGCAGCAGCTAAAGACCTGCCCTTAGTGGAAATCTGTAAAGCAGCCACTTGGAAGACTGTTCACACATTCACCAAAGCGTTACTCCCTGGACATCCAGGCTAGACGTGATGCTAGGTTTGGTACTGCAGATCTTGTTCCCAAAATAGGTTCTGTAGATCTTCCTGGACAAAAAGTCTCCACCACTCATTCACACTAATGGGATCTATGCCAGAGGCGCTAGGACCCAGCGGGAGCAAACTTTTTGCAGGAGGGCCGGCGCCAGAGATGGAGCCGTGAGGAGTGGCGCCGTGAATCTCTGCTCTTGCAGCGATGACTATCTCATCGACCCTCCAACCGCCTCAGTTCCTTTTTACCCGCAGTCGAGTGCACTTCAGTGACGACGACGCTCACCTGCCGGGAGTCAAACTTCAAACTAGCAGCATAGTTTTCAGTTTATTTTGTAGCATTTCTCGAATAAAGTACCGCTTACGTTAAATTTATTCTTACCAAAGAAAGAAGTTTCAGCCTACTTTGACAGAGTCAACCATGAGCGGTTCAGGTGACGGTAGGGAGGCTTCATATGAAAGCTGTTCAGTCAGCCGGGCTGGGTCCAGTCCGCCACCTTCTCTGGAGGGGGGTCTGACAACTGACCGTCTAGTGCCCAAGTGGCTGGGTGGTCCCCCCAGAAGCATAAAAGAAAACAGGCGCATTCTTGGCACCGTTCGACCTTGAGCTCTTCTTCGACCCGTAGATCAAAAAAGAGAATTCATCACTCAAGGTCGCCCTCTGATATGTTTGCATGCCGACAGTCGGTCATTGGGGTCAGTTGCCCGGTCTCGTTCGGAGTCGCCGGTTCCTCGTTCTGGTCACTGACCTCTTCGACATCGGAGCCCTTCCCCACCTCCTGGTAGGGCTTCCGATGAGCAGTTTCATCAGTGGGCTGCTCTGATGGAGCACTGGGCTCGGAGGTTGGTTCAGCTGCCTGGCCCAGTCACTCCAGGGCCTTCTGGTTCTTCGGGGGATCGAGCAGGGCGATTTGGCCTCCTTAGTCGTGTGGCGCCCTCTTCGGTGCCGTCGACTCCACGCTCAGTTGTTTTTCCCCCCACACGTGACTGCGACACAGAAGGCCACACCAATGCCTCTATCTCCTGGTTTTCTTCCTTCCTTTCCCTCAAATCCTAACTTTCGGGGCCTTGGGTTCGTTTCGGCGCCGTCGGTGTCTGTGGGTCACTCGACGCCGATTTCGGCTTGTTGCGCCTGCCGGCACTGTTGAGTTTCTCGGTGTCTCGTGACTTTTTGGCGCCGTGTTCCTCTTTGGCGCCATCTGCTTTGTCAGCACCGTGCTCTTCAGTGCCGAAGCCTGGCTTTTCATCTGCCAATCTTCAGGGCTTCTCCTCTCCAAATTCTTTTCCTGCTGATTTCCATTACTTTCCTGTCCATGCAGTCTCTCCTGGACTGCCGGGAGATGTTATTGAGCCTGACCCAGATCTTGGACTGGGTGATGATGTGGAAGGAGCAGGACCTAATCTTGTTGCAGAGCCTGTGGTAGAGGACCTGTCATTTAAGTCTCTGCTGAAAAATTTGAATTCCACTCTTTCTCTCTAGACTATGGACATCATTCCTGGGAAGCTTTTAAGACTCCATTACCTTCATGGTCCGGACATCCCTATGGCTTTAATTCCCCCCAGTACAACCCTCCTTTGAGACGCTTTCTTAAATGGTATGGAACAATCCTGCTCTCATTCCTTCTGTGGCTAAGTCCGTAGATAGGAAGTATGATACCCCCAAGGATTGACCTATTTTGGCCTCCCAAGCCTTTGCGGATCCTATTGTAGTCTTGGCAGAGAATGATAAGGTCGTCCTTCCTCAGACTACTACAGCTCGACCTATAAACAAAGAATCTGATAAGATAGATACTTTAGGGGTTAGAGAGGCTTTGCTTTATCCACACTGGGTATGCGTATCACAAGCTAGCAGGGTTATTTCTCTCAATATGAGTATATTCTTTGGCATTCGCTCAAACAAATGGTTGAAGCTCTACCGGAGTTGGACACTAATTCAGAGCTTCTTCAAGCCATAACCAGGGGTATAGAGTCCAACAACCAGCAGGTTAAAGCAGCTATGAACGCCTTCGATACTGCCTCCCGAGCGGCCGCGGCAGGCATTTCTACCCGCCACCATTCGTGGCTGCGCACTTCAGGTTTTATGAATGATGCCTAGCAACAGGTCATGGCGTTGCCTTTCAGTGGTGTGTACCTCTTCGGCCCTCAAGTAAACAGGCTCTAGAGGCCACACAAAAGACTAGGTCAGCCATAAAATTGGCTCGACCTCCTCCCGGCCCCTCTCGGGGGGGTGTTAACAAATGCCAGTTTCATAACCGTCAGTTCTTTCGAGGCAAAGGCAGGGGAGGTTTTAATAAAAACCAAGCCCCTTCGCAAAAAAAAAAAAGCAACAGAAGGTGCAAGGACACAAAGTGCCCAGTGCCGCCTTCTGAGTTGCTGGCCAAGACCCACCTCAGCTGCCCGAGGGGGACTATTCCTCAGCGGTGTGAGGTCGTCTGACTCAATTCTACAACCAGTGGAAGTCCATAACATCGGACAAATGGGTCCTCCAGATAATCCGCGAGGGGTATTCCCTCAATCTTTCAGAGACCCCTCCGGATCACCCCCCCCACCCAAATGACAGCCCAGGTTGTCAGTACTTCAGTCAGAACTTCTCACCTCCGAGATACAAGGCCTTCTGAACAACAGGGCAGTGGAAGTAGTTCCGCTGGATCAACGGAACACAGGATTCTACTCCCACTACTTTCTGTTTCCAAAGAAAACCAGGGGCATGCACCCCATTTTGGACCTCAGAAAATTAAACAAATTTCTTCCCAAAGAGAAATTCAAAATGATATCGCTAGGAACCCTGTTATCTTTGCTTCATCAGCACGACTGGTTGGCCTCCCTGGACATGCAGGATGCTTACCAACATATTCCTATTCACCCAAAGCATCACAAATACCTAAGGTTCGTGGCTTTGGGCCAGCATTATCAGTTCAGAGTCCTGCCCTTTGGGCTGTCCTCGGCGCCGCAAGTTTTTACAAAGTGTTGAGCAGTACTCGTAGCGCATATCAGAAAAATCGAATTCAAGTGTATCCTAATCCGGACGACTGGCTTTTAGCAAGTCCTTCCAGGCAAGGAACTCTCAACGCCATTGCCACAGCCTCAGACGTTATGTCCATGGGAGTCCTGCTAAATCTCAAGAAATCACAGCTGCAGCCCTCCCAGAGGCTCCTTTTCATAGGAAATCTTCTGGACACCTCCTGTGCGAAAGCTTTTCTGCCAGAGGACAGAAGGAGCGATATCCTTCAGATGGCCCGATACATCAGAGAGAACAGCTCGGTTCGAGCTGTCTCGATGCAGCGGATGCTAGGTCTCATGGCATCCTCGGTGTTCACTGTACCCCTAGCACGCCTGCACATGAGAACCTCTCAGCGGTCCCCAACCACTCACCCTCAGTCCTTTCTCATCAAGGTGACAGACCCTCTGAAGAAGTCACTCACCTGGTGGTCACAAGAGGGCAATCTTCCGGAAGGGTATCCCTTTGCTCCTCTGGATCATCAGATTTCCATTACCACAGACGCGTCCCTGATGGGATGGGGAGCTTACTGTCAGACTCTCCACACCCAAGGTACATGGACTCAGGAAGAGTCCCAGCTTCACATAAATGTCCTAGAAATGAGGGCAGTCCGGGCTTTGAAGGACATTCTCTGTCACAAGAACATTCTCCTTAAAACAGACAACAAAGCAGTGATGTATTACATCAACAAGCAGGGCGTTGCTCACTCTTACCCCTTATGCAGGGAAGCGATGAGGTGTGGGAATGGTACTTAAAGCACAGGGCTCTAATTCAAGCGGTCTACCTGCCACTAGTGCAGAACAAACTTGCAGACCGTCTCAGCAGAAGAGAGACAGATCCTCACGAATGGTCTTTTGGCTCAACCATAGTTCAGTCACTATTCGCAGAGTGGGGTACTCCAGTCCTGGACCTTTTTGCATCTCCACTCAACACAAAACTGCCTCTCTTCTGCTCCAGAAATCCATGGCCTGGCATTTTCTTTCAGGATTTGTTCAGGCTGCAGTGGACAAAACGCTTTCTATACGCCTTTCCGCCCCTTCCTCTAATTCAGAGGGTACTTCTCAAGTTCGAATCCCAGAGGGACAAAATGATCCTCATTGCTCCCTTCTGACCTTGACAAATATGGTTTCCGTTACTCAGCAGTATGTCAGAAACCCCTCCGAAAGTGCTTCCCCTTCAGACGAAACTTCTGACTCAGACACCTGTGGTCCATCCCAATGTGAGATCGTTTCACCTTCTTGCTTGACTCCTGAAGAGCTAGAAGTGAACAGGTGCAAGGTCTCTCACGGAGTTTCAGATATTCTTCTGGCTGCACACAAACCAGCCACTAGGAAAACTTACACAGCCAAATGGAAGCGTTTTTTTGCTCTGGTGTGCAAAATCCTCTTTGAATCCTTTTTCCTGCCCACCAAATAAAGTTCTAGAGTATCTCTTAGACCTTTCAAATTCAGGTCTCCAATACTCTACAGTCAAGGTTCACCTTTGTGCCATTTCAGCTTATCATGAACCAGTGCTTTCCTTGTCACTGGCTCAGTTACCGGTGGTTAAGAGGTTTCTTAAAGGAATTCTGCATACCAGACCTCCTATCGGACGTCCAGTCGCAGCCTGGGACATTAATCTCGTACCAGACATGCTCACTCAAACCTTTCGAGCCTCTAGCAACCTGCGAGTTGAAATTTCTCACTTGGAAAATGGCCTTCCTGGTGGCCATTACCTCGGCCCCCAGGGTCTCTGAGATGCATGCATTGGTCACACACCCTTCGTATACTGTGTTTCATAAAGACAAAGTAGTTCTTACGACCCATCCTAAGTTTCTCCCTAAGGTTATTTCAGAATTCCATCTAAACCAAACTTTGGTCCTTCCTACTTACTTTGCGAACTTCCAAAATGAAGGGGAGCGTTCTCTTGATTCTCTGGATGTTAAAAGGGCTTTGCGTTTCTATTTAGATAGAACAAAAGAATTTCGAAAAGCTCAATAACTGCTTGTTTCCTTCAGTGAGACCCGGCTGGGTCAACCTGTCGCTATCAGATGCATTTCTGCATGGCTGGTGGCATGCCTTCGCCACTGTTATTCCATGGCGCAGGTTAAGCTAGAAGGCAGAGTGTACGCTCACTCTGTCAGAGCGGTCGCAGCATCCCTGGCAGAAATCCGCAACGTGCCCATTGCAGATATTTGCAATGCGGCTGCCTGGAGCTCAGTGCATACTTTAGTCAAACACTGTGCCCTGGATGTCCATGCCAGACGACATACTTCGTTTAGCAGAACCATCCTTAATGGACTTCTGTCCTAAATTTGTGAGCTCTTGGTCTCTGCTGCTACCCTCTCGGGGGATTATTAGCTCGGTACTCTCCCATTAGTGTGCGTGAGTGGTGGAGACTTTATGTCCAGGAAGATGTGGAAATTATGTACCTACCGTAATTCTTGATCTTCTTGGACGACGTCTCCACCACTCGTTCACACGCCCACCCGCCATACCCCCCCCAGTTCACCTCTGTTGTTGATCTTCACTCCCTCAATCTTGGGCTGTGAAGACTTCTTTCTTGACCCTTCTTATACGGGTTTTTTGGACTATCTTGTTTATGGTTAGGCTATCCTTCTAGGTTAGTTACGCTGCACCTCCTCAGAAAAAGAGGTACTAAGGCAGTTAGAGGGTCGACGCCAAGATGGTCATTGCCGTACAAGCAGAGGCTTGCAGCACCGCTCCTTGCGGCTCCATCTCTGGCGCCGGCCCTCCTGCAAAAAGTTTGCCCCCGCTGGGTCCTAGCACCTCCGGCATCGATCCCATTAGTGTGAATGAGTGGTGGAGACTTCGTCCAAGAAGAAAAAGAATTCTAGGGACATGGATATGTTGTTCATCCACACTGTCTGGCAGGTTCCTTGCCGCTTTAAATCTTGCCGGAAGGTCTTCAAGCTGGCTCCTCCCAACCACCCGGGTGGTAAAACTCTCTGCTCCACCCCATGCCGCCAGATCTTCCTTACCGCTTGGAACCTCAGGTTCGTTCCTTAACGCTCTGCGTATAGACTGGATCCTAATTCTTCGGTTTGCCCGAAAATAGTTTTAAAATTCTCAAGACTTCAGTCAAATTCTTCCCTCGCGGCTGCGATGGACAAATCGACTCCTGGTTTTCGGCGGTGCCCATGCAGGCAGAAGATGTCCAGGACGGACCTGCACTCCACGTGCGTCTACTGCCTCGGCCTTGATCACAACCCACAGGCCTGCGAGTTGTGTAGATCGTTCTCGGACAATGTCCTTGAGGACTGCGCTGCCCGGTTACAACTTGGGTGCCCCGAGAAGCACTATCCGCCGGTGAAGTCTAAGGAGGCCCGTTGGGCGGTGTCCACGGCGGCTGGCTCGGCTGAGCAACTCAAGCAGATAATCTCCCTCGAGGAGGAAGCGGCCCAGGCCACATCCTCATCCTCCTCGGTCGCGGCATTTATCCCGCTCTCTCTGGGATCCTCCTACACTGCTTCTTTCAAGGAGTTTTGCCAATCCCTTTCCACGAAGGGAGAGGGGCCATCGGGACACTCTTCTCCATCAAGAAAGAAGGACTCGAAGGGTAAGTCCCACCATCGATGTTTGTGGGAGCGGGGGAGGTCCCCTTCCCGGACAATCGACACTCTCCGCCCGGTCGAGGTTGCGGCTAAGGCCGCTGGCTTCTGATGTCCCGTCAGTTCAGCGGCCAAGGCGCCCGTTGATGCGGTCGAGATTTTTCTGACCTGTCGGATGGGCTGTCGACTGGTGAAGCCGACAACCCTTCATCACCGGTTCCCCCGTTGGAAACCAAGGACTTGCCTGCGCCTCCTGTGCAGGAGTCCCCGGTCAAGGCTCCCGAGCCAAGGGAGGAGCGGGTGTCCCCCGCACCCTCCCAGACCCACCCTCGGAAACTCAGAGGGTCTCTGTCTCGGACCTCGTCTCGGTCCAGCCGATCCCGCCGACATCAGCGGTCTCGGCACCGAGGAAAGCGGCGGCGCCACTCGACCTAGTCTTCCTCTTCGGAAGAGTAGAGAGGCTTCGGCGCAGATTTTGTCCGGGAACAAGCAGCCGTCACCTTCCCGGTCATTAAGTGGCTGTCACCCGAAAGGCCGAAACAACCTCGCTGTAGTCGAGGTGCCCAAGCCTGGGCCAGTTGTTCGGCCGAAACCAGCTGCCCCACCGATTGTGGTGGAACCTCCGCCTCCACAGCCGAAATCGGGGGCGCTGACCAAGGACTCTTGGTCGGGTCAGGGTCTGCCCCACCGTTTGTCGGTCACCCTCACTCCCGACCATCCTCGGCAGGTGGAGGGTGGCTCAGGCCCCAGGCAGCTCTTTGCAGACCCCTCGGAGTCTGACGACGACGCCTCCCTGTTTTCCAGGCCCCTTGACTTGGAGTCCTCCAGGGGGCAGTCGATGGACGAGAGCCCATTGTCATTCATGGGTCTGCTCCGGCTCATCTCGGAGTCCACCAGGATGCAGCTCGAGCCCATATCCAAGCGGGACAAGTATCCCCTCATGGAGATACTGGACCGAGGGGATTCGCACACGGAAGCCTTTCCGGTGGCTGAAGCCATTGTTGGCCCAGCCTTGGAGCTTTGGCAGTGGACGGCTTCCTGTCCTGCACCTTTGGCCAGCATGGCCAGGAAGTATGCAGTCCCTACCTGCTCTTTGTCCGGTTTTTCAGAGCACCGTTCTGCAAAGGGGTTGGTCACTAAGTGTTTTCCGGCATTCTGGGAACGCTAGGGATGTGGATGTGCCCCCCCGACAAGTCCAAAAAGCTGGACTATGCCGGGCGCAAGGTGTACGCTGCGTCCTCCCTTGGCCTCCGTCAGGCCAGCTTGGCCGTGCTGATGGCACACTTCTCCCACGTCCTCATGGGCTCCCTGGATGAGGTGATCCCTCATCTCCCGGCTGACCTGCAGACTATGGGGAAGCAGGTGCGGGATCAGGGAAGGGCAGTGGCAAAACAGCAGCTCCAAACGACTCTAGACATTGTAGACTCCTGTGCCCAATCAGTATCGGCCGCAGTGGCCATGCGCTGCAGAGCATGGCTGAGGATATCCACCTTCACGGTGGATACCCAGCACAAATTGGCAGACGTCCCCTTCTTCGGGACTGACCTGTTTGGCCCTGGAGTGGAAGGCCACCTCCAGCAGATCGAAAAGTCCAGCGCTACCTTGGACTCTGTCACTTCCACCCAGGACGACAAGGGCCGTCGTCGGCAACATAAGTCCTTTCGCCCTTCTGTGCCTGCGGCATGTCCAGCCCAGCAACACCAGCATCAGGGGCAGCAGGCTTGCGCTTGGCACCCCAAAGCTAAGCCTGCGGCTTCCTCTAACAGGAAGCAGGGAGGAAAAGGCCCAGGAGGTCCCTCGGCCGGTCCTTCCTCCAAGCCTGCCCAGTGACGGGTTGAGGGGTGTCGCCCCCAGCCTCGTCGCTCCGCCCCTGATTCTCCTGGGGACGGATCCGCCACCTGCTGGAGCTTCGAGCTGTTCATCTAGCCCTCGCCGCCTTCGCTCCGTTTGTACAGGGTCAAGTGGTCCAGGTCCAGACAGACAATACCACAACCATGTACTACCTAAACCGCCAGGGCTGGACACGCTCCATGCCTCTGTGCAGGGAAGCTCTCCGCATTTGGTCCCTCGTGCGCAGCCTGGAGGTGGATCTCCTTGCCATCCATGTGGCAGAAGCCTCCAATATTCTGGCCAATGCCCTAAGCCGGATAGGGGTTGCGTCCCACGAGTGGTCTCTCCTGCCGGAGGTAGTACAAGATCTGTTCTCCCATTGGGGCATGCCTCAGGTGGACCTATTTGCCTCCAGGGGGAATGCGAAGCTGAGACTGTTTCATGTCCACCCCCCTCAGCAGGGCTCGCTGCAGGGGGATGCCTTCTCGAGGCTGTGGACCCCGGGCCTCTTTACGCCTTTCCCCCATTTCCCTTGATTCACAAGGTGCTTCTCAAGACAAGGAGGGACAAGACGCAGGTGATTCTGATAGCCCCAGACTGGCCCCGCCAGTTCTGGTACCCAGATATCCTCAACCTCAGCTCCAGGCTCCGGGCATCCAGCTCGCCGGACCTGCTCTCAGTCAATCAGGGAAGGTGTTCCATCCAGACCTTCAATCCCTGCACCCTGACGGCCTGGTTCCTGGCGGCTAGAGTTCCAGGCCTTGGGTCTTTCCGGCGAGGTCCTCAATGTTGTTGAGGCGTCCCATAAGTCGACCAGGAAATGCTATGCCTTCAAATGGAAGAGTTTTCCATTTGGTGTCAGGAATAAGGGCTTGGACCCTTCCTCCTGTTCCTTGGCAAGCATTTTGGACTATTTATGGTCCCTTTCTAGTCAAGGGCTTAGGTCGGCGACCCTAAAGGTGCACCTGGCAGCCATCTCTGCTTACCGGGCGGGCCGGGAGCAGTCGGTGGCTTCAGGAGAAGGTGGTCGGGCGCCTTTTCAAAGGCCTTGATCACATTTCCTCCGTGCGAACCTCCACCTCCGTGATTTACTGCTGGTATTGGCAAAGCTCATGGGCAAGCCATTCGAACCAATGCACAGGTGTGAACTCTCACCTGTCGTGGAAGACCTCCTTCTTGGTGGCTATCCGTCAGCCAGAAGGATGGGAGAACTCCAGGCGCTCTGCATTGGGTCTCCTTACCTGGTCTTCCACAGGGACAAATTGTCCTCGCCCCCCAACCGAAATTCCTTCCGAAGGTGGTGTCGGAGTTTCACCTTAACCAGGTGTTCACTCTGCGGTGTTCTACCCAATCACACCTCGGAGGCCGAATACAGGCTCCATACTTTGGACCCTAGAAGGGCACTCGCTTATTATAAGGGAGCGACGGCTGGAAATTGGGAGAGGTTCACAGCTGTTTGTCACCTACGCTGAAGTCGCGACTCTGGCAGACCTGCAGCCAAGCTGGACGCATAAGCAGGTGGGTCACCTCCTGCATAGATCTCTGCTATAAGTTGGCGGGCATGGAGCCTCCCAGAGGATAAGAGCTCATTCTACCCGTCATACTGCTGCATCGGTGGCTGCTTCAGGAGGTCCCTATCCAGGAAATCTGCAGGGCTGCTACCTGGAAGTCAGCACACACCTTTATTACCCATTACCACATCAGACCTTGGAGTCACGCCGGGATGCTGGTTTTGGGGCCTCAGTTTTCAGTCTTTATTCCCTAAGTAGGTGTGCACCTTGCCTCCCTCCTCCGGAGAACTGCTAGGAGTCTGCCAATAAGTGTGGATGAACAACATATCCATGTCCCTAGAAATACAGGTTACTCACCTGTAACAGGAGTTCTAGGAATGGTATATATTGTTCATCCCCATATTCCACCGACCTCCCTGGCTTTGGCATCCTTGCTTCCAGCAGGCTAGATCTGGCGTCATGGGGCGGAGCCGAGAGTTTTACCACCGGGTGGGTGGGAGGGGCCAACTTAAAGAACTTCTGGCAAGATTTAAAATAGCAAGGACCCTGCCAGACAGTGTGGATGAACAACATATACCATTCCTAGAACTCCTGTTACAGGTGAGTAACCTGTATTACGGTAGGTATGTAATTTCCATTTCCCTTCTCCTTGGGGGGTACTGCTTGGTAGTCTGCATATAGTCAGAATACAGCAAGACTTCATGATGTTTGAAGAAAAAAAAATTACCTTAGTAATTGTGTTTATTCTAATGGAGTCTTGCTGTATTCTGACCTCCCTCCCTGCCTTCCCTCCTTGAGCCTAGTTGTTTTGGGATGTGGGTGGGCAGGTGCAACGTTGCATCCCAGTGGTTTTCCTGGGTGCCTCTTCTTAATTGAAGCTTGTTTCTTATTCATTTGTTTTATTACCTACTTGGATTCTTTTTGGGGGTCTTGACTTGAGTCTTTGGACCCTAAAATTGATGTTTTTTGTTCTTTGGCACAAAAGTTTTAAAAACAATTTATGGGTTGTTAGTTCCTTAGTATAGGGCTCGTTAAGAATCTGACAGTTACACTGAAGAGTACCTGGGACAGAGGTTTGAAACGTTCTATGACTTGGCATAGAAACTCCGGAGCAGTTCAAGTGCTGGGGCTAACTGCATATAGTCAGAATACAGCAAGACTCCATTAGAAGAAACACAGTTACTAAGGTGAGTAATTTTTACTTTTGGACCATTCGGCGCGGAAAGTGTATGCGGCTCCCTCCTTGGGCCTTCGTCAGGCATGTTCAGCCGTCATTATGGCACACTTCTCTCATGCCCTTCTCCGGTCATTAGATGAAGTCCTCCCACATCTCCCCGCAGACATGCAGACCACGGTCAAGCAGGTCCGAGGCCAGGGCCGTGCTGTTGCCAAACAGCAGCACCAGGCGGCACTGGACATTGAGGAATCTTATCTGTGTCAATCTTCACCATTCACCATCTTTGGGTACTGTGCCGTAGGTCAGGACCCAGCGGGAGCCTTTTTTTTTTTAATAGGTAGGCGGAGCCGATGCACCATCGGCGCCCATCGAGGCCGACGCATTGTGTGGCGCTCGCGTGTTGGCCGATAGGCGCTGTCAACACCACCTGCCTGCCAGTTCTTCGTCTCCCGCCATAGAGGTCACCTCGTGGGAAGCCAGATCGCTTTTGAGGCCTACCGCCTACGCAGTTCGTTTTCCAGCTAATCCAGCTATTTCTCATGCCGCAGTCTGTCGGTGCCATGTCCTGCAGGTTCTAGTTGCCTTACTCGACGTCAGTGGTAAGATCTTTCCATGTATTTTGTTTTTATCGGCATCGAGTCTGTTTTTGATGGGTTTTTTCTTCGTAGGTCGTGTCTGGGTTGGCGGGCAAGAAGACTTTGAAGACGGGATGGCCCCCCCATGCGACGATGCCCTAGTGGCCGTAAATTTTTCGTCACCGACCAGCACGACCGTTGCTTTACGTGTCTTGGCCCACTTCACGACATGGATTAGTGTGACGCCTGTTTCTCCATGGACCGCCGGGTCATCGAATAATGCATGTGGAAATTGGGGCGAGCTCAGCCAACTTTCGGGGGTCGGGGGCGCACTGGTTGGGCCAAGCCACGTACTCTCGGCCTTTCCTCAGAGTCCCCTTACGGTTCTACACGGACCGAGGAGGAGGGAGCCACGGCTACTAGTAGCCTGGCTGTTGCCGAGGCTCCTTCCGCGGTGCAGGAGGCCCATCCGCTCCTTTAGGGGCGGGCGGGGCTGTGCCTGACAATCGCTTGCTGGGCGTCGCTGCCCAGTGTTAGACCCGCGGTTCGCAAGGCCGGGTCGGTGCCATGGGCCCTGACAGAGCCGTCGTCGGCGCCATGGCTTCTGTGGTGCCGATACTGCTAGCGGCGCTGTGGAAGTTTCTACAGCGCCATCTTTGTCTGTGTCTCACCTCGGCGCCGTGTCTTCAGGACTCTGCACCATGGGGGCGCCAGATTCCGCCATCGTCGGTGCTGCCTCTGCCCTTGGTGCCGTGGAGCCGGGCAGTGCTGTTCTCTCTGTCATCTCCGCCCTCGGCGCCAGTGGTACCGTCGGCGCCGTCTCTGCCCTCGGCGCCATGGGCTCAGATGGCGCTGTGGCTAGTCCTGACTCTGGAACGGTGGTTCGGGCTGGAGCCGTGCCCTCTGTGGATTCCGCTCGCAGTGCTGTAGGGGGCACTTGCTTGGGCATGGTTTCGGTTCCTGGCACCCGTTTGGCAGGGATGGCACCGGGCGTCATCCTACAGTCTGGCACAGGGCCTTGGCCTCTACCTCTTCGGAGGCGGAGGCGGGCTCTGAGTCAGATGAACAGTCTGACTCCTTCGGGTTGACTGGGGTGGGCAGCCCTGTAGTATCCTCCACAAGCAGGAGTCCGCCCTCTTCTAAGGTGGGGTCGGTGACTGCCGAGACTAGGGTCAGGGGTGCTGACCAGCAGGCATTGGTGCAGGCCACCATTGCTCTTTAGCCCGGTCTTGGTGGGTTCACTGACCCCTCAGCAGTGGTACCCCTGCCTGTGGTGTACCTGGATCGCCCAGCTTTTGGGGCCGATCAGAGCACCTATGGGAGGGGAGGGTACTGTGCCCTGGATAGCTCCTTCGGGTGCTGGCCAGGGCTGTCACCTACCTAGGCTGGCCCTCTCGAGGAGGAGGAGGGCTCTTTTGGACTCCGAGGGGTCGAGGGGCATGGGGTCTGCACGGCGACCTTTGTCTGGGGCCCACCCAGGCTCTGGAAGAAGCCGTAGTGCGGATCTCCGCTCTTCCTCTTCAGTCTCTTTGAGAGAGCCCCATTCTTTTGAGGTAGGGGACCGTCCTTCTGGACCTATATGGCAACGGTCGCCTCACGGGGGGATTCTTCCGGGCACAGCCAAGGCAGTACCAAAATGGTTGTTCAGCTGTCTGCTGTGGAGTCTTCAGAGCACCTTCTTCTTCAGGTGCTCTTGGTACACTCCTTAGCCCAGGCGGAGGTCAGCCGACATCTCTTCTCGACTGTGTCCCCATCCCTCTGCCGCATTCTCCTGCTCTCCCAGGCATTCTTGGTCCTAGCGGGCCTCTGTCCTGGGAGCAGTTCAGGGCTGTGGCTGCTTGGTTCCCAGCTTACGTTAGGGCAATGGACAGACAGGTTTTTCAAACCCCCGCGAGCAGCCGCCTCTGAACAGTCGGTGCCCTCCAACCCTTCATCCGCCTCTTCTTGGGGGAGGAGCTTTCTGTCAGCATCTCTCCAGCCACTGATCTCGCTGAGTATCAGCGTTTCCTCGCGAGGATGTTGAAGGACTTGCACCTCACCCCTGCCACTGTAAGCAATCTGGAGCACTCGGCGCACGCCTTTCTAGGCGAGTTCAGCAAGACCACCCTTGTGGTGCCTCCTTGGCCTGCTCCTTTTCGGGAGGCGTCGTTGCGCTTCTGGCAGAGTCCCTTCTCCAGAGTTCCTGCCCCTAGGGATCTCTGCCAGCGGTATTCCCCGAGTCTCCAGGATCCATGCCTCCTCTGCAGTCCAGATTGACACCAGTTGGACACTCCTGATGGGCTTTGCGCCCTTTACCGTGACCAGCCCCCGGATCAAGATTCCTCGGATTTTGACTTCTGGGGTAGGAGAGCTGGTTGTTCAAACATGAAGTCTTGCTATATTATGACAGATGCAGTTTGTCCCACCATTAGAACTGCTCCAGAGGTGAAAGAGTTAACTTCCATGCAGTGCATGGAACTTAGAGAGCGAGCTCGGTTAGAGAAGCTCTGTCAGGGTGATTTCAAACCGAAACTGTCAGATTCTTTACTCCGCCTCACTGAACAGTCGCTCCGGAGATTCCTCCTGCTGCTCCGTTCATTTTCTCGGTTTAAAGTGTTTTTTCTCGGTTAAATTCAACCGCGATATTCTTTATTTTAACCGCAACCCGATCGGTTCAAGCTCTGTCTATGGTATGTAAGTAATAGATAGGTTTTCTGTGTGGAACTTGTAAATGTTTATCGGTTCAGTTTGAACCGATCAAATTGTATTTAAACTTTATTCTGAAGCCTTTTAAGGCTTGTTAGAGTGCGGTTCCTGGTTCTTATCGGTTCTAAAAACAGATTTCATTACGGTTTTTTCCCCGACCCGTGACATGGTTGGGAACCAATAAAGGTGTCTCCTGGCACTGCCATCAAAAGGGCAAGTTTTTGGTTAGGCTGGCATTATGTCTGAGAAACCCAAAAGAAAACCGGCCCACTGGGTTTCAACACTGTAGTGTCTGTGGGAAGCCTTTGCCAAGGCTGACCACACACACATGTGTTTATTGTCTGGAGTTTGACCACCTCAATTCAGACTGCCAGATTTGTGAGAATTTCCCTGCAGCTACCCTAGATAAGAGAGTTGGTAGGCTCAGGGCGAGAAAACCAAAAGTCCGCTGACCCAGATGGCCAGCCTGGTTCGGTGCCAACCGAACCGGAGGGAGCCCTCTGACCAGGGCCAGACTTCTCGGCAACGTAAAGCTGACTCTGAGGAGCCAGTTCCAGCAAAGAGAACTAGAAAGTCAGCAGGTGTGGAGTCCAAAATCCCTTCTCCAACTGCTGCAGAGATAGCCAGGGCAATACAGATTGTCCAGTCACTTTCCACGGGTCCCTCCGAACCGCCACTACCTGGCAAAAGGTCGGTTCGGTCGGTTCCACCGGTTCAAGAATATGATATAGAAGAGTTTTATGAGCCAGAGGAGGGGGAGGATGATTATGATCAGTGTGAATGTGACTTTGAAAGTCTGGATGTGCCCATTGAACCGGACATCTCCCAGACAGACCTTTAGGTGAATCTCCCCTAGGCTTGCTGAGTCCCTTCTCATTTTCTGTTTTATAAAAAAGTTGCTGAAACCCTCCAGCTTCCTTTAGAGGAGGCTTTGGATGAGCAAGAGGAGCCTGACTTTGTAGAGATGATGGATATCCCAGAGTCCAGGAGATTGTCTATCCCTTTACATAAATCTTTAGGAAACAAACAAAATTTTAAAAGCTCCTAATTCTGTGCCTCCTATGGATAAAAGATGGACAGGAGGTACACTTTGTCAGGTCCTGATACAGAATTTCTTTCACAGCAATGCAGTCATGTTGAGTAGTTCAGGCTGCAGCCTGTGATAAAGCTAATATTCCTCTGGCTTCACATCCTCCTGACAAGGACTCCAGGAAGACTGATGCCATGGCCAAAAACAATACATGGCAGCGCTCTTTGGGACTCAGACAAGCAAACTATGTGGCTTATGTTGCGAGATACAAAAATCTAGATGGGATACTGTCATGGCCTTAGCCAAACAGGCCCCTGGCCAGCTTGCAAAGGAGCTGGAGCAGGTGGCTGTTGATGGTATTGAGGCATCTAAGGTGCAATTCCATGCTGCAGTGGATTCTAATGATGTATCCTCTAGAGTCATGGCTACATCTGTGGTTTTTCGTAGATTGGCCTGGCTCAGGTGTACTACTTTGTCACAGGATACCCAGTCTAAGGCTATGGATTTTCCTGTGGTGGGAAATTCTCTGTTTGGGGAGCAGACAGAGAATTATATGAAGAAAATAGATGAATATAGAACCACTTATAGGAGTGCGCAAGCCACTCCTCAGAGCACCCAGGGGTAGGGGCAGGCCTTTTCACAGGCCTTTTTACCAGACCCAGGCCTCCTCTTCAGCCTATGTTCAGAGGGGGTTCTTCAGAGGGAGAGGCAGACGGGGTACGAGCAGGCCTGCTCCCACCCCTCAGCCTAAAGCCCCTCAAACAGGCACCCTGATGGGATGCCCAGGTCGGCTCTCACCTGTAGGGCAGGCTGGCTTACTTCGTCCAGGACTGGGAGTCTAACATCAGACAGGTGGGTCCTGGAAGTAGTGAGCCAGGGTCTGGTTCTCAGCTTCAAAAAAGTTCCAAAGATGAGAGCCAGATCCTTTCCACCTGCAAACCCTTTAGAGACTCTTGCTTTGGAAACAGAAGTCTCAACCCTCCTGGCTCTGAGCTGTAGAAACGGTTTCTCCCCTACACCAGGGCAAGGGTCTGTACTCCAGGTACTTCCTTACCCCAAAAAAGACAGGAGAGTGGCGGCCCATCCTGGACCTAAGATATCTGAACAAGCACCTTTTAAAACCAAAATTCAAAATGGTGACTCTGGGAATGATTTTACCCTCCCTTAGGCCAGGGGACTGGCTAGCTTCCCTGGGCCTCAAGGATGCCTACTTCCATGTTCTTATCAGAAGCTCCCATCGAAAGTACCTCAGATTCGAACTGCCCTCAGGCCATTATCAGTTCAGAGCAATGCCCTTCAGCCTTACCTCTGCCCCAAGGGTATTCACAAAATGTCTGGCAGTAGCAGTTGCTCATCTAAGAAGGCAAAAGATTGCCATCTTTCCCTACCTGGATGACTGGCTCATTGTGGGTTAGTCTCCAGACCAGGTCAAATCACACCTGCTAGTTACCCAGCAGCTACTTACCTCTCTGGGCTTTCTTCTCAATCTCCCAAAGTGAGTTCTGGAACCTGTCCTGGTACTCACCTTTATAGGCGCAGAACTGGACACAAAGCAGGCCAGAGCCTTCCTTCCCCTAGAAAGGGTAAGGACCTTGGTGGCCCTGGCCTCGTCCTTCACTCTGCAGGTCTCTTGACCAGCAAGGCATTTTCTGCAGCTCCTAGGACACATGGCTGCTTCCACAGCTGTAGTGCAAGGAGCAAGATTTCAGATGAGGGACATTCAGTTCCATTTGAGAGCCTTCTGGTCTCAAAGAAGAGATCCCCTATCCAAGTTAATCCCAGTGACTCGAACCCTGATCCAGGCCCTTCAGTGGTGTCAGGATCAGAGCAATCTGAGACAAGGGGTGCCTTTCATCCCTCTATCCCACTCCTTGACCCTTACTACAGATGCGTCCCTCACATGGGCGACCTCTCCACCCAGGGGTTATGGTCCCCTCAGGAATCTCTGCTCCACAACAATCTGTTGGAACTCAGAGCTGTTTTTCTAGCACTTCAGGTTTTTTCTGCATCTGTTCAGAACAAGGTGGTACAGGTCAGAACAGACAACACCACTACAATGTGGTACATCAACAAACAAGGGGGCACTCGGTCTTCGGCCTTGTGCACCGAGGCGATGAAGTTGTGGTCTCTGGCTTATTCCCTGAACACTTCCCTCATAGCAGTTCACCTCCCAGGCAAGGACAATGTCCTGGCAGATGCTCTCAGCAGGATTTCCCAGGGCCATCACAATGGTCACTGGATCCCCTAGTACTGGGGATAGTTTTTGCCAGATGGGGCACTCCTCAGATAGATCTTTTGCAGCCCCAGACAATCATCAACTTCCACTTTTTGTTGCAGGCCCCAGTGTTGGGCTCAGTCCCCTGGATGCCTTTCTCCTCGATTGGGAAGGAGTTTCTCTATGCCTTCCCCCTTCCCTCTCCTGTTCAAGGTGCTAGTCAAAATCAGGTCTCAGCCTGCAAGATGATCCTGATTGCTCCAGACTGGGCCAGGCAGCCCTGGTACCCTCCTTCTGTCCTTAGCAGTCCATCTTCCCTGTGTCTCCCCAGGAATCACAATCTGTTAACCTGTGCTCAGGGAGAGTCTGGTATCCGGATCTCAAATCCCTCAACCTCAAGGCCTGGCTCTTGAGGAGTTAGAGTTTGCTGATCTACAACTTTCTCAGGGTGTTCTCGAAATCTTGAAAGCTTCTAGGAAGCCTTCCACCAGGGCTACCTATAACTCCAAGTGGAAAAGGTTTTCCATATGGTGTTCTGGGAAGTATATTTCCCCGGAATCTGCTGATTTACCCACTGTTTTGGATTATATGGTCCATCTTAATTCTTTGGAACTGAGACCAGCTACCCCGAAAGTGCATTTGGCAGCTGTCTCTGCTTTCATTTCAACAGGGAAGCCCTCTTCTCTTTCTGCTCACCCTGTATTTTCCAAGTTTTTTAAGGGATTGCTTCATACCAATCCTCCATTCAGGGACCCTGCCCCTGCTTGGGATCTTAATGTTTGCATTGCTCAGCTGATGCAACCCCTCATTGAGCCTCTGTCTTCGGCAGAGCTTAAGTATTTGACTTGGAAAACTGTATTTCTAGTAGCCATCACTTCTGCCAGGCGCATAAGTGAGTTACAGGCTTTATCAGTGGAGACTGACTTTATTTCCTTTCACAGGAATAAGGTAGTCCTCAGGACTAAAAGGAAGTTTTTGCCTAAGGTGGTTTCGGATTTCGACGTTAACCAATCTATTTCACTTCCAGTGTTCTTCACTGACCATTCCTCCTCTGGTGAGAGGAGGCTGCACAGCTTAGATGTTAAGAGGACCCTAAGTTACTACATAGAGCGTACCAAGGGTCACAGGTTTGACTCCTCCAACTATTTCTCATTTATGGTGAGGTTGGGAAAGGAGACCTGCCACTAAGAGATCCATTGCCAGGTGGATTGTCTCTTGTATCCAATTTTGCTGTCAAAACTGGGTAAGGTTCCCCTCAGGCCTGAGGTTCACTCTACCAGAGGTACAGCTGCATCTCTAGCTGCTGCCAGAGACATCCCTATCTTGGAGATATGTCAAGCAGCTACCTGGAAAACAGTACACACTTTCACCAAGCATTACTCCTGGATATCAGGCCAGGAGGATGCTCAATTTAACAGCCGTGCTTCAGAGCCTATTCCTAAGTAGGTTCTGTCCCTCCTCCATGGAGGTACTGCTGTGTATCTGCATCTGTCATAATATAGCAAGACTTCATGTTGTTTGAAGAAAAATTACTTACCTTAGTAATGTTGTTTCTTCTAATGGAGTCTTGCTATGTTATGACCTCCCCAGCCTGCCCTCTCAGAACTTCTACTTTGGGTATGGGGTGGGCAGTCCACTGTTGGCACTTATTGATGCCCCTTTTATGTTTGGGTGTTGTGTTTTATTTATTTATTTTATCTTATTGTTTCTGGTCCCTTGACTTGAGTCTTGGTGTTGGGACCAGGAAAATGTGTGAATATTTTAGTAGCCAGTTGGCTAGTGTAGGTTACAGCTTCCACACAGAGCCTTAGTGAGTTTTGCTCGTAAAGATCTGACGGTTTCAGTTTGAAATCACCCTGACAGAGCTTCTCTAACCGAGCTCGCGCTCTAAGTTCCATGCACTGCATGGAAGTTAACTCTTTCTCCTCCGGAGCAGTTCTAATGGTGGGACAAACTGCATCTGTCATGATATAGCAAGACTCCATTAGAAGAAACAACATTACTAAGGTGAGTAATTTTTTCTTGCTTTCCATTCAAACAACATGAAGTCTTGCAGTATTCTGACTATTGCAGTGATTCCCAACCTTTGAACTGCCCCAGAGAACAAAGAGTTACCTTTCTATGCAGGGCATAGAATGCTGAGCTCGAGCTCGGTTGAAGTCTCTGTCTGGAGTGTTTTGAACTTAAACTGTCAGATTCTTTACTCCGCCTCACTGAACGGTCGCTCCGGAGATTTCTCCTTCAGCTTGGTTCGAAGTCGGTTAAAGTTTTCGTTTTCACGGTTTTAAACCGAAAAAGTATCCGGATAGTCGGTTCAGTCTCTGTCTGTGGTGCCGTGAGTACTAGATAGGAATTGTTCTGTTTTTCTGTGTGAAACTTGTAAAGTGTGGCTCGGTTCGGCTGAACCGGCCATTTGTTAGTGAAATTTGTGTGTTTACTTAGTGTGTGGTTATCGGTTCTAAAAAAAAAAAAAAAACGTGTTTTGAACCGTTTTTTTTCCAATACCCGTGACACGGGTAGGAACCGATAAGGAAGTCTTGCCTGGCGGTTTCCGGAAAAGGGGTAAATATGGTTAGGTTGGCCATGTCTGAGAAACCCAGGAAAAACACCGGGCCCACTGGGTTTCAACACTGCAGTGAGCGTGGGCAGGTTTTTGCTTAGGCCGATCCCCACACCACCTGTGTTTATTGTCTGGGGTTTGACCACCTCAATTCAGACTGCCAAATATGTAAAAACTTTCCCAAATCTACCCTTGTGAAGAGATTAGGTAGACTGAGGGAAAAGGAGGCCGAGAAGTGCGCAGACTCGGATGGCCAGTCCGGTTCGGTTTCGACCGAGCCAGGAGGAGTGCCCTCTGACCAGGGCGATATTTCTTCGGGCAAAACGAGAGCCGATTCCGAGGGATCGGTTTTCCGACAAAAAGAAAACGCAAAGATAAATCGACCGGTTCGGATCCAAAGGTTCGTGTTCCGACCGCCGAAGAGATAGCTAGAACGATTCAGATTGTGGAATTGCTCCGTTCGGTTCTGACCGATCCGGCTCTTTCCGGCAGGGGTTTGGTCCGGTTGGTTCCCCTGGTTCAAGATTATGCCCTTGAAGATTTTTATGAACCGGAATTTGAGGATGATGATGTAAGTGAGGGTCTGGATGTGCCTGTGGAACCGGACATCTCCCCAGATTGACCTTCAGGTGTTTCCCCTCCTAGGCTTTCTGAGTCCCCTTCTCACTTTGTTTTACAGAAAGGTGGCTGAAACCCTCCAGCTTCCTATGGAAGAGGCCGTGGAAGATCAAGAGGAGTCTGATTATGTAGAGATGATGGACATCCCAGAGTCCAGCAGACTGTTCATTCCCCTCCATATATCCTTTGGGAAATGGACACAAAAAGTCTTAAAGTCTCCTAACACTATACCTCCTGTGGATAGAAGAATGGACAAGAGGTTTTCTCTTAGTTCGTGTTGGAAAGGTCAATGTAATCAAATCTGACATCTGTATTTGTAAATAAGTTATTGATGTTTATGTGGTCTTGTAAACAATGATAAAAGAAAATTCAAATAAAATAAAAAGTTACAAAAAAAAGAATGGACAAGAGGTATACACTTTCAGGCTCAGATACGGAGTTCTTATATCAGCAATGCAGCCATGTTGGGGTAGTGCAGGCTGCTGCCTGTGACAAGGCAAATATTCCCTTGGCTTCACACACACACACACACACACACACACACACACACACACACACCTGGACAAGGACTCCAGGAAGATTGAAGCCATGGCAAAGAAGCAGTACATGGCATCTTGTTTGGGACTCAGGCAGGAATTGCATGGCCTATACAGCCAGGTACCAGAAGTCCAGGTGGGACACTGTACTGGCACTGGCAATGAGCTCACCCCAGCTAGCCAGGAGCTGGGCGGTGGCTGCAGATGGGATTGAGGCATGTAAGTTAAGTTTCATGCTGCTGTGGACTCTAATGATTTGTCATCAAGAGTCATGGGTACATCTGTGGCTCTTCGGAGGATGGCTTGGCTCAGATGTACTAGCTTTCCTCGTAGGACACCCAGGCTAAGGCCATGGATTTTCCTAGTGGGTAATTCTCTGTTTGGGGAGCAGACAGAGAATTACATGAAGAAAATGGATGAGTACAGGACCACTTACAGGAGTGCTCAGGCCAAGGAAAGGCAAGCAACTCCTCAAAGGCAGCAGTCTAGGGGCAGGGGCAGGCCGTTTCAAAGGCCTTTTTACCAAGCACAGGCCTCTTCTTCCTTTTCTCAGAGGGGGTTCTTCAAGGGGAGAGGCAGAAGAGGGATGAATAGGGCTGCATCCACTCCTCAGCCTAAAGCCCCTGCCAAGCAGACACCCTGATGGGCCTGCCCGGGTCGATTCTCCTATTCCAGTAGGGGGCAGGCTAGCTTACTTTGTCCAGGACTGGATGTCTGTTACATCAGACAAGTGAGTCCTGGAAGTAGTAAGCCAGGGACTGGTTCTCAGCTTCAAAAGATTTCCAAAGATGAGAGCCAGATCTTTTCCACCTGCAAATCTCTTGGAAACCCTTGCCCTAGAGGTAGAGGTTTCTTCTCTCCTAGCTTTAAAAGCTAGAGAGAGAGAGAGTACCTACCGTACACTGGGGCAAAGAACTGTACTCCAGGTACTTCCTGACCCCCAAAAAGACAGGGGAGTGGCGACCCATCCTAGACCTACGGTATCTAAACAAACATCTTATAAAACCAAAGTTCAAGATGATAACTCTGGAAATAATCCTTCCCTCTCTAAGGCCAGGGGACTGGCTAGCCTCCCTGGACCTCAAAGATGCCTGCTTTCACATTCCCATTAGGTGCTCCCACAGAAAGTACATCAGGTTCGAGTTGCCCTCAGGCCACTATCAGTTCAGAGCAATGCCCTTTGGCCTAACCTCAGCCCCAAGGGTTTTCACAAAGTACCTGGCAGTAGTAGTTGCTTTTCTAAGAAGGCAAAAGATTTCCGTTTTTCCTTGTCTGGATGATTGGCTAAAAGTGTGTCAGTCTCCAGACCAAGTCAGGTCTCGCCTGCAAGTGACCCAGCAGGTGCTCACTTCTCTGGGATTTCTTCTCAACCTTCCCAAGTCAGTTCTCGAACCAGTCCAGCTTCTTACCTTTATAGGGGCAGAACTAGATGCACTCAGAGCAAGAGTCTTTCTTCCTCCAGAAAGGGCAAGGGTTCTTATGGAACTAGCTTCTTCCTTCAGGTATCTCGACCAGCAAGGCATTTCCTCAGGCTGTTGGGCCATATGACAGCTTCAACAGCAGTGGTCCAAGGGGCAAGATTCCCGATGAGGGATATTCAGTTCTACCTGAGAACTTTCTGGTCTCAGAAGAAGGATTCACTTACCAAACTGATCCCAGTGACTCTGACCTTGATCCAAGCCCTCCAGTGGTGGCAGGATCAGGACAATTTAAGACAAGGTGTTGCTTTTGTTGCTAAGCCTTGTTCAGTGGTCTTTACCATGGATGCTTCTCTCCTGGGCTGGGGAGCCCACCTGGGGTCCCTTACTGCCCAGGGGCTGTGGTCCCCCCAAGAATCCCTTCTCCACATCAGTCTTCTAGAGCTCAGGGCAGTTTTTCTGGCTCTAAAAGCATTCTCACAGTCTGTACAGAACAAGGTGGTTCAAGTCAGAACAGACACCCATCACCACCATGTGGTACATCAACAAGCAGGGAGGCACTCTGTCCACGGCCTTGTGCACGGAAGCCATGAAGTTGTGGTCCCTGGCTTATTCCCTACAAACCTCTCTTGTAGCAGTTCACCTTCCAGGCAAAGACAATGTGCTAGCAGATGCACTGAGCAGGATTTCTCGGGGCCATCCCAAATGGTCCCTGGACCCTCAGGTGTTGAAAGTGATTTTTTCAAGGTGGGTCACTCCAGAGATAGATCTCTTTGCAGCCCCAGACAATCGCCAACTCCCTCTCTTTTGTTGCAGACCTCCGGTCCTGGGCTCAGTCCCTCTTGACGCCCTGATCCTGAATTGGGAAGGGAAGTTTCTGTATGCCTTTCCCCCCTTCCCACTCCTGTTCAAAGTTTTAGTCAAAATAAGGTCTCAACCTTGCAAGGTGATTCTGGTTGCTCCAGATTGGGCCAGACAGCCCTGGTACCCCCTGTTGCTGTGCCTGGCAGCCCATCTTCCCCTGTCTCTTCCTAGGAATTACAACCTGTTGACATCCTCTCAGGGAAGGATTTGGTACCCCAGTCTTCAGTCTCTCAATCTCAAAGCATGGCTCTTGAAGAGTTAGAGTTTGCAGATCTGCATCTTTCCCAAGAGGTTCTGGATATCCTCAAGTTTTCTCTGAAGCCCTCCACCAGAAAGACTTAAAACGCCAAATGGAAAAGATTCAGCATTTGGTGTTCTAAGAAGCATATTTCTCCAAACACTACTGAATTGCCTACGGTTCTGGATTATGTGGTCCATCCTAATGGCCTAGGCCTCAGACCAGCTACTCTCAAGGTACTCTTGTCAGCTGTTTCTGCGTTTTTGTCTGTGGGGAAGCCTTCCTCACTATCTTCCCATCCTGTGTTCTGTAAATTTTTTTAAAGGATTGCTTCACACCAATCCTCCTTTTAGAGACCCTGCCCCTGCCTGGGATTTGAATGTTTGTATTGCTCAACTTATGCAACCCCACTTTGAGCCTATGTCTTCAGCAGAGCTTAAGTACTTGACTTGGAAAACTGTGTTCCTGGTAACCATTACCTCTGCCAGGTGTATCAGTTAATTGCAAGCCCTGTCAGTGAAACCTGATTTTATCTCATTTCACAGGGATAAAGTAGTCCTTAGAACCAATAGAAGGTTCTTGCCCAAAGTGGTTTCAGATTTCTATTTAAGCCAGTCTGTCTCTCCCTGTTTTCTTCACTGATCATTCTTCCTCAGGAGAGAGGAGGCTACACAGTTTAGATGTCAAAAGAGCCCTTAGTTACTACATGGAGCGTACCAAGGGTCACAGGTTTGACTCCCTCCAGTTGTTCCTCACTTATGGAGAAGTGGGAAAGGGAAAACCTGCCACTAAAAGATCTATTGCCAGGTGGATTGTGTCTTGTATACAATTCTGCTATGAAAAACTCCACCCTCAGGCCTGAGGGCTCATTCCACAAGAGGTACAGCTGCTTCCCTGGCTGTTGCCAGGGATATCCCTCTCTTAGAAATTTGTCAAGCAGCCACCTGGAAAACAGTCCATACCTTTACCAAGCATTACTCTTTGGATATCCAGGCTAGGAGTGATGCTTGGTTTGGCACAGCAGTACTTCAGACCCTATTCCCAAAGTAGGTTCTGTCCCTCCTCCTTGGAGATACTGCTTGGTAGTCTGAAATAGTCAGAATACAGCAAGACTTCATGTTGTTTGAAGAAAAAATTACTCACCTTAGTAATTATATTTCTTTTAATGGAGTCTTGCTGTATTCTGACCTCCTTCCCTGCCTCCCCTCTCAGAACCTGTTTTTGAGAAGTGGGTGGGCAGGTGCAGTGTTGCACCCCAGAGGTGTTTTTTGCTTGCATTCTCCTCCTTTTTGTTTGGGTGCTTATTTATTTATTTTTTTCATTTTTAGTTCTTTGGGTTTTATTTTTGGGTTTCCTGACTTGAGTCTTCCTTGGGAATCCAAAACTTTTTTTCAGCCAGTTGGCTAGTAAGAATTTTTACAGTTTCCACATGGAATTTTTAGTTTAGTTGGGCTCGTAAGAATCTGACGGTAAGTTCAAAACACTCCAGACAGAGACTTTAACCGAGGTCGAGCTCAGCATTCTATGCCCTGCATAGAAAGTTAACTCTTTGTTCTCCGGGGCAGTTCAAAGGTTGGGAATCACTGCAATTGTCAGAATACAGCAAGACTCCATTAGAAGAAATATAATTTCTAAGGTGAGTAATTTTTTCTTTCTGCACATCAGGCCCACTATGCAGCCTGTGACAATTTCTTGTGTTCCAGGCTAGGTCAAGTCCTAGCCTTGTTGCCTGACACGGAGCAAACCAGACAAAAGCCATTGCGCACTCTGCGCGTGGCCTGGAGCTAGCAAGGCACCAAGCGAGGGCATCCTATGATACCAATGAGGTAGCTACCAGGGTCGTTGGGACAGCGATCTGCACTATGCGGACGGCATGGCTGCGTCTTTCCCGGTTGTCACCCTTGGCCCGATGTAGGGTGATTAACTCCGTTCATCAGAGAACTTATCTTTTCTCCCATAGAGCGATGCAGCGTTTGTCGGGGCAAATTCCTTCCCCGTCTCACTCTCCCCACTCTCGAGCCTCTCCAGGCCCTGAAGGTTCTCCCTGTTGTTGTGTCACCCACTGAGAGCTAAGGGACTTTGTCCCTTAGGGTGTAAAAGAAAACCCCCTTCGGGGGGCTCAGCACTCACCCAAAGGTGATGAATAGTGAAGATTGACACAGATAAGATATGATTACATACCTACCGTAATTATGATCTTTCTGTGTATCTTCACCATTCATTACAACCCCACCCTCCATCCCCCTGGGGCCTCAGTCTCTGGGTCCACCTCCCTCTCTGTGCCCAACCTCGCCCTCCTCCTTTCTTGTTAGGAGTGGGATAAACAGGAGCACGTAGGGGGACTATGTTCTTGGTAGTCTCGTCAGCATGGGAGGCCCTCCTTCTCTAGTGCGTTTGCTCCACCCCTGTGGGGTGGGAGTTGGTAGTTGTCCTCCATTCTCTCCTCCTCGTCCCATCCATCTCATTTTCTTCGTCCTTAGGACTATCCTTTATCAAAAAATTAAAATTCCTTTTCCTTTTTTCACCAAAATCTTTCTTTGAGAGGGTGTTAATTCTCTGTTCCCTGTCCTTCTTCCAGAATAGCCGATTCTGCTCAAATTGAGTTTTTGCCAGCCATTCTGTGCCATGAATTCTGACAAGAAGCCTTTGGCTACTCCTTGCAGTTCTTATAAAATCTGGAGATGGACCAGGGTCTGGGATGTGTTCACCTCTCCCCTCTCTTCCTACCATCTAAATCCTTTGTCCCACCTTACCTCCCTTCTCTATTTCCAGAGGTTGGGGCCCCTCCCAATCACTTAGTTTCCGACTTCTTCATTTTTTCTGTCCTCTCAGTCGTTAGTTCTCCTATTAGTTTGATATCTTTTCCTTTTTCCTGTCCCTTGGACTTCCTTGTCCCACTCTCCACTCCCTTCCTCTTACCTCTCCGGTGACTCAGAACTGGCAGGCAGGCGGAGTTGACAGCACCTAACGGCCACCATGCAATGCATCGGCCTCGAGGGTGGTGCCGATGGTGTGTCGGCTCTGCCTACCTAAAAAAAAAAAAAAAAAGATCCCGCAGGGTCCTGACCTCTGGCCGAGTACCCAAAGGTTATGAATTGTGAAGATGCTCAGAAATATCATAATTACGGTAGGTACATAATTTTCATTTCTTGTGCCTGCTTGGTGGCCGCCGCAGTTGCCTCTCACCGCAGGGCTTGTCTGAGGCTCTCCTCCTTTCAGGAGCATGCTCAGCACAAGTTAGCTGATGTGCCTTTCCTTGGGACCGACTTGTTTGGTCCAGGAGTGGCTGGTCACCTACAGCGCATAGAGCAGTTCAGTGCCACCTTGGACGCCACTTCTGCCAAGAGTTCTTCGGGCAAAAACCAGCAGAAGAAAAAGAAGCCTTTTCGGGAGTCACATGATGCAAGGCACCGAGTAACACTCTCCTGCCTGAGCTCCTACCCTCCGCTCTGTTTTATACTGTTTATTTACGTTTTTGTAGCGATAAATACTTCCATCTGCTTGGTGTAGCTTCACTGTAACCCGGTATTTACGCTGCTGGGGCTAAATGGAGATAGAGATGAAGAAAAGCCTTCCTAAACACACTCCCCCTTCGTCTCCCGAGAAGGCCTCGAAGACCAAGGCCTCTTGTGCAGCACAGTCGCAGACTACTGGCGCTGGCAATGCGGATTCAGAGCCTCTTACCCTCGCCAGATTTTTGGAAGAATTTCAGCCTTTCAAATCTGAGCTGCAGTCGATTTTGGGAGAAATTAAAACCATCTGTAATACTGTGGAATCTCTGTCTCTGAAGACTTCTGATAATGAAGCCCATATACGCTCTTTAGAACGCAAGCAAGATCAAGTTGGACCAGAGTTGGTGGCCATGCGGCAACGACTAGCTAAGATGGAGAGCAAGGTCGAGGATTTGGAGGGCTGTAGTCGCCGCAATAATGCGGTATTAATAGGCTTGCCAGAAAGAGAAGAAGGCCCGGACCCAGTCAAATTTGCCAGAAAATTTGTTGCAAAAATAGCAGGTCCATCTCCGTTTGGCTCCGACTATACTATTGAAAGAACCCACAGAGCGCTCCGCCCAATGCCCCCACAAGGAGCAGCCCCTAGATCCTTCATTTTTCGTTTTGTGAATTACCAGGAGAATCAGCATTTTTTGGTTAAAGTTCGGGAAATTAAAGATCTCACATGGGAAGGATCTAGGATTGGGGTTACTCAAGACCTACCCCTGTCAGTGCGCCAGAAACGAGCCTCTTACCATCCTATAGTTATGAAGTTAATAGCAGCAGCTATTAAATTTAGGATGAATTACCCAGCCAAACTGCAAGTGCTCATGGCAGGCTCCTGGTGTGCATATGAGGACACTGAGACTGCGGCTACCGATCTTAGAGCTGCTTTTCCAGAATTATTCCATGCCCCTTGAAGCTGGAGCTGGGTGTGCCTGTCTGAAAATTCGTTTAGTGGAGCGAGATGCCTGTTAAGGGCTCCCCTTCTCTTTTTTTATTTTTTTTTTTCATAACTAAAAAAGACCCTGGCGTTTGTAGGGGGTTTGGCCAGTTTTCCTCTGAGGGACTGCACATTCCAACCACGAAGCTGGCTGGTCTGAGGCTCCGGCTATCTGAAGAGTGCTGCGATTTCTTCTGTCCGCCCCACCAAGATACCTAAGTGACAGCGGACGGTCTCGGCTTCACTGGCAGCCCGAGCTACCCGCTGAGGGTTTCCTTTAATATTGAAAGTGTACAAGGGTCTGGACTTAATGTTTCTGAAGAAGATCTGCGTGCGGTTTGCACAAAGAGTTTAATTTGGTGCTGCGATTGCTTTAGTACTGCTGAGAACAACATTGAAATGTGGGACAGCGCCACTGTTTCCATTAGAGATCCATTACTGTTCATTTTGTCAGTCAATCTTAATTTGCAGCATGGAGACGGAGGAAGCCCCTGCAGTAGTCTCCTAGCTCTGGAGGAAAAGAGACGGGTCCCCCGGAAAGCGGAGCGAATCACCCTACGCCGGGCCAGGGGTGACAGCCTTGATAGATGAAGCCATGCCGTCCGTCTAATACAGATCGCTGTCCCCGCAAGCCTGGAAGCCACTTCATTGGCGTCATAAGATGCCCTTGCTTGGTGTCTTGCCAGCTCCAGGCCTATAGCAGAGAGGGCACTAGCTTGTCTGGTTTGCTCCGTATCAGGCATTGATGCTAAGATTTGGGAAAGCATCGACCACAAATGCCTACTGTAGGCAGCGTGATGGGCCTGATGAGAGGAAAGAGAACACTCTTCGCCCCCCACGGTCGAACTGGAAGCTTGGTACTCACCAAGCAGTGATGAATGGTGAAGATTGACAAGGAAGATATGAAAATTACATACCTACCGTAATTCTTGATCTTCTCTTGTATCTTCACCATTCATTACTGATACCCACCCACCTCCCCTCAGTGGCCTCCTGCTTTGGCGTCTCCCCCTTCCGTCTCGTTCCTCTCCCTTCCTTTGGCCTTTATGCCAAAAAAAAAAAAAACTTTCTGTTTTCCATTCTTAGTAAATGGATCTTCTTTCCTCAAGGTAAAGAGGAACGAGCACGGTCTCTGTTTTCACCTATTCTGAGGGAACTCTTTCTGACTGCCCCCAAGGTGCGACCTCTGGGTACCTTGATCATGTTATGCAGTTCACAGCTTCAGAGACCGTGTCCTGGCTCGGCCTTAACAGAAGTTTAGATTTCCCCTGGCAGGTATTATTATTCAGCTCATTCTAGCTGGTACATTGCACTTCTCAGCCTTGAGCGACTGCTCTTGCCTTGCCTTAGGGAGTCTTATTGAGTTCCCACTCTGTCCTTTCATACAAAGCTGCCTTCAGTAAGGCTTAACCTTTCCCCATACACGTCTGTGTTAGCACTTAACAGGGTGCTAAGGGACATACTCCCCTTCCTGGGTGGGTGCTCGCTCCGGAACAGATTTCTGCCCGGGCAGCCTGTGAGCCCTCAGCTAGGATGTAGGGACTTGACATGTTGAGAGTGCAGAGAATCTGCCCTTGTGTCTGATCTGTGCAGGTGGTTCGGTTGAACCTTCTCTCAGTCCTATCAACAGGGATTCTTGCTCCCTTGTTTTAGTCTTGAGCTTATAAGCCTCTTAATCAATGCTCGATGGGCACTGTTCTCCCTCTCAACATGCTTTCTTTTCCTCTCTTTCTTCTTCTTCTTCTTTTCCCTTTCCCTCTCTGTTCCTTCCCTAGAGCCGCCCCGGAAAGGAGGCCCTGCGGTCCCTTAGGGTAGGAATTCTCTCTCCTCTGTCTGTTCTCTACCGGCTTATGCCTTTTTCAGTTTACATCCTTTCCTTTTTCTGTCCCTCGGCTCTCTTGCCTCGCTCTCCTTTTTTCCTTACCCTTTGTTTTCGCCTCTCCAGCTATCAGAACTGAGATAGAGGAGTCTGCGGCACCTAACGGCTGCCCCTCGCGCATGACGCAGTGCGTCACTCGGCGGCGCCGTTAGAACCGACTCAAAAAAACCTCCCTACCGGGTGCGGCGCCGCCCGCACTAACCCAAGCAGTAATGAATGGTGAAGATATGAGAAGATCAAGAATTACAGTAGGTACGTAATTTTCATTTCTCCTGGGTAGTGTCCATGGCTCAAACATGGATACTCCCGTGTGTTTTGTTAAAATACTGGAAGTTTTGCATTCATTCTCTGATCTTCCCATGATAATAGGGGGTGATCTTAACTTGGTGTTTGACCAGGCGGCAGATAGGTCGGGACGATCTCATTGCGGCCTCTTGCCCACTCAGAGGGCTTTCAGGGACCTATTGGATTCCACTGGTTTCTGCGATGGATGGCGAGTGCTTTACCCTAATCATAGGGAATACACCTTTGTCTCGCCAGTACATGGCACTTCCTCCTGGATTGACTATATTCTGATATCTCAGAATCTTTTATTGGGGGTAGTAGATTCTAATATTATCTCGGGCCCACCTTCAGATCATTCAGGGAAGAGGAGGTTTGAGGCTTCCGCATCTTGGACTGTACTACTGGGCCAGCCAGGCCAACAAATATCTTTGGTGGTTGGCAATAGATCAACTTTTAGCCTGTTCTAGGTATATCCCGCTATGGTTAAAGGTGGAAACAGCCCTTATTAAAAAGTATGGATACTTTCCCAGGGCGATGTTATATTCCAAATTATGCTCTCTTCCTGAAGCATTTATTAACTCTCCCATTGCGGTCTCAATTAAGGCCCATATGCAACTATGTGCTTTTCTTAAACATGACAATATTAAGGATACTTCCCAGCCCATAAATGGTAATCCCAACGTACGAATAAACAATAAGCCATTGTCACCTTCTTGGCTTCCTCAGTTAGGAAATTGTCAGTTGGAGGACCTCATTACAGCTGATATGCGGTGGTCTTCTTCAGAAGATATAATGCGTAAATTCAGGATACCTGGTAAAAGTATATTTAAGGTCTATCAGTTACGGCATCTCCTGTTGCACGTTTTTGGGGTTACTCCACCTCCCAGAACTTTTATTCGTTTTCAATCTTCGTTAGCTGAATTGGCGGGTTTGCCCCATGCTGTTTCTGAACTATACAGTCATTTTTTTGCGTGGGCATATCCTGATAACTATGCCGTGGTAGCCTACTGGCAGTCCCTCTTTCCAGGTAAGGAATTTGACTGTTCCCGTATCTGGCATTATTGTCATACATTTTTGTTACAAGATAGACTTAGGTTAATGCAATTTAAAATTCTACATAATATTTACTATTCCCCACAGAAACTTGCCAGACTGGGTGTTCTGTCCTCTCCGCTCTGTACAAGTTATAGGTCGCAGTCTGGAGACCGTCTTCACATTTTTTGGGAATGTCCTAGAGTGGTATCACTATGGACCACTATTAAACAAAGAGTTGATCCGCTCTTAGGGCTTTCTGATTTGTTCATGCCTGAAATATGTGTATTGGGGGATCTTTCATCTATTTCTGTGGTATGTAGAAAGTACTACATGGCTTTGATTTCTTTGTCTGTCAAGAAAGTGGTCCTTAGACACCGGAAAGACTGGGATAATTTAAATTATGTGGCGTGGCTCCAGGAACTCTTTGCTAACCTCAGAACGGAGAGGACTATTGCAAGTCTTGCAAATAAAACTGATAAATTCAATAAGATTTGGGACCCCTTTGAAACTTTATATGCATTACAGAACTGAAGTCCGTATTTTTTAATAGGTACTCCGCACCCTTGTTGGTACAATGCTGTGCTGGGTTTTTGGGGTGGGCTTGGTGGGGTGGGGGAGGAGGGTATGGGAGAGAATGAACCTTTATAAACTTTGTTTTAAGTATATACCCAATTTGTTAAGCCGTAGTGGTTCGTTCTCTATATTGTAAACTTCAATAAAAGTTGAATGGAAAAAAAAAAAAAGAAGCCTTTTCGGCACTCTTCTCTTGCGGTTCAGCAGTCTTCCTTTCAGGGAGGACATCGGCATCAGCAGCAGGCTCAGGTCCTGGAGCTGCCTCCCCTATTCCCGTCACGCCAGCTCCACTACTTCTTTTCTGCCTGGTCCTGTATCACTACGGACAGGTGGGTTCTCGAAGTGGTCGGTCAGGGACTGCCTCTAGAATTCAAGCAGTACCCTCCCAGCCAAGCCCACACCCCTCGGGAATTACGGATTTCCGTATGCACCCAGTCGGCTCTTTGAGTCTGCATCGCTCATCTCCTCCTCAAGGAGGCAGTAGATCTGCACCGAGGGCTCTTGCAGTAGGTAATTACATATAGGACTGACACGGCGGGCGGCAGGACCGCAAAAATATCTAGCTAGCAGTCCTGGCGAGGGACTGCCCCATGTCAGGTGACCAGCGTCAGGAGGCGTGGTATAAAGGCGGTCCTAGCCCGCCTTCCAGTTCTTTCCGCCGTTAGCTCGTGCAGCTCTGCGGAAGATGCGTGCCGTCAGCCCTATCTTCGTCGTTTTTTTGCGAAATAATTGCTTTTCGACTAACGTCCAGGTAACATCGTCGGTGTATGTGGTCCCCTACACCCTCCGAGCACAAAAATAAGTGCGATTCGTGCGGCGCCCAAATACCGCATAAGGACGGCCATTCCCTGTGCCTGTTCTGCCTAGGCCCCGATCACCCGATCAAGAAGTGCCAGCACTGCCTCAGCTTCAAAGCGGCTACCCGGAAAAGGCAGCAGCAATCCCTGGAAGCCCATATTCTGATGAAGAAAATTAGTTCAATGGAAAAGAAGCTCAAAAAACTGAGGCAGGCGTCCACTTCCCCTGAAGGCCATCAGAAGGAGAAGGTGAGGCACCAGGACAAGGCCTCGTGTACCGCGTCTCCCTCGGGAGTCACCCGGACACAGGTAACGTCCCCTCCGGGGGACCGGTCCTCGATGGCTGTCTCAGAGGTGGCATCGGCCCGCCCGTCTGGCTCCGTCCTTGCGGGCACCCCCAGGCAATTGGAGGCCTCTGCCCCTGGTTCGGCCGCACGTTTGCCGTCTACCACTGCGGGCGACTCCAGAAAGTCTGTCATCGGCTCCTCCGATGTCCGCCCAGAGAGGGCCGGTAAGACGCCCAACCCTTCGGGGCGGCGAGAGGCCTCCATTCCACCAGACCAGGCCGATCCTTCTACTCAACCTGCCTCCGGTGATGGCTCCCATAAGTCCGACGCCGGCTCCTCCGGTGCCCGCCGGGAGCTCGCCCTCAAGCCACATGTCGGCTCATCCGATGTCCGGCTGGCAAAGGAACAGATGACGGACCCTCCCACGTCCACCGTAGCCGGTTCCCGGCAGCCTTCGCTGCCGTCTGGGGACCCAGAGTCTCCCCAGCCCGACCCCAGGGATTTCTCCCCTCCATCCCCAGGCGACGCTGGGGATCTTCCTTCTCCGTCAGACCTCCCTCCACCTGGTGCGCCGGATCTGACGTCGGCTTCCCAGACACCGGCTCCGACGCCGACCCATCTGACGTTGGTACCTCCGACGCCGGCCCTACCGACTCCGGGAGACATCCTGCTCCGTCGGGCCCTCCGCCCGGCAGCCCCCGGCTCCAGTACCCTCCGTCCTACCTGGCGCCACTGATGCCCAACACCCACAATACCCGGCTGGGTTTGGATCGCTCCTTACGGGTATAATCCATATCCTTATCCCCCCGCCTCCTCCTCCTCCACCGCCCTCACAGCCGCCGGTGGGCCTGCAGGAGACTCTGGCCTCCTGGTGGGCTGAGGCCAAGGCTCATCTCTCCAAAGAAGTAGAGAGCCGTCTTCCGACGACGGTGCCGTCCCAGGTTCCCATTCGTCCGAGGCGGCACACTTTCTCACCACCTCCGGATTCCAGGGCTCTTCCCTCTTGATCCAGAGAGGGGCAGGACACTCTTCCCCAGGGGCTTCCCAAGGGGTCCATTCCTCCCCCGGGTCGGGAAAGGGAGTCTTTTTCCTCTTCAACCTCCTCTTCTCCCTCAGACTCCTCGGATTCTTCCGACGGTTGCTCCGAGAGAGACGACGAGCCATGCTCTCCGTCGAAGCCCAGGCCAAGGACTCCTCCGAAGTCTCCTCCGGAAGATCCTTCTTTTACGGAGTTGCTTAAGAAAATGTAGGAGGTTCATCAGTGGCACACCCTGGAACCAGATCCTCAGCGTCTGAAACTCGCTGAACATCTGGACCTGCCCATGATAGCTTCTACCTTGGTGCCACCCTGGATAGAGCCTCACGCCGACCTCGTTTACCACCATATGGAAACAGCCGTCGGCTTTAGCCCCACTTCCTAGGAAGTCGAACAGGCTATATCAGGCTCCGGAGGGTGTTGATTTCCTGGATTCTCACCCTCGGGCCGACTCGGTCGTGATTAGTGCCGCTCACGGTCGGTCGGCCAACCCCAAACATCTCAGCTCGTCACCACCTGATAAGGAATCACACCTTCTGGACCAGTATGGGAGAAAGATCTACACTTCCTCCACGCTGGGGATCAGGGCCCTAAATTATGTCGGCCATATGTGGGACTACCAGAAGGTCATTCTGACCCAGGTGGAAGCCAAATTGGACTCCCTGTCTGACTTGCAAGTCAAGCAGGAGTTGGCTGATCTTGTCCCTTTTGCTGGTTCGGCCAGTCAACCCATGCTTCGTGCGACATACGATGCAGTGGACACTGCTGGACGGAGCTCATCTTTCGCTGTGAGCCCTCACGGCGTCATGCAGCTCCGTGTGTCAGGGTTGGTCCTGGAGGTGCAATCTGCTATCCAGGAAGCACCTTTCCGGGTGATGTTAAGGACATCATCACCGATTTGCAGAAAAAGGCGGCTCTGAAGTCAGTTGATTCCATGCCGTCCCCATCAGCAACAGCGCCATCCCCTTCCATGAGCGGAATGCGTCAAAGGCGCAACCTCAGGGAAGGCGGACCCACAAAACACGGACCCGCAGCTGTCAGGCTCCCCCCCCCGCCCAAAAGAGCAGCGGGTGCTTCAGCTCTTGGCTGCCCACCACCCACCTGACTCCTCCCTCTCCCACAGCCTCAGACTCCCCGAAGAAATCGATAGGAGGGAGGTTTTCCCTCCACCTTCTGGGCTGGGAGAGGATAACCACAGATTCTTGGGTGCTCCAGTTCATAGCAGAAGGACACTCGATAGAGTTTCTTCAGAAACCACCTTGTCACCTCTCTCTGGTGTCGTTGTATTCAAGGGAACATCTTCTCTTGGTCCAGGAGGAAATTACGGCTCTCCTGCTGAAACGGGCAATAGAACCCGTCCCCCTCCATCTGCACGGGACGGGTTACTATTCCCATTTCTTCCTGGTCCCAAAGAAGACAGGAGATCTCAGACCAGTTTTAGATCTCAGTTCCCTAAATCTTTTCGTAGAATTCAGAAGGTTCAGGATGCTCTCTTTGCAGAGCTTTCTGCCTCTCCTCCGGCCAGGCCAATGGCTGTGTGCTCTGGATATGCAGGATGCTTATCTCCACATTCCCATTCGCCCATCCCATCGCAAATACCTTAGATTTTCGTTCCAGGGTGACCACTACCAGTTCAAGGCATTCCCGTTTGGTCTGTCCTCGCCCCCACAGTGTTGCAAATGCCTGGCAGTGGTGGCGGCCCACCTCGTGCCAGGGAGTGCAGGTTTTCCCGTAACTGAGCGATTGGCTCCTGGCGGCCTTGTCCAGGGAGGAACTCCTGCGTTGCCTCTCCCTTACCCAGCAGGTTTTTGCCTGCCTGGGTATCACCATCAGTCATTCAAAGTCTCATCTGGTCCCATCCCAGAGACTACAGTTTATTGGGGCGATTCTCGATACGACCACGGGCAAGGCCTTCCTGCCTCCGGACAGGACGTCCACCCTCCAGACCAAATAAGTCTGCTGTCTGACCGCAGGACAGTCTCGGCGAGGTCGGTCCTTCGCCTTCTCAGGCTCATGGCGGCTGCTATCCCAACGGTTCCTCGCGCTGGACTCCATATGAGAATTTCTCAGTGGACTCTTCGCTCCCAATGGGACCAGCTAGAGGACGACCTAGATCACCCAGTTCTGGTCTCCTCGCCGATGCTTCGAGACTTGCATTGGTGGATGGTTCGAGAGAACCTGTTTCAGGGAGTTCCTTTCTTTCGTCCTCCCCCCTCCCAGACTAACCACAGACGCCTCGGGCGAAGGTTGGAGAACCCATCTAGGTCCTCATCGGACCCAGGGCTCCTGGTCCAAGGTAGAACAAGCTCTCCACATCAGTGTGGTCGAGCTTCGGGCAGTGTTGTACGCTCTCCAAGCCCTTCACCAATAAATCCTTCCCAGCCACCTAGCCATCCAGACAGACAACATGTGCGTGGTGTGGTACATCAACAAACAGGGAGGGACTCGGTCCTATCCTTTTTGCAGGGAGGCCATGAGGGTTTGGGAGTGGGCAACACAACACGACCTTCACCTCACAGCAATTCATGTTCCGGGAGTCTGAAACACCCTGGCAGACAAGCTAAGTCACTCTTCTGCTCTGACTCACGAGTGGAAACTGGACCAAGGGGTCCTAGACAACATCTTCCGACTTTGGGGAACACCACAAGTCGACCTGTTCGCATCCCCTCTAAACACAAAGCTTCCCGTCTTCTGCTCGCTCATTTAAGAGCGAGGCGCTTTCTGGAGAGATGCTTTGTCTCTAGACTGGAAGGACAGATTCGTCTATGCCTTTCCCCCAATTCCACTTATCCCATGAGTCTTGCAGAAACTAGCCTCAGAAGGAGCACGAAGGATTCTGATTACTCCTTTCTGGCCCAGGCAAGTTTGGTTCTCTCTTCTACAACAATACTCAGAGGATCCTCCTCTTCCTCTTGGTTTACTGACCCAGGATCAGGGGACCCCGGTCCATCCAGGCCTCAAATCCCTTCAACTGCATTCATGGCTCCTGCAGACTTAGCCCAGTCTCATTTTGGAGTGTCTCCCAAAGTGGCGGAGATTTTGTTGGAGGCCAGAAAACCCTCTACCAGATCCACTTATGCCCTGAAGTGGAAAAGATTCACTATGAGGGCTGCTTTCAAGAACGCGGAACCCTTCTCATGTTCAGCGGAGCTTCTGCTGGAGTATCTACGTCATCTGTTTGACCTGGGTCTTAGTCATTCTTTGCTGAAGGTACACATGGCGGCCATTTCGGCCTATCATGTTCCCTTCGCGGAAAAAACTTTCACTCAGTTGGAGGTCTCTGAGACCTTTCTCAGAGGGGTCCTCCATCTGAGGCCCCCCATTCGTACTCCTGCTCCCACTTGGGACTTGAACTTTGTTCTCAGAAACTTCTCCCAGACCTGCAGCTTCTGCGGATTTGAAGTTCCTTTCGTGGAAGATTCTTTCTGGTGGCCATTACTTCTGCTCAGAGAATTTCCGAGCTACAGGCCCTGATGTGTAAAATCCCATACTTGATTTTTCACAAGGAACGTGTTGCTCTTCACACGAATCCTAAGTTTCTCCCTAAAGTAGTAGCTGAGTCCTCTCTAAATCAGTCCATAGAGTTACCTGCCTTTTTTACGCAGTACTGTAATCAAGGGGAGTATTTACTCCATACTATGGATGTTCACCGGGTTCTGAGATCCTACACCTACAGGACGAAGGATCTCAGAAAGACTGATCAATTGTTCGTCTCTTTTGCTCATAAAAGGGAAGGCAATGCTGTTTCCAAGCAATCCCTATCTAATTGGTTAGCTCATTGCATCACTTTCTGTTATGACAAATATAACAAGACCTCCCGGGCCAAGTAAGAGGCCACTCCACCAGAGGAGTAGCTGCCTCAGCGGCTTGTTTCAAAAATGTGTCTGCGGCAGACATCTGTGCTGCCGCCACCTGGACTTCCATCCATACCTTTACTAAATACTACAGTTTGGATGTTGCCTCTCACCGTAGAGCAGGCTTCGGGCTGGCTGTTCTGCAAGGCCTCTTGAGGTTTGCACAGCTAGAGCTGCTTTTAGGAGTAGTTTTCCTCCTCCGGGTGCCTCTCTTTGTTCCAGACTGCTTGGGATTCAGTCCTGTATGTAATTACCTACTGCAAGAGCCCTGTCGAAGTAAGGTAGTACAGTTATGCAAGAACTTACCGTAACAGTAGATCTTCGAGAGAGGTTCTTGCAGTAGGTAATACCTTCCTGTCCTCCATCCCCCTAGGCTTTGTCAGCTCCTTTTCCAATGAGAGGAAATATCCGCCTCTCTCGTCCAGCCTTTCTGGCCCGTGGCAGGAAAGAACTGGAAGGCAGGCGTCAGGGACCGCCCCTTTATACCGACGTCTCCTGACACGGTCACCTGATGTGGGGGCTGTCCCTCGCCAGGGACTGCTAGCTAGAAATTTTTCCGTGGGGTCCTGCCGCCTCCCGCGTCAGTCCTATATGTTCTACTGCAAGAGCCTCTCTCGAAGATCTACTGTTACGGTAAGTTCTTGCGTAACTGTACTTTCTCGTGGCGGATCCATCTGCAGACCCAGGCATTGTATCCAGGTACTTCCTGGTGCCCAAACGTACAGGGTCTGGCACCCCATTCTAGATCTCCACGACGTGAATCAATATCTCAGGTCACGCACCTTTCGGATGGTCACTCTGTCCCAGATCATACCATCCTTGGAGTGAAACATGTGGTTCTGTTCACTGGATCTGCAGGACGCATTCTTTCACATCCCAATCCATTCGTCCCATCAGCAGTTCCTCCGCTTCAGGGTCGAAGGGACCCTGTACCAGTTCCGAGCCATGCCATTCGGCCTGTCATCGGCCCCACGGGTCTTCACCAAATGCATTGCAGTGGTGGGGGCCTATCTCCAGCGTCATGGGGTCAGAATTTTCTGCTATCTCGACGATTGGCTCCTGGCAGGTTGCACCCAACAGGAGGTGGAGAGGTCCAGGGATCTGGCCCTCCAGACCTGCTCCCAGCTCGGCCTCCTGAGGCCAAGTCGGAACTCATGCCCTCTCAGATGATGGGCTTCATCAGGACAGACCTCAACTCATGTCAAACCAGAGCTCGGCTCCCTGCGGACAGAACGAAGGTTCTCTCCTCCTTTGCCCAGTCATTTCAGGTTGGGCACTTGCACCCGGCCCGGGACTTTCTGCATCTTCTGGGTTACATGGTGATGTGCACCTCGGTGGGCCGTTGGGCCCAGTTTCACATGCGCCCCCTCCAGTGGGAGCTGGCTGCCCAGTGGACTCAGCGCCATGGTCATTCGACCAGCTGATCACTGTAACCCAGAAGATGTGGGATGCTCTCCAGTAGTGGACCGCCCCAGACAGATTGCAGGAAGGGATCATATTTGTCCGCCCCGAGCAGACGGTTGTTCTCACGACCGATGCCTCTCTCATGGGCTGGGGAGCCCACATGGGGGACAAAAAGGCCTACGGACTGTGGACCCGCGAGGAGTCTCGATGCCATATCAACCTGTTTGAGCTCAGAGTAGTCAGACTGGCAGTGTCAGCTTTCGCTCCTCATCTCAGGGGTCAAGTGGTTCAAGTCCAGACGGACAATACCACGACCATGTACTACCTCAACAATCAGGGCGGCACACACTTCCGTCTGCTATGCAAGGGGGCGCTCCACATCTGGACCCTTGTAGGCCGGTTGGAAACTGATCTCCTAGCCATCCATGCGGCAGGTGCCTCGAACTAGCTGGCGGATGCTCTCAGCCACTTAGGCCAGACATCCCATGAGTGGTCTCTTCATCCAGAGGTAGCTTACAGCCTGTTCTCCCGTTGGGGCAAACCAATGGTGAGGCTGTTTCATGCCCACCCCCTCTGCAGGGCTCGCTGCAGGGGGATGCCTTCTCGAGGCCATGGACCCCAGGCCTCCTCTACGCCTTCCCTCCATTTCCCTTGATCCACAAGGTGTTACTCAAGGTGAGGAGGGACAAGATGAAGGTGATTCTGGTAGCCCCAGACTGGCCATGCCAGTTCTGGTATGCAGATCTAACCAGCCTCAGCTGCAGGCCCCTTGGGGTCTTTGTACACGCCCGGACCTGATCTCTCTGAACCAGGGAAAGGTCTTCCATCCGGACCTTCAATCCCTGCACCTCAAAGCTTAGTATCTGAGAGGCTAGAGTTCCAGGCTTTGGTACTTTCCAAAGATGTCTACACCTTGGAGGAGGCATCTAGAAAGGAATTGACCAGGAAATGTTATGCCTTCAAATGGAAAAGGTTTTCCATTTGTTGTCGGGGTAAGGGGTCGGACCCCTTATCCTGTTGTGTGGCTAACATTCTTGACTACATTTGGTCTCTCTCCAAAGGGGTCTCCGGTCATCGGCCCTTAGGGTGCATCTGGCAGACATTTCTGCTTACCGGACGTGGGCCGGTCTGTCGACATTGGCACAGGAGACAGTGGTCGGGCGCTTTTTCCAAGGCCTGGATCACATATCCCGCCCTAGTGAGTGAACCTCCACCTCCGTGGGATCTACTGCTGATATTGGCAAAGCTCATGGGCAAGCCATTCGAACCAGTGCACAAGTGTGAACTGTCACACTTTTCGTAGAAGACGGCCTTCCTGGTGGCTATCACATCTGCCAGAATGACAGGGGAGCTCCAGGCGCTTTTGGTGGACTACCCTTACCTGGTCTTCCACAGGAAAAAGTTGTCCTGTGCCCCACCCGAAATTACTTCCGAAGGTGGTGTCAGAGTTTCACATTAACCAGGTATTGACTTTGCCGGTATACTACCCTAATTACACCTCGGACGCTGAGTACAGGCTCCATACCTTGGACCCGAGACATGCTCTCTCCTATTATAAGGAGAGGGCGGCAGAAATTCGTGCAGAGGTTCGTGAGCAGTTTGTCACCTACGCTGAAGCCGCTTCTGGCAGACCTGCAGCCAAATGGACTTGCAAGATGGATTACATCATGCATAGGTCTGTGCTATGAGTTGGCGGGCAAGGAGCCTTCCAGAGGGATAAGAGCTCATTCTACCCACCATACTGCTGCATCGGTGGCTGCTTCCAGGGACATCCCTATCCAGGAAATCTGTCAGGCTGCTACCTGGAAGTCAGCAAACACCTTCAATACCCACTACCACATCGACCTTGAGTCACGCCGGGATGCTGGTTTTGGGATCTCGTTTCTCCAATTTCTGTTCCCTAAGTAGGGTGTGTGTGCTTTGCCTCCCTCCTTCCGGAGAACTGCTACGAGTCTGCCAAACCGTGTGGATGAACAACATATCCACGATCCTAGAAAAAAGGTTACTACGCCTGTAACAGTAGTTCTAGGGACATGGATATGTTGTTCATCCACTCATAACAGAGTATTCTTGCCGCTTTAAATCTTGCGGAAGGTCTTCAAGCTTGCTCTTCCACCCACCGGGTGGTATAACTCTCGGCTCCGCCCCATGGCCTTAAGTCTTCCTTACCCGCTGGAAGCTCAGGTTCCCTCCTTAGCAGCTCTGCGTTTGAGACTGGTTCCTATTTCTCCGTTTGCGGATTTAAAATAAATTTTGACGAAAAGACTTAGTCTTGATCCCTGCGCTCGATGGACAAATCAACTCCGGATTTCGGAGATGCCCATGCGGTCAGAAGATGTCTCGGACAGGATCCACACTCCGCGATGTCTACTGCCTGACCTTGAGCACGACCCGCGAGCTTGCGACCTGTGCTCATCTTTCTCGGCCTAGTACCTGAAGACCGTGCTGCCCGATTGCAACTGGGCGCGTCCAGGCGTTTCCCTCGGTGAAGTCCAAGGAGGCGGTTGGCCGGTGTCAGCGGCTTGGCGGGCTCGGCGAGATCAGCACGGCGGATGGTCGCCCTCGAAGAGGAAGGCGGGCGGGCGTATCTTCCTCGGCGCGGCATTTATCCCGCTCTCTCTGGGCTCTTCTTACGGCCTCCTTTAAGAACTTTGTCTGTCCCTCTCCACTAAAGGGAGAAGAGCTTCGTCTGTGGGACCTTATTCTCGGTCCAAAAGAGGGACAGGGTTAAGTCCCTCAATCGGCTCTTGGGGCCGGAAAGGTCCCTCTCCCGGTTGTCGACCGTCGGCATGGTGCGACCGCTCGGCTTGGCCACTGGCCTCACGGTGTCCCGTCAGGTCAGTTGACCGAGACTCCACCGATGAAGTCGAGATTTTTCTCGACCCGTTGGACGGGCTGTCGCCTTTAGCAGCCGAGATTCCCCTCTCCCCGGTTCCCCCGGGAGGAGTTGAGGATCACGTAGGCCGCCTGTGCCTCCGGTTCCGGAGCCCTCGGATGGACCATCCGAGCGAAGGAGTGCGGTTCCGGCCAACACCTCCCTGCACTGACCTCGGAATTCCGGGACTCTCGGTCCGGACCTCCTAGTGATCCCAGCAGATCCCACCGTCATGGCGGTCTCGGCACGCGGTGGCGGCGTCGCCACTGTCCTCGTCTCCTCCTCGGACGAGGAGGCTTCCGGCGTAGAATCGTCGGCGATACGAGACCTTATGTTGCAACAGCTCCTCCTGGCCGGGAGTAAGCTGACCCGTCGCCTTCCCGGCCATTAAGTGACTGTCACGGGCGCCGACACAACCTCGACTTATCCGAGGGCCTATACCCAGGCGGTTGTTCGGCCAAACCAGCTTGCTCCACCGATTCGGTGGAACCTCCGCCTCCACAGCCACCAACTGGGGCTCCGACCAAGGATTCTCGGTCGGCTAAGGGTCTACCCCATCGGCTGTCAGTTACCCTCACTCCCGACCCGACCTCGGCAGGTGAAGGGTGGCTCAGGCCAGAGGCAGCTCTTGAGGACTCTTCCGAGTCCGAGATGATTCCTCCTTTTTCTCCAAGCGACTGGACTTGGAGTCTTCAGGAGGTCAGTCAATGGACGATAGCCCTCGTCCTTCCTAGGACTACTTGACTCATCTCGGAGTCCACCGGGATGGAGCTCGAACCCGTTTCCAAGCGGGCAGGTATCCCTCCGGGATTCTGGACCGGGGGATTCTCCGACGGAGGCCTTCCGGTGGCGAGGCCATAGTGGGTCCGGCACTGGAGCTTTGGCAGCGCCTGCTTCCTGCCCTGCGCCTTCCGGCCAGGATGGCCAGGAAGTATCGCGGTCCCTACTGGTTCCTTGTCCGGTTTTCGAACACCTCTGCTGAGGGTTGGTTACCGACAAGCGTTTTCAGTAGCCCCGGCAACGCCAGGATGTGGACAAACCTCCTGACAAGGGTCCAAGAAATTGGACTATGTCGGGCGAAAAGTCTACGCGTCCTCTCTCGCCACGTCCAGGCCAGTTCGGCCGTCCTCATGGCACATTTTTCTCATGCCCTGTTGAGCTCCTGGATGAGGTCATCCCTCATCTCTCCCGCTGATCTGCAGACTACGGTTAAGCAGGTGCGGGACCAGGGCAGAAGCAGTGGCCAAACAGCAGCTCCAGACTGCTTTGGATATAGGGACTCATGTGCCAGATCGGTGGCGGCGCGAGTGGCTATCGTCGGAGGGCTTGGCTGAGGATATCCACCTTGCCGGATACCCAGCACAAGTTGGCGGATGTTCCCTTTTTGGGGACTGACCTCTTCGGCCCTGGGGTGGAAGGTCACCTGCAGAGGATGGAGAAGTCCAATGCTACCTTGGACTCGGTCTCTTCCGCTCAGAAGGACAAAGCGCAAACCACAGCCTAAGCCCTTTCGTCCTTCTGTGCCTCGCAGCGCCCGTGGCCAGCAGTCAGGGGCCAGCAGGCTCGGCCTTGGCATCCCAAACCCAAGCCGCCGGCTCCTCTAACAGGAGGCAGGGAGGAAAGGCCCAGGAGGTCCCTCGGCGGTCCTCCTCCAAGCCTGCCCAGTGACGGGCTGAGGGTGTCGCCCCCATCCCGACCACCTTCCCCTGGGTCCCCCGTAGAGGCGGCTCCGGCACTCCGTTCCGCCTGGTCCGCTGTTTCCACGGACAGGTGGGTCTTGGAGGTGGTGGGAAGAGGCCTACCTCTGGAATTCGAGCAGGCACCACCCCTCAGGCCGTCGCCCCTCGGGGGCTGATCCCCAGCCTCACTGGCGGCTCTGCCAGCCGACATCGCCTCCTCCCAGAAGGAGGTGATAAGAGAGGTGGTGGACCCTCCTTCAGACCCAGGGTTTGTGTCCAGGTACTTCCTGGTTCAGAAGCGGACGGGGGGCTGGCGCCCCATTCTCGACCTACACGACCTAAACAAGTTCCTAAGGTCTCGAACCTTCAGGATGGTCACTCTGGCTCAGATAATACCATCCTTGGAACGCGGCGTGTGGTTCTGCTCTCTGGACTTGCAGGACGCGTTTTTTCACGTCCCTATCCGTCCGTCTCACCAGAGATTCCTTCGCTTCCGAGCAGAAGGATCCCTCTTCGAGTTCCAAGCCATGCCCTTCGGCTTGTCTCCAGCTCCCAGGGTCTTCACCAAATGCATGGCAGTGGTGACAGCATTCCTGCGGCGCCGAGGGGTCCAGGTGTACCCTTACCTGGACGACTGGCTGATAGCAGCTCCCTCCAGGAAGGAGGCAGAGTGGTCCAGAGATCTGGCCCTCCAGGTCTGCTCTCAACTGGGCCTCCTTATCAATGAGGCCAAGTCGGAACTCGAGCGAAGCAGGTGATTCTATTCATCAGGCGCGGCTCGACTCTCTTCGAGCCAGGCGCGGCTCCCAGCGGACAGGGCGAGGGTTCTTTCCTCCTTTGCCCGATCATTTCTGGTTGGGCAATTGCATCTGCCGGGACTTCCTGGGTCTCATGGCGGCCTGCACCAGCGTGGTCCGTTGGGCCCGCTGGAACATCGCGTCCCCTTCAGTGGGGACTGGCCAGCCAGTGGTCTGCAACGCTGCGATCCTTTGGACCAGCTTGCCGGTGACACGGGATGTGGAGCGCTCTCCAGTGGTGGACCGTTCCAGATCATTTGCAGGAAGGCATCCCGTTCGTCCGCCCGAGCCGGCAGTCTCTCTATCGACCGATGCCTCTCTGATGGGTTGGGGTGCCCATCTGGGGGAACACCGGGCTCATAGCCTCTGGTCCCAGCGTGAGTCCCGATGCCACATCAACCTGCTGGAGCTCGGCGGTCCGCCTAGCTCTCACCGCCTTGCTCCGTTCCTCCGGGGTCAAGTGGTCCGAGTCAGGACGGACATACCACGACCATGTACTATCTAAACCGCCAGGGCGGGCGCGCTCCATGCTTCTATGCAAGGAAGCTCTCCGTGTTTGGTCACTCGTGCGCAGCCTGGGCGGATCTCCTAGCCATTCACGTGGCAGGGACTCCAACACCCTGGCCGATGCCCTGAGGCGGATAGGGCTGCATCCCACAGTGGTCTCTCCTGCGGAGGTAGTCAGCATCTGTTCTCCCATTGGGGCACACCTCAGGTGGACCTGTTTGCCTCAGGAGAGCAGGCTGAGTCTGTTCCATGCCGCCCCCTCAGCACGGCTCGCTGCAGGGGGATGCCTTCTCGAGGCAGTGGACCCCGGGCCTCTTTTACGCCTTTCCCCCATTTCCCTTGATCCACAAGGTGCTTCTCAAGGCGAGGAGGGACAAGGCGCAGGTGATTCTGATAGCCCCAGACTGGCCTCGCCAGTTCTGGTACCCAGATCTCCTAGTCTCAGCTCCAGGACTCACGGCAGCTTCCAGCTCGCCGGACCTGCTCTCAGTCAATCAGGGAAGGTGTTCCATCCGGACCTTCAATCCCTGCACCTGACGGCCTGGTTCCTGGCGGCTAGGTTCCAGGCCTTGGGTCTTTCCGCGAGGTCCTCAATGTAGTTGAGGCGTCCGTAGGAGTCGACCAGAAAATGCTATGCCTTCAAATGGAAAAGGTTTTCCATTTGGTGTCAGAGCAAGGGCTTGGACCCTTCCTCCTGTTCCTTGGCAAGCATCTTGGACTGTTATGGTCCCTTTCTAGTCAAGGGCTTAGGTCGGCGACCCTAAGGGTGCACCTGGCAGCCATCTCTGCTTGCAGGCGCGGGCGGAAGCAGTCGATCAAGCAGGAGAAGGTGGTCTGGCGCTTTTCAAAGGCCTTGATCACATTTCCTCCAGTCGGGAACCCCCACCTCCGTGGGATCTACTGCTGGTACTAGCAAAGCTCATGGGCAAGCCATTCGAACCTATGCACAGGTGTGCTCTCTCTCACCTGTCGTGGAGACACGCCTTCTTGGTGGCTATCACGTCAGCCAGAAGGATGGGAGAGCTCCAGGCGCTTTCCATCGGTCTCCTTACCTGGTCTTCCACAGGGACAAGGTTGTCCTCGCCCCACCGAAATTCCTTCCGAAGGTGGTGGCCGAGTTTCCACCTTAACCAGGTGTTGACTCTGCGGTGTTCTACCCCAATCACACCTCGAGGCCGAATATAGGCTCCATACTCTGGACCCTGAAGAGGCCCGGCTATAAGGTTGAGCGCACGGCTGAAATTGGGAGAGGTTCGCCAGCTGTTTGTCACCCTACGCTGAAGCCGCATCTGGCAGACCTGCAGCAAGCGGACGATAAGCAGGTGGGTAACCTCCTGCATAGATCTCTGCTATAAGTTGGCGGGCATGGAGCCTCCCAGAGGGATAAGAGCTCATTCTACCCCATACTGCTGCAACGGTGGCTGCTTCAGGGGCGTCCCTATCCAGGAAATCTGCAGGGCTGCTACCTGGAAGTCAGCAAACACCTTCATTACCCATACCACATCGACCTTGAGTCACGCCGGGATGCTGGTTTTGGGGCCTCGGTTCTCAGTCTCTCTTTCCCAAGTAAGTATTGGGGTGTCGTCTTGCCTCCCTCCTCCCGGAGAACTGCTAGGAGTCTGCCAATGAGTGTGGTTGAACAACATATCCATGTCCCTAGAAATACAGGTTACTCACCTGTAACAGGAGTTCTAGGAATGGTATATGTTCATCCACCACGCATCCGTTCTCCGGCTCCGACGCACAACCTGAGCTTCCAGCGGGCAGACTCTGGCGTCATGGGGCGGAGCCGAGTTATACCACCGGGTGGTGGGAGGAGCAAGCTTGAAGACCTTCCGGCAAGATTTAAAGCGGCAAGGATACCTGCCAATGAGTGTGGATGAACAACATATACCATTCCTAGAACTCCTGTTACAGGTGAGTAACCTGTATTTCTAGGAGTGGTATGTGTTGTTCATCCACACGGAACCACCTGACCTCGCCGGCTGCAGATGCAGACAGCCTGGCTTCCAGCGGGCTAAGATCTGGAGTCATGGGGCGGAGCCAAGGTATATTCCACCCTAGTGGGTGGGAGGAGGCAGCTTGAAGACTTCCGGCAAGATTTAAAGGGGAAAGGAACATGTCAAACAGTGTGGATGAACAACATATACCACTCCTAGAGCTACTGTTACAGGTGAGTAACCGTTTTTTCTTTCACGTCCCAATCCGTCCGTCCCATCAGCGGTTCCTCCGCTTCAGGGTCGGAGAGACCCTATACAAGTTCCAAGCCATGCTGTTCAGCCTGACATTGGCCCCACTGGTCTTCACCAAATGCATTGCAGTGGTAGCGGACCATCTGGGGGAAGGGGGGTCAGGATTGATCCTTACCTCAACAGTTGGCTCCTAGCAGGTTCCACCGCACAGGAGATGGAGAGGTCCAGGGACCTGGCCCTTCAGACCTGCTCCCAACTCGGCCTCCTGATCAATGAGGTCAAGTCGGAACTCGTGCCTTCTCAGGTGATGGGCTTCATCAGGGCAGAGCTCAACTTTTGTCAAGCCAGAGCTTGGCTTCCGGCAGACAGGGCAGAGGTTCTTTCCTTCTTTGCCCATTCATTTCTAATTGGGCAATTGCGCCCTGTCCGGGACTTTCTGCGCCTTCTGGGTTACATGGCGACGTGTACCTCAGTGGTCTGTTGGGCCCGGTTACACATGTGCCCCCTCCAGTGGAGCTGGCCGCCCAGTGGACTCAGTGCCACGGTCATTTCGACCAGCTGATCACTGTAACCCAGAAGATGTGGGGCACTCTCCAATGGTGGACCGCCCCAGACCGGTTGCAGGACGGGATCCCATTTTTCAAACAACATTAAGTCTTGCTGTATTCGACTTATTGCAGTTAGCCCCAGCACTTGAACTGCTCCAGAGAGGAAAGAGTTAAATTCTATGTAGAGCATACAACGTTTAGCTCGAGCTCAGTTCAAACCTCTGTCTGCTGCACTTTGAAGTGTAACTGTCAGATCCTTTACTCCGCCTAACTGAACAGTCGCTCCGGAGATTTCTCCTTCGCTCTAGGTTTAAAAATCGTCGGTTTTACCGATATTCTCACATTTTGTTGCTCTGTTCAGATCCCTGTCTGTGGTACAGTAAGTGCATAGGTAGTGGACTTGGCTAGAAAAAGTGTGTGGAAATTGTAAGCTAATTTGTGTGACAGTTCGGATAGACGGTTTAGATTTAGTGATTTTCTTTTTCTTTACAGGAAATTTAGTGTGAGGTACGGTCCTTATGGTTTAAAAAAAAAAAATGTTTTAGTCTTTTTTTTTTTTTCCATGCCTGGCTGTACGGTTAGAAACCGATAAGGTGTCTACCTGGCAGTTGCCATAAAAAGGGTAAGGGTTTAGTTATGGTTTTGTCTGAGAAACCCAAGAAGAAGAAAAAACGGGTCCACTGGGTTTCAGCACTGCAGTGAGTGTTCAGGTTTATTGCAAGAAAGCTCCATTGAGCAAGCTCATTCACAAGGAGGTCCTGGCTGCATGGTTACAACAAATATACAATGCAGGCAATAACATAACAATACACAAATGGCGGACCAGGTCCTACAAGGTACATGGGTAAACAGTCCTGGGTGAAAAACCAAAAACAAGAAAATATTTAGTACAAGTTGTTTAAGGAAGGCGGTGTAGTGAGAACAAACTAAGGAAGTAAGGAGAAAGCTAGGGAGAGCGTTTAGAAACAGTTACAGGTGTCGTTTATTTTTGAAGCCACCAGTTTTTTGAAGAAATTTACTGAGACTACACTGGATAGTTTCAGAGTGGATTGCAGCTGGTTCCAAATAGTTGGTAGAGCACTTGAGAAGGCTCGTCTGCCAAGGGAGGTACGAGTCCTAGGTGCATCGAGTAGGATAAAATCTGATTTCCTAAGGAAATAAGAGGTGTGGGTAGTACGGATAAGTGCTACTAAATAGCTTGGTAATTTATTCAGAAGAAGTTTTAAGGTCCAAATGCCAGCATGGAGTGTGTCTCTAATGGTAAGTGAAGTCCAACCAACAGCTGTGTATAGTTTGCAATGGTGGGTTCGGTATGGGTAGTTTGTAATGAAGCACAGGGCGCGGTGATAGAGAATGTTCAATTTGTTTAGGTTAGTAATTGCTGCAGAAGTGTATAATATGTCCCCATAGTCAAGTAAAGGGAGGAAGGTGGTCTGAACAAGTCTGAGTCTAGTTTCCAGGGGAAAGGGGGACCTATTTCGGAAGAAGAAGCCTAGTCTAGCTTTTAGTCTTCTGGACGGGTCGTCAGTGTGCTCGTTGAAGGAGAGCTTGTTGTCTAACCAAAGGCCGAGGTATTTAAATTTAGAGACAATTTCCAGTGGTTCACCTAGGGATGTAATGATGAAGCCTTTAGGTGGGACAATGAGGGTGACGGAGGAAGTATTGGGGGGGAAATCATGGCCTTAGGTTTTTTTTTTAGCGTTTAGGAGGAGTTTGGTATTGATGAGATTTGTTTCTAGCCGTACGAAATCGACTTGAAGTATATCCCTGACTTCCGATATTGTATGGCCTTTGCTAAGGCTGACCCCCACGCCACTTGTGTCTACTGTCTGGGTTTTAGTCACCTAGAGTCAGACTGCCAACTCTGTAATAATTTCCCTAAAGCCACCCTAGATAGGGTTGGGCAGGCTTAGGGAAAAGGAGGCCGAGAAGTCCGCTGACCCGGATGGCCAGCCTGGTTCGTTTCCCACCGAACCAGAAGGAGTGCCCTCTGACCAGGGCAATACTCCTTCAGGCAAAAGGAGAGCCGATTCTGAGGGATCGGGTCTATCAAAAAAAAATCAGCCGGTTCGGATCCAGAACCGCATCATCCGACCGCTGAGGAAATTGCCTGAGCGATTCATATAGTGGAATCATTTAGTTTGGTTCCGACTGATCCAGCACCTTCTGCCAGGTGTTCGGTTTGGTCGGTTCCTCCAGTTCAAGATTATACTCCTGAAGATTTTTATGAACCGGACTTGGAGGGGGATGATGATGATGGAATTGAATGTCTGGATGAGCCAATCGAACCGAACATCTCCCCAGACAGGCCTTCTGGTGTTTCCCCTCCCAGGTTTCTGAGTCCCCTTCCCACTTTATGTTCTATAGGAAAATATCAGAAACCCTCCAGCTCCCTATGGAGGAAGCTGTTGAGGAACAAGAGAAGCCTGACTTTGTGGAAATGATGGACATCCCAGAGTCCAAAAGTTTGTCTATTCCCCTTCACAAGTCTTTTGGGAAACGGATACAAAAGCTGTTAAATACTCTAAATTCATTACCTCCTGTGGACAGACGGATGGACAAGAGGTACATGCTGTCAGGCTCATGTACGGAGTCCTTGTACCAGCAGTGCAGCCATGTTGGAGTCATGCAGGCTGCAGCCTGTGATAAGGCTAACATTTCCTTGGCTTCACACCAGCCAGATAAAGACTCCAGGAAATTGGATGCCATGGCAAAAAAGCAGTACATGGCCTCCTCATTGGGACTTAGGCAGGTGAATTACATGGCCTATACAGCCAGGTACCAGAAGTCCAGGTGGGACACTGTACTGGCACTGGCTAAGGTGACTGCTGATGGAATTGAGGCATCAAAGATTCAATTTCATGCTGCTGTGGACTCCAACGATGTTTCATCTAGAGTCATGGCTACATCTGTGCCCCTTCGGATACTGGCTTAGCTCAGGTGTACTAGCCTTTCTCTGGATACCCAGGCTAAGGTCATGGATTTTCTTACGGTTAATAATTCTCTGTTTGGGGAGCAGACAGAGAATTATATGAAAAAAATGGATGAATACAGGACCACCTATAGGCGCTCACAGGCCAAGGAAAGGTAGGCAACTCCTCAAAGGCAGCAAGCTTGGGGCAGGCCTTTTCATAGGCCTTTCTACCAAGCACAGGCCTCCTCCTCTTTTTCTCAGAGGGGGTTCTTCAGAGGGAGAGGCAGAAGGGGGATGAGCAGGGTTGCATCCACCTCTCAGCCTAAGGCTCCTGCCAAGCAGACACCCTGAGGTGTCAGCCTGGGTTGACTCCCCCATTCCTGTAGGATGCAGGCTGGTCTACTATTTCCAGGACAGGAAGTCTCTTACCTCAGACAAATGGGTCCTGGAGGTAGTGGGCCAGGGACTGGCTCTCTGCTTCAAAAATTTCCCAAAGCTGAGAGTCAGTTCTTTTCCATCTGCAAACATCTCTGAAACCATTGCCCTAGAGGCAGATGTTTCGTCTCTTCTGGCCTTAAGGGCCATAGAGAAAGTGCTTACAATACACAGGGGAAAAGGTCTGTACTCCAGGCACGTTCTTACCCCCCAGAAAAACAGGGGAGCAGCGGCCCATCCTAGACTTGACACCTAAACAAACATTTGTTAAAGCCAAAGTTCAAAATGGTGACTCTGGAAGTAATTCTTCCCTCTCTAAGGCCAGGGGATTGGCTATCCTCCCTGGACCTAAAGGATGCCTGCTTTCATATTCACATCAGGTGCTCCCACAGAAAGTACCTCAGGTTCAAACTGCCTTCAGGCTATTACCAGTTCAAAGCAATGCCTTTCGGCCTAATATCAGCTCCAAGGGTGTTCACAAAATGGCTAGCAGTAGTAGTGGCTTTCCTAAGGAGAAAAAAACATCTCCATATTCCTGTACCTGGACGACTGGCTCATAGTGGGTCAGTCTCCAGACCAAGTCAAGTCACATCTAAAAGTGATCCAGCAAGTGCTCGCTTCTCTAGGTTTTCTTCTCAATCTTCCCAAGTCAGTTCTCAAGCCAGTACAACTGTTGACTTTCATAGGGTAGAACTAGACACTGTCAAAACAAGGGTATTTCTCCCATTGGTAAGGGCAAAGGCCATCATGGAGCTGAATTCTTCCTTTCACTTTCTGGTTTCTCGATCTGCAAAACACTTTCTTCAGCTTCTGGGCCACATGGCAGCTTCCACTGCAGTGATCAAGGGGGCCAGATTTCAGATGAGAGACCTTCAGTTTCATCTGAGGGCTTTTTGGTCTCAGAAGAAAGATCCTCTGACCAAACTGGTTCCAGTGACTCAGACTCTTATCTAGGCTCTTCAATGGTGGCAGGATCAGGACAGTCTCAGGCAAGGGGTCCCATTCATTACTCAGTCTCATTTTGTGGTTCTGCACACAGATGCCTCTCTCCTGGGTTGGGGAGCTCACTTAGGGACTCTCACAGCCCAGGGAGTGTGGTCCACTCAGGAGTCTCTTTTCCACATCAGTCTTCTGGAGCTCAGGGCAGTGTACCTGGCTCTGCAAGCCTTCTCGGAATCAGTACAGAACAAGGTGGTTCAGGTCAGGACAGACAACACCACCACCATGTGGTATATCAACGAACAGGAAGGCACTCGGTCTACAGCCTTATGCACGGAAGCCATAAACATATGGTCCCTGGCTTATTCCTTACAGACCTCTCTGGTAGCAATCCACCTCCCAGGAAAGGACACTGTGCTAGCAGATGCATTGAGCAGGATATCCCAGGGCTATCACGAATGGTTCCTGGATCCCCTAGTGTTAAAAGTGATTTTTTCACAATGGGGCACTCCAGAGATAGATCTCTTTACAACCCCAGACAATCACCAACTTCCTGTCTTCTGTTGCAGACTCCCAGTATTGAGCTCAGTCCCTCTGGATACTCTGATTCTGAATTGGGAAGGGAAATTTCAAACTACATGAAGTCTTGCTATATTATGACATATGCAGTGAGTCCCAACCTTCGAACTGCTCCGGAGGTGAACGAGTTAACTTTCCATGCCAGGCATGGAACCTTGAGCTCTAGCTCGGTTGAAAACTCTGTCTGTTGTTGCTCAAACTCAAACTGTCAGATTCTTTACTCCGCCTCACTGAACAGTCGCTCCGGAGATTTCTCCTTCTGCTGTGTTCATTTGTCAGTTAAAAAGTCTTATTTTTTCAGTTTCTTGACTGAAATTAAACTGCAATCGGTCGGTTCAAGCTCTGTCTGTGGTACTGTAAGTAATAGATAGGCTTACATTTATTTTTCTTCTGTGTGGAACTTGTAAACGTCTTTTTTGGTTCGGTTTGAACCGATCAGGTTGTTTAAAACTTTCTAGTCCTTTAGAGTGCGGTTCCCGGTTCTTATCGGTTCTAAAAAAAACGGATTTCATTACGGTTTTTTCCACGACCCATGACACGGTTGGGAACCGATAAGAGAGTCTTACTTGGCGGATTGCCACTAACGGGCAAGTTTGGTTAGGCTGGCACTATGTCTGAGAAACCCAAAAGAAAACGGCCCACTGTGTTTCAGCACTGTGGTCTCTGTGGGGAAGCCTTTGCTAAGGCTGACCCACACACCACCTGTGTATATTGTCTGGGGTTTGACCACCCAATGCAGACTGCCAAATTTGCAAGAATTTTCCTGCTGCCACCGTGGAAAAGAGAGTTATAGGCTCAGGAAAGGGAGGCTAAAAGTCCGCTGACCCGATGGCCAGCCCAGTTTGGTTCCAACCGAACTGAGGGAGTGCCCTGACCAGGCGATACTCGGCAACGAGAGAGCCAGCTCTGAGGAGCCGTTCCAACTAAAGGATTAGAAAGTCAGCTAGTGTGGAGCCAAAAGTTCTTTCTCCAACTGCTGAGGAAATAGCTAAAGCAATTCAGATTGTCCAGTCTTTTCTTCGCTCCGTCCAACCGACACCATCAGGGAAGCGCCGGTTCGGCCGGTTCCACTGGTTCAAGATTATGATTTTGAGGATTTTTATGAACCGGAGGAAGGGGAGGAGGAGTATGAGGAGAGTGAATGTGATTTTGAAGGTCTGGATGTGCCCATTGAACCGGACATCTCTCCAGAGAGACCGTCAAGGGTTCTTCCCCCACCCAGGCTATCTGAGTCCCCCTCTCATTTTATGTTCTATAAGAAAGTTGCTGAAACTCTCCAACTCCCTGTTGAGGAAGCTGTTGATGACCAAGAAGAGCCTGATTATGTAGAAATGATGGATATTCCAGAGTCTAGGAGACTGTCTATTCCCTTGCACAAATCCTTTAGGAAACAGACAGTAAAAATTCTTAAAACTCTTCACTCTATCCTTCCTGTTGATAAAAGGATGGAAAAGAGGTATACATCATCAGGCTCTGATACGGAGTTCCTCTCTCAGCATTGCAGCCATGTGGGGGGAGTGCAGGCTGCAGCCTGTGACAAGGCAAATATTTCTCTAGCCTCTCACCCTCCTGAAAAGGATTCCAGGAGGATGGATGCCATGGCAAAGAAACAGTACATGGCAGCATCTTTGAGGACTCAGACAGGCAAATTATATGGCATGCTGCTGAGGTACAGGAAACCAGATGGGATACTGTGCTGGCCCTAGCAAACAAGCCCTTGACCAGCTTGCCAGGGAGCTGGAGCAGGTGGCTGCGGATGGTATTGAGGCATCCAAGGTGCAATTTCATGCTAGCAGACTCTAATGATGTATCATCAAGAGTCATGGCCACATCTGTGGCTCCTTCGCAGAATGGCCTGGCTCAGATGTACTACCCTGTCACAGGATACCCAGTCTGAGGCTATGGATTTTCCTGTTGTGGGCAATCCTCTGTTTGGGGAGCAGACAGAGAATTATATGAAGAAAATGGATGAGTATAGGACCACCATAGGAGTGCACAGGCCAAAGAAAAAGCCACTCCCTCAAAGGCAGCATGTCAGAGGCAGGGCAGGCCTTTTCATAGGCCTTTTACCAAGCTCAGGCCTCCTCTTCGGCTTATGCCCAGAGGGGGTTCTTTAGAGGAAGAGGCAGATGGGGTTCAAGTAAACCTGCTTCTACCCTCAGCCCAAAGCCCCTGCCAAGCAGGCTCCTGATGGGGTGGCCAGGCCGATTCTCCACTACTGATAGGCAGGCTGGCTTACTTTGTCCAGGACTGAAGTCTTAACATCAGACAAGTGGGTCCTGGAAGTAGTAAGCCAGGGACTGGTTCTCAGCTTCAAAAATTTCCAAAATGAGAGCCAGGTCCTTTCCACCTGCAAATCCATCAGAGGCACTTGCCCTAGAAACAGAAGTTTCTACCTCCTGGCTCTCAGAGCTGTGGAAAGGGTTCCACCCCCACACCAGGGCAAAAGGTTGTACTCCAGGTCTTCCTTACTCCAAAAGACAGGAGAATGGCGCCCATCCTGGATCTCAGATATCTAAACAAGCACCTTTAAAACCAGAATTCAAATGGTGACTTGGGAATTATTTTACCTCTCTAAGGCCAGGGGACTGGCTAGCCTCCTGGACCTCAAGGATCCCTACTTCCATGTTCTTATCAGAGCTCCCATCGAAAAGTACCTCAGATTCGAACTGCCCTCAGGCCATTACAATTCAGAGCAATGCCCTCGGCTCACCTCGGCCCCCGAGGGTATTCACAAATGCCTGGCAGTAGCAGTTGCCCATTTAAGAAGGCAAAGATTGCCATCTTTCCTTATCTGGACGACTGGCTCATAGTAGGCCAGTCTCCAGACCAGGTCAAACTACACCTTCAGGTAACTCAGCAACTGCTCACATCTCTAGGTTTCCTTCTCAATCTTCCAGAGTCAGTTCTAGAGCCTGTCCAGCTTCTACCTTCATAGGCGCAGAACTGAACACAAAAGAGGCCAGAGTCTTCCTTCCTCTGGAAAGAGCAAGGACCCTGGTTTCTCTGGCCTCCTCTTTCACCCTGCAGGTCTCTCGACCTGCAAGGCATTTTCTACAGCTCCTGGGGCACATGGCTGCTTCTACAGCAGTAGTGCAGGGAGCAAGATTTCAGATGAGGGACGTCCAGTTCCATTTGAGAGCCTTTTGGTCTCAAAGGAGAGACCCTCTAACCCAATTGATCCCAGTGACTCGAACCCTGATCCAGGCCCTTCAGTGGTGGGGACCAGAGCAATCTGAGACAGGGGTCCCTTCACCCCAAGTCCTCACTCCTTAACCCTTACTATAGATGCATCCCTTTGGGTGGGAGCTCACATGGGCACCTCACTACCCAGGGATTGTGGTCCCACAGGAATCTCTGCTCCACATCAATCTGTTGGAACTCGGAGCAGTTTTTCTAGCACTTCAAGTTTTTTCCACATCTGTTCAGAACAAGGTTGTACAGATCAGAACAGACACCACCACTACAATGTGGTACATCAGCAAAGCAGGAGCACTCGGTCCACGGCCTTGTGCAATCAAGCAATGAAGTTGTGGTCCCTGGCTTATTCCCTGAACGCCTCCTCACGGCAGTTCACCTCCCAGGCAAGGACAATGTCCTGGCAGATGCCCTCAGCAGGATTTCCCAAGGCCATCACGAATGGGCACTGGATCCCCTAGTACTAGAGGTAGTATTTGCCAGATGGGGCACCTCGCAGATGGATCTTTTGCAGCCCCAGACAATCACCAACTTCCCTTTTTGCTGCATGCCCCCAGTGTTGGGCTCAGTCCCTGGATGCCTTCCTTCTCAGTTGGGAAGGGAAGTTTCTATGCCTTCCCCTTCCTCTTCTGTTCAAGGTGCTAGTCAAAATCAGATCTCAACCCAGCAAGATGATCCTGATTGCTCCAGATTGGACCAGACAGCCTCTGGTACCCACTCCTCATGTCCTTAGCAGTCCACCTTCCCTGTGTTTTCCAGGAATCACAATCTGTTAACCTGTGCCAGGAGAGAGTTTGTATCCGAACCTCAAATCTCTCAATCTCAAGGCCTGGCTCTTGAAGAGTTAGTTTGCTAACCTACACCTCTCCATGGTGTATTGATATCTTGAAGGCCTCTAGGAAGCCTTCCACCAGGACTACTTATAATTCCAAATGGAAAAGGTTTTCCATATGGTGCTCTGAAGCATATTCCCCAGAATCTGCTGACTTGCCCACACTCTTGGATTATTTGTGCATTTGAATTTTTTAGCTGAGACCAGCTACCTAAAAGTGCACCTGGCAGCGTGTCTGCTTTCTTATCAGCAGGTAAACCACCTTCTTTTCAGCTCTCCCTGTATTCTCCAGTTTTCAAGGCTGTTTCACACCAACCCTCCATTCAGGACCCTGCCCTGCTTGGGATCTTAATATTTGTGGCTGCCCAGCTTATGCAACCCCTTCGAGCCACTGTCTTCAGCAGAGCTCAAGTACTTGACTTGGAAAACTGTGTTTTTGGTAGCCATCACTTCCGCCAGGCGCATAAGTGAATTGCAAGCATTGTCAGTGGAGCCTGATTTTATCTTCTTTCACAGAGATAAGGTGGTCCTCAGGACTAACAGAAAGTTTTTGCCTAAGGTGGTTTCAGACTTCCACCTTAATCAATCCATGTCCCTTCCTGTGTACTTCACTGACCATTCCTCCTCTGGCTAGAGGAGATTGCACAGTTTAGATGTCAAAAGAGCCCTTAGTTACTACATAGAACGTACCAAGGGTCACAGGTTTGACTTCCTCCAATTGTTCCTCACTTATGGTGAGGTTGGTAAAGGAAAACCTGCCACTAAAAGATCCATTGCCAGGTGGATTGTCTCTTGTATCCAATTTTGCTATGAAAAACTGGGTAAGGTTCCTCCCTCAGGCCTGAGGGCTCACTCTACCAGAGGTACAGCTGCGCCTCTGGCTGCTGCCAGGGACATCCCTATCCTAGAGATATGTCAAGCAGCTACCTGGAAAACAGTTCACACTTTTACTAAGCATTACTCCCTGGACATCCAGGCTAGAGTGATGCTCGATTCGGCACAGCTGTGCTTCAGAGCCTATTTCCTGAGTAGTTTCTGTCCCTCCTCCATGGAGGTACTGCTGTGTATCTGTATATAACATAATATAGCAAGACTTCATGTTGTTTGAAGAAAAATTACTCACCTTAGTAATGTTGTTTCTTCTAATGGAGTCTTGCTATATTATGACCTCCAGCCCGCCCTCCTCAGAACCTCTATTTTGGGATGTGGGTGGGCAGTAATGTTGGCACTTCATAGATGCCTCACTTTATTTTCACCTTTCTTAGGGTGCTTGGGTGTTATGTTTTAATTTTTCTTTCTTGATTCTCCTGACTTGAGTCTTTGTTTTGGGATCAAGAACAAAAATGTTTTTGTAGTTAGTAGCCAGTGGGCTAGTGTAGTTTCTGGCTTCCACAGAACCTTAGTGAGTTTTGCTCTAAAGATCTCACAGTTTGAGTTTGAGCTACAACAGACAGAGTTTTCACCCGAGTCAAGATTTCAAGGTTCCATGCCTGGTGCATGGAAATTTACTCTTCTGACTGAGCAGTTCGAAGGTTGGGACTCACTGCATATGTCATAATATAGCAAGACTCCATTAGAAGAAACAACATTACTAAGGGGAGTAATTTTTTCTTTCTTCTGTATGCCTTCCCTCCTTTTTCTCTACTGTTTAAGGTCCTAGTCAAGATAAGGTCACAATCTTGCAAAGTGATCCTGATTGCTCCAGATTGGGCCAGGCAGCCTTGATATCCTCTGTTGCTGTCTCTAGCAGTCCATCTTCATCTATCTCTTCCCAGGAATCACAATATGTTAACCTCCTCTCAGGGGAGGATCTGATGTCTCAACCTACGGTCTCTCAATCTCAAGGCATGGCTCTTGAAGAGTTAGAGTATGCAAGTTTGCATCTGTCTCAAGGGGTTCTGGGCATTCTCAAAGCCTCTCCAAAACCTTCCACCAGAAAAACCTATAACTCCAAATGGAAAAGATTCAGCATTTGGTGTTCCAAGAAACATATATCTTATGATACTGCTGACTTGTCTACAGTTCTGGAGTACGTGGTTTATCTCAATGGCCTAGGCCTCAAACCAGCTACCCTCAATGTGCATTTGTCAGCTGTTTCTGCTTTTCTGTCAGTAGGAAAGCCTTCTTCACTGGCATCTCATCCTGTTTTCTGTAAATTTTTCAAGGGATTGCTTCATACCAGTCCTCTCTTTAGGGATCCTTCCCGTGCTTGGAACCTTAATGTTTGCATTGCTCAGCTTATGCAACCCCCTTTTGAGCCTTTGTCTTTGGCAGAGCTTAATTCAAACAACATGAAGTCTTGCTGTATTCTATTGCAGTTAGCTCCAGCCTTTAAACTGCCCTGGAGAGCAAAGGGTTAACTTTTCTATGCATAGCATAGAATGCTGAGCTCAAGCTCAGCTGAGGTCTGTCTGTTTCCCTTTGAATCTAAACTGTCAGATTCTTTACTCCGCCTCACTGAACAGTCGCTCTGGAGATTTCTCCTACAGCTCGGTTCGAAAGTCGGTTAAAGTGTCAGTTAAGTGTCAGTTTTAAACCGAAATTTATTCTGCGTAGTCGGTTCAGTCTCTGTCTGCGGTACCGTGAGTACTAGATAGGTTTTGTTTTGATTTTCTGTGTGGAAATTGTGAAAGTGTTAGATCGGTTCGGCTGAACCAATCATTTGTAGTGAATCCTTGTGTTTTAAGGGAGAAAAAAAAGGGCCCACTGGGTTTCAACGCTGCAGTGAGTGTGGGGGGATGTCTTTGCTAAGGCTGATCCCCACACCACCTGTGTTTATTGTCTGGGGTTTGAACACCTCAATACAGATTGCCAAATATGTACAAATGTTCTTAAATCTACCCTTGAATAGAGATTAAGTAGACTGAGGGAAAAGGAGGCAGAGAATTCCGCTGACCCGGATGGCCAGCCTGGTTCGGTTCCAACCGAACCAGAAGGGGAGTGCCTTCTGACCAGGGCGATACTTCTTCGGGCAAGAGGAGAGCCGATCCTGAGGGATCGGTTCCTACAGAAAGAAAACACAAAGAGAAATCGACCGGTTCGGATCCAGAAGTTCATGTTCTGACCGCCGAGGAAATAGCCAGAGCGATTCGGATTGTGGAATCGATTCGCCCGGTTCCGACCGATCCGGCACCTTTTGGCAGGGGTTCGGTCGGTTCCCCCGGTTCAAGATTATACCCCTGAAGACTTTTATGAACTGGAGTTTGAGGAGGAGGGGGAGTTTGAAGATGGTGATGGTGAAAGTCTGGATGTGCCTGTGGAACCGGACATCTCCCCAGATGGACCTTCGGGTGTATCCCCTCCTAGGCTTTCCGAGTCCTCTTCCCACTTCCTGTTTTACAGAAAGGTGGCTGAAACCCTCCATCTCCCTATGGAGGAGGCAATGGAGGATCAAGAGGAACCTGATTATGTGGAAATGATGGACATCCCAGAGTCCAGGAGACTGTCTATACCCCTTAACAAATCTTTTGGGAAGCAGACACAAAAAATCCTAGAATCTCCCAATTCTATACCTCCTGTTGACAGGAGGATGGACAAGAGGTATACACTATCGGGCTCAGATACGGAGTTTTAACCCTTAGGCTGCCGGAAGATTTAGAACGCATAGGTTTTTAGGACAAGACATCTTGTTGGTGGCAGCCTAAGGGCTAATACCAGCAATGCAGCCATGTTGGAGTAGTGCAGGCTGCTGCCTGTGACAAGGCAAACATTCCCTTGGCTTCATACACCCCCAAACAAAGACTCCAAGAAGACTGATGCCATGGCAAAAAAACAGTACATGGCATCTTCCTTGGGACACAGGCAGGCGAATTATATGGCCTATACAGCCAGGTACCAGAAGTCCAGGTGGGACTCTGTACTGGCACTGGCTAAGTAGGCTTCCCCCCAGCTGGCCAAGGAGCTGGAGGAGGTGGCTGCTGATGGGATTGAGGTATCAAAGGTACAATTGCATGCTGCTGTGGACTCCAATGATGTGTCAAGAGTCATGGCTACTTCTGTGGCTCTTCGGAGGATGGCTTGGCTCAGATGTACTAGCCTCTCACAGGATACCCAGGCTAAGGCCATGGATTTTCCTGTGGTGGGTAATTCTCCATTTGGGGAGCAGACAGAGAATTACATGAAAAAGATGGATGAGTACAGGACCACTTGTAGGAGTGCTCATGCCAAAGAAAGGCAAGCAACTCCTCAAAGGCAGCAATCTAGGGGCGGGGCAGGCCTTTTCTTAGGCCTTTTTACCAAGTACAGGCCTCCTCTCCCTTTTCACAGAGGGGGTTCTTTAGAGGGAGAGGCAGAAGGGGGATGAGCAGGGCTGCATCCATCCCTCAGCCTAAGGGTCCTGCCAAGCAGACACCCTGATGGGTCTGCCCGGGTCGACTCTCCTATTTCTGTTGGGAGCAGGCTGGCTTACTATGTCCAGGATTGTATGTCTATTACATCAGACAAGTGGGCCCTGGAAGTAGTAAGCCAGGGACTGGTTCTCAGCTTCAGAAAATTTCCAAAGATGAGAATCGGATCTTTTCTTCCTGCAGGTCTCTCCGAGCCCCTTGCCCTGGAGGCAGAGGTTTCATCTCTTCTGGCTCTAAGAGCCATAGAGAGAGTTCCTACCCTACACTGGGGAAAAGGTATGTACTCTAGATACTTCCTTACCTAATAAAAGACAGGAGAGTGGCGAACCATCCTAGATCTTGGATACATGAACAAACATTTTCTAAAACCAAAGTTCAAGGTGGTAACTCTGGGAATAATTCTTCCCTGTCTAAGGCCAGGGGACTGGCTAGTCTCCCTGGACCTCAAAGATGCCTACTTTCATATTCCCATCGGGTGCTCCCACTGAAAGTACCTCAGGTTCAAGTTGCCCTCAGGCCATTATCAGTTCAAAGCAATGCCCTTTGGCCTAACATCAGCTCCAAGGGTCTTCACAAAGTGCCTGGCAGTAGTTGTTGCCTTTCTAAGAAGGCTAAATATTTCCATTTTTCCATATCTGGCCGATTGGCTCATAGTAGGTCTGTCTCCAGACCAAGTCAAGTCAGACCTGCAAGCGACTCAGCAAGTGCTCACTTCTCTGGGTTTCCTTCTCAACCTCCCCAAATCAGTTCTCGAACCATTTCAGCTCCTTACCTTTATAGTGATAGAGCTGGATACTGTCAAAGGAAGAGCCTTTCTTCCCCTGGAAAGGGCAAGGGTTCTTATAGATCTGGCTTCATCCTTCACCCTTCGGGTGTCCCGACCAGCAAGGCACTTCGTCCAGCTCTTGGGCCACATGGCAGCTTCCACAGCAGTGGTCCCAGGGGCAGGATTTCAGATGAGACATTCAGTTCCATCTGAGGGCTTTTTGGTCCCAGAGGAAGGACCCTTTTACCAAACTGATTCCAGTGACTCGGACACTGATCCAAGCTCTTCAATGGTGGCAGGATCAGGACAATTTAAGGCAAGGGGTCCCTTTTGTCACTCAGTCTCATTCGATGGTCCTTACCACAGATGCTTCTCTCTTGGGGTGGGGAGCTCATCTGGGGGATCTCAGAGCCCAAGGACTGTGGTCTCCCCAGGAGTCCCTCCTTCATATCAATCTCCTGGAACTCAGGGCAGTGTTTCATGCTCTGCAAGCTTTTTCCCAGTTGGTGCAGAATAAGGTGGCTCAGGTCAGGACAGACACCATACATCAACAAACAGGGAGGCACTCTTTCTACGGCCTTGTGCACAGAAGCCATGAAATTGTGGTCCCTGGCTTACTCCCTGCAGGCTTCTCTGATAGCAGTCCACCTTCCAAGAAAAGACAATGTGCTAGCAGATGCACTGAGCAGGATTTCCCAAGGCCATCACGAATGGTCCCTGGACCCCCTGGTTTTGAGAGTGTTTTTTTCAAGGGGGGCACTCCAGAGATAGAGCTCTTTGCAGCCCCAAACAATCGCCAACTTCCTCTGTTTTGTTGCAGACAACCATTCTTGGGTTCATTCCCTCTGGATGCTCTGATTTTAAACTGGGAGTGGAAATTTCTGTATGCCTTCCCTCCCTTTCCTCTCCTATTCAAAGTCCTAGTCAAGATAAGGATAACCTTGCAAAGTGATCCTGATTGCTCCGGACTGGGCCAGACAGCCTTGGTACCCCCTGCTGCTGTCTCTAACAGTCCATCTCCCCCTGTCTCTTCCCAGGAATTACAACCTGTTAACCTCCTCTCAGGGGAGGATTTGGTACCCCAATCTTCCGTCCCTCAATCTCAAGGCATGGCTCTTGAAGAGCTAGAGTATGCAGATTTGCATCTGTCCCAAGGGGGTTCTGGATATTCTCAAAGCCTCTCGAAAGCCTGTCACCGGAAAGACTTGTAACTCCAAATGGAAATGATTCAGCATTTGGTGTTCCAAGAAGCATATATCCGCAGTTCTGGATTATTTGGTCCATTTCAATGGCCTAGGCCTTAGACCAGCTACTCTTAAGGTACACTTATCAGCTGTTTCTGCTTTTCTGTCAGTGGGAAAACCTTCCTCACTGTCATCTCACCCTGTATTCTGCAAATATTTCTTTCAAAGGCTTGCTTCATACCAATCCTCCCTTTTGGGATCCTGCCCCTGCCTGTGTCCTCAGCAGAGCTTAAGTACTTGACTTGGAAATCTGTGTTTTTGGTAGCCATCACCTCTGCCAGACGTATCAGTGAATTGCAAGCCCTGTCAGTGGAACCTGATTTTATCTCTCTTCATGGAGATAAAGTGGTCCTTAGAACCAATAGGAGGTTCTTGCCCAAAGTGGTTTCAGGCTTCCACTTAAATCAGTCCATGTTTCTCCCTGTCTTCTTCACTGAACATTCTTCCTCAGAGGAGTGAAGGCTACACAGTTTGGATGAAAAGAGAGCCCTTAGCTACTACATAGAGCGTACCAAGGGTCACAGGTTTGAATCCCTCCAGTTATTCCTCACTTATGGGGAAGTGGGAAAAGGCAAACGTGCCACCAAGAGAACTATTGCCAGGTGGATTGTGTCTTGTATACAATTCTGCTGTGAGAAACTAGGAAAGATCCCACCCTCAGACCTGAGGGCTCACTCTACAAGAGGTACAGCTGCTTCCCTGACTTCTGCCAGGGATATCCCTCTCTTAGAAATTTGTCAAGCAGCCACCTGGAAAACAGTCCATATCTTTACGACGCATTACTGTGTGGATATCCAGGCTAGGAGTGATGCTCAGTTTGGCACAGCAGTACTTCAGAGCCTATTCCCAAAGTAGGTTCTGTCCCTCCTCCATGGAGGTACTGCTTGGTAGTCTGCAATAGTCAGAATACAGCAAGACTTCAAGTTGTTTGAAGAAAAAATTACTCACCTCAGTAATTATGTTTCTTCTAATGGGGTCTTGCTGTATTCTGACCTCCCTCCCTGCCTCCCCTCTCAGTACCTGTTTTTGGGAAGTGGGTGGACAGGTGCAGTGTTGCACCCTAGAGGTGCCTATTACACACCCTCCCTTTATTTGTTTGGGTGCTTTTTGTTATTGTTGTTGCCCCTTTTGGGGTTGGTTTTTGGTTTTGGGTTTTCCTGACTTGAGCCTTTTTTTGGAATCCAAAAGTCCTTGTTGCCAGTTGGCTAGTAAAAAGGTTTTACAATTTCCACATAGAAGGGTTAGTGAGTTGTTGCTGTTGCTCGTAAGAATCTGACGGTTTAGATTCAAAGGGAAACGGACAGAGACCTCAACCGAGCTCAAGCTCAGCATTCTATGCCATGCATAGAAAAGTTAACCCTTTGTTCTCCGGGGCAGTTTAAAGGCTGGAGCTAACTGCAATAGTCAGACTACAGCAAGACTCCATTAGAAGAAGCATAATTACAGAGGTGAGTCATTTTTTTGTACTTGACTTGGAAAACTGTGTTCCTGGTAGTTATTATCTCTGCCAGACGTATCAGTGAATTACGGGCTCTGTCAGTGGAGCATGAGTTTGTCTCCTTCTATAGATCAGGTGGTCCTTAGAACCAATAGGAGGTTCTTACCCAAAGTGATTTTATTTTCATTTGAACCAAATCTTCCTGGACATAAGTCTCCACCACTCATTCACACTAGTGGGATTAGCGCCGGAGGCACTAGGACCCATCGGGAGCAAACTTTTTGCTGGAGGGTCGGCGCGAGAGATGGCGCCTGATAAAGCTACCAGCAGGAGTCTCGAGCGGCAATGACTATTCGGCGACGACCCTCCAACCGCCTCAGTTCTCTTTTTTCCTACATCAAGTGCGCTTCAGTGACGCCGTCATTGTCTGAGTCAAACTTCAAACTAGCGATAGTTTTCAGTTTATTTTTGTAACATTATCACGATAGTAGTATCGCTTAGTTTTATTCTATTTTCTAAATTTTTCTAATATTTTAAATTTAATCTTACTTGAAGAAGTCTCTACTGGCGGAGTCGACCATGAGCAGGTCAGGTGACAGTAGGGAGACTTCGTATGAAAACTGTTCAGTCAGCGGGCTGGGTCCGGTCAGCCTCCTTCTCCTCAGCGGGTTCCGACAGCGGCAGTCCGATGCCGGGATGGGGGTCTCCCCGCCGGCATAAAAATAAACGGTCGATTCTGCAACGCTCGGCTCAAGCTCTTCGCCCACAGGTCAAAAAGAGAAGGTATTCTCGAGGTCGTCCTGGTATGTTCGCGCTGCCGACGGTCGGTTATCGCGCTACTTGCCGCCCTTCTTCGGAGTCGCCAGTTCCGTAACCGCTGCCCCGACATCGGAGCCCCTCCCGCCTATAGGTAGGGCTCCAGATGAGCAGTTTCCATCAGTGGGCCGCTTATGGAGCGATGGGCTCAGAGGTTGGTTCTTCTGCCTGGCTCAGTTGCCACGGAGCCCTCGGCTCTCCGACGATCAGGTAGAGCGTGTTGACCTTCCTAGTCGCGCGGCGCCTTCTTTGTGCCAGCGACCGCTTTAAGTGTTTCCCCTCACATGGCTGCGGCGCAGGGGCCACACACCGATGCCCTTATCTCCTGTTTTTTCCTTCTAGCTTTCCAGGTTCCTGGGCTGCTCGGCGCCTCCACGGGTCTGTTGGCTCGTCGGCGTCATTTTCGGTGCCGCTGGGCCTTGTGGTATCGTCCGCGCCATTGGGTCTGGCGCCGCTTCATTTGCGCCGGCAGCGCCGGCGCCTGCTGCTGCATCACAGGTTCTTCGGGCGCCTGCCGTCTCCACGGTGCTGTTCAACCCGTTTTGCCTTCTCGGCGCCGGGGCCCTCGGGACTCTCCTTGTTTCTCTGCTATTTCCTCCTCTCCTAATTTTCACTCCTTTCCTGTCCAAATAGTCCTTCCTGGACCATCAGATGATGTTGAGCCTGACCCAGACCTTCGGTTGGGTGATGAAGTGGAGGAAACAGGATCTTTCTTTTCTACAGAGCCTGTGGTCGAGGACCTGTCCTTTAAGTCTCTGTTGAAGAACCTGAGATCCACTCTTTCTCTCCAGACTACAGACATCGATCCTGGAAGATATTAAGACTCCAGTATCTTCATGCTTCAAGATCCTACGGATTTGACTCCTCCGATCCAGCCTTCCTTCGAGACACTGTCTCAAATGGTATGGAATAATCCTGCTCTTATTCCCTCAGTGGCTAAATCCATGGATAAGAAGTATTCAGCTCCCAAGGATCGTCCCATTTGGCATCCCAAGCCTTTATGGATCCTATTGTAGTCCTGGCAGAGAATGACAAGGTCGTTTTTCCTCAACTACACAGCTCTCACTTATTAACAAAGAGTCTCGTAAGATTGATACATTAGGTAAGAGAGTCTTTGCTGCTCCACTCTAAGTATGCGATTGCCAGTTATCAAGGCTATTTTTCTCAGTATGAGTATATCCTGTGGCACCTCTATCAAAAGAATGGTTGAAGCTCTTCCAGATTCAGACCTCAGTCAGAGCTTCTTCTGACCGTTATTAGAGGTATTGAGTCCAATAACCAACAGGTCAAAGCCACCATGGACGCTTTCGACACTGACTCAGCTCAGCGGCGCAGGTATTTGTACTCGGTGCCATTCCTGGCTGCGTACTTCTGGCTTCACGAATGATGCTCAGCAGCAGGTAATGGCGCTGCCTTTGATGCTCTCTATCTTTTGGCCCTCAGGTGGAGCCCGAGGTGGAACTTTCTCCCGGTGGGAGGTCGCCTGATGTACTTCTACAACCAGTGGAAGTCCATAACTCGGACAAATGGGTCCTTCGGATAATTCGCGAGGTTATTCTCTCATTTCTTGAAACCCCCAATTGTCCTCCCAGGCGATCAACCCAGGTTGTCGGCCTCTCAGTCAGACCTCCTCACCGCCGAGATCCAGGGCCTTCTAAACAACAGGGCAATAGAACCGGTGCCCTCAAGATTCATGGAACACAGGGTTCTACCTTTACTTTCTAGTTCCAAAGAAATCTGGGGATGCCTGTTCTAGACCTCAGAAGTTAAACAAATTTCTCCCCAGGGAGAAATTCAAATGATTTCCTAGGTACCCTGTTACCCTTGCTGCATCAGCACGACTGGTTGGCCTCCTGGATATGCAGGACGCTACCAGCATATCCCTATCCACCCGACCCACCGCAAGTTCCTCAGGTTTGTAGCTTTGGGTCAGCATTATCAGTTCAGAGTCCTGCCCTTTGGGCTATCCTCGCCATGAAGTTTTACAAAGTGTTGTGCAGTTCTCGGCGGCACATCCCAGGAAGATCGACTCCGAGTGTTTTGCCTGGACGACATTTCTAGCAAGCCCTTACAGCCAAGGGACTTTGAAGCCGTGCAAACGACTTCTCGTCTTCTTACGTCCATGGGAGTTCTGCTGAATTAAGAAAAAAAAAATCACAACTGCAGCCCTCCCAGAGGCTCCTTTTCATAGGGACGCTTCTAGACACCTCTTCCGTAAAGACTTTCCTTCCAGAGGACAGAAGACTCGACATCCTTCGGATGGCCCGTTACATCGGGGAGAACCAATCGGTTACAGCACTCTCGATGCAACGCATGTTGGGTCTCATGGCGTCCTCGGTGTTCACTGTACCCCTGGCCCGGTTGCACATGAGAACCACCCAATGGATGCTCTCCACTCAGTGGTCTCCGCCTTCACCCCAGTCTTATCCCATCAAGGTGACGGAGCCCTTCAAAGGTGTCTCACCTGGTGGTCTCAAGAGAGCAATCTCCTGGAAGGATTCCCCTTTGCTCCCCCGGATCATCAGATCTCCATCACCACAAACGCATCGCTAATGGGATGGGGAGCTCACTGTCACTCCTCCACACTCAAGGTGTATGGACTCAGTTCGAAACTCATCTCCACATAAATGTCCTGGAGATGACAGCGGTCCTCTATGCGATCCGAGCTCTGAAGGATGTCCTTTGTCACAAGAACATTCTCCTTCAAACGGACAACAAAGCTGTGATGTATTACATCAACAAGCAAGGCGGTGCTCATTCTTATCCCCTTTGCAGGGAAGCAGTGAGGGTGTGGGAGTGGTGCTTGGAGCACAAGTCTCTGATTCAAGCGGTTTATCTGCCAGGTATACAAAACAATCTAGCAGATCACCTCAGCAGAACAGAGGCAGACCCTCACGAGTGGTCTCTCGATCCAGACGTAGCTCGGTCACTGTTCGAAGAGTGGGGGAATCCAGACCTGGACCTTTTTGCATCCCCACTCAATGCAAAACTGCCTCTCTTCTGATCCAGAAATCCAGGGCCTGGCATTTTCTGTCAGGATGCGTTCAGGCTGCGGTGGACAAAACGCTTTCTTTACGCCTTTCCACGCTTCCTAATCCAGAGGTACTCCTCAAGTTCGAGTCTCAGGGGACCAAATGATTCTCATTGCTCCTCCTGGCCTCGGCAACTATGGTTTCCTCTACTCAACAGTATGTTGGCAGCCTCTCCGAGACCACTTCCCTTGCAAATCAATCTTTTGACTCTGGGTTCATTGGTCCATCCTAACCTGAAATCACTTCACCTTCATGCTTGGCTCCTGAAGAGGTATAAGTGAATCGGTTCAACGTCTCTCGTAGAGTCTCAGACATCCTCTGGCTGCTCTGAAGCCAGCCACCCAAAACGACGCTCCAAATGGAAACGTTTTCTCTGGTGCAAAGCCCTCTTGAATCCTTTTCCTGTCCTCCTGACAAGATTCTGGAGTATCTTTTGGACCTATCAAACTCAGGTCTCCAGTACTCCACAGTTAAAGTTCACCTTAGTGCCATCTCAGGGCTCCATGAGCCGTTTCTTCCTGACTCCGCCCAGTTACCTATGGTGAAGAGATTTCTTAAGGAATTCTTCATACCAGACCCCTGTTAAGCGCCCAATTGCAGCCTGGGACATTAACCTGGTGCTGGACATGCTCACTCGGAAGCCTTCGAACCCTAGCTACCTGTGAGCTAAAATTTCTTACCTGGAAGACTGCCTTCCTGGTGCCATTACCTCAGCCCGCAGGGTCTCTGAGATACATGCCCTGGTTACAGACCCTCCAGATACTGTATTCCATAAAGACAAGGTAGTTCTCCGACTCATCCTAAATTTCTCCCAAGGTTGTGTCAGAATTCCATCTAAACCAACCTCTGGTACTTCCTCTTACTGCTAATTTCCAAAATGAAGGGGAACGATCTCTTCATTCCTTGATGTTAAGAGAGCCTTATGTTCTATTTAGATAGAACCAAGAATTTTCAAGACTCAGCAACTGTTTGTTTCTTTCAGCGACACCCGGCTGGGTCAACCTGTCGCTATCAGATGCATCTCATCATGGTTAGTGGCATGCCTTCGACATTGCTATTCCATGGCTCAAGTTAAATTAGAAGGTAGAGTGTACGCTCACTCTACTAGGGCGGTCGCGGCATCCCTAGCGGAAATTCACAATGTTCCAATTGCAGATATCTGCAACGCCGCCACCTGTAGCTCAGTGCATACCTTCATGCATTATGCACTGGATGTTCATGCCAGGCGGCATTCCGCATTCGGCAGAACTATCCTTAATGGACTTCTATCTTAGTCGCTTGAGCTCTGGCTCTCCTGCCGCCCTTTTGGGGGATTATCAGCTTGGTACTCTCCCACTAGTGTGAATGAGTGGTGGAGACTTATGTCCAGGAAGATATGAAAATTACGTACCTACCGTAATTCTTGATCTTCTTGGACGAGTCTCCACCACTCATTCACACGCCCACCCTCCATCCCCCGAGCTCACCGCTGTGTTGGTCTTCACTCCCTCAAATCTTTAGGCCGTGAAGACTTCTTTGCTGACCCTTCTTACTCGGGTCGTACGGACTATCTTATGTCCGTTTTTAAGGTTAGATTTACTCTTTACGTTAGTTGCGCTGCACCTCCTTGGTAAAAAAGGTACTGAAGCGGTTGGAGGGTCGTCGCCGAGATAGTCATTGCCGCTCGAGCCGCTGCTCGCGGCGCCATGCCTTGCAGCGCCATCTCTCGCGCCGACCCTCCAGCAAAAAGTTTGCTCCCGATGGGTCCTAGTGCCTCCGGCGCTAGTCCCACTAGTGTGAATGAGTGGTGGAGACTCGTCCAAGAAGATCAAGAATTACGGTAGGTAAGTAATTTTCATTTCTTGTCTCTTCCTGTATTCTTTACTGATCATTCTTCTTCAGGAGAGAGAAGATTACACAGTTTGGATGTTAAAAGGGCCCTTAGTTACTACATTGAATATACTAAGGCACACAGGTTTGACTCCCTCCAGTTGTTCCTCACGTATGGGAAAGTGGATAAGGGTAAACCTGCCACTAAGAGAACTATTGCCAGGAGGATTGTCTCTTGTATACAATTCTATGAGAAGCTAGGCAAAATACCACCCTCTGGCCTGAGTGCTCATTCGACTAGAGGTAAAGCAGCCACCTGGAAAACCGTCCATACATTCACCTTGCATTACTCTCTGGATATCCAGGCTAGGAGTGATGCTCGGTTTGGTGCAGCAGTACTGCAGAGCCTATTCCCTAAATAGGTTTGAATCCCCACTCCATGGGGGTACTGCTTGGTAGTCTGCAATAAGTCAGAATACGGCAAGACTTCATGTTTTTGAAGAAAATATTACTCACCTTAGTAATTGTGTTTCTTCTAATGGAGTCTTGCTGTATTCTGCCTCCCTCCTGCCTCCCCTCCAGAACCTGGTTTTTGGGAAGTGGGCGCATGGTGCAGTGTGTGCAACTGGGGTGCATTTGGGCACCTCTTTTGAGAGGGGGACTGGGGTATGTTTCTTTATTTTAATAATTATAAGTTGTTCACTACCTGGTTTTGATTTTGGCTTTCTCGGCTTGAGTCTTTTGTGGGATCCAAAATATTTGATAGCCATTTGGCTAGTAAATTTTACGATTTCCACATAGTAGGGCTTTAGTTAGTATTAGCTCGTAAGAATCTGACGCTTACACTTCAAAGTGCAGCAGACAGAGGTTTGAACCATGCTCGAGCTCATCGTTCCATGCTCTGCATAGAATTCGACTCTTTCCTCTCCAGAGCAGTTCAAGTGCTGGGGCTAATTGTAATAAGTCAGAATACAGCAAGACTCCATTAGAAGAAACACAATTACTAAGGTGAGTATTTTTTTCCTTTCTCCCATAAGGTGAGGTGGCGTCTGTTGGGGCAACCTCCTGCCCCCTCCGGGGGGGCGGGCGTTTCCTCTCCCAGTCCGGGACCTCGCCCAGGCCAGTAAAGGTTCTCCTCTGTGTCCCCACCAACTGAGAGCTAGGAACTTAGTCCTTAGGGTTCAGGCTCTCCGGGGCTCGGCATCACCTAATGTGATGAATGGTAAAGATTGACACAGATAAGATATGAAATGATGTACCTACCGTAATTCCTGATCTTTCTGTGTATCTTCACCATTCGTCACAAATGCCACCCTCCATCCTCCTGGGGCCTCAGTCTCTGGTTCCCCTCCTGTGTGTACCCTCCCTTCCTTTCCACTGGTCAGGAGTGGGGTGACCTGGGGCACACAGGGATTTTTACCTTCTAACAGGAGTGGAGAGGGATCGGGGGAGAGGGCGCTTCTCTCCTCAGTGCCTTGGCTCCACCTCTTTGGGGTGGAGGTTGGTGGTTGCCCTCTCTGCTCTGCTCTCTCTCTCTTCCTCTATCCTCCATTCCTATCCTTAGGGTCTCATCCCTCAAATTTAATTAAAAAGAAACCTTTGATCTTCCCTTGTCAGTCTTCACCATTCATTACTGCTTGGGTTAAGGCGGAGGCGCGCAACCGATACGGGAGTTGTTTTTTTTTGTTTGTTTTGTTTTGTTTTTTTTGGGTCGGCTCCAACGGTGCCGCCCTCGAGGACGATGTACCATGTCATGCGCGAGGAGCGGCCGTTAGGTGCCACAGACTCCTCCTCCATCTCAGTTCTGTTTCTCCCGCCGTCGAGGCTGCACCTGCTGCGCGGTAGCGAATAGTTTCTCGGTTTTTCCAACCTCAGGACTCCTCGTTCTTTCAGACCATTCACTCGACGCCGTATACCGGTAAGACCATTCCTTTTTCTTTCTATACTGCGGCGCAATGCTTTATTGCCTTTTTCCTTGTTTAGTTTGCATCGCGGTCCGTTCGGGAGCATGTGTGGTCGGCGGTCACGAACTTACATGCGTCGCTGTTCCTGTGGCGGCATTTTCCATCTCGACCGGGCATGATGTCTGTCTCCGTTGCCTGGGACCTACCCACGACATGGACACATGCGATGCTTGTTTCTCCATGGACCGTCGTGTCATAAGTCGCGTTCAAGCTCGGCAAGGCCCTGCCGACCTTCGGGACCGGCCGCCCAGGATTCCCAGGTAGGGTCTCTAGGCTCCTTCCTCAGGGTCCTCCCGGCCTATACGGTCCATGGAGGAGGAAGCTTCCTCTTCTCTTGCCAAGAGGAAGCTTCATGTGTCGGGGAACGTCCGTGGTCCCTTCCGGGGCAGTGACAGGGACACCGCCTCGGCACTCACCTCCTCGGAGGTGCAGGCTCCCCCAGTGTCGAGGCCCACAATTTCTGGGCCTGACACTGGTGGACCCTCGACGCCGCCCTCCGGCGCCGTTTCGGATCCCGGCGCTACTTGCGGCGCCGGTGATCGAGACGGCGGCATAGGCGGCGCCGCGGGCCCGGTTTGTGCTCCCGGCGGCGCCAGGTTGGGGTCCGACGCCGGGAGCGGCGCCGTGGGCCTAACTGGTGCGGCAGGGGACCCAGGACCGGGCCTGGCTGTCGCGAGTGGGCTGGGGTCGTCCGGCGCCATCCCTGGCACCGCACCGTTCATGGCGCCGTTGCTCCGGGGACCCCTGGGGTTGCCAGCATTGAGGTTCTGTTGGTCTCGTCCTCTTCGGAGGTCGATGACTCAGATGTGGACCCATCCTGGCACCCTGACTCTTTCGGGTCAGGGTCCCCGGTGGCACAGGGTGCTAGGGCGGCGCAGCGGCCCTTTTCCACTGTCCCTACTCCTGCCCTCCCTGAGGGCCTCGGCTAGGGGTGGCCTGGGTCCCAGGGGGTGATGTGGTGGGGACTGAGGAGGAGGCCCCTCCCAGGCTCAGGACAGCTACCCTCCCGGTGCTGTTACCTCCGGGTGGGGAACGCTGCAGTCGAGGAGGAGGCTCTCGAGTCCGAGGGGTCGAGGGCGGGGACAGTGGTCCCGGTCTCGGCCGGCCACCCCTCGTGGGATGGCTAGTAGCCGTTGCACCGAACCCCGCCCTTTCCTCTTGGGCCCCGGGGTTCCCTCCGGTGGCATTGCTGTGGACTGCCATTCTGGATCCATGCAGTCCCGGGTTCGTCACAGGGGAGGTTCCCCCCCTGGGCTCTTCCAGGCATCGCATCCTCAAGGTCTCGTCTTGCGGACTGGTTTGTTGTCCGGGATCCCGCCAGCTCGGGCTCCGTTCCCCGGATTTCAGAGCCCTGGCAGAGGTCAGTTGCCTCTTCATAGGTGCCCTTCTCCAGTACCTCTGCATCCTTCCCCCGCTCTTCCAGGCCATGTCGGTCCTACGGGTCCGTTATCCTGGGAGCAGTTCAGAGGTTCTGCGGCGGCCTTCCCCTCATACGTTAGATACGTGCATGAGCGGGTCTTTCGACTCTCCCCACTGCCGCAGGAATCTTCTGGACATTCGAGCTCTCCATCATCCTCGTCTTCCTCCTCTGAGGGAGAGGAACCCCTTGCTCATCTTTCTTCTGACGCTGATTTCACGGATATCAGCGATTCCTCTCGAGGATGGTGAGGGATCTTCGAATCTCTTATGTTAGGCGAGACAATACTGAACGGGAGACGCGTGAATTCCTTGGAGAATTCGGTGCCCAGCACCTGGTGTTACCTTCCTGGCCTATCCCCTACCAGGAGGCATCTATCCGTTCCTGGCAGTCGCCAGCCGCCCTTTCTCCAGCCCCGGCAGACTGTCGTCGAAGGTATTGTGCCGCCTCGGAATCCCTGGGTACCCTTCCCAACCCGTCCTCGGGTTTGGTGTACCTAGAGACTCCTTCCGGCGCCGCCGCTGGCGATCACTGCCCACCAGATTCGGATTCCTGCACTGACCAGTGGGGGCGTAAGAGTGTTCCCTCTTTCTTGCGGTGGCTTGCATTGCATTGCATCACATCAGGCTCACCACGCTGCCTACAATCGGCATCTGTGGTCGATGCTCTCCCAGCTCCTAGCATCAATGCCTGATACGGAGCAAACCAGACAGGCTATTGCCCTCTCCGCTATAGGCCTGGAGCTGGCAAGACACCAAGCAAGGACATTTTATGACGCCAATGAGGTGACTTCCAGGCTTGCGGGGACAGCGATTTGCATTAGGCGGACGGCATGGCTCCATCTATCAAGGTTGTCACCCCTGGCCCGGCGTAGGGTGATGCGCCCGCCTGGGAATCCATCTTTTTTCCTCCAGAGCTAGGAGACTTTGCAGGGCTTCTCCGCTCCCGTCCTCCGGGGCACCTCCTAGCTCTTCTCTCACTAGGCTTCTCTTTGTGTTAGCCAGGGTCTCCCTTCTGTTCTTCACCAACAGGAGGCTGGGGTCTTGTTCCCCAGTTCTACCTCCGCCTTTTTTCAAGGGGGGAGGGGGCTTGGTACTCACCCAAGCAGTAATGAATGGTGAAGACTGACAAGGGAAGATATGAAAATTACCGTAATTCTTGATCTTCTCTTGTATCTTCACCATTCATTACTGATACCCACCCACCTTCCCCTCAGTGGCCTCCTTCTGTGGCTCTCCTCCTCCGCCTCGCTCTCTCTCCCCTTGGCCTTTATGCCAAAAAAAAATAAGTTTTTCTGTTTTTTTCCCCCATTCTTGTGAATGGATTCTCTTTTTTCCTCAAGGTAGGGGGGAACGAGTACGGTTGCAAATTTCTTGAATTCTGAGGGAACTCTTTCTGACTGCCCTATGGTGCGATTCCTTACCTTCTTCAGGTCATGTAGTTTCACAGCCTGGTGGCCATGCCCTGTCTTGGCCTCCTCAAAGTTTGGAATCCCCCTGGCAGGTATTATTATTCAAGCTTTTCCATCTGCTGACTGAACTTGTCAGCTTCAAGCTTCTGTCTGCCTTGTCCTAGTAAGTCTGATTGAGTTCCTCTCTACTTTTCTTACAAACTGCCTTCGAGAAGGCATAGTCTTTCCCATACTCTTCTGTGTTAGCACTTAACAAGGTGCTAAGGAACTTAGTCGTCTTCCTGGATGGGCGCTCTTCCGGAACAGGTTCTGCTCGGACAGTCTAGGAGCCCTCAACTAGGATGAAGGGACTTGGCATGTTGAGAGTTCAGAGAGTCTGCCCTCACTTGGGTCTGTTCAGGATGTTCGGTGGAACCTCTCCTCAGTCCTAGCAACTGGGACTCTTGCTCCCTTTTAGTTTCGAGCCTATAAGCCTCTCAACCAACAATGCTTGATGGGCACTGTTCTCCCTCTCAACATGCCTCTTTCTTTCTTTCCTTCTTCTCCTTCTCCGTCTCCTTCTTCTTCTTTCCTCGCCCTCTCTCTGTTCCTCCCCTAGAGCCGCCCGGAAAGGAGGCCCTGCGGTCCCTTAGGGTAGGAATTCTCTCTCCTCTGTCTATTCTCCATCGGCTTAATCCTTTTTCAGTCTATTTCCTTTCCTTTTTCTATCCCTCTGCTCTCTTGCCTCACTTTCTTTTTTCTTACACTTTATTTTCGCCTCTCCGGCTACCAGAACTGAGATGGAGGAGGAGTCTGCGGCACCTAACGGCTGCTCCTCACGCATGACGTGGTACGTCGTCCTCGAGGGCGGTGTCATTGGAGCCAACGCCAAAAAAAAAACTCCCGTAGCGGGTGCGCGCCTCCGGCTTAACCCAAGCAGTAATGAATGGTGAAGATACAAGAGAAGATCAAGAACTACGGTAGGTACTTAATTTTCATTTTCTCCCCTTCCAGTTACGTGGTTTCAGGAGGAGACAACCCTGGATCCTGTCTCTTTCTCCCAGAATATCCTCTTCTGCTCATGCTGGAGCTCTTGCCAGTGATTCTGTGCCTTGAATTCTGGCAATTCAGCCTTCTCGCTATTCCTTCGCAGCTACTAATCCAGTCTGGAGACGGTCATCAATCCAGGTTGGGTCCTCCCCCCTCCCATTTCTTATTTTTCCCTCCCTCCTTCCCCTCCTTTTCTGATTTGAGATTGGGGCCTCTTTCCAGTACCCTTAGTTTTTCTCACTGTCCTCCTGTCTTCTCTGTCATTTATTTCTCCTTTTAGTTTGTATATCTTTTCCTTTGTCTATCCTTTGGACTTCCTTGTCCCTCCCTTCCTCCCAACCCTTTCTTACTCTACGGCAACTCAGAACTGGTGGGAGGGTGGGGTCGGCAACACCAAACAGCCAACCCGCGAGCACCACGCAGTGTATTGGCCTTGAGGACTGGTGCGTCGACTCCGCCCATCCAAAAAAAAAAGCTCCCGCAGGGTCGTGACCTTCAGCCGGAACCAAAATGTGATGAATGGTGAAGATGCACAGAAAGATCAGGAATTATGGTAGGTACATAATTTTCATTTCTAGGGACATGGATATGTTGTTCATCCACACTTATTGGCAGGTTCCTTGCCGCTTTAAATCTTGCCGGAAGGTCTTCAAGCTGGCTCCTCCCACCCAACCGGGTGGTAAAACTCTCGGCTCCGCCCCATGACGCCAGATCTTCCTTACCGCTTGGAAGCTCAGGTTCCCTCCTTAACGCTCTTCGTATAAGACTGGTTCCTAATTCTTCGGAAGTTCGAAATCAAAAGTTTTTGCTAAAAAGACTTCGGTCTTCTTTCCCGCGGCTGCGATGGACAAATCGACTCCCGGTTTCCGGAGGTGCCCTTGCGGGCAGAAGATGTCTAGGACGGATCCGCACTCCACGTGCGTCTACTGCTTGGGCCTTGAGCACGACCCGCAGGCCTGCGACTTGTGCTCTTCCTTTTCGGCCTACGTCCTTGAAGACCGTGCTGCCCGATTACAACTGGGGCGCCCCGAGAAAAGAATTCCACCGGTTAAATCTAAAGAGGCCCGGTTGGCGGTGTCCGCGGCGGCGGGCTCGGCGGATCAGCTCGAGCAGATGATCGCCCTCGAAGAGGAGGCGGCGCGGGCCGCTTCTACCTCGGCTGCGGCATTTGTCCCGCTCTCTCTCGGTGCCTCGTACTCTGCTTCTTTTAAGGAGCTTTGTCTGACCCTCTTGACGAAAGGTGAGGGTCCAACTTCTGGACCCTTTTCAGGTCCAAAAAGCAAAAGTAAGTCTCTCCGTCGGCGCTCTTGGAAGTGGGAAGATCCCCTCCCTTCTTGTCGACAGTCGACCTGTCGACCCCTGCTTCGGCCACTGGCTTCCACGGTGTCCCGTCAGGCCAGTTGACGAGACTCCTGCTCCACGCCGGGTCGAGATTTTCTCGACCCGCTAGACGGTTGTCGGCTGGAGAAGCTGAGAATCCCGTCGGCTCGTCTGTGCCTCCGGTTCCGGAGCCTTCAGTGGAATCGTCCAAGCCAAGGAGAGTGCTGATTCCCGACACTTCCCTCACCATCCTCAGCCTCGCCGAGACTCTCGGTCTCGGACATCTCGCGGTCCAGCCGATCCCGCCCGTCATAGGTGGTCTCGGCACCGCGACAAGCGCTGTCCGCTCTTCTTCCTCCTCCTCCTCCTCAGACGAGGGAGGCTTCAAGTACATGGAGATATGAGGAACTCAGGTAACAGTCTTTGATTGTGAATGTTTCACCCAGTCGCCTTCCCCGCCACAGTGGTTGTCACTGAGCCGCCTAAACAACCCCTCGTTGTAGCCGAGGAGCCTGTTCCCAGGCCGGTTGTTCGGCCAATTCCAGCTGCCCCACCGATTCTGGTGGAACCTCCGCCTCCAAAGCCGTTAGTTGGGGCTCCGACCAAAAATTCTCGGTCGGCTATGGGTTTGCCCCATAGGCTGTCTGTCACCCTCGCTCCCGATAAACCTTGGCAGGTGGAGGGTGGCTCAGGCCCGAGGCAGCTTTTTGAGGCCTCTTCCGAGTCCGAGGATGATTCCTCCCTTTTCTCCAAGCACATGGACTTGGAGTCCTCGGGAGGACAGTCAGTGGATGATAGCCCTTCGTCCTTCTTAGGATTGCTTCGCTCATCTCGAGTCCACCAGGATGAAGCTCGAACCTGCTTAAACGGGCGGTATCCCTCACGGAGATTCTGGACCGAGGGATTCTCCTACGGAGGCCTTTCCGGTGGCGAGGCCATAGTGGGTCCGCCTTGGAGCTTGGCAGCGCCCTGCTTCCTGCCCTGCGCCGCCAGAATGGCCAGGAAGTATCGCGGTCCCTACCGTTCCTGTCCGTTTGGAACACCCCTCTGCTGAGGGGTTGGTTACCGACAGCGCTTCCGGCATGCCGGAACGCCAGGATGTGGGACAAATCTCCCGACAAGGAATCCAAGAAATTGGATTATGCCGGGCGAAAGTCCACAGGCCCTCTTCTCGGCTCGGCCAGGCCAGTTCGGCCGTCGTCCTGGCACATTTTCTCATGCCCTGTTGGGCTCCCTGGATGAGGTCGCCCTCATCTTCCCGCGGATCTGCAGACTACGGTCAGGTAGGTGCGGACCAGGCAGGGCAGTGGCCAAACAGCAGCTCCAGACTGCTTTAGACATCGGGACTCATGTGCCAGGTTGGTGGCGGCGCGGTGGCCATGCGTCGTCGGGCTTGGCTGAGGATATCCACCTTACCGGATACCCAGCACAAGTTGGCGGATGTTCCCTTTTGGGACTGACCCTTCGCCTGGGGTGGAGGGTCACCTGCAGAGGATCGAGAAGTCCAATGCTACCTTGACTCTGTCTCTTCCACTCAGAAGGACAAAGGCGCAAGCCACAGCCTAGCCTTTTTGTCCTTCTGCGCCGGCGCGCCCGGCCCAGCAACGTCAGGGCCAGCAGGCTCGAGCTTGGTCCCAAACCCAAGCCGTCGGCTTCCTCCAACAGGAAGCAGGGAGGTAAAGGCCCAGGAGGTCCCTTGGCCGGTCCCTCCTCCAAGCCTGCCCAGTGACGGGCTGAGGGGTGTCGCCCCCATTCCCGCCACCTACCCTGGTTCCCCCCGTGGGGGGACGGCTCCGACACTTCCTTGCCGCCTGGTCCGCTGTTACCACGGACAGGTGGGTACTGGAGGTGGTGGGAAAAGGCCTGTCTCTAGAATTCGAGCAGGCCCCACCCTTCAGAGCCGTCGCACCTAGGGGTCCGCAGCCTTACTGGCGGCTTGTCGAGCCGGCATCGCTGTCCTCCAAAAGGAGGTGATCAGGGAGGTAGAGGACCCCCAATCGACCTGGGGTTCGTGTCCAGGTATTTCCTGGTTCCGAAACGGACGGGGGGGCTGGTGCCCCATTCTCGACCTGCACGACCTGAACAAGTTCCTAAGATCTCGAACCTTCAGTATGGCTACTCTGGCACAGATAATACCATCTCTGGAACACGGCCTGTGGTTCTGCTCTCTGGACCTACAGGACGTGTTCTTTCACGTCCCTGTCCGTCACTTCGGAGATTCCTTCGCTTTCGAGCAGAGGGATCCTCTTCGAAGTTCCAAGCCATGCCCTTCGGTTTATCTCCAGCTCCCAGGGTCTTCACCAAATGCATGGCAGTGGTGACAGCATTCCCAAGGGCGCCGAGGGGTCCAGGTACCTCACCTGACGTATTGGCTGATAGCAGCCCCTCCAGACAGGAGGTGGAGCGTCCAGAGATCTGGCCTCCAGGTTTGCTCTCAAGTCTGCCTTCTCATCAACGAGGCCAAGTCGGAACTCAAGCCGAGCAGGTGATCCTGTTCATCGGGCAGAGCTCGACTCTCTTCGAGCCAGACACGGCTCTCGCGGACAGGGCCGAGGTTCTACCTCCTTTGCCCAATCATTTCTGGTTGGGCATCCGCTTCTGCCCGGACTTCCTGGCCCTGGGTCTCATGGCGGCTGTACCAGCGTGGTCCGTTGGGCACGCTGGCACATGCGCCCCCTTCAGTGGGGACTGGCCAACCAGTGGTCACAACGCTGCGATCCATTGGACCAGCTAGTGATAGTGACCCAGGAGATGTGGAACGCTCTCCAGTGGTGGACCGTTCCATCTCATCTGCAGGAGGGCATCCTGTTTGTCCGCCCCGAGTCGACGGTCTCTCTATCGACCGATGCCTCTCTGATGGGTTGGGGTGCCCATCTGGGGGAACACAGAGTGCACGGCCTCTGGTCCCCGCGGGAGTCCCGATGCCACATCAACCTGCTGGAGCTCCGAGCGGTCCGCCTAGCTCTCACCGCCTTTGCTCCGTTTCTCCGGGGTCAAGTGGTCAGAGTCCAGACGGACAATACCACGACCATGTACTACCTGAACCGCCAGGGCGGGACGCGCTCCATGCTTCTATGCAAGGAAGCTCTCCGCATTTGGTCACTCGTGAGCAGCCTGGAGGCGGATCTCCTAGCCATTCATGTGGCAGGAGCCTCCAACACCCTGGCCGATGCCCTGAGCCGGATAGGGGCTGCATCTCACAGTGGTCTCTCCTGCGGAGGTAGTACAAGATCTGTTCTCCCACTGGGGCACACCTCAGGTGGACCTGTTTGCCTCCAGGAGAACGCTGGCTGAGGTTGTTTCATGCCCAACCCTCAGCAGGGCTCGCTGCGGGGATGCCTTCTCAAGGCACTGGACCCCGGCCTCTTTACGCCTTTTCCCCATTTCCCTTGATTCACAAGGTGCTTCTCAAGGCAAGGAGGACAAGGCGCAGGTGATTCTGATAGCCCCAGACTGGCCCGCCAGTTCTGGTACCCAGATCTCCTCAGCCTCAGCTCCAGGCTCCCGAGGCAGCTTCCAGCTCGCCCGGACCTGCTCTCAGTCAATCAGGGAAGGTGTTCCATCCGGACTTCAATCTCTGCACCTGACGGCCTGGTTCCTGAGCGGCCAGAGTTCCAGGCCTTGGGTCTTTCCCGACGGTCCTCAATGTTGTTGAGGCGTCCCGTAAGGAGTCGACCAGAAAATGCTACGCTCAAATGGAAGAGATTTTCCATTTGGTGTCAGGGCAAGGGCTTGGACCCTTCCTCCTGTTCTTTGGCAAGCATTTTGGACTATTTATGGTCCCTTTCTAGTCAAGGGCTTGGCGTCCGGCGACCCTAAAGGTGCACCTGGCAGCCATCTCTGCTTACGGTAGCGGACGGGGGCAATCCAGTGCGCAGGAGAGTAGTCTGGCGCTTTTTCAAAGGCCTTGATCACATTTCCCTCCGTGCGAGAACCTCCACCTCCGGGATTTACTGGTACTGGCAAAGCTCATGGGCGCTTATTCGAACCAATGCACAGGTGACTCTCTCACCTGTTGTGGAAGACCGCTTCTTGGTGGCTATCACGTCAGCCAGAAGGATGGGAGAACTCCAGGCGCCTGCATTGAGTCTCCTTACCTGGTCTTCCACAGGGACAAGGTTGTCCTGCGCCCCCACCCGAAATTCCTTCCGAAGGTGGTGTCGGAGTTTCACCTTAACCAGGTGTTGACTCTGACGGTGTTCTACCCCAATCACACCTCGGAGGCCGAATACAGGCTCCATGCTTTGGACCCTAGAAGGGCGCTCGCTTATTATAAGGAGCGCAACGCTGAAATTCGGGGAGAGGTTCGCCAGCTCTTTGTCACCTACGCTGAAGCCGCACCTGGCAGACCTGCAGCCAAGCGGACGATAGGCAGGTGGGTCACCTCCTGCATAGATCTCTGCTATAATTTGGCCGGCATGGAGCCTCCCAGAGGGATAAGAGCTCATTCTACCCGTCATACTGCTGCATCGGTGGCTGCTTCCTGGGACGTCCCTATCCAGGAAATCTGCAGGGCTGCTACCTGGAAGTCAGCACACACCTTTATTACCCATTACCGCATCGACCTTGAGTCACTCCTGGATGCTGGTTTTGGGGCTTCAGTTCTCCAGTCTCTATTCCCTAAGTAGGGGGTGTGCGCCTTGCCTTCCTCCTCCCGGAGAACTGCTAGGAGTCTGCCAATAAGTGTGGATGAACAACATATCCATGTCCCTAGAAATACAGGTTACTCACCTGTAACAGGAGTTCTAGGAATGGTATATGTTGTTCATCCACACGACCTCCCCGGCTTCGACGCACAACCTGAGCTTCCAGCGGGCCAGATCTGGCGTCATGGGGCGGAGCCGAGAGTTTTACCACCCGGGTGGGTGGGAGGAGCCAGCTTGAAGACCTTCCGGCAAGATTTAAAGCGGCAAGGAACCTGCCAATAAGTGTGGATGAACAACATATACCATTCCTAGAACTCCTGTTACAGGTGAGTAACCTGTATTTCTCCCACTGGGGCAGACCGCTAGTGGACCTGTTTGCCTCCAGGGGAAACACCAAGCAGGGCTCGTAGCAAGGGGATGCCTTCTCGAGGCCATGGACCCCTTCCCTCCATTTCCCTTGATCCTCAAGGTGAGGAGTGACAAGGCAAAGGTGATCCTGGTAGCCCCAGACTGGTCGCGCCAGTTCTGGTATCCAGATCTCCTCAGCCTCAGCTGTAGGCCCCCGGAGCGGTTTTGCACATGCCCAGACCTGATCTCTCTCAATCAGGGGAAGATATACCATCCAGATCTTCAATTCCTGCACCTCACAGCCTGGTACCTGAGCAGCTAGAGTTCCAGGCTTTGGGTCTTTCTGAGGATGTCTACACTGTGGTGGAGGCATCCAGAAAGGAATCGACCAGGAAATGCTACGCCTTCAAATGGAGAAGATTTTCCATTTGGTGTCAGGGCAAGGGCCTGGACCCTCTGTCCTGTCAGGTGGCTAGGATTCTCAACTACCTTTGGCCCCTCTCCAAAGGGGGTCTTCAGTCATCCATCTTTCGGGTGCACCTGGCAGCCATCTCTGCTTACCGGGCGCGGGCCAGCCAGCCAACGGCGCAAGAGACAGTGGTTGGGTACTTTTTCAAAGGTCTGGATCACACATCCTCTCTAGTGCATGAACCTCCACCTCCGTGGGATCTTCTACTGGTACTGGCAAAGCTCATTATCCAGCCATTCGAACCTATGCGTTGAAGACAGCCCTCCTGGTGGCTGTCACGTCTGCCCGAAGAACAGGGGAGCTCCAGGCACTTTCGGTGGACTCCTCTTATCTAGTCTTCCACAGGGACAAAGTTGTCCTATGCCCCCACTCGAAATTCCTTCCGAAGGTGGTATCAGAGTTTCACCTTAACCAGATGCTGACTCTGCCAGTGTTCTACCCCAGTTACACCTCGGAGGCCGAGTACAGGCTCCACACTTTGGACCTAAGATGTGCTCTCTCCTACTACAAGGAGAGGACAGCGGAAATTCGGGGAAAGGTTCGCCAGCTGTTTGTCACCTACGCTGAAGCTGCCTCTGGCAGACTTGCAGCTAAATGGACTATTGCATGGTGGATCACATCATGCATCAGTTTGTGCTATGAGTTGGCGGGCAAGGAGCCTCCCAGAGGGATAAGAGCTCATTCTACCCGCCACACCGCTGCATCAGTGGCTGCTTCCAAGGACATTCCTGTCCAGGAAATCTGACAGGCTGCTAGTTGGAAGTCACCAAACACCTTTATTACCCATTACCACATCGACCTTGAGTCACACCGGGATGCTGGTTTTGGGGCCTTGGTTCTCCAATCTGTGTTCCCTAAGAAGAGGGTGTGCACCTTGCTTCCCTCCTCCCGGAGAACTGCTAGGAGTCTGCCAAAGAGTGTGGATGAACAACATATGCACAATCCTAGAAAAACAGGTTACTCAAGTGTAACAGTAGTTCTAGGAGTGGTATATGTAGTTCAAACAACATGAAGTCTTGCTATATTATAGACATTAGCAGTTTGATCCAGCTCTAGAACTGCCCCGGAGTGAAATGGTTAAAACCATTCCAAAATAGAATTTTGGCACGAGAGCAGCTCTATCTGTGTCATTTCAAACTTGAACTGTCAGATTCTTTACTCCGCCTCAGTGAACAGTCGCTCCGGAGATTTCTCCTTCTGCTCGGTTCATTTCTCGGTTTAAAAGTGTTTTCTCGCTGGATTTAACCGAGAATAGTTTTATTTTAACCAGAAACCGCTCAGTTCAAGCTGTGTCTGTGGTAACCGTGAAGTAAATGAAGGTTTTGTCTGTGTGGAACTTGTAGTTATCGGTTCGGTTTGAACCGATCAGTGGGTTTAAAACTCATTTAAAACTAAAAGTTACTATTTTAGAGTGCGGTTCCCGGTTCTTATCGGTTCTAAAAACCAGATTTATTACGCTTTTTCCAATACCCGTGACACGGTTAGGAACCGATAAGGGTGTCTTGCCTGGCACTGCCATTAAAAGGGCAAGTTTTGGTTAGGCTGGCATTATGTCTGAGAAACCCAAAAGAAAACCGGGCTATTGGATTTCAACACTGTGATGTTTAGGAAGTCTTGCCAAGGCTGACCCACACACCACATGTGTTTATTGTCTGGGTTTGACCACCTCCAGTCAGACTGCCAGGTATGTAAGAATTTCCTGCAGCCACCCTGGAAAAAGATTGGGCAGGCACAGGAACAAGAGGCCAAAAGTCCACTGACCCGGATGACAGCCCGGTTCGGTGCCAACCGAACCAGAGGGAGTGCCTCTGACCAGGGCCAGACTTCCTCGGCAAAGAAAAGCTGGTTCTGAGGAACCAATTCCAGTAAAGAAAACAAGAAAATCAGCAGGTCTGGAGTCCAAAATTCTTCTCCAACTGCTGCAGAGATAGCAAAAGCCATACAAATTGTCCAGTCATGTCTCCAGGGTCCGTCCAACCACCACTATCTGGTAAAAGGTCGGTTCGTCCGTCCCAGTGGTTCAGGATTATGATATTGAGGAATTTTATGAACCAGAGGAGGGGAGGAGGATTAGAACAGTATGAATGTGGCTGGGAAGGTCTGGTGTGCCCATTGAACCGGACATCTCCCCAGACAGACCTTTAGAATCTCCCCCTATGCTGTCTGAGTCCCCATCTCATTTTATGTTTTATAAAAAAGTTGCTGAAACCCTCCAGCTTCCTTTAGAGAGGCTGTGGATGAGCAAGAGGAGCCTTATTTTGTAGAAATGATGGATATTCCAGAGTCTAGGAGATTGTCTATTCCTTTACATAAGTCTTTTAGGAAACAAACAATTAACATTTTAAAAGCTCCTAATTCAAACACCATGAAGTCTTGCTATATTATGACTTAAGGCAGTTAGCCACAGCACTTGAACTGCCCCGGAGAGGAAACGGTTAACTCCAGGGAGACTGAGTTCTAAAGGCGAGAGCGCTTATGCCAAAGCTCTATCTGGCAAGTTTCAAATGAAACTGTCAGATTCTTACTCCGCTTCACTGAACAGTCGCCTCCGGAGATCAGCTCCTTCAGCTCGTTCATTTCTCGGTTCAGCTTAGTATTTTCGGTTCATTTGAACCGCAAAAGTATTTATTTTACCGCGATTTCGTTCAAAGCTCTATCTGGTAAACCGTAAGTACAGTATTTAAAGTCTGTGTGAAAATTAATTATCGGTTCGGTTTTGAACCGATCAGTTTGCTAAAATAAGCATTTCTATTTATATTTTGGGCTTTTTAGAGTGCGGTTCCCGGTTCTTATCGGTTCTAAAAAAAAACCTATACTTTTGGGGTTTTTTTCAAATACCCGTGACACGGTTAGGAACCAATAAGGGTGTCTTGCCTGGCACTGCCATCAAAAGGGCAAGTTTTTGGATAGGCTGGCATTATGTCTGAGAAACCCAAAAGAAAAACCGGGCCCACTGGGTTTCAACACTGTGATGTCTGTGGGGAAGCCTTTGCCAGGGCTGACCACCTCCTGTCAGACTGCCAGGTGTGTAAAAATTTCCCTGCAGCCACCCTGGAGAAGAGATTGGGCCGGCTCAGGGAACGAGAGGCCAAAAAGTCCGCTGACCCGGATGGCCAGCCCGGTCCAGCACCCACTGGACCAGAGGGAGTGCCCTCTGACCAGGGCGAGACTTCCTCGGGCAAAAGGAAGGCTGGTTCAGAGGAACCAGTCCCAGTAAAAAAGACAAAGAAATCAGCTGGTCTGGAGTCCAAAATTGTCTCTCCAACTGCTGCAGAGATAGCTAAAGCCATACAGATTGTCCAGTCACTGTCTCAGGGACCTGTCGAACCACCAACAGCTAGCAAAAGGTTGGTTCGCTTCAGTTCCAGTGGTTCAAGAGTATGATGTTGAGGAATTTTATGAACCACAGGGGGGGAGGAGGAATTTGATCATTATATATGTGGCTGGAGGGTCTGGACGTGCCCATTGAACCGACATTTCTCCAGACAGACCTTTAGAATCTCCCCTATGCGTCTGAGTCCCCTTCTCATTTTATGTTTTATAAAAGTTGCAGAAACCTCCAGCTTCCTTTTAGAAGAGGCTGTGGATGAGCAAGAGGAGCCTGATTATGTAGAAATGATGGATATACCAGAGTCTAGGAGGTTGTCTATTCCTTTGCATAAGTCATTTAGGAAGCAAACAACAAAGATTTTAAAAAATCCTCATTCTATCCCTCCTGTAGATAAAAAAATGGACTGAAGGTATACTTTGTCAGGCTCTGATACAGACTTCCTCACTGAGCAGTGTAGTCATGTAGGTGTGGTACAAGCTGCAGCCTGTGACGAGGCTAATATTCCCCTGGCCTCACATCCTCCTGATAAGGATTCCAGGAAGATTGATGCCATGGCTAAAACAATATATGGCAGCTTCTTTGGGACTCAGGCAGGCAAATTATATGGCTTATGTGGCTAGATATCAGAAATCTAGATGGGACATAGTACAGTAGTTAGCTAGCAGGCCCATGGCCAGCTGGCTAGTGAGCTGGAACAGGTGGCTGCTGATGGCATTGAAGCCTCTAAAGTTCAATTTCATACTGCTGTTGATGTTAATGATGTTTCCTCTAGGGTCATGGCCACTTCTGTAGCTTTCCAGTAGGTTGGCATGGCTCAGATGCACTAATCTGTCCCAAGATACACCAGTCAAGCTATGGATTTTCCTTGTAGTGGAAATTCTCTGTTTGGGGAACAAACAGAAAATTATATGACAAAGATGGATGAATACAGAACTACCTACAAAAGTGCCCAGGCCAAGGAGAGGCATGCCACTCCACAAAGGCACGCCCCAGGTAGGCAGGCCTTTCCACAGGCCTTTTTACCAATCTCAAGCCTCTCTGCTTGCACAGAGGGGTTTCTTCAGGAGGCAGAGGTAGACGGGCACAAGTAAACCGTCCCTCCCTCAGCCTACGGTTGCTGCCAAGCAGGCACCCTGATGGGGTTCCCAGGGCCAATTCTCCTGTACCGATGGGGGCAGGTTGGTTATTTCAGCCAGAACTGGCTGTCCCTAACTCGGACAGATGGGTTCTGGAGGTAGTAAGCCAGGGTCTGTTCTCAGCTTCAAACAGTTTCCAAAGATGAGAGCCAGACATTTTCCACCTGCAAACTTTCAGAAGCCCTTGCTTTGGAAGCAGAGGTTTTTCTCTTCTAGACTGCAAAGCAGTGGAAAGGGTCCTCCCTGCCACCAGGCAAGGGGCTGTACCAAGATACTTTCTTACCCCAAAGACAGGAGAATGCGCTCATTCTAGATTTAAGGTACCTGAACAAGCATCTTTTGAAACCAAAGTTCAAAATGTTAACTCTGGCAATGATTTGTGTTTCCCTGAGGCCAGGGACTGCTAGCTTCCCTGGACCTCAAGGATGCCCATTTTCATGTCCTGATCAGGCTTCTCACTGAAAGTACCTCAGGTTCGAACTGCCCTCAGGCCACTACCAGTCTCAGAGCAATGCCCTTCTGCCTACCTCTGCTCCAAGGGTATTCACAAAATGTCTAGCTGTGGTAGTGGCTCATTTAAGAAGGCAAGGGGTTGCTGTGTTTCTACCTGGACTCCACTGGCCAGAGTGGGTCAGTCTCCAGATCAGGTAAAATCCCACTTGCAAGTCACCCAGCAGCTTCACTTCCCTGGGATTCCTGCTGAATTTACCAAAGTCAGTCTCTGGAACCAGTTCAGGTACTAACTTTCATAGGTGCAGAATTGAACACAGTTAGCCAGGGCATTTCTCCCCTGAAAGGGTAGACAGACCATTGCCCTCATATCCTCCTTTTACCCCTGCGGGTCTCTCTCGACCAGCAAGGCATTTTCTGCAACTCCTAGGGCACATGGCTGCTTCCACAGCTGTTGTGCAAGAGCAAGATTCCAGATGAGGGACATTCAGTTCCATTTGAGGGCCTATTGGTCTCAAAGGAGGGACCCCTATCAAATTAGTCCCAGTGATCTCAAACTTTGATCCTGGCTCTCCAGTGGTGGCAGGATCAAAGCAATCTAACACAAGGGGCTCCCTTCATTCCTGCTTCAGTCCCTCACCCTCACCACGTAATGCCTCCCGTTAGGTGGGTGGGGGCTCACTTGGCTTACCTTTCCACCAGGGAGAGTGGTCCCCTCAGAATCTCTGCTCCACATCAATCTTTTTGGAACTCAGAGCTGTCTTTTAGCTCTTCAGGTTTTTTCAGCTTCTGTCCAGAACAAAGTAGTTCAAGTCAGGACAGACAACACCACAGCAATGTGGTACATCAACAAGCAAGGGGCACTCTGTCATCAGCCTTGTGCAATCAAGCAATGAAGTTATGGTCTCTGGCTTACTCCCTGAACACCTCCCTGATAGCAGTTCACCTTCCAGGAAGGACAATGTCCATGGGGATGCCCTCAGCAGGATTTCTCAGGGCCATCACGAATGGGCTCTGAATCCTCAGGTGCTGGGGTCGGTTCTTTGCCAGATGGGGCACCCTCAGATAGATCTTTTGCAGCCCCAGACAACCACCAACTCTCTATTTTGTTGTAGAGCTCAGTGCTGGGCTCAGTCCTCTGACTTTCTGTTGGATTGGATGGGAAGTTCTATATGCCTTTCCCCCTTCCCTCTTCTTTTCAGGGTATTAGTAAAATCAGATCTCAGCCCTGCAAAGTGATTCTGATTGTTCCAGATTGGGCCAGACAGCCCTGGTACCCTCTGCTTCTGTCCCTGACAGTCCACCCTGCCCTGAGCTTGCCCAGAGTCCACGACTTGCTGGCCTGTTCACAGGGGAGAGTGTGGTATCCGGACCTCAAATCCCTCCATCTCAAGGCTTGGCTCTTGAGGAGTTAGAATTTGCTGATTTACACCTTTCCCAAGGTGTCCTGGATATTTTGAAGGCTTCAAGGAAGCCTTCCACTAGGGCCACTTAAAATTCTAAGTGGAAGAGGTTTTCCATCTGGTGTTCTGAGAAACAAATTGTCCCAGAATCTGCTGATTTGCCCATTTTACTGGACTATTTGGTCCATTTAAATTCTTAGCCAGCTACCTTAAAGGTTCATCTGGCAGCTTGTCTCTGTTTTTGTATCAGCAGGCAAGCCTGCTTCTCTTCCTCTCATCCTGTGTGTTTTCCAAGTTTTTAAGGGTTACTTCACACTAACCCTCCTTTTTCGGGAACCAGCTCCTGCCTGGGACCTGAATGTTTGCATTGCTCAGTTAATGCAACCCCCTTGAGCCTCTGTCTTCAGCAGATCTCAAGTTTCTAACTTGGAAACTGTTCTAGTGGCTATCACTTCTGCCAGACGCATAAGTGAATTACAAGCCCTGTCAGTGGAAAAGATTTTATATCTTTCACAGAGATAAGGTAGTCCTCAGGACTAACAGAAAGTTTTTTTCAAAGTGGTTTCAGATTTCCATCTGAACCAATCCATCTCTTCCAGTATTTTTCACTGAGCATTCTTCCTCGGGTGAGAGGAGACTGCACAGTTTAGACGCCAAAAGAGCTTTTGCGCTACTATTTGAACGCACCAAGGGTCACAGGTTCGAATCCCTCCAACTCTTCCTTACATATGGCGAGGTTGGCAAAGGAAACGTGCCACTAAGAGGACAATTGCAAGGTGGATTGTCTCTTGTATCCAATTTTGTTACCAAAACTAGGTAGAGAACCCTTCAGGACTGAGGGCTCACTCCACCAGGGTACAAGTGCATCTCTAGCGGCTGCTAGAGATATTCCCATTCTGGAAATCTGTCAGTTGCTACTTGGAAAACAGTTCACACTTTTACCAAGCATTATTCCCTGGATGTCCAGGCCAGGAGAGATGCTCGCTTTGGCACAGCTGTGCTTCAGAGCCTATTTCCTAAGTAGGTTCTGACCCTCCTCCATGGAGGTACTGCTGTATCTGTTTTGTCATAATATAGCAAGACTTATGGTGTTTGAAGAAAAATTACTCACCTTAGTAATTGCTTTTCTTCTCATGGAGTCTTGCATATTATGACCCCGCCCAACCTGCCCCTCTCAGAACTTCTACTTGGTAGGGTTGGCAAATTAGTGCAAGCACTGTGTCATGCCATTTTAGTTCTTCCTTTCCCTTTTATTTAGGTTAGGGAACTAGGTATTTCTGTTTTTGTATATATGGCCCCTTCCAGGACTCCAGTCTTTTGGGGAAGGGGGTCCATTAGTGCTTGTTAGGGTGAAACTAATAATATTATTATCATTGTTATTTTTATTGCTCTTGTTGTTGTTGTGTTTGCTGTTGTTATTCCTTACTAGTAGGTAGCCACTTGGCTAGTGTGAGCTTCCACACAGACTTGCTGCTTAGTATTAGCTTCAGAAAAGATCTGACAGTTTCATTTGAAACTTGCCAGGTAGAGTTTGTTACATAGCTTCAGGCTTTAGAACTCCAGTCTCCTGGAGTTAACTGTTTCTCCGGGCAGTTCAAGTGCTGTGGCTAACTGCCTTAAGTCATAATATAGCAAGACTCCATGAGAAGAAAAGCAATTACTAAGGTGAGTAATTTTTTCTTCTGTGCCTCCTGTAGATAAAAAGATGGACAGAAGGTATACATTGTCAGGCCCTGATACAGAATTCCTTTCTCAGCAATGCAGTCATGTTGGAGTAGTTCAGGCTGCTGCCTGTGATAAAGCTAATATTCCCTTGGCTTCACATCCTCCTGACAAGGATTCCAGGAAGATTGATGCCATGGCAAAAACAGTATATGGCAGCCTCTCTGGGACTCAGGCAAGCAAATTATATGGCTTGTGTAGCTAGGTATCAGAAATCTAGATGGGATACTGTTATGCAGCTGGCCAAGCAGGCCCATGGCCAGCTGGCTAGTGAACTAGAACAGGTGGCTGCTGATGGCATTGAAGCCTCTAAGGTTCAGTTTCATGCTGCTGTGGATGTTAATGATGTTTCCTCTAGGGTCATGGCCACATCTGTAGCTTTTCTAGTAGGTTGGCCTGGCTCAGGTGTACTAGTTTGTCACAGGATACCCAGACTAAGGCTATGGATTTTCCTGTATGGGAAATTTTCTGTTTGGAGAGCAGACAGAGAATTCATGAAGAAGATGGATGAATATAGGACTACTTACAAGAGTGCCCAGGCTAAGGGGCTGCACCACTCCTCAAAGGCATGCCCCAGGGGTAGGGGTAGGCTTTCACAGGCCTTCTACCAGACTCTGGCCTCCTCTGCCTATGCTCAGAGGGGCTTCTTCAGAGGCAGAGGCAGACGAGGGTGGCAGATCTGCTCCCACCCCCAGCCTAAAGCTTGCAACAGGCACCCTGATGGGGTGCCCAGGGCCGATCTCTCCCACCAGTGGGGCAGGCTGGCTTACTTCAGTCAGAATTGGGCTTTTTAACTCAGCAAGTGGGTTCTGGAAGTAGTAGTCAGGGTCTTGTTCTCAGCTTCAAAAGTTTCCCAAGTTGAGAAGCAGATTTTTTCTACCTGCAAGTGCTTCAGAGACCCTGCTCTGGAAACAGAGGTCTCATCCCTGTTAGCTCTCAGAGCAGTAGAAAGGGTTCCTCCTGCATCAGGGCAGGGTCTGTATTCCAGATACTTCATCCCCAAAAAGACAGGAGAATGGCGGCCCATCTTAGATCTCTGATATCTGAACAAGCATCTTTTGAAACCAAAGTTCAAAATGGTAACTCTGGCAATGATTTTACCTTCCCTAAGGCCAGGGGACTGGCTAGCCTCCCTGGACCTCAAGGATGCCTATTTCCATGTCCTAATCAGAAGATCCCATCAAAGTACCTCAGATTCCGAACTGCCCTCAGGTCATTACCAGTTCAGAGCAATGCCCTTGGCCTTACCTCTGCTCCAAGGGTATTCACAAAGTGTCTAGCAGTGGCAGTGGCCCACTTAAGGAGGCAGAGGATTGCTGTTTTTCCATATCTAGATGACTGGCTCATTGTAGGCCAGTCCCCAGAACAGGTAAAATCTCACCTGCTGGTCACCCAGCAGCTTCTCACCTCCCTGGGTTTTCTGCTAAACCTACCAAAGTCGGTTCTGGAACCAGTCCAGGTACTCACCTTTATAGGGGCAGAATTGGACACAAAGCTAGCCAGAGCCTTCTTCCCCAGAAAGGGTAAGGAATTTAGTGGCTCTGGCCTCTTCCTTCACTCTGCAGGTCTCGACCAGCAAGACACTTTCTGCAGCTCCTGGGGCACATGGCTGCATCCACAGCTGTTGTGCAGGGGCCAGATTTCAGATGAGAGACATTCAGTTTCACTTGAGAACCTTTTTGGTCTCAGAGAAGAGACCCTTTCCAAGTTGGTCCCAGTGACTCAACCTTGATCCTAGCTCTCCAGTGGTGGCAGGATCAGAGCAATTTAAGAGCGGGGTCCCTTCATTTCCCCTTCTCACGACTTGACTCTCACTACAGATGCTTCCCTTCTGGGTTGGGGAGCTCACATGGGCGACCTTTCCACTCAGGAGTTTGGTCCCCAGGAATCTCTGCTCCACATCAATTTGCTGGAACTCAGAGCTGTCTTTTTAGCTCTTCAAGCTTTTCTGCATCTGTCCACGACAAGGTGATACAAGTCAGAACAGACAACACCACAACAATGTGGTACATCAACAAACAGGGGGCACTGGTCTTGGCCTTGTGCACCGAGGCAATGAAGTTGTGGTCTCTGGCCTGTTCCCTGAACACTTCCCTCATAGCAGTTCATCTTCCAGGGAAGGACAATGTCCTAGCGGATGCCCTCAGCAGGATTTCCCAGGGCCATCACGAATGGTCCCTGGATCCTCAAGTGCTGGGATAGTTTTTGCAGGTAGGGCATCTCCTCAGATAGATCTTTTGCAGCCCCAGACAATCACAAACTTCCTCTGTTCTGTTGCAGGCCTGCAGTGCTGGGCTCAGTTCCCCTGGATGCCCTTCTTCTGGATTGGGAGGAAGTTCTCTATGCTTCCCCCTTTCCTCTCTATTCAAAGTACTAGTCAAAATCAGATCTCAGCCTTGCAGGGTGATTCTGATTGCCCCGGATGGGCCAGGCAGCCCTGGTACCCTACTCCTTCTGTCTCTGACAGTCCATCTTCCCCTGTGCCTCCCCAGGAATCACAATCTGTTGACTTGTGCCCAGGGAAGGGTTTGTATCCGGACCTCAAATCCCTCAACCTCAAGGCCTGGCTCTTGAGGAGTTAGGAGTTTGCTGATTTCACACCTCTCAGGGTGTTCTTGAGATCCTAAAGGCTTCCAGAAAGCCTTCCACTAGGGCTACTTATAGTTCTAAATGGAAAAGGTTTTCCATTTGGTGTGCTGGGAAAAATATTTCCCCAGAATCTGCTGAATTGCCATTTTGTTAGATTACATGGTACATCTTAATTCCTTGGGTCTCAGACCAGCTACCCTGAGAGTTCATTTGGTAGCTGTATCTGCTTTTGTGTCAGCAGGAAAGTCATCCCCTCTTTCCTCTCATCCTGTGTTTTCCAAGTTTTTTAAGGGATTACTCCATACTAATCCTCCCTTGGGAACTGGCCCTGCTTGGGGCCTTAATGTTCATTGCCCAGTTAATGCAACCCTTTGAACCTCTCTCTTCTGCAGAGCTTAAGGTACCTAACTTGGAAAACTGTTTTCTAGTGGCTATCACTTCTGCCAGGCGCATAAGTGAATTGCAAGCCTTGTCAGTGGAGACTGACTTTCTTTCCAAGGGATAAGGTAGTCCTTAGGACTAATAGGAAGTTTTGCCTAAGGTGGTTTCAGATTTCCATCTTAATCAATCTATCTCCTTCCAGTATTTTTCACTGATCACTCCTCTTCGGGTGAGAGGAGGTTGCACTGCCTGGATGTTAAGAGAGCTCTTAGTTATTATATAGAGCTGCACTAAAGGTCACAGGTTCGAATCCCTCCAACTTTTCCTTACCTATGGTGAAGTTGGGAAAGGCAAACCTGCCACTAAGATCAATAGCCAGGTGGATTGTCTCTTGTATCCACTTTTGTTATGAGAAAGTGGGCAGAGCCCCCGGTTTGAGGGCTCATTCTACCAGGGGTACAGCTGCATCTCTAGCTGCTGCCAGAAATATCCCTTATTAGAGATTTGCCAGGCTGCTACTTGGAAAGCGGTACACACTTTTACCATGCATTACTCCCTGGATGTCCAGGCTAGGAGATGCTCGGTTTGGCACAGCTGTTCTTCAGAGCCTATTCCCTAAGTAGGTTCTGCCCTCCTCCATGGAGGTACTTGCTATGGTATTCTGCTAATGTCTATAATATAGCAAGCCTTCATGTTGTTTGAAGAAAAATTACTCACCTTAGTAATGTTGTTTCTTCTAATGGAGTCTTCTATATATATAGACCTCCCCCAACCTGCCCTCTCAGAACCTCTACTTGGTGGGTGCGGGCAACTTAGTGTGGGCACTACTTATGTCCTGTTAGCATTTTGCCCCTTTGGGACTTTTGGGGGTGTGTATGTGTATCGTGTGTGTGTTTTATTATACTTATGTTCCATTTTCATATTATTAGAATGGTGTTAGTATTTCTGGTCCCCTGACTTGAGTCTTGGGTGTTGGGACCATCAATGGTTGTTATTATTTAGGTAGCCATTTGGCTAGTGTAGGTTACAGCTTCCACACAGACCTTAGTGAGTTTGGCTCAGAAAGATCTGACAGTTCAAGTTTGAAATAACACAGATAGAGCTGCTTCCGTGCAAAATTCTATTTTGGAATGGTTTTAACCATTTCACTCCGGGGCAGTTCTAGAGCTGGATCAAACTGCTAATGTCTATAATATAGCAAGACTTCATTAGAAGAAACAACATTACTAAGGTGAGTAATTTTTCTTCAGCCACACAGACCCACCAACCTCCTCGGCTGCAGAGCACAAACCTGGCTTTCAGCAGGCTAAGATCTGGCGTCATGGGGCAGAGCCGAGGGTTATACCACCGGATGGGTGGGAGGAGCCAGCTTGAAGACTTCTGGCAATTCTTAAAGCGGCAGTACCTGACAGAGTGTGGATGAACAATATATACCACTACTAGAACTACTGTTACAGGTGAGTAGCCTGTTTTTACTGACATGTAAGAGTAGTTCTAGGAGTGGTATTTGTTGTTCTTCCACACTGTCCCACCTGACCTCCCTGGCTTCGATGCACAACCACTGCTTCCAGCGAGTAAGATCTGACATGAAGGGGTGGAGCCGAGGGTTATACCACCCGGGTGGGTGGGAGGAGCCAGCTTTTAGACCTTCCGGCAAGATTCTTAAAGGGAAAGGATATGCCAAGAAGTGTGGATGAACAACATGTACCACTCCTAGAACTAATGTTACTAGTGAGTAACCTGTGATCTTACTTCGAGATACAGCTCTTGCAGCAGGTTACACCATTAGGACTGAAGCCGCCAGGCGCCAGGACCCTCGGAAATCTTTCTAGGTAGCTATCTTCAGCGGGACCGCCCAGATGTCGGTCCAGCCTCCGGCGTCAGGCGTGGTACAAAAGGGCGGTCCCAGAATCACCAGTTCTTTCCCGCCGTCGAACTGCATGCCTCGACCCTACGGTTCTAGTCTAGCGGGCGACGCGTGGTACAGAATTTTCTTCAATCAAAATTATTCAGACATCTGATGTCCTCTCCGACCTCCGGTCACTTATCTAAGTGCGTGTGCGGCAAGCAGATCCCCTTTAAAGACCCGCATTCCGCGTGCATCCGGTGCCTGGGCCCAGACCACGACATCAAGGCCTGCTCCCTGTGCCAGGGGTTCAACAGTCGCACGAGGATCCGCCGGCAGAAGGCCCTCCAGGCTTACTTGTTGGAAGAGCAGCTCCGGGCAATGTCTTCCAAGGGGGAATCGTCGCACAGGCACGGAGAAAAGAAGAAGAAGCAGGGATCCTCCCCGGTCGCCGGTTCGGGCCTCCGAGTCCCGCAGCTCCGGTTCTCGGTCAGACCGGTCTCCGTCCAGGGCCTCGTCTCTTCCCCCGGCTGCGGTTCCAGTCGCCAAGCCTGCTCAGGCCTCTTCCGCCAGGCCGTCGTCATCCTCTGCCCAGAAGGCCGTGGCGAAGTCAGGGGAATGCCACCACCATCACAAGTCGGGCTCCCGCTCCTCGGCCCCCGACTCCCGGTCTTCCTCGGCCCCGGAAGACCTTGGACCTTACGCCGCTGAGGAAGCTGGTGGATCCGGCGTCGGCCAGACCGTCGTCGGCCGTACGCCACCGTTCCTCTGAGCCGTCGTCGGCCTCGTCAGCGCATCGGATGTCGGTGGGGGGTCCGACGCCTGAGCCGAGGGTTCCTGCGCCTCCAACGCCGGTCGGACAGGAGTCCCTCACGGAGGAGGATTCGCCCAGCCGAAGACCAGCGGCGTTCCGGCCGCGAACGGTCTCCCCAGGGGTCCCCGCCACCGCCCGAGGCCCTCGTGGAGCCGCCGCTGACCCGACGACCGCCCGCCTCGGAGCGCCTCTGGCCGACTGTGTTTGGCCGAGGTGAAGGACCTATTTACTTACTGGTGGGACACCATTAGGAAGGACTGGTACCCCAGTCCCTCCTCCTACTCCAGCCCCGCCCCACCTTCACCTGTGGGGTCAGCTGCCGCTCTGTCCCCAGGGTGCCTGAAACTCCTCCCAGGGCCGGCATTCCAGCGGAGACCTCCGTCCAGGTCTTCGTCTTCTGGATCACACAGCCCTAAGAAGTCCAGAAGGCGATGTCGGTCACCGTTGACGGAGGAAACGGGATCATCCTGTTCTACGTCTAGATCCCCGTCTCCGGTCTCGCTTCCCTCGCCGGACCCACGTGAGACTCCACGGTCTCCCCCAGACGATCCATCCTTCATGGATATCTTGAGGCATATCCAGGAGAACATGGGATGGGAAGCAGAAGAGTTGGACCCTGAGAGGTTACGCCTGGCCAAGCACCTTCGGCAAAAGGACCCTAAGCCTGTGGTGGTGCCAGCCTTGGTGGACACTTTCGTGGACGTCACCAAGGCTGCGTGGAAGCGTCCACATTCGCTCCGGCAGTGCCGAAGAAGGCTGACTGGTTGTACAGGGCCCCAGGGGGACCAGTACCTGTCACAGCACTCTCTGGCTGATTCCCTGGTAATCACAGCCTCACATGACCGGTCCCAGAGGCCGCTGCATTTGAGCACCCTGCCACCGGACCCAGAGTCCAAGCAGTTGGACTCTTTGGGTAGGCGCACCTACGCTTCCGCGACTTGCGCCATTAGGTCCCTAAACTACCTTACCCCCATGGTGCAGTTCCAGAACGCCCTGTGGGAGCAGGGCCTAGAGGCGGCCGAGAGACTGCCGGACGGTGAGCAGAAAGAGGAGATGCTTCAGCTTCTCCGAACGGGTTCAGACGTGGGGACCCAAGTTTTGAGGACCGCATATGACTCTGTGGACTCTTCAGCCAGACCGGCTGCATCAGGCGTTGCCTCCGGAGGCACTCATGGCTCCGTGTCTCGGTTTCACCCCAGACGTCCAGAAAACATCATGGACGCCTTTGAAGGTGAGGTTCTTTTGGTAATCCATCCAACGGATAATTACCAAACTTCAAGAGGCTGGAAAGGCGGTCCGCACAGTCCAGGCGATGTACCGCCGAGGCTTGGTTCCTTCAGAGGAGCCAAGGCCGTTTCCATGGGTGGACTCAGAGGCAACAGCCCTGCTCTGCCACACAATACAGGGGCTCTGGTTTTCAGGACCCAGGAAACAGCCCGCCAGCAGGGGTCAGCGACTTCCAAGGCCACCCAGCCGGGCGGTCCTTCAGCCGCCACAGCATGACTCCTTTCTCGCCCCGCCTCAGGATCAACACAGGATGTTTCGTCGGGGTCGACATGTAACTTCCTGTCGGGATGGCAGGCGATAACCACCGACAGGTGGGTACTTCAAGCTGGTCAGCATAGGCCACTTTTAGAGTTAGCAGAACAGCCACCCTCGAGGCCTCCCTCCGCCTCCGGTCTTCGGGTCAGCACCGCGACTTAATTTGGCAAGAGGTGATTGCACTCCTGGACAGCATGATTCAACCTGTCCCAGGAAACCAGAGGGACTAGGGTACTATTCTCACTTCTTCCTGGTTCCCAAAAGACAGGGACCTCCGTCTATTCTGGACCTAAGCGATCCTCAACTTGTCAGTCGATATAAAAGATTTCGCATGGTGACCCTTCCTGGTCTAATTCCTATGCTGAAACAAGGCGCCTATTTAGCGCCCCTAGACATGCAGGATGCCTACTGCACATCCCCATAGCTCTAGCGCATCAGAGGTTCCTGCCTTCGAGTTCTTAGGCCACCATTTTCAATTCCGAGCTCTTCCCTTCGGACTGTCATCCGCCCAAGGGTTTTCACCAAATGCATGGCGTCGTGGCAGCTGCTCTAAGGAGGCAGGGCCTCTCGTGTTCCCAGACTCGACGATTGGCTTCTCATGGCCGTCTCAGAGAGGCGCTCCTACAAGCGATCCAGGATACTCAGGTCCTGTTCGGATCGCTTGGGATTCTAATAAACCACGAGAAGTCCGTCTTGGTACCGTCGCAGAACCTGCAGTTCATAGGTGCAGTGCTGGACACGGTCCAGGGGAGGGCTTTCCTCCCAGTCGACAGGGTGGAATGCATCAGGTCCCTCATAGAGGACCTATCAGCGAACCAGACCGCTCCGGCCAGGTCGGTCCTTCGCCTGCTCGGTCACATGGCTGCGGCCATTCCTACAGTACCCCTCGCGTGGCTCCACATGCGGATAACGCAGTGGATGCTCAAGGCGCAGTGGGATCAGAGGCAAGACCATTTGCAGCACCCAGTCAGAATCACGAGACGGGTGGTTCAGGACTGGCAATGGTGGTTAGCCCCCGGGTCGCTCTCCAAGGGCGTCCCTTTTGCAGCGCCGTCCCCGGAGATAACCCTCACCACAGACGCTTCAGGTCTCGGGTGGGGAGCTCACCTGGATGGGGTGAAGTCTCAGGGTGTATGGAGCCCACTGGAAGCTCATCTTCACATCAATGTTCTGGAGATGAGAGCGGTCCTCTATGCACTCCAGGCTTTCCAGTCCATGATCCCACCGTGTACCATCCTGCTCCAGACGGACAACACGGCGGTGATGTATTACCTCAACAAACAAGGAGGCACACACTCTTACCCCCTTTGCAGGGAGGCCATGAGAGTGTGGGATTGGGTAATCGGACACGGCGCAAGCCTAATCGCGGTGCATGTTCCCGGAGTGGACAACACGATCGTGGACGGTCTGAGTCGCACTCAGGCCAGAGTCCACGAGTGGGAACTTCTTCAGGAGGTAGCAGAGGATCTGTTCCTTCGATGGGGAACTCCAGAGCTAGATTTATTCGCATCCCCATCCAGCGCAAAACTGCCCAATTTTTGCTCGCTAGATCCAGGGTCTGGAGTTTTCTGGCGAGACGCATTGTCCCTCTCCTGGAGAACAGATTCCTCACGCTTTCCCTCCTTTCCCATTGATCCAGAGAGTTCTCCTAAACTCGCGAGGCAGCCATCGGTTGATTCTGGTGGCCCCATTCTGGCCCAGACAGATCTGGTTCCCATTGCTGGCTCAACTATCCGGAACCTCCGCTCCTGCTGCCGCCAGTTCTCACCTTCTGTCTCAGGAGCAAGGTTCGTTGTTGCACCCGGATCTGTGTTCTTTGAACCTGTACGCATGGCTCCTAGAAACGTAGCCATCATGCGACATGGGGTCTCGCAAGAGGTTGCGGAAGTTCTCTCTGCAGCCAAGAAGCTGGCTACACACGCTACTTACGCCATGAAATGGCGCCGGTTTTGTCTGTGGTCACGAGCCCGTGACCTCTCCCCTTTAGGTTGCCCTGTGAGGGCAGTCTTGGACTACCTCCTTTCCCTTTTTCACTCGGGGTTAGCCTACTCCTCTATTAAAGTACATCTTTGCGCTATTTTGGCCTATCACCTGCCGGTGGGTCAGCGCACTATTGCTCAGCTTGACGCTTCTCGGGAGTTCCTGAGAGGGGTGTTACACCTTAGGCCTCCTATCAAGGATCCGGTCCCTCCTTGGGATCTCCTTTTTGTTCTGGAGCAGCTCACGCTTCCTCCTTTTGAACCAGCCGCAGATTGCGAGCTACGTTTTCTGTCGTGGAAGACGTTGTTTTTAGTTGCAGGTACTTCAGCCAGAAGGATTTCTGAGCTTCATGCCCTCATGTGTAAAGAGCCTTATTTGGTTTTTCACCGAGACAGAGTGTCTCTGAGAACAAATCCTAAGTTTTTGCCTAAGGTGGTCTCAGCTCTCACCTTGAATCAGGATATCGACCTTCGGTCTACTTCCCAACTATTCAAATAGAGGAGGCTTTTGCTCCACACTCTGGATGTTCACCGCAGCCTGAGGTATTACCTCCATAGGACTAAGCCCTTTGGCTTCTGATCAACTCTTTGTTTCTTTCGCACAGAGAATGAGAGGATGGCCAGTGTCTAAGCAATCCTTATCCCGCTGGCTCATGCAGTGTATCTCTATTGCTATCAATCCAAGCAAAAGCCTCTCCGGGTTCCATCGGGCCATTCCACTAGGCGTGGCCACTTCCTTTGCAGCCCTCAAGAATGTCTCAACCTCAGCTATTGCTGCTGCTACTTGAGCTCTGTGCATACCTTTATCAGGCACTACAGTCTGGATATCGCCTCTAGGCGAAGGGCTGGTTTTGGCCAGGCCGTGTTGCAAGGCCTCTTATCCTGAATCGGGAACAGGTTGGTCTTTCTCCGTTTCTTCCTCTTCCTCCTCCCGATGTTTGTGGGACAAGCATTATTGCTTGGGAATCAGTCCTAATGGTGTAACCTGCTGCAAGAGCTGTATCTCAGTAAGATATGTACAGTTACGTAAGAACTTACCGTAACAGTAGATCTTCGAGAACAGCTCTTCACAGCTAAATGCCATCCCCTCCCGTGTCCCCCTTGGAGGAAGGATGGCTCGTGGCTGTTTTTAAAAAAAAAAAACAAGAAGAAGAACAAATAACATATCAGGGAGCAAGTAAAAAAGGGGACCTTTTTCCTCCCAAACGCTGAACGAGCCGCAGGTTGGATATTCACTTGGGAAGAGTGAATTGAGTTTGGTTGTTTTCTGACGGCGGATCCTCGGTCTCCCTTTCTATGTCATCCTGCGGCTGGAGTCTCCGCAGGAGAGCTGGGGATTCCAGCGGACCGCCTTTTGTACCACACACCTGACGCCGGAGGCGGACCGACGCTGGCGGTCTCGCTGAAGATGGCTAGCTAGAAAGATTTTAGGGTTCCTGGCGCCTGACGGTTTAGTCCTAATGGTGTAACCTGCTGCAAGAGCTGTTCTCGAAGATCTACTGTTACGGTAAGTGCTCTACGTGAATTGTACTTTTCTAGGAGTGGTATATGGTATACATCTGCTCAACCCACCAACCTTCCCTGGTAAGTGGCACACTGAATCTCGATTCCTGCAAGTCAGGGCGATGCCGATGGAGTTACCACCCTGGTGGGTGGGAGGAGACAGCTTGAAGACCTTCTGGCCAGATTTAAAGGTGAAAGGAATCCTGCATGAAGTGGGATGTACACCGTATACCACTCCTAGAACTACTGTTGCAGGTGAGTAGCACATTTTTCTGCTGCAGTGGAATACAGTGCTGGTGCTATGATGTACAAGAACAAAATGAAATTGAGTTATTCTTGTGATAGTATATTAATTTTGTTGTTGTTGTTCTGCAGGTTTTAACTACATTTTACCCTATTTCTATGTGATTTATTTCACCGGTTTGCTTATCCATCGAGAAGCCCGTGATGAACACCACTGCAGGAAAAAATATGGTATAGTGTGGGACGAGTACTGTCGACGTGTTCGTTATCGCATTTTCCCATACCTCTACTGAGAAAACTACAAAACAAGATTTGAGAAGTCCCACAAATATAGTCTAATTTGTTTAAAAGTTCAACACAATTGACCATACCGTCTACATTTGCGACTGGTCTATATGCAGAAGTCTAATAGGTTTTTATTAGCTGTGGTTTGAAATTTTTTCACGAAGCCAAAATAGTAGAAAGATGCATACAACTACTAAGATTACATAAAATCCTGTATGTTTTAGATTAGGAAAAATATAAATTGTCATAGTTAATAGCTTTATTGCAACTGTTAAATAACACAAGCAAGAGTGTTGGCTTCATGAGATATGGTTAATAAGAATTGTTACCTTGGTTTGAAGAATATCCTTCTTAGTGAATTGTACCTGTGTACATTATGTATTATATTGTAATTTATGGGGGATTTTGTACTTTTTGTGTGTGCTGTACAGTGCAGTTTGATGTTTAATTATATGTTTTAGGACCAGGAAATGCTATAAAATATTACAACTTACAGTATTTTTAAGTTTTGTACTGCAATTTATATGTAAGTTTTGTATGATATTTGTAAGATGAAATCAGTAGCATTATTTTGCAACAATTATAAGGATCCAGTTTTAAGAGTAAATTGAAAGTTTCAAGTACTGTGAAAATGTTAGTGTAGAAAGGTATTTTTTAAATCTAAAGTTGGGCGAATTTGGCTTTGCTACCTCAAATTCTTGATCCTAAATAATAACCTTAATATTGTTGCAAACTGATAAAACATACTGGTTTTATGTTTGGGTAAACACTGCTAAAATTGCTTGCTTTAATACAAACTTTATGCTTTATCTTAATGGTTTCTAATTTGATAAGAGTCTACACGTCGTTTGAAGCAAAATGTAAGTATATATTGAAGAACAATTTTTCTAGGATAGTGGATATGTTCTGTCCACACTGGTTGGCATGTCCCTTTTCCCTTTAAATCTTGCCGGATGAGCTGAAAGCTGGCTCCTCCCACACGGGTGGTATATCCCTCAGCTCTTCCTTGATGCCAGATATTCCTTTCTGCTGGAAGATTAAAGTTCCCTCCTTACCACTCCCGCGTTAAGTAAGCCCTGGCACTTAATCCTTTGGCCAAATTTCCAAAACTTAAACTCGTTAGAGTTTCTCTGCATAAGTTTGCGATAACGACCGCGATGGAGGACAAGTCCTCGGCTAGGTTCTGCTGGTGTCCTTGCGGGCAGATGATGTCACATACCGACCTGCACTCCACATGCATTTTCTGCCTGGGCCATGACCATGATACCCTGGCCTGCGACATTTGTCGCACGTTCCATCCAGCAGTTTTAGATGATCGCCTCACACGTCTGCAGCTCGGACTACTGGAGAAACTGCATTCGCTGGTCAAATCCAAAGACGCCTGTCGTGTGGTTTCCGCAGCTGTGGAATCTGCCGAACAACTGGAACAAATTAAAGTCTTAGAGGAGGAGGTGATTCATGCTGCCGAGCAATCCTCTTCTGTTTCGGTCTTTGTCCCGCTCAAACTGGGCTCTTCCTTCTCCAGATCCTTCAAGGAGTTGTGCCAATTTCTCCCGAAAAAGGGGAGTGCCCATCCGGTTTGCACACCTCCCGCTCCCATAAAAAGGATTGAGAGAGAATTCGTCACCTGGTCGAAATTGTCGTCGACCCATTGTTGACTGATGAGGCTGACAATTCTTTATTCAGGACTCCGGTCCTGCTGGAACCCACGGAGTAAGAGAGCCATCCCGCTGGGACTCCGGCCATGGTCTCTGTCCCTGACCTGGAGGAGTCGCGGTTCTCCCCATGTTGGTCCCCCCAAAGGTCGAGCTTGAGGTCTCTGACACCCTCGACTGACAGGCCCAGGTACTCTCACAAGTGGCACTCCAAGAAGCAACGACACTGCTATTCATCCTCCTCGAATGAGGAGAGGCTTCGATGCAAGTTGCGTCGACGCTACGAGGACCTTATGTGGCAACAGCTAATGCTGACTGGTCCAGAGTCGACCCTGGCTTCCACCCAGGCCATCACATGGCTGTCACCCTCTAAGCCGACGGCGACTCCTCCAGAGCCGGTCGATACCATCCCTCCCCACAGAGCCGGTGAAGACCCTCCCGGCTCAGTGAAAGCTGGCCTCTCCACCAGTCCTGGTGGAGCCACCACCTAAACAGCCTCCTGCAGGGACGCCTTCCAAGGAGTCTCTGCCCATTAAGAGCCTCCTGCACAGGCTGTCGGTCACCCTCACTCCCGACTGTCTGCAGCGGGTCGAAAATTACTCTGGTGGTCGGCCGCTGTATCCGGACTCCTCAGAGTCCAAGGACTCTGATTTGAATTTGCGTCCATGTGACAATTCAGTGAGTTTCTCGATGGAGGAAGGTCCCACGTCCTTCCTGGGCATCTTCCGTCTCATCTCCGAATGCACGGGGATGCCTTTGGAGCCTGTTGAAAAATAGGCAGAATATCCCCTGATATTCTTAAAAAAGGGTATTCCCTGTCTGAGATCTTCCCAGTGGCCAAAGCCATAGTTGGCCCGGCCTTGGAGCTTTGGCAGCATCCTGCCCTGCGCCTTCAGCCCAGATGGCTTTCGAGTATGTGGTTCCCATCAGCTCCCCATCTGGGTTCTTTCAGTAACCCTCAGCTGAGGGGTTGGTGGCAGAGTCTGTGTTTCAGCGCTCGGGCAATTCTGGGGACACCGATGGAGCTCCAGACAGAGTCCAAAAAGTTGGACCATTCGTCTAGAAAGATCTATGCTGCCTCCTCGCCTGATCTCCCAACAGGAGAGTTCGGCCATCATTATGGCACACTTCTCTCATACCCTCTTGGGCTCCTTGGATGAGGTGCTTCCTCATCTCCCCGCAAACCTTCAAACCACGGTCAAGCAGGTCAGGGACTAGGGTCCAGCTGTTGCTAAACAACTACAAATGGCTCTGGATATCGGAGATTCTTTTGACTGTTCGGTGGCGGCCCCGGGTTCGCCATGTGCCGCGGGACTTGGCTGAGAGTCTCGACCTTTACAGCAGACACCCAGCACAAACTGACGGACATTCCTTTCCTGTGTACTGACCTGTTCGGCCCAGGATTTGAAGGTCACCTCCATTGTATCGAGAAGTCCACTGCCACATTGGACTCTTGTTACTTCCACCCAGAAGGAACCCCAGGGTTCTAAAAATTAGAAGAGAAAGCCCTTCGGTCTTCTGCCCCTGTGACTAAGCAGCCCCAGTACCAGTCTGGTCAGCAGCAGCAGGCTCAGTGTTGGTGCCTCGGCCAGCCAGGGGCTCAGGCAGCCCATAAGCCCAGAGGGATGGGCCCGCAGTCCCCCGCAGGTCCTTCCTCATCCAAGCCTACATCGTGACGGGATGGGGTTGCCAACCCCATACCTGTCACACCCACTCTGGGTTCTCCCATTGGAGTGGGCGGCTCTGCCACTTCCTTTCCGCCTGGTCCACTGTCACAATGGATAGGTGAGTCTTAGAAGTGGTCAGCCAGGGTCTGCCTCTGGAATTCGAGCAGTGCCCACCCAGCCAAGCTCCCACCCCACGGGAGAAGAAGGTATCCGCTCACACTCTGTCGGCTCTCAGGGACGACATCGCCCAGCTCCTCCACAAGGAGGTAATGTTCAGAGTCGTGGATCCCCCTGTAAACCCAGGGTTCGTTTCCAGGTACTTTCCTGGTCCCAAAACAGACTAGGGGGCTGGTGCCCCATTCTAGAACAGCACGACCTGAATCAATTTCTCAGGTCTTGCACCTTCAGGATGGTAACTCTGTCCCAGATCATACCATTCCTCAAGCTGAACATGTGGTTCTGCTCCCTGGATCTGCAAGACGCATTCTTTCACGTCCCCGTCCGTCCGTCTCACCGAAGGTTCCTCTGCGTCAGGTGGAGGTAACCCTCTACGAGTTCCAAGCCATGCTGTTCGGCCTATCATCGGCCCCCAGGGTCTTCACCAAATGCATAGCAGTGATGGCGGCCCATCTTCAGCATCGATGGGGTCAGAGTTTACCCCTATCTTGACAAATGGCTTATAGCAGGTCCCTCCAGACTGGAGGTAGAGAGGTCCAGGGATCAGGCCCTCTAAACCTGCCTCAGCTTGGCCTCCTGATCAACAAGGCCAAGTCAGAACTTGTGCCCTCGCAGATGATATGCTTCATCGGGGCAGAGCTCAACTCTTGCCGAGCCAGAGCCAGGCTCTTGGCGGACAGGGCGGAGGTTTCCTTTGCCTGATTATTTCTTGTAGGGCAATTTCTTCCTGCCCAGGACTTCCTGCAACTTCTGGGTTACATGGCAGTCTGCACCTCCGTGGTCCAATGGACCTGGTGGCATATGCGCCCCGTTCAGTGGGTGCTGGCCAGCCAGTGGATGCAACAACTAGGTCATTTCGAGAAGCTGGTCACTGTGTCCTAGAAGATGTGGGACACTCTCCAATGGTGGACCATCCTAAAACATCTGCAGGAAGGGATCCCTTTTTTCCACCCCGAGCCGGCAGTCATCTTGATGATCAACGCCTCTCTCACGGGCTGGAATGCTCACATGGGGAACCACAGAGTCCATGGGCTATGGACCCCTGATGAATCCCGATGCCACATCAACCTGCTGTAGCTCCGTACAGGCCGGCTGGCGCTGACTGCAATCGCTCCATTCCTTCGGGGTCAAGTGGTTCAGGTCCAAACGGACAACACCACAACCATGTACTGTCTCAACAAACAGGGCAGCACGCACTCCTGGCCCCTGTGCAGGGAAGCTCTCCACATCTGGACCCTCATGAGCCTACTGGAGGTGGATCTCCTAGCCATTCATGTTGCAGGAGCCTTGAATCAGCTGACAGACACCCTCAGCCATGTGGGGGAGGCATCCCACAGGTGGTCTCTCCATCCAGAGATAGTGCACAGTCTGTTCTCCCAGTGGGGCACACCTCTGGTGGACCTGTTCTCCAGGGAAAACGAAAGCTGAGGCTGTTTCATGCCCACCCCCCTCAGGAGGGCTCACTGGAGGAGGATGCCTTCTCAAGGCCATGGACCCCAGGCTTCTTCTATGCCTTCCCCCGGTCTACAAGATGTTCCTCCAGGTCAGGAGGGGACAAGGCACAGGTGATCCTGGTCGCCCCAGACTGACCCCGCCAGTTCTTTTATCCAGATCTCCTCAGCCTCAACATCAGGCTCCCAAGGAATCTCCCAGCATGTCCGGACCTGATCTCCATCAATCAGGGGAAGGTATTTCACCCGGACCCTCAATCCCTGCACCTGACAGCCTGGTTCCTGAACGGCTCAGAGTTCCAGGCTTTGGTCCTCCGACGATGTACTTGGTGTAGTTGAGGCATCTAGGAAGGAGTCGACCAGGAGGTGCTATGCCTTCAAATGGAAGAGATTCTCCATTTGGTGTCGGGGCAAGAGCCTGGACCCTTCGTTCTGTCCAGTGGCTAGCATTCTTGACTACGTTTGGTCTCTTTCCAAAGGAGGTCTACCACCCTTAAGGTGCACTTGGCAGCCATCTCTACTTATTGGGTGCGGGCCGATTTGTAGATGGTGGCACAGGAAAAGTTGGTCTGGTGTTTCTTTAAAGGCCTCGACCATATTTCCCCTGCGGTGCATGAACCACCACCACCACCGTGGGATCTGCTGGTATTCGCAAAGCTCATGGGCAAGCCATTCGAATAGATGCACAGGCATGAGATGTCAAACCTGTCATGGAAGACCGTGTTCTTGGTGGTTATCATGTCAGTCAGAAGGATTAAGGAGCTCCAGGTGTTTTCTGTAGAGTATCCCTATCTGGTCTTCCACAGGGGCAAGGTTGTCCTGCGCCTAACCCGAAGTTCCTTCCGAAGGTGATGTCAGAGTTTCACCTGAACCAGACAATGACTGTGCCGGTGTACTACCCCAGTTACACTTCGAAGGCCAAGTATAGGATCCATACTTCGAACCCGAGATGAACGCTCTCATTACAAGGAGCGTACGGCTAAAGTTTGGGGAGAGGTTCGCCAGCTGTTTGTCACCTACGCTGAAGCCGCACCTGGCAGACCTGCAGCTAAGCAGACGATTTGCAGATCTATAACATCATGTATTGATCTCTGCTGTAGGTTGGGCGGTAGGGAGCCTCCCATAGGGCTAAGGGGTCATTCCACCTGCCATACCTCTGCATCGGTGGCTACTTCTAGGGAGGTCCCTATTCAGAATATGTGCAGGGCTGCTACCTGGAAGTCTGCGAACACCTTCATTTCCCATAACCACATCGACCTAGAGTCACGCCGGGATGCTGGTTTTGGGGCCTCAGTTCTCCATTCTCTGTTCTCGAAGTAGGGTGTGTGTGCGCGCCTTGCCTCCTGGAGAACTGCTAGGAGTCTGCCAACCAGTGTGGATAGAACAACATATCCACTATCCTAGAAAAACAGGTTACTCAACTTGTAACAGTAGTTACAGGAGTGTAAATGTTGTTCATCCACACGGACCCACCGACCTCCCCAGTTTCGACACACAACCCTCTGCTTCCAGTGGGCAAAATCTGGCGTCAAGGGGCGGAGCCGAGGGATATACCACCGGGTGGATGGGAGGAGCCAGCTTTCAGACCATCCGGCAAGATTTAAAGGGGAAAGGGACATGCCAATCAGTGTGGATGAACAACATATACCACTCCTAGAACTACTGTTACAGGGGAATAAACTGTTTTTATACATCTCCCCTCTCCCACATCCTGTATGTTATCCACAGACTCGAACTACTACCATTTTATTACACACGTTCATGAAATGTAAATATAAAAATGTAGCCAGAGATTTGTTGCTATGAATTGTCAGAGTTTCAGCTAGTGTTACTGTACATGTATTAGTGCCTAATCTTTGACTTTGTGTGGTAAAGTGACAACAAAAAGATACAGAATTGAAATTAGTTTTCTTTTACCCAATTGTCTTTTTTGTTGAGCTGTCATTGTTGTTCATAACAGGAGGATATAATTGGTATGAACTGCCCAACACCTGCATGTCTGATAATTTAAACATTTGTTTGACATCTGGTATGGGTTCTCATGAATATGACTATGCTTTAAAGCGGAACTACTGGCTTACTAAAAGCAACATCTGCAGCACAGATGGAGACTTCAGTATTCAGATATCCCATGCCCTCTGCCCACTTGCTCCACCCCCATATTGAAATTGAGAGCAGTAACACTATACAATGGTGACACATTTAATATTGTAAATAAAAGTGTGGCATTTGTTCTTAGTCCTGGGACATACAGCAGAGCATAAGAAAGTGAAGCAGTAAACCACAACAGGGTGTGGGTCATGCTGTGATTTTCCTACACCTGGTGTGGTGTAGTCCTGAGGCCACAGGCCGAGTGAGTAAACCACACCAGAAGTGGATAAATCCCAGCATAACCCACACCCTGGAGTAGTTTATTGCGATTATACAGTGTGCCTTGTATCTCTCTCTCTCTCTCTTCTCTATATATATATATATATATATATATATATAATGATACATGATGGGCGACGGTGGAATATGGATAATATTAGCACGAGTGCACTGTGGCACTGTGATCGCCACTCGTGATATTATCGCAGGGCACACTGTACGAGTGCTAATATTGTCCATATTCCACAAGTCGCCCATCATGTGTGCGATTTATACAATAGGGGATCATAGTGTTGTGCAGGGTTTGTGTTGTTTTGTGTAGGTGATGCTCTCTGCAGGTATGAGTAAGCTTTCTGAATGGAGCTGGTGTGTGACTTCTCATTACCGTTGTGGGTGGATTCATATTGGCTGTTTGTGTGATGGATGTCTGTATGCAGTGTGTGATTGGTTATGTCTATCTGTTTGTGTATCCTGTTTTCTAATTGGTCGCTTGGTATTTGTGGGTGGATATGTTTGGAGTTGTCTTGCTCGTGGAAGAGGGAATTGTTTTATTTTTAGGGTATAGAAGTGTGTGCTGGTGCCGCTTTGGAATGAGGAGAGTGAACGCTGCATTAGAAGAGGGAACGCCACGGAAAAGAAACATGTAGGTATGCTGTGACAGTCAGTTTTATGATTTTGCCTTCTCGGCATGCTCAGCGTGCTTCTGGAAAGGTGTTTCTAATTTTACAGCTTTTGAAATCTATACAGTTAGTGTCAATGTTTAATACAGTTTTGGTTTTGTGTTCAAGGGTTTGTCTATTTTCCTATTATGATAGAATTGTGACACATTTAACTGTTAAGCAACAAACTGAGATACAGACTTTCTTTCGGCTTTACATCATTTCCATCCTGATATTTACTCAGTTTTAGAAACTGGTAGAAAGTTTATATCTTTTGAAACAGTCCAACGAATGAATTGCAATGTCTCTGACATATTTTATGTGTGCCTTTTCAGCGCTTTGTCTTTGTATGGGAACGCACATATGGGAAAGAAACGTGAAACATGTTTGTTTTTAAGGTTGTGCTGCTGACTGACGTAACCACTGTTGGACTATAAGGCACCGACGTAGTCATTGTTGAATATAAGACAGATGACGTAGACACTGTTGAATATCTGTGAAGATATTCCACAGTGTCTATGTCAGCTTCCTGATATTCAATAGTGGTGAAAATAACATTTATTAAGAGTGTTATTCCTTCACCCCTATTGTATAAATATATTTATATATTTTTTATTTACAAAAAATAAAGAAAAAACAATCTATTATTTTATAGCTTTTTATTGATTTTTTTAAATATCCATCCTCTCTCGGTTAAATAGTCCACCCAGCAACTAAGGGAATAGCAGAAAGGATTTGTTTGTGCTGTGTTCAAAAAACCAAATCTATTATTTTATAGCCTTTTATTGACACTTTTTTTAAATATCCATCCTCCCTCGGTTAAATAGTCCACCCAGCAGCTAAGGGAATAGCAGAAACGATTTGTTTGTGCTGTGCTCAAAAAATGAAATCTATTATTTTATAGCTTTTTATTGACTTTTTTTTTTTAAATATCCATCCCCCCTCGGTTAAATAGTCCACCCAGCAGCTAAGGGAATAGAAAGGATTTGTTTGTGCTGTGCCATTTCTGTTAATTTCATTCAAACAACATGAAGTCTTGCTATATTATGACATATGCAGTGAGTCCCAACCTTCAGTGCTCCGGAGGTGAAAGAGTTAACTTTCCATGCCACGCATGGAACGCTGAGCTCGAGCTCGTTGAAACTCTGTCTGTTGTTCTTCAAACTCGAACCGTCAGATTCTTTACTTTGCCTCACTGAACAGTCGCTCTAGAGATTTCTCCTTCTGCTCGGTTCATTTTGTCAGTTAAAGTATTGGTTTCTTGTTTTGACCGAATTTAAACCGCAGCCGGTCGGTTCAAGTTCTGTCTGTGGTATTTGTGAGTACTAGATAGGTTGACATTATTTCTATTCTGTGTGGAACTTGTAAACAGTTTATTGGTTCGGTTTGAACCGATCAGGTTGTTTAAAGTATCTTAATCTGTGATTTAGTGTGTGGTTACCGGTTCTTATCGGTTCTAAAAAAAAAACAGATTTTATTACGGTTTTTTCCACGACCCGTGACACGGTTGGGAACCGATAAGAGGGTCTTGCCTGGCGGATTGCCATAAACAGGTAAGTTTGGTTAGGACTGGCACTATGTCTGAGAAACCCAAAAGAAAAACCGGGCCCACTGGGTTTCAACACTGCAGTGTGTGTGGGGAAGTCTTTGCCAAGGCTGACCCCCACACCACCTGTGTTTATTGTCTGGGGTTTGACCACCTCAATGCAGACTGCCAGATTTGTAAAAATTTTCCTGCAGCTACCCTGGAAAAGAGAGTTAGTAGGCTCAGGGAAAGGGAGGCCAAGAAGTCCGCTGAACTGGATGGCCAGCCCGGTTCGGTTCCAACCGAACCAGAGGGAGTGCCCTCTGACCAGGGCGAGACTTCCTCGGCAAAGGAGAACCGACTCTGAGGAGTCGGTTCCAGCAAAAAGGACTAGGAAATCAGCTGGTGTGGAGCCAAAACTTTCCTCTCCAACCGCTGAAGAAATAGCCAAAGCGATTAAAATTGTCCAGTCGCTTTCCCCGGTTCCGACCGAACCGGCACCTTCAGGTAAGCGCCCGGTTCGGCCGGTTCCACTGGTTCAAGATTATGATTTAGAGGAATATTATGAACCGGAGGAGGGGGAAGAGGAGTATGAGGAGAGTGAATGTGGATTTGAAAGTCTGGATGTGCCCATTGAACCGGACATCTACCCAGACAGACCTTCAGGAGTTTCTCCTCCTAGGCTTTCTGAGTCCCCTTCTCATTTTATGTTTTATAAAAAACCCTCCAGCTCCCCTTGGAGGAAGCTGTGGATGATCAGGAGGAGCCTGACTGTGGAAATGACGGATATCTCAGAGTCTAGGAGACTGTCTATTCCCTTGCATAAATCTTTTGGGAAACAGACATTTAAAATTCTAAAAACTCCTCACACTATACCTCCTGTGGATAAGAGAATGGACACGAGGTACACATTGTCAGGCTCTGATACGGAGTTCCTTTCACAACAATGCAGCCATGTTGGGGTAGTGCAGGCTGCAGCCTGTGACAAGGCAAACATTCCCTTGGCTTCACACCCCCCGGACAAGGACTCCAAGAGGATTGATGCCATGGCAAAGAAACAGTACATGGCAGCATCCTTGGGACTCAGACAGGCAAATTATATGGCTTATGTTGCTAGATATCAGAAATCCAGGTGGGACACTGTTATGGCTCTAGCAAAACAGGTCCCTGGCCAGCTTGCCAAGGAGCTTGGAGCAGGTGGCTGCTGATGGTATTGAGGCATCCAAGGTGCAATTCCATGCTGCAGTGGACTCTAATGATGTGTCATCAAGAGTCATGGCTACATCTGTGGCACTTCGCAGAATGGCTTGGCTCAGATGTACTAGCCTGTCACAGGATACCCAGACTAAAGCCATGGATTTTCCTGTTGTGGGTAATTCTCTGTTTGGGGAGCAGACAGAGAATTACATGAAGAAAATGGATGAGTATAGGACCACCTATAGGAGTGCACAGGCCAAGGAAAGGCAGGCCACTCCTCAAAGGCAGCTTCCCCAGGGGCAGGCCTTTTCATAGGCCTTTTTAACAAGCCCAGGCCTCCTCTTCTGCTTATGCCCAGAGGGGGTTCTTTAGAGGGAGAGGCAGACGGGGTACAAGCAGGCCTGCTTCCACCCCTCAGCCCAAAGCCCCTGCCAAGCAGGCACCCTGATGGGGTTGCCAGGGCCGATTCTCACCTACCTGTAGGGGGCAGGCTGGCTTACTTTGTCCAGGACTGGCAGTCTCTGACATCAGACAAGTGGGTCCTGGAAGTAGTAAGCCAGGGACTGGTTCTCAGCTTCAAAAAGTTTCCAAAGATGAGAACCAGATCCTTTCCACCTGCAAATCCACCAGAGGCACTTGCCCTAGAGGCAGAGGTCTCTTCCCTCCTGGCTCTCAGAACTGTGGAAAGGGTTCCACCCCTACACCAGGGCAGAGGATTGTACTCCAGGTACTTCCTTACCCCAAAAAGACAGGAGAATGGCGACCCATCCTGGATCTCAGATACCTAAACAAGCACCTTTTAAAACCAAAATTCAAAATGGTGACTCTGGGAATTATTCTACCTCTCTAAGGCCAGGGACTGGCTAGCCCCTGGACCTCAAGGATGCCTCATTCCATATTCTCACAGAAGCTCCTACGAAAGTACCTCAGGTTTGAGCTGCCCTCAGGCCATTACCAGTTCAGAGCAATGCCCTTTGGCCTCACCTCTGCTCCAAGGGTATTCACAAAATGCCTGGCAGTAGCAGTTGCTTCCCTAAGGAGGCAAAAAATTGCCATCTTCCCTTACCTGGCGATTGGCTCATAGTGGGCCAGTCCCCAGACCAGGTCAGGTTACACCTGCAGATAACTCAGCAACTGCTCACCTCTCTAGGTTTCCTTCTGAATCTTTCAAAGTCAGTTCTAGAGCCTGTACAGCTCCTCACCTTCATAGGCGCAGAGCTGAACACAGAGAAAGCCAGAGCCTTCCTTCCTTTGGACAGGACAAGGACCCTGGTCTCTCTGGCCTCCTCATTCACCCTGCAGGTCTCTCGATCAGCAAGGCATTTTCTACAGCTCCTAGGGCACATGGCTGCCTCTACAGCAGTAGTGCAGGGAGCAAGATTTCAGATGAGAGACATCCAGTTCCATTTGAGAGCCTTTTGGTCTCAAAGGAGAGACCCTCTAACCAAATTGATCCCAGTGACTCGAACCCTGATCCAGGCCCTTCAGTGGTGGCAGGACCAGAGCAATCTGAGAAGGTCTCGGTCCCCTTCACCCCCTAGTCTCACTCCATAACCCTTACTACAGATGCATCCCTCTTGGGGTGGGGAGCTCACATGGGCGACCTCACTACCCAGGGATTGTGGTCCCCACAGGCATCTCTGCTCCACATCAATCTGTTGGAACTCGGAGCAGTTTTTCTAGCACTTCAAGTTTTTTCCACATCTGTTCAGAACAAGGTTGTACAGGTCAGAACAGACAGCACCACTACAATGTGGCACATCAACAAGCAAGGAGGCACTCGGTCTACGGCCTTGTGCACCGAAGCAATGAAGTTGTGGTCTCTGGCTTATTCCCTGAATGCCTCCCTTACGGCAGTTCACCTCCCAGGTAAGGACAATGTCCTGGCAGATGCTCTCAGCAGGATTTCCAAGGGCCATCACGAATGGGCACTGGATCCCCTAGTACTAGAGGTAGTATTTGCCAGATGGGGCACCCCGCAGATGGATCTTTTTGCAGCCCCAGACAATCACCAACTTCCCCTTTTTTGCTGCAGGCCCCCAGTGTTGGGCTCAGTCCCTCTGGATGCCTTCCTTCTCAGTTGGGAAGGGAAGTTTCTCTATGCCTTTCCCCTTCCCTCTTCTGTTCAAGGTGCTAGTCAAAATCAGATCTCAACCCTGCAAGATGATCCTGATTGCTCCAGATTGGACCAGACAGCCCTGGTACCCACTCCTCATGTCCTTAGCAGTCCACCTTCCCCTGTGTTTTCCCAGGAATCACAATCTGTTAACCTGTGCCCAGGGGAGAGTTTGGTATCCGAACCTCAAATCTCTCAATCTCAAGGCCTGGCTCTTGAAGAGTTAGTTTGCTAACCTACACCTCTCCCAAGGTGTATTGGATATCTTGAAGGCCTCTAGGAAGCCTTCCACCAGGGCTACTTATAATTCCAAATGGAAAAGGTTTTCCATATGGTGCTCTGGCAAGTATATTCCCCCAGAATCTGCTGACTTGCCCACACTCTTGGATTATTTGGTGCATTTGAATTCTTTGGGGCTGAGACCAGCTACCATAAAAGTGCACCTGGCAGCCGTGTCTGCTTTCTTATCAGCAGGTAAACCTTCTTCTTTTTCAGCTCACCCTGTATTCTCCAAGTTTTTCAAGGGGTTGCTTCACACCAACCCTCCATTCAGGGACCCTGCCCCTGCTTGGCATCTTAATACTTGCATTGCCCAGCTTATGCAACCCCCTTTCGAGCCTCTGTCTTCAGCAGAGCTCAAGTACTTGACTTGGAAAACTGTGTTTTTGGTAGCCATCACTTCTGCCAAGCGCATAAGTGAATTGCAAGCATTGTCAGTGGAGCCTGATTTTATCTCCTTTCACAGAGATATGGTGGTCCTCAGGACTAACAAAGTTTTTGCCTAAGGTGGTTTCAGACTTCCACCTTAATCAATCCATGTCCCTTCCTGTGCACTTCACTGACCATTCCTCCTCTGGCGTGAGGAGATTGCACAGTTTAGATGTCAAAAGAGCCCTTAGTTACTACATAGAACGTCACTAAGGGTCACAGGTTTGACTCCTCCAATTGTTCCTCACTTATGGTGAGGTTGGTAAAGGAAAACCTGCCTATAAAAGATCCATTGCCAGGTGGATTGTCTCTTGTATCCAATTTTGCTATGAAAACTGGGCAAGGTTCCTCCCTCAGGCCTGAGGGCTCACTCTACCAGAGGTACAGCTTGCCTCTGGCTGCTGCCAGGGACATCCCTATCCTAGAGATATGTCAAGCAGCTACCTGGAAAACAGTTCACACTTTTACTAAGCATTACTCCTGGACATCCAGGCTAGGAGGATGCTTGATTTGGCACAGCTGTGCTTCAGAGCCTATTTCCTAAGTAGGTTCTGTCCCTCCTCCATGGAGGTACTGCTGTGTAATCTAGATATGTTATAATATAGCAAGACTTCATGTTGTTTGAAGAACAAATTACTCACCTTAGTAATGTTGTTTCTTCTAATGGAGTCTTGCTATTATGACCTCCCCACCCCAGCCTGCCCCTCTCAGAACCTCTATTTTTGGGATGTGGGTGGGCAGTGCAATGTTGGCATTTTGTAGATGCCCACTTTATTTTCACCCTTTCTTAGGGTGCTTGGGTGTTATGTTTTAATTTTTCTTTCTTGATTCCCCTGACTTGAGTCTTTGTTTTGGGATCAAGAACAAAAATGTGTTTTTGTAATTAGTAGCCAGTGGGCTAGTGTAGGTTTACAGCTTCCACACAGAACCTTAGTGAGTTTTGCTCGTAAAGATCTGACAGTTTGAGTTTGAGCAACAACAGACAGAGTTTTCAACTGAGCTCGCACTCAAGGTTCCATGCCTGGCATGGAAAGTTAACTCTTTCACCTCTGGAGCAGTTCGAAGGTTGGGACTCACTGCATATGTCATAATATAGCAAGACTCCATTAGAAGAAACAACATTACTAAGGTGAGTAATTTGTTCATCCTGCACGTGCGAGGCTGTCATTCCTGGGGGAATAAAACGCTGACTGCCTAGTCATACCTGCCTGGCCTTGGACATTCGAGGAGGCTACGCACAGTGTCTGGCAGCGTCCCTCTACCCCTGATCCCACCCCTTGGGACTGCAGCAGGTACTGTGCACCCGAGAGTCAGATGGTGTCCTCTTCTGGGCATTGTTGCCCATGGCATGATCCCGACACCCTGGCATTGTCGCCCATGGCACAACCCCCAAAAAAAAAAGTGTCTGAGACTGCCGACTTAACCACTGGGGGCAGAAGGGTGTTCCCGACGCACACCTTCTCCTGTGTATTGCTACACACCAGGCTGCCTATGCCAGGCACCTGTGGTCGGTGCTGGGACAGCTCCTGGCATTGATGCCTGATTGTGAGGCAACTCGGCAGGCCATTAGCCTTTCTGCATGGCCTGGAGCTGGCGAGGCACCAAGCAAGGGCATCTTACAATGTAGCCTCCAGGCTTGCATGAACCTCAGTATGCATCAGGGCGGACGGGTATGGCTTTGCTTCTCCCGATTGTCACCCTTGGCCTGGCATAGGGTGATTGCCTCCCTTTCCAGGGGCCCATTTTTCTCCCTTAGGGTCAGGTGGGAATTCTAGTGGTGTTTTCCTTCTCCCAGGGCTCGGAGCATCTGCCTGCCACTGACCGTCTCGGTCTTGCCAGACCTGTAAAGGGCCTCCGCCTCTTGTGTCTCCCTCACAAGAGGCTGAATGAATGTCCTTCATCAGGGTTTGCCATCACCACCACAGGTGGTGGCTTGGCACTCTGACCCATATTGTGATGAATGATGAAGATTGATTTGGGTAAGATATGAAAATTACATAATCGCCATAATTCTTGTGCTTCCCAAATATGTTCACCATTCATTACAGCTTCCCGCCCACCTTCCACTCATGGCCAGGCCTGGGCAGTGCCTCCTTCCTTGTAGTTATCTTCCCCCCCCCCCCTTCAGTTTAAAAAAGGGGGGTGAAAAGCGTTGCGGAAAAAGGTGGGAGTTGCTAACTGGCAAACTCTGTTTCAAGTCCCAGGAAATCTTACTGTATTCTGACTTATGCAGTGTGGTCTCACCATATAACTGCACCGGTGCCGAAATAGTACATAGAACGTATGCAAATGATGGAATGCTAGGCTTGAGCTCAGTTTTCAAACCACTGTCCCTGGTAAACCGTTCTAAACAATCAGATTCTTTACTCCGCTTGCCTCAGTAAGACGTCTCCAAACAGCACTCCTTCATCGCTTGAAGAAAAGTTTATTTTCTTGGTTTTACATAGTAGTTTTTTAGTTTATTTTGGTATTCCTATCACTGTCCTTTGTTTTCAGGTAGAATTTGTTTAGATTTTAGTTTTTGTTGGGTAAGTAGTCATTTTTCTCTTCAGCTCGTTAACCGAGGGGAAACCAACCTTCTCCCTTACAGGCTTTCTTAAGTTTAGTCATTTAAATTGTACCGACTTGGGTATCGTCGGTTGTTTTGATTTAAAATTTAACCGGAGTAACTCATGGTTCTTTGTTCGGTTAGCGTAACCAGAAGAAAAAAAAAAGTATATTTACTTTAGAGTTAGTCACTCTTGTTGTTGTTTCTGCATTATGTCACAGAAAACCAAAAAGAGAACAGGACCCACTGGTTTCCAGCACTGTACTGAGTGTGGGGAACTTTTTGCCAAGGCTGATCCACATTTAATCTGTTTATTCTGTCTTGAGTTTGAACACCTAGAGACAGATTGTGAAATCTGCAAGAATTTTTCAGTCTACTGTTGAAAGACATTTAAAGAGACTGAAGGAAATGATGGCTGACGAGGCTGTGACTCAGCCGTTGAACAACCGGGTTCCTCCTCAGTCTGAACTGGAGGAGCTGCCTCTGAAAGGGGTGATAGTTCCTCTACCAAAAACGAACATTGAAAAGGCTGCTGAACCAGCCATTGTGGTTAAGAAAAGGAAAAGCACCAGGAACCGCAACCTAAAGAAACCTGCAGTTCCTTCTGCAGAGGAACACGATCAGAATTATTCAGTCGTTATAGACTTCAGTTCCGGTTGGCAAGCAACTATTACCGGTCACAGTTCAAACTCCTGGTTCTACTCAGGTTCCCGATTTAACAGACCTTGTTGGGGACCGGTTTGAAGAAGAGGACTATGAGGAGGAGGAGGATTTGGCGGAACCTATTGTTCTAGGGACATGGATATGTTGTTCATCCACACTGTCTGGCAGGTTCCTTGCCGCTTTAAATCTTGCCGGCCAGACAGTGTGGATGAACAACATATACCATTCCTAGAACTCCTGTTACAGGTGAGTAACCTGTATATCCTGACATTTCCCCTGATCCTCATAGACCAGATTCCCCTGATAAGGGAACAGAGTATTTTATATCCTATTTTTCCTTCGTGAAGCAAGTGGCACAGACCCTCGGACCTCCCAACCCAGGAATCTACTGAGGAGGAAGAGGATTATAAAAAAAAAAAAAGACCATGAGATTGTTGCAGACACCCACTTCTGTGCCTCCTACAGATAAGAAGGCAGACAAAAAGTATTGGGTGGCCAGGACTGGTGCTGAATTTCTTTTTGGGCACCCCAGTCGTAAAGGTGTGGTATAGGCTGCAGCTTGTGACAAAGCTGGCATCCCCCTGGCCTATCACCCTCCAGCTAAAGACTGTAGAAGGGTGGATTCTGTTGCTAAAAAAGTGTACCTATGTCCTCCCTGGCTATTAGGCAATCCTTTTATATGTTCTATATAGCTAGGTATCAAAAGAACCTTTAGTCTACTGTGTTAGATATTGCCAAAGCAGCTCCTTCTTCTATGGCTGCTGACCTAGAGGAAGCTGCAGAAAGGGGAATTGAGGCTGCTAAAACTCAGATTAGGATGGCAGTGGACTCCAGTGACACTGCATCCAGGCAAATGCCATCAACAGTGTCACTTAGGAGGTTTGCCTGGCACAGAACTACCAATCTGACGCAGGTCAGACAAACTAAAGCCATGGATTTCCCTTGTGACTCTATCTCTGTTTGGAGAACAAACAGAGGCATTTATGAAAAAAATGGATGAATACAAGGCTGCCTATAAGAGTGCAGCAGCAAAAGAGAGAGCTTCTACCCCTCAGCTACACCAGTAAAGAGGTGGCAGGGACAGAGCTCACTACAAACCTTTTTTTCCAGCCTCAAGCTTTTCTCCAGTACTAAAAAAGGGGATACTTTAAAGGCAGAAGGGGCAGTGGCTGTAATAGCCCCAGTGTCCAGCCAGCAGCCCGTACAAAGCAGACACCCTCAGGTGTCTGCTCGGGTCGTCTCCCCAGTCCCAGTAAGGGGCAGGCTGCCTCCAGGAGTGGAAAAATATCACCACAGACAAGTGGGTCCCAGAGGCAGTGGGCCAGAGGCTTGTCCTCTGCTTCAAGTTCACGCCAAAGCTGAGGTCAAGAGTCTTCAAGCCCTGTTCCCCATCAGAAACCGCCTTGTTGGAAGAGGACGTTTCAAGCCTTCTGTAACGAAAGGCAGTAGAGCCAGTTCCCTTGGACCAGAGAGGAAAGGGCTTGTTCGCGAGGTACTTCCTCAGAATAAAGAAAATGGAGTGGTGACCCATTCTGGATGTCTGACACTTGTCAGACACTTAAACATTTGTCAAAACCAAAATTCAAGATGGTTACTCTGGCTACTATACTACCAATCCTAAGGCAGGGAGACTGGCTAGCATCCTTGGACCTAAAGGATGCTTACTTCCATATCCCAGTAAGAGGATCACACAGGAAGTACCTCAGGTTCGGATTACCATCAGGCCACTACCAATTCAGGGCAGTGCCCTTCGAACTGCCATCTGCCCCAAGGGTGTTCACAAAATGCCTGGCTGTGGTTGTGGCACACCTAAGGCGACAAGGGGCGTCAGTGTTCACCTTCCTAAACTGACTGGGCTGATAGTAGGCCAGTCATATCAGCAAGTAATAGAGGAATTAATACTCACTGGGGTTCTTGGTAAACCAGAAAAAGTCTGTTCTGGAACCAGTTCAGCTGCTCAGATTCATAGGGGCAGAACTGGACACAAGAAAGGGAAAGGCTTTCCTCCCTCCGGACAGAGTGGATAACCTTATCCAGGTAGCCAGTTCCTTCAAGCTGCATGTCCCAAGGCCAGCAAGACACTTCCTGCAACTGCTAGGCCATGTGGCAGTGTCCATAGCAACTGTGTCAGGAGCCAGGTTCCAAATGAGGGATATTCAGTTCCACCTGAGAGCTCATTGGGTTCAAAAAAGGGACTCTCTTGTCACAGCTAGTGCCTGTCACAGTGACATTTCTCTAAGCTGTGCAGTGGTGGCAAGAGCAGGCCATTCTCAAGCAAAGAGTGCCATTCTTACAGCAAGCCCCTTCACTGGTATTGACTACAGATGCTTCCCTTCTAGGATGTGGAGCACACCTAGGGGATCATACAGCACGTGGCCAACACAGGAGTCACTCCTGCATATCAACCTGTTGGAACTCAGGGCAGTTCTCCTGTGTCTCCAGTCATTCACCAATCAAGTAGAGGGCAAGGTGGTTCAGGTCAGAACAGACAGTACAACTACCATGTACTATTTAAACAAGAGGGCACAAGATCATCTCCTCTCTGCACAGAGACAATGAAAATTTGGTGCTTGGCATATGCGCTGGAGATTTCTCTCTCAGCTGTCCACCTCCCAGGAAATGACAATATGTTAGCAGATGCTCTCAGCAGAATCAACTAGAACCACCACGAGTGGTCATTGAGCAAGCAGGTCCTGGAAGCCATCTTCAGGAGATGGGGCACTTCAGAAGTGGACCTGTTTGCAGATCCAAGCAATCAGCTGCCACAGTTTTACTGCAGAGCCCCCATCAAGGGAACAATTCCTCTGGATGCACTTCTGCTGGATTGGACAGGGAGGTTCCTGTATGCATTCCCTCCCTTCCTTCTGCTGTTAAGGGTGCTGAGCAAACTCAGAGCCCAGCCAGCAACAATGATTCTCATTGCCCCGGACTGGGCTAGACAATCATGATACTCCATGATTCTGTCAGTGTCAGTAACCAAACCAGTCACCCCAGGAGGCACAACCTGCTGTCATCCTCACAGGGTAGGATCATGTACCCCAACCTGCAATCTCTCAGGCTCAAAGCTTGGCTCTTGAGGACTTCGATTATGTGGGTCTGCACCTGTCAGAAGGGGGTTATGGAGATCCTGAGAGTATCCAAAAAGCCTTCCACTAAGAAAACTATTCTTCCAAATGGAAGAGATTTCCTTTTGGTGTCAGGACAAGAGTGTGTACCATAACCAGGCCAGTCTGTCCATAATCCTGGACTATATTGCCCATTTACATTCTACGGGCTTAAGGGCCTCCACCCTGAGAGTGCACCTAGCAGCTGTCTCAGCCTACTTGTCTGTGGGTAAGACCTCTTCCCTAGCTTCTAACCCAGTGTTAAAAATTCTTTAAGGGGTTGCCACACCTGTATCCCCCACACAGGGAAGCAACTCCCATGTGGGACATGAACATTTGCATTACCCAGCCCCATGCAACCCCCCCCCCGAACCCATGTTTTCGGCAGACCTCAAGTATGTGACTTGGAAAACAGTATTTCTAGTAGCTATAACCTCTGCCAGAAGGATTAGTGAGCTTCAGGCATTATGTACAGAACCTGGGTACATAGCTGTCCACATGGACAAAGTAATCCTTAGGTCTAACAGAAAATTCCTGCCCAAGGTAGTATCCGAGTTCCACCTCAATCAGTCTGTTACATTGCCTGTCTTTTTTTACTGATCATTCCACCTCAGTTGAACACAGGCCGCACAGGCTGGACATAAAAAGGGCAATCAGCTACTGCCTTGACCTCACAAAAGATCATAGGCAGGATCAAACTCCGCTTTTCCTCACCTATGGGGATTTGGGGAAAGGAAAAGCAGCCACAAAAAGATCCTGTATTCAGTTTTGCTACACTAAAGTGGGTAAGCAGCCACCTGCAGACCTCAGGGCCCATTCAACCAGGGGTACAGCAGTTTCTTTGGCAGCTGCTAGTGACATTCCGCTAGTGGACATCTGCAAGGCAGCTACCTGGAAGACGGTCCACACATTTAACAAGCATTATTGTTTGGATGTCCAGGCCAGAGGGGATGCCAGTTTTAGCACAGCAGTCCTGCAGAGCCTGTTTCCTAAATAGGTTATAGGTCCACCCCAAAGGTACTGCTTTGGTAGTCTGCATAAGTCAGAATACAGTAAGATTTCCTGGGGCTTGAAGAAAAAATTACTCACCATAGTAATCGTGTTTCTTCCAAAGGAATCTTACTGTATTCTAAGCTTCCTCCCCTATTAGACCATGGTCACTGCACTCCAGCTGTACTAGGAATGTTGCAGACCTGTGTGTATGGTGTTTTTCTCTTGGGCATTTGTGACTTGAGTCTTAGTGGTGCCTCATTAAAAAAAAATTTTTCAAGGAGAAAAGTTTATAGTTGATAATTGGGGGGCGCTATTGTTGGTATTAGCATAGTTAGAGGGTTCTTTGTGCAAGCTTCATAAGAATCTGACGGTTTAGAACTGTTTACTAGGCACAGTGGTTTGAAAACCGAGCTTGAGCCTAGCATTCCATCATTTACATAGGTTCTATTAACCATTTTGGCTCTGGGGCAGTCCTATGGTGAGACCATACTGCATGAGTCAGAATACAGTAAGATTCCCTTGGAAGAAATAAGATTACTATGGTGAGTAATTTTTTCTTTCTAGGGACATGGATATATTGTTCTATCCACACTTATTGGCAGGTTCTTTGCCGCTTTAAATCTTGCCGGAAGGTCTTCAAGCTGGCTCCTCCCACCCACCCGGGTGGTAAAACTCTCGGCTCCACCCCATGACACCAGATCTTGTTACCGCCTGGAAGCTCAGGTTCCCTCCTTAGCGTTCTGTGTTTTAGGCCTGGACCCTAGCTCGTCGGTTAAACCGAAACTCATACTTAAATTTTCTAGACTTCGGTCTTTTTCTTCCTTCACGGCTGCAATGGACAAATCGACTCCTGGATGTAGGCGGTGCCCTTGTGGGCAGAAGATGTCTCGGACCGATCCGAACTCCACATGCGTTTACTGCCTTGAGCCCGATCACGATCCGCAGGCCTGTAAACTGAGCATTCCTTCTTGGTCAACGCTCGAAGACCATGCTGCCAGACTTCAACTTGGGCGCCCCGAGAGACGTATTCCTCTGGTAAAGTCGAAGGAGGCCTGTTGGGCGGTGTCCGGCGGTGGGCTTGGCTGAGCAACATGAGCAAATGATCGCCCTCGAGGAGGAGGAGGCGGCGCAGGCCGCATCTTCTTCCTCCTCAGTCGCGGCATTTATCCCGCTCTCCTTGAGCTCCTCCTACTTGGCTTCATTTAAGGAGCTTTGTCATTCCCTCTCTACTAAGGGAGAGGGGCCATCGGTACACTCCTCTCGGTCCAAGAAAAAGGACTCAAGGGTAGTCCCACCGCTGACGTCCGGGAGCAGGAGGGTCCCTTCCCCGGACAGTCAACACTCTACTCAGTTGCAAGGTTGCGGTTATGTCCGCTGGCTTCACGGTGTCCCCGTCAGGTCAACCGGCTGAGACTCGTCGATGCAGTCGAGATTTTTCTCGACCCGTCGGACGGGCTGTCGACTGGAGAAGCAGACAACCCTTCTTCACCGGTTCCCCCAGTGGAAACCGAGGACTTGCCTGTGCCTCCTGTGCCAGAATCCCCGGTCAAGGTTCTTGAGCCAGGGGAGGAACGGGTTTCCCGCCCCTCCCAGACCCACCTGAAACACAGAGGGTCTCTGTCTCGACATCCTTCTTGGTCCAGCCGATCCCGCCTGACTTCAGCTGTCTCGGTTTTGGCACCGAGGGAAGAGGCGGCGCATCGCCTCGCCCTCGAGGATAGGTTTCTGCTAGTTGCGCCGGGCGCTACAAGGATCTGATGTGGCAGCAGCTCCTTTGACCGAACTAGCCGACTGGTCACCTTCCCCAGCCATTAAGTGGCTGTCACCTGAGCGTCCGAAACAACCCCTCGTGGTCATCGAGGAGCCAGCGCCGGTTCTTCGGCCAGAGCCAGCTGTACCACCCATTGTGGTGGAACCCCTGCCTCCACAACCAAAAACTGGGGCTCCGACCAAGGATTCTCGGTCGGGTCGTAGGTTGCCCCATCGGTTGTCTGCCACCCTCACTCCCAATCGTCCTCAGCAGGTGGAGGGTGGCTCAGGCCCTTGGCAGCTGTTTGCAGACTCCTCGGAGTCTGACGATGACTCTTCCCTGTTCTCCAGGCCTCTCGACCTGGTGTCCTCTGGGGGACAGTCGGTGGACGAGAGCCCATCCTCGTTCATAGGTTTGCTCCAGCTCATCTCAGAATCTACTGGGATGAAGCTCGAACCCGTGTCAAAGCGGGCCAAGTATCCCCTCACAGAGATACTGGACCGAGGGGATTCTCCTGCAGCGGCCGGCTTCTTGTCCAGCTCCCTCGGCCAGGATGGCCAGGAAGTATGCCGTTCCCACCAGCTCACTCTCCGGATTCTCGGAGCACCCCTCTGCGGAGGGGTTGGTGACCGACGGTGTTTTCCGGCGCTCCGGAAACGCTCGGGACGTGAACAAGCCACCCGATAAAGATTTCCAAGAAACTGGACTACTACGGGCATAAAGATTACGCTGCGTCCTCCTTAGGCCTTCGTCAGGCCAGTTCGGCCGTACTGATGGCACACTTCTCCCACGCCCTTTTGGGCTCCCTGGATCAGGTGATCCCTCGCCTCCGCTGACCTCCAGACTACAGTCAAGCACGTATGGATCAGGGAAGGGCGTCTAAAGTAACAGCCCAAACTGCTTGACATTGGAGACTCTTGTGCCCCAGTCAGTGGCGGTCGAGCTGGCTGCGGATCTCCACCTTCACGGCAGATACCCAGCACAAGCCAGCATGTCCTTCCCGGTACCCCACTTGTTCGCCTCCCGGGTAGAGGGTCACTTGCAGAGGATCGGAAGTCCAATGCCACCTTGGACTCTGTCACGCCTGCCCAGAAGGACAAAGGCTGCCAGCAGCAGCGTGCTCCTTTCTGCCTTCTGCCCCTGCGCGGCACGCTCCCGCCCAGCAACACCAGTATCAGGGCCAGCAGGCTCGCACTTGGCACCCCAAAGCCAAGCCTGCAGCTTCCTCCAGCAGGAAGCCGGGAGGAAAAGGCCCAGGAGGTCCCTCAGCCGGTCCTTCCTCCAAGCCTACCCAGTGACTGGTTGAGGGTGTCACCCCCCCCGGGTTCCCCCATGGGGATATGGCTCCACCACTTTTTTCCGCCTGGTCCACCGCGACCACTGTGTGTTGAAGTGGTAGGAAAGGTCTGCTTTGGAATCTCGAGCAGGCCTCATTACTATCGCTTCACCGCCTCTATCGGGGCCATGGGCGCCCATACAGTTTTCCCGGCCAGCCCATCGAGCTGACATTGCTCTGCTCCTCCAGAAGGAGGTGATCAGGGAGGTAGCGGATCCTCCACCAGACCAGGGTTTGTGTCCAGGTATTTCCTAGTCCCGAAATGGATGGGGGGGGCTGGTGCCCCATTCTAGACCTACACGACCTGAACAAGTTCCTAAGGTCCTGAACCTTCAGGATGGTCACTCTGGCAGAGATCATTCCATCCTAGGAACGAGGCATGTGGTTCTGTTCTCTGGACCTCCAGGATGCGTTCTTTCGCGTCCTAATCCGTTCGTCCCAATTGCGATTCTTCGCCTGTGAGCGGAGAGGTCCTTTTACTTAGTTCCGGCCATGCCCTTTGGCCTCCTTCTCTAGCTCCCAGGGTCTTCACCAAATGCATGGCAGTGATGACAGCATTCCTGTGGCGCGGAAGGGTCCGGGTGTACCCTTACCTGGACGACTGGCTGATTGCAGCCCCCTCCAGGCTGGAGGTGGAGCGGTCCAGGGATCTGCCCCTCCAGGTCTGCTCTCAGATTAGCCTCCTCATCAACGTGGCCAAATCGGAACTCGTGCCAATGAAGGTGACTCAATTCATTGGGGCAGAGCTTGACTCTCTTTGAGCCAGAGCACGGCTCCTGGCTGAAGGGGCCAAGCTTCTTTCCTGCTTTGCCCAATCATTTCTGGTTGGGCAGATACGCCCTGCCTGGGACATCCTGCGCCCCCTGGGCCTTATGATGGCCTGCACCAGCGTGGTCCGTTGGGCCCACTAGCACATGCGTCCCCTTCGATGGGGGCTGGCCCACCAATGGTCTCAACCCTCCGGTCCTCTGGACCAGCCAGTGACGGTGACCCAGGAGATGTGGAACGCACTCCAGTGGTGGATCGTTCCGGCTCATCTGCAGGAGAGCATCCCGTTTGTCCGCCCTGAGCCGCCGGCCATTCTAACGACTGATGCCTTTCTGGTGGGTTAGGGTGCCCATCTGGGGGAGCACAGAGCACATGGCCTCAGGTCCCCTCAGGAGTCTCGATGCCACATCAACCTGCTGGAGCTTCGAGCGGTCCGACTAGCCCTCACCGCCTTCACTCCGTTTGTACGGGGTCAAATGGGTCCAGGTCCAGATGGACAATACTACAACCATGTACTACCTAAACCGCCAGGGTGGGACACACTCCTTGCCCCTATGCAAGGAAGCTCTCCGCACTTGGTCCCTCATGAGCAGACTGGAGGCGGATCTCCTAGCCATCCATGTGACGGGAGCCTCCAACACTCTGGCCGATGCCCTAAGCCGGATAGGTGCTGCATTTCACAAGTGGTCTCTCCTGCCGGAGGTAGTACATGATCTATTCTCCCACTGGGGCACACCTCAGATGGACCTGTTTGCCACCAGGGAGAATGCTAAGCTGAGGCTGTTTCATGCCCGCCCCTTCAGAAGGGCTCTCGCCTAGGGGATGCCTTCTCGGGGCCCGTGACCCCGGGCCCTTCTACGCATTTCCCTTGATCCACAAGGTGCTTCTCAAGGCGAGGAGGGACAAAGGCGCAGGTGATTCTGGTAGCCCCAGACTGGCCCCACCTGTTGTGGTATCCAGATCTCCTCAGCTCAAGGCTCCCAAGGTGGCTTCCAGCCCGCCCGGACCTGATCTCAGTCAACCTGGGGAAGGTACTCTACCCAGACCTTCAGTCTCTGCACCTGACATCCTGGTTCCTGAGCAGCTAGAGTTCCAGGCCTTGGGTCTTTCCGACGAGGTCCTCAATGTTGTTGAGGCATCCCGTAAGGAGTCGACCAGAAAATGCTGTGCCTTCAGACGGAAGAGATTCTCCATTTGGTGTCAGGATAAAGGGTTGGACCCTTCCTCCTGCTCCTTGGCCAGCATTCTGGACTACCTATGGTCCCTTACTCAGCAAGGGCTTCGGTCGACGACCCTTAAGGTGCACCTGGCAGTCATCTCTGCTTACCAGGCGTGGGCCGGGAAGCAGTCGGTGGCACAGGAGAAGGTGGTTGGGCGCTTTTTCAAAGGCCTTTTGATCACATATGCCCTCCGGTGCAAGAACCTCCACCTCCGTGGGCTCTACTGTTGGTATTGGCTAAGCTCATTGGCAAGCCATTCAAACCGATGCACAGGTGCGATATCTCCCACCTGTCGTGGAAGACCATAGAAACATAGGATTTGACGGCAGATAAGGACCGCTTGGCCCACCCAGTCTGCCCATTTCCCTACCTACTGGATAAGCTGCAGATCCTAGTTAACCAGCAGCCTACTTCTTCCTACTCCCACCTCCTAGAATGGCCTTATGACTGTCCCATGCATGCTTGAATTCCATCACTGTTTTTGACTCCGCAGCCTCCTCCGGAAGGCCGTTCCATGCATCCACAACCCACTCTGTGAAAAATTACTTCCTTAAATTACCTCTGAGCCACCCGCCCCCATCTTCAAATTGTGCCCCCTTGTTCTTGCACACCTCTTTTTTGAAAGGTGCTACCCTCTTGGACTTTGTTGATTCCTTGAGGTACTTGAAAGTTTCTATCATGTCCCCCTCTCCCTCCTTTCCTCGAGGCTATACATATTAAGCTCCTTTAGTCTCTCTTCATATGTCTTCCGGTGCAGACCCTGCACCATTTTAGTTGCCCTCCTCTGGACACTTCCATCCTGTCTATGTCTTTGCGGAGATTGGGTCTCCAGAGCTGCATGCAGTACTCCAGATGGGGTCTCACCAGCTGTCTGTTCAGAGGGATGATAACTTCCTGTTTTCTACTGGTGATGCTTCTCCTTATGCATCCCAGTATCCCCCAGCTCTCCTTGCTGCCCTCTCAAATTGTTTGCCCACCTTTAGGTCATCTGATATGACTACCCCCAGGTCCCTTTCCATTTTTGTTGTTAGTATCTCACCCCCCATTGTGTACTCTTCCCCAGGTGCATTACCTTGCACTTCTTAGCATTAAATCTAAGCTGCCATGCATTTGACCATTCCTCTAACCTTGCCAAGTCCCTTCTCATCCTTTCCACCCCACCTTGTGCATCAACTCTGTTGCAGATCTTTGTGTCATCTGCAAAGAGGCATACTTTTCCTTTCAGTCCCTCTGCAATGTCGCTTATAAAGACATTGAATAGGACCATTCCTAATACTGAACCCTGCGGTACCCACTAGTAACCCCCCTTCTTCAGAGTGGACTCCATTTACTGTTACTCTCTGTGTCCTATTCTCCAGCCAATTCTTTACCAGGCTGGCTAACTTGTATATTAATCTTTTGTGTGGGACTGTGTCAAACCGCCTTCTTGGTGGCTATTACGTCAGCCAGAAGGATGGGAGAGCTCCAGGTGCTTTCCATTGAGTCTTTTTATCTGGTCTTCCACAGGGACAAGGCTGCCCTGCGCCCCCCACTCGAAATTCCTTCCGAAGGTGGTGTCGGAGTTTCACCTTAACCAGCTGTTGACTCTGCCGGTGTTCTAGCCCAATCACACCTCGGAGGCCGAATATAGGCTGCATACTTTGGACCCTAGAAGAGCGCTCTCTTATAAGGAGTGGACGGCTGAAGTTCGGGGAGAGGTTCGCCAGCTGTTTGTCACCTACCCTGAAGCCGCACCTGGCAGACCTGCAGCCAAGCGGACGATAGGCAGGTGGGTCACCTCCTGCATAGATCTCTGCTATAAGTTGGCGGGCATGGAGCCTCCCAGAGGGATAAGAGCTCGTTCTACCCGCCATACCGCTGCTTCAGTGGCTGCTTCCAGGGATGTCTCTATCCAGGAAATCTGCAGGACTGCTACCTGGAAGTCAGCACACACCTTCATTACCCACTACCACATCGACCTTGAGTCACGCCGGGATGCTGGTTTTGGGACCTCTGTTCTCCAGTCCTTATTTCCTAAGTAGGGGGTGTGCACCTTGCCTCCCTCCTCCCGGAGAACTGCTAGGAGTCTGCCAGTAAGTGTGGATAGAACAACATATCCATGTCCCTAGAAATACAGGTTACTCACCTGTAACAGGAGTTCTAGGAATGGTATATGTTGTTCATCCACACAACCCACCCGACCTCCCCGGCTTTGTCGCACAACCTTGCTTCCAGCGGGCTAGATCTGGCGTCATGGGGCAGGGCCGAGAGTTTTACCACCCAGATGGGTGGGAAGAGCCATCTTGAACACCTTCCGGCAAGATTTAAAGTGGCAAGGAACCTGTCAGTAAGTGTGGATGAACAACATATACCATTCGTAGAATTCCTGTTACAGGTGGGTAACCTGTATTTCTGGCTTCCACCCTTCTGGGATAGGGAGGGAGTAGTACAGGATTTTTTTATTCGCCCAGCTTGTTCCTGGTCTTGGGCCCCTCCCCTGCTGGAGAGGGTGATCCCTACCTCAAAAAAAAAAAATGGATACCAACTGTCAACCAGGCGAGCAAGTCTAGGATCCTCCCTGGCACGTATCATTCTCTGATGAGCTAGAGAACTACGGAGAGGCTCCCTGCGCGTCTCAGAGGAGAGAGAGAGAGAGTAAATTCTAAGGAGTTTATCCATCCTCCAGATTTTTACCTGATGGATCCCCTCCTTTGCGCCTTACCTCGCCTTTCTCCAAGGACAAAACTTCATCCTTCATAGCTTCTCTCAGTGGAGGTGATATTAATAAAAAAAAAGGAAAATTCTGGCAACAGCGTGACTGCTCCACACGTCTGAGTTTCACCTTTCATCGTCTAACTACTTGTTTGCAAGCTTCTGCCTCCAGGTAATATTTGTATTCATCATCTGTGGAGCAAATGGCTTTCCAGCAGCCACTTTCTTTAAGATAACATGAACAGCTCCCCTCTTCAGGTGTGTGGTGCAATTGTCTCTGTCCCCTCTGTGGGCAAAGCGGTTCCTCAAGACCTCTGGTGAGGATTGACTTATCTAGAGTCACTTCTTAATGACTCATAAATAGGGGGTTGATGGGGTGGGCGGCCACCCACAGTGGTGCTCTCTTTCTCTCGCTCTCTCCCCTCATTATCCTTTGGGCCTGCCTGGTATTTCTGGCCAACCTCAAGTCTCTCATGCCACCCTTCAAATCTCTCTCTCTTTCTCAGGTGGCCTTATGCCTTTTTCAGTTATTTTCCTTTTTTCTATCACTTGGGCTCCCTTGCCCCATCCATCTCTATCCTGTAACCCTTCTTCTTCCTCTCCTGGCAGGCAGAACTGAGGAGGAGATGGAGCTGGCGTTGGTTACTGACCAGTCCGCAAGCATCAGATAATACATCCGCCTCGGGGGCGGTGCCATCCCCAACATCGGCTCCCTCATTCCAAAATTCTTAAAACTAAAGCTCCCGAGGGGTCCTGTGCCTCTGGCTGAGACCCATATTGTGATGAATGGTGAAGATATTTGGGAAGATCACGAATTATAGTGGGTAAATAATTTTCATTTTCAACCTGCATGGGTGACCGGAGTACTTGAAGCCCCAATCTATGCAACACTTGCTGCTTTTGGTATGTCGGTAGTTCTGCTGTAACTGATATAACTAGCTGAAACCCTGTATTTTCTGTTTGAAAAGATAAGCACTGGTGAAGATTCATTTTATAGTATATGAGTTGCCTGTGAAAATCATCTCGTTTTAATGTTTGCGCTAAAATGTTGTGCATGTCCTAAGGTGGTGTGTATTGTCCAACCGAAACAACAACTGCATGCAGCATCATTTCCACTTGTTGACTGTTTTGGGTATCTGTGGTAACCAAATAAATCTTTCAAGTATGAATAAAACCATATACTATAAAAAAAAAAAAAAAAAAAAAAAGAAATGTGGGCAACCACACACAGTTCAGCACACATTTATATCTCAGGGTTTAGAAGATAGCATGGACCTCTCAAGCGTCTCTCTTTCTCAAGATGCATGTTTTTTTGGAGACGCAGATTGTTACCCTACATTATTCTGTATGTTTTGCAGTGACTAGTTCCAAGATGTGTTTCACTGAAGAGATGTACGTAGTATAGCTTGCTTTCCCATGATCATGATGATTTCAATAGCATGTTATGGTCTAATTTTTAGTTTGGTGCATGGATCAAATCATGAAATGCAATTGCTGAAAGCCCCTACCTTTTGGGTATATAATCTGAATGAAATGAAAGGACACCTTTTGGCACAGACTTCAGATGATATGGCAATGCTGTTTATTCTATATTTCAAACCAGGGTAGGAAACAAATCATGATTCAGTGAAGCTTTTGGTGTACTTAGCAGGTAATCTAAAACACTGATGCTGAATTCCCAAAATTTAGTACACTAAGAACGTATGATCTTACCTGTATCAGTCTTCACCATTCGTCATTGGTGGGTACTAGTCAGATGCACTAGGACCCTGCAGGAAGCTTTTTAGCTAAAAGCTATCACACTGTCTGGAGATGATGCCGCCCTCGAGGCTGACGTACTGCATGGCACTCGTGGGTTGGCCAGTAACAGACGTCGGCCCCTCCACCATCTCAATTCTTTTTTTCTCACCATCTAGCGTGCATCACCCCATGGGAGCTGCAGCCATCTTCTGCTACGCATTTGAAGAAGCCTTCCGAGTTTTTCTGCCACCGTTACTCGATGCCATAGATATCAGGAGCCGGTAAGAACTTTACCGTTCTTTTTTTTTTTTTCCTCGAAGATGCAGAACCTGTTGCTTTGTTTGATTTTATTTATGTCCACGCGATTTTGTCCAGTTCAGGGCCTACTTCTAAATCGAAGGCAGGGCATGCCCCCATGGGTCGGTGCCACTGCGGCAAGCCCATGACTGTGACTGACCACCATAGTCACTATTTCTCCTGCCTGGGTCCGAATCTCGATATGGACAGTTGTGACACTTGTTTCTCCATGGACCTCCGGGTCCTCGAGTTGTACACATTGAAGGTGAGTTGGGCTCCTCCCGCCTTCGGAGGATGGCATCAGTCTCTGGACTCAAAGTCCAGGAATTTGGGCCCTTCCACCGCGTGTCCCCCCAGTAGTATACGTATCAAGGGGGAGCAGGCCTCCGATTCTGGTCTTGCGAGACCGGGGCCTGTGAGTGGTCGACCCTCGGGTCGCTGAGCACCCCTTCAAGTGTTTGTTGTCTCTCCTCGGGTCCCGGACATCCCGAATGTCACAGCTGTTGTACGTATGTCCCAAATCGGTGGTGCTCTTGGTGCTGGCTCCCGCTGCCAGGGTAAATGAGTAGGGCTTTGCCGGGGTTGGAGCTGGGTTTCCCTCCAGTGCTGTTCATGGTGCCATAGGAATGAGGGTCTTGAGGGTTGCCTCGCTGGAGGTCGGAAGAGGACGACCAGAATGACCCGAACTGGTAACCTGACTCATCGGACCTCTGAGGCTCTCTTCTGCCCAGCTCTGGGATCTCTGCGCCCCAGGAATCTGCTGGGGGTGGTGCCAGGGACGCAGACAGCGCCATTTGCGGTGCCGGGTCCGATGTTGGTGCCACTAGCATAGCCATTTTGGACCCCAGTGCTGTCTCAGGGTCTGAAGTAGTTTCCAGCACTACTTAGGGTGCAGAATATGCCTCATCCCTCCAGTCCTCTGGCTTAGAGGTCACCCTGAGGAGCAGATCCTTCTCTGAGGGGGTGGGGCGGGGAGGTCGAGGGAGGCATGGAGGCTCCTTTCCGTGGCAGCTGGTGAGCCCAGGAGGAGCAGAAGTGCTGAAGATTGCCTCCTGGTCTCTTGCACCACATGGCGGTCTGCAGTTAGTGGGGTCAGGAGTTGCCCACAAGGGCCTGTATGGCTCCTTTCGCCCCACTTAGAAGATTTTCCCCAAGGGCAGCACCCTAGTCTCTCCCGTCGGGTTGGACGTCCTTCAGCAGAGGGGATCAGCAGCCCCCTCTTTCATGAGGTGTCCTCCGTGTGTTCCCGCAGCCCTAGCAGAGGGTCAGCTTTGTCTAGCCAGAGACCTCATTCCTCTACCCATCTGCCGCCTCTCCCCCCCTTCCAGGCCTCTTTGGCCCTCGGGGCCCATGACCAGGGAGCAGTTCAGAGCTTTAGCAACTACATTCCCCCATTATGTTAGAGCCATGGATGAGGTCGTTTTCCGACCTGAGCCCCCAGCTACTCCAAATCGAGATCCTCGCTGTCGTCTTCCTCCCCTGAGGAAGAGGACTCCTCTGTCCATCTCTTATTCGACACTGATCTCACCAGCTGTCAATGGTTCTTTTCGGGGATGCTGGAGGACCTCCATGTATCCCATTTTGGTTCATGCAGTCCTGACCGTGCGACACACGCCTTTTTTGGCAAGTTCAGCGCCGACCATGTGTTCTTTACTCCATGACCTGTTCCCTTTGCAGAAATGTCTAGCAGCATCGCTCTGCCCCATCTCCAGCCCATAGGGACAGCCAGTGCAGGTACTGCGCTCCCCTGGGGTCTGTAGGTGTCATGCCCCACCTCTCCTTGGGAGTTTAGCTCCTGGACACCCCCACTGGGCACTGTCACCCAAAACGTGACCACCCCCCAGAGTCAGACTCGGCTGAGTTTGACCGTTGAGGTCAATGGGTCTTCTTGGCAGCAAGCCTCCTTTTGTGGATGGCAGTGCACCAGGCTGCCTACTTAAGACACCTATGGACAATGCTGGGCCAACTCCTTGCATCTGTGCCTGATCTTCCCTTGTCAATCTTCACCATTCATTACTGCTTGGGTTAGTGCCGGAGGCGCGCGCCCGCTATAGAGTTTTTTTTTTGTTGGCTCAGCAGCGCCGCCCTCAGAGCACGCGCCTACGTCACTGCGGGCGGCCATTAGGTGCCGCAGACTCCTCCTCTATCTCAGTTCTGTTTCTCCCGCCGTCGAGGCTGCACCTGCTGCGCTGTAGTTATAGTTAGGCCTTCTGCGTCACTCAAGCCAGACTCCTTCTCGCGACGCTGTCACCCAGTAAGACCATTCTGTTTATTTCTACTTTCGACGGCACTGAGAGCTTTTTCCTAATTTTAGTCTAATTTTGTTCACATCATGTCAGGTTCGAGGGCAAAACGTAAGTCGAAGGCGTGCCGTGCCCCTATGCGTCGGTGCTCCTGTGGCCGGCATTTTTCTGTCAAGGATCGGCATGATGTTTGTCTTCGTTGCCTGGGACCCAACCACGATATGGATGCGTGCGACGCCTGTTTCTCCATGGACCGTCGCATCCTAGAAGTCCGCACATTCAAGATCGGCAAGGCCCTGCCGACTTTTGGGGGACGGCATCGCTCCAGGGATTCCCAGGTAAGGTCTCTAGGCCCTTCCTCCGGGTCCCTCTCGGGACCTATCACGGTCCGTGGAGGGAGGAGAGGCTTCCTCATCTTCTCTTGCTGAAGAAGGCTTCTTCAGCAGTGTCGGAGGAGCGTCGAAGGTCCCTCCGGGGCAGCGAGAGGCACCGCCTCGGCAGTCACCTCCTCAGAGGTGCAGGCTCCCCACTGTCAGAGCCCGCCTGCTGTGCCCGACAGCCGGTGGACCTCGGCCGCGCCTTCCTCGCCATTTTGGATCGCGGCGCCGGTGATAGAGACGGCGCTGATGGCGCTGCCGTTCTGGCCTTTGGCGCTGCTCGCGGTGCCGTGGGTCTGGCCTGCACCGTTGGGCTGCCGGGCTTAGCTGTCGCTGGGGGTCCGAGGTCGTCCGGCGCCGTTTCACCGGGGACCCCTGGGGTTGCTAGTATTGTGGTCCAGCTGATCTCTTCCTCTTCGGAGGCTGATGATTCAGACGTGGACCCATCCTGGCAACCTGATTCTTCGGAGTCAGGGTCCCCGGTGACACGAGGTGCTAGGCAGCCCAGCGGGCCTATTCCTCTGTCCCTGCTGCCATCCTCCCCTGAGGCCCCCCCAGGCTAGGGGTGGACTGGGGTCCCTGGGGGGCAATGGAAAGGGGGTGGAGGGAGGGGCTGTCCCTCCTGGGGGCTCGTGGCAGCTACCAGCCCTGGTGCTGCTGCCCTCGGGTGGGAGGTCGCTAGGGTCGAGGAGGAGGAGGGCGTTCTCGAAGTCCGAGGGGTTGAGGGGCAGGGTTCAGGCGTCTCAGTCTCTGTCTGCCACCTTTCGGGGTGTGGCTAAGAGCCGTAGCACTGGGTCCCGCCTTTCCCTTTTGGACCCCGGGGTCCTCTCTGGTGGCATTGCTGTGGGCTGCCCTTCTGGATCCATGCAGTCCCAGGTTCGTCACAGGGGAAGATCCCCTTCTGGGCTCTTTCAGGCTTCGCATCCCCAGGGTTCCATTTTGTGACCTGGTCTGTTGTCCGGGATCCCGCCAGCTCGGGCTCCGTTCCCCAGATTCCAGAGCCCTAGCAGAGGACAGTTGCCTCTCCGTAGGTGCCCATCTCCCATTCCTCTGCAGCCACCCCCCGCTCTCCCTGGCCATGTCGGTCCCACGGGCCCGTTATCCTGGGAGGCGTTCAGAGGTTCTGCGGTGGCCTTCCCCTCCTATGTTAGGTGCATGAATGAGTGGGTTTTTCGCCTATCCCCACCGCCACAAGAGTCCTCTGGACACTCAAGCTCTCCATCATCCTCGTCTCCCTCCTCTGAGGGAGAGGAACCCACTGCTCATCTCTCCTCCGTTGCTGATTTCACTGAATATCAGCGATTCCTTTCAAGGATGGTGAGGGATCTTCGAATTTCTTATGTTAAGCGAGACAGTACTGAACGGGAGACGCGTGAATTCCTTGGCAAATTCAGTGCCCAGCACTTGGTGGTACTATCCTGGCCTGTTCCCTTCCAGGAGGCGTCTATCTGTTCCTGGCAGTCACCAGCCGCCCTTTCTCCAGCCCCGGCAGACTCTCAGCGTAGGTATTGTGCCCCTTCGCAATCCCTAGGTACTCTCCCCAACCCACTCTCGGGTTTGGCATACCTAGAGACTCCCTCCTGGCGCACGACCGTCCACCAGACTCGGATTCTCTGCAGTTCGACCGGTGGGGGCGAAGAGTGTTCTCTTCCTCTCGTGCAATGTCTTGCATTGCATCTCATCAGGCCCATCACGCTGCCTACAGTAGGCATTTGTGGTCGATGCTTTCCCAAATCTTAGCATCAATGCCTGATACGGAGCAAACCAGACAAGCTATTGCCCTCTCTGCTATAGGCCTGGAGCTGGCAAGACACCAAGCAAGGGAATCTTATGACACCAATGAGGTGGCTTCCAGGCTTGCGGGGACAGCGATCTGCATTGGACGGCATGGCTTCGTCTGTCAAGGTTGTCACCCCTGGCCCGGCGTAGGGTGATTCGCTTCATTTTCCGGGGGACCCGTCTCTTTTCCTCCAGAGCTAGGAGACTACTGCAGGGGCCTCCTCCGTCTCCCCATCCTCGGGAGGCACCTCCTAGCTCTTCTCCCCCATAGACTTCTCTCTGGATTAGCCCAGGGTCTTCCCCTTCTGTTTCTCACCAACAGGAGGCTGGGGTCTTGTTCCTCAGGGTTTCTACCCCCCTTTTGGAGGCTTGTCTCACCAAGCAGTAATGAATGGTGAAGATTGACAAGAGAAGATATGAAAATTACGTACCTAATTCTTGATCTTCTCTTGTATCTTCACCATTCTTTACTGATACCCACCCACCTCCTTCTGTGGCGTCTCCCCCTCCCGTCTCGTTCCTCTCCCTTCCTTTGGCCTTTATGCCAAAAAAAAAAAAACTTTCTGTTTTCCATTCTTAGTAAAATGATCTTTTTTCTCAAGGTAAAGAGGAACGAGCACGGTCTCGGTTTTCACCTATTCTGAGGGAACTCTTTCTGACTGCCCCCCTAGGGTGCGACCTCTGGGTACCTTGATCATGTTACGCAGTTCACAGCTTCAGAGACCGTGCCCTGGCTCAGCCTTAACAGAAGTTTAGATTTCCCCTGGCAGGTATTCTTATTCAGCTCATTCAGGTGCATTGCACTTCTCAGCCTTGAGCGACTGCTCTTGCCTTGCCTTAGGGAGTCTTATTGAGTTCCCACTCTATCCTTTCATACAAAGCTGCCTTCAGTAAGGCATAATCTTTCCCCATACACTTCTGTGTTAGCACTTAACAGGGTGCTAAGGGACATAGTCCCCTTCCTGGGTGGGCGCTCTCTCCGGAACAGATTTCTGCCCGGGCAGTCTGTGAGCCCTCAGCTAGGATGTAGGGACTTGGCACGTTGAGAGTGCAGAGAATCTGCCCTTGTGTCTGATCTGTGCAGGTGGTTCGGTTGAACCTTGTCTCGGTCCTATCAACAGGGATTCTTGCTTCGTTGTTTTAGTCTCAAGCTTATAAGCCTCTCAACCAGTGCTCGATGGGCACTGTTCTCCCTCTCAACATGCTTTCTTTTCCTCTCTTTCTTCTTCTTCTTTTCCCTTTCTCTCTCTCTGTTCCTCCCCTAGAGCCGCCCCAGAAAGGAGGCCCTGCGGTCCCTTAGGGTAGGAATTCTCTCTCCTCTGTCTGTTCTCTACCGGCTTATGCCTTTTTCAGTTTATATCCTTTCCTTTTCTGTCCTCGGCTCTCTTGCCTCGCTCTCCTTTTTCTTTACCCTTTGTTTTCTCTCCGGCTACCAGAACTGAGATAGAGGAGGTCTGCGGCACCCAACAGCCGCCTTGCTATGATGCAGTGGTCGCCTCGAGGGCGGCGCTGCTGGAGCCGACCCAAAAAAATCCCGTAGCGGGTGCACGCTTCCAGCACTAACCCAAGCAGTAATGAATGGTGAAGATACAAGAGAAGATCGAGAATTATTGTAGGTATGTAATTTTCATATTTGGATGTAACCAGGCAGGCCATCAGCTTTTCTGCACGTGGTCTGGAGCTGGCGAGACACTAGACAAGGGCATCTTATGACACCAATGAGGTGGCCTCCAGACTGGCAGGATCTGCAGTAGGCAGACTGCTTGGCTTTGCCTATCAAGTTTGTCACCCATGGCCAGGCGTAGGGCAGTTGATTCCCCTTTTCAGGATGACCACTTTTTCTCCTGCAGGGTGCGACAGGAGTTAGGGCATCTTCCCTCCCTCAGGCAACCAGAGTCCCTGTCTCGCCTGATCGCTCATGGGCCTCATCAGGCCCGTAATGAGGCTCCTGCCTTTCTGTGTTCTCCCCCACAGGAGGTTTCTTCCTCAGGGAAGTGCCAGCGCCATTTAGGTGCTTGGTACTTCCCCATCAGTGATGAATGGTGAAGATTGATACAGGTATGATATGAAAATTACATACCTATCGTAAATCTTCCTGGACATAAGTCTCCACCACTCATTCACACTATTGGGATCTGTGCCGGAGGCACTAGGACCCATCGGGAGCAAACTTTTTGCCGGAGGGTCGGCGCCAGAGATGGAGCCGTGAGGAACGGCACCGCGTGCCTCAGCTCGTGCGGTAATGACTATTTCGGCGTCAACCCTCCAACCGCCTCAGTGACGACGTCGCTCGCCCGCCGGGAGTCAAACTTCAAACTAGCAGTATAGTTTTCATTTTTGTTATTTTGTAGTATTATCTCGATAAAGTATCGCTTAGTTTATTCTTGTTTTAAAAATAAAGAAGTCTCAGCCTACTTTGACGGAGTCGACCATGAGCAGGTCAGGTGACGGTAGGGAGACTTCGTATGAAAGCTGTTCAGTCAGTCGGGCTGGGTCCAGTCCACCGCCTTCTCCGGAAGGGGTCTGACAATGGTCAGTTCAATGCCTGGGGATGGCGGTCCTCGCAAGCATAAAATAAGCGGTCGCATTCTCTGCACCGTTCGGCCTCGAAACTCTTCTTGACCCACAGGTCTAAAGAGAGGCATCACTTCGAGGTCGCCCTCTGATATGTCTGCTGTAGATGTTCAGTTATCGGGGCTGGTGCCAGTCTACTACTGAGTCCCAACCTCTGCTTCTGGTAGCCAACGGCTTCGACATCCGAGCCCTACCCTGCCCGCAGGTGGGTCTTCAGATGAGCAGTTTCATCAGTGGGCCGCTGTTATGGAGCAATGGGCTCAGAGGTTGGTTTGCTACCTGGCTTCGGTCACTCATGGGCCTTCGGGCTTATTGGAGACCAGGTGGTGATTGGACTTTCCTGGTCGGGCGGCACCTTCTTGGTGCCGTCGACTTGGCAACAAGTGTCTCCTCTCCCCCCACATGGCTCTACGGCACAGGGGCCACACCGTGCCCTTATCTCCCTGCTCTTCTTCCTTCAAAACCTGTTTTTCGGAGTCGGGGGTTTGGCCGTTTGGCCCCTTGGCACTGTTGGTGCTGCGTGGTCCCCGAGATGCTCGGTGCCGTCAGCGCCTCCGAGCTCCCTCTGCTTTCAGGACTCCTCCTTTCACTCGTTTCCTTCTTCCGTCTCTTCTGATTTTCGTTCCTTTCCTGTCCATACAGTCTCTCCTGGACTGTCAGGAGATGACATTGAGCCTGACCCAGACCTTCTGTTGGGTGATGAAGTGGATGAAGCAGGATCTATTACTGCTACAGAGCCTGTGGTCGAGGACCTGTCCTTTAAGTCTGTGCTGAAAAATCTGAGTTCCACTCTTTCTCTCCAGACTACAGACATCGATCCTGGGAAATTGTTAAGACTCCAATACCTTCACGCCCCAGAGATCCCTACGGATTTGACTCCTCCGGTTCAGCCTTCCTTCGTGACGCTGTCTCAGATGGTATGGAATAATCCTGCTCTCACCCCTTCGGTGGCTAAATCCATAGATAGGAAATATTCAGCCCCTAAGGATCGTCCCATTTTGGCATCTCAAGCCTTTGCAGATCCTATTGTAGTCCTGGCAGAGAACGATAAGGTCGTTCTTCCTCAAACTACTACAGCTCGACCTATTAACAAAGAATCTCGTAAGATAGACACCTTAGGTAAGAGTTTATTTGCTGCTTCTACCCTAAGTATGTGTATTGCCAGTTACCAGGGCTATTTCTCCCAGTATGAATATATCCTGTGGCATTCTATCAAGCAAATGGTTGAAGCTCTACTGGAGTCAGATACAAAGCCAGAGCTTCTTCAGACCATTACCAGAGGTATCGAATCTAACAACCAGCAGGTTAAAGCAGCCATGGATGCTTTTGACACTGCTTCCGTTCAGCGGCTGCTGGTATTTTCACTGCCGTCATTCCTGGCTGCGACTGGCTTCACGCAATGACGAGAGCAGCAGGTAATGATGCGTTGCCCGTTGATGGTGCATATGTTTTTGGTCCTCAGGTGAGCAAGCTCTAGAAGCTACACAAAGACTAGGTCAGCCATTAAGTTGGCTCGACCCCCCTCCTGCCCCCTCTCTAGGGAATGTCAATAAACGTCAGTTTCATAACCATCAGTCCTTTTGAGGCAGAGGCAGAGGAGGTTTTCATAAACACCAACCTGCCCGGCCTCAGAAGACACAACAGAAAGCGCAAGGGCCCAAAGCGCCCATCGCTACCTTATGAATTGCTGACCCAAGTCCCATCTCAGCTGCCCGAGATGGACTTTTCCTCTCCGGTGGGAGGTTGTCTGGTGCACTTCTACAACCAGTGGAAGTCCATAACCTCAGACAAATGGGTCCTTTGGATAACTCGCGAGGGGTATTCACTCAATCTTCTGGAGACCCCTGCGGATCGTCCTCCCAAACGGCAGCCCAGGCTGTCAACCCTTCAGTCAGACCTTCTCGCCGCCGAGATTCAGGGCCTTCTGAACAACAGGGCAGTAGAAGTGGTGCCACTGCATCAACAGAACACGGGGTTCTACTCCCATTACTTTCTGGTTCCAAAGAAGTCCGGGGGAATGCGCCCCATTCTAGATCTCAGAAAGCTAAACAAATTTCTCCCCAAGGAGAAATTCAAAATGATTTCTCTGGGAACCCTGTTACGTTTGCTTCATCAACACGTCTGTCTAGCCTCCCTGGACATGCAGGATGCTTACCAACACATTCCTATTCACCCGAGGCATCACAAATCCCTGAGGTTTGTGGCTCTGGGACATTATCAGTTCAGAGTCCTGCCCTTTGGGCTATCCTCGGCGCCGCCGGTTTTTTCAAAGTGTTGTGAAGTTCTCGCAGAGCACCTCATCAAGGTCGGGATACAGGTGTTCCCTTATCTGGACGATTGGTTTCTAGCAAGCCCTTCCAGGCAAGGGACTCTGGACGCCGCCGAGACAGCCTCTCGCCTCCTTACGTCCATGGGAGTCCTGCTGAACGTCAAGAAATCACAACTGCAGCCCTCCCAGAGGCTCCTTTTTATAGGGACTCTTCTGGACACCTCCTATGCGAAGGCTTTTCTTCCAGAAGACAGAAGGAACGATATCCTTCAAATGGCCCATCACATCGGGGAGAACAGCTCGGTTACAGCTCTCTCGATGCAACGGATGCTAGGCCTCATGGCATCCTCAGTGTTCACTGTACCCCTAGCACGTCTGCACATGAGAACCACTCAGTGGATGCTCAGTACTCAGTGGTCCCCAACCTCGCTCCCGCAGTCATCAAGGTGACAGAACCTTTAAAGAGGTCACTCACCTGGTGGTCTCAAGAGAGCAATCTCCTGGACGGATACCCTTTTGCTCCTCTGGACCATCAAATCTCCATTACCACAGATGCATCCCTAATGGGGTGGGGAGCTCACTGTCAGGCTCTCCACACTCAAGGTGTGTGGACTCAAGTAGAGTCCAAGCTTCACATAAACGTCCTAGAATTGAGAGCCGTCCTTTATGCGGTCCGAGCGTTGAAGGACATTCTTCTTCAAACGGACAACAAAGCAGTGATGTATTACATCAACAAGCAGGGCGGTGCTCATTCTTACCCCTTATGCAGGGAAGCAATGAAGGTATGGGAATGGTGCTTGGAGCACAAGGCTCTAATTCAAGCGGCCTACCTACCGGGAATACAAAACGAGCTGGCAGACCATCTCGGCAGAACAGAGACAGATTCTCATGAGTGGTCTCTCTCCTCATTCTATCCTCCCTGTGGATAAAAGGATGGACAAGAGGTATGCTTTATCAGGCTCTGATACGGAGTTCGTATCCCAGCAGTGCAGCCATGTGGGGGTAGTGCAGGCTGCAGCCTGTGACAAGGCTAATATTCCTCTAGCCTTTCACCCTCCTGAAAAGGATTCCAGGAGGATGGATGCCATGGCAAAAAAGCAGTACATGGCAGCATCTTTAGGACTCAGACAGGCAAATTATATGACTTACGCGGCTAGGTACCAGAAACCAGGTGGGATACTGTCCTGGCCCTAGCAAAACAGACCCTGAACAGCTTGCCAGGGAGCTGGAGCAGGTGGCTGGGGATGGTGATGAGGCATCCAGGTGCAATTTCATGCTGCTGTAGACTCTAATTATGTTCCATCTAGAGTTATGGCTACATCTGTGTCTCTTCGCAGAATGGCCTGGCTCAGATGTACTGCCCTGTCACAGGATACCCAGTCTAAGGCTATGGATTTTCCTGTTGTGGGCAATTCTCTGTTTGGGGAGCAGACAGAGAATTATATGAAGAAAATGGATGAGTATAGGACCACCTATAGGAGTGCACAGGCCAAAGAAAGGCAAGTCACTCCTCAAAGGCAGCATGTCAGGGGCAGGGGCAGGCCTTTTCATAGACCGTTTTACCAAGCCCAGGCCTCCTCTTCTGCTTATGCCCAGAGGGGGTTCTTTAGAGGAAGGGGCTCTAGTAAGCCTGCTTCTACCCCTCAACCCAAAGCCCCTGCAAAACAGGCTCCCTGATGGGGTAGCCAGGGCCGATTCTCCACTACCGGTAGGGGGCAGGCTGGCTTACTTTGTCCAGGACTGGAAGTCTTTAACATCAGACAAGTGGGTCCTGGAAGTAGTAAGCCAGGGACTGGTTCTCGGCTTCAAAAAATTTCCGAAGATGAGAGCCAGGTCTTTTCCACCTGCCAACCCATCAGAGGCACTTGCCCTGGAAGCAGAAGTTTCTTCCCTCCTGGCTCTCAGAGCGTGAAAAGGTTCTACCCATACACCAGGGCAAAGGGTTGTACTCCAGGTACTTCCTTACACCAAAAGACAGAGAATGGCGGCCATTCTGGATCTCAGGTATCTAAACAAGCACCTTTTAAACCAAAGTTCAAAATGGTGACCTTGGGGATTATTTTACCCTCTCTAAGGCCAGGGGACTGGCTAGCCTCCTGGACCTCAGGATGCCTACTTCCATGTTCTCATCAGAGCTCCCATGAAAGTACCACAGATTGAACTGCCCTCAGGCCATTACCAGTTCAGAGCAATGCCCTTGGCCTCTCCTCAGCTCAAGGGTGTTCACAAAATGCCTGGCAGTAGCAGTTGCTCATTTAAGAAGGCAAAAAGATTGCCATCTTTCCTTATCTGGACGACTGGCTCATTGTAGGCCAGTCTCCAGAGAAGGTCAAACTGCATTTACAAGTAACCCAGCAGATGCTTACATCTCTAGGTTTCCTTCTCAGTCTTCCAAAGTCAGTTCTGGAGCCTGTCCAGCTTCTCACCTTTATAGGCGAAGAACTGTCTCTGGCCTCCTCTTTCACCCTGCAGGTCTCTCAACCAGCAAGGCATTTTCTACAGCTCCTGGGGCACATGGCTACTTCTACAGCAGTGGTGCAGGGAGCGAGATTTCAGATGAGGGACATTCAGTTGCACTTGAGAGCCTTTTGGTCTCAAAGGACAGATCCCCTAACCAAATTGATTCCAGTGACTCGAACCCTGATCCAGGCCCTTCAGTGGTGGCAGGATCAGAACAATCTGTGACAGGGGGTTCCCTTCACTCCCCAGTCTCATTCCTTGACCCTTACTACAGATGCATCCCTCTTGGGGTGGGGAGCTCACATGGGCGACCTTTCCACCCAAGGGCTGTGGTCCCCTCCAGAATCTCTGCTCCACATCAATTTGCTGGAGCTCAGAGCAGTTTTTCTAGCACTCCAGGTTTTTTCCACATCTGTCCAGAACAAGGTGGTTCAGGTCAGAACAGACAATACCACTACAATCTGGTACATCAACAAGCTTGGGGCACTTTCGGTCCTGACCTTGTGCACAGAAGCAATGAGATTGGTCTCTGGCTTATTCTCTGAGCAGCCTCCCTTCTTTGGCAGTTCACCTCCCAGGCAAGGACAATGTCCTAGCGGATGCTCTCAGCAGGATTTCCCAGGGCCATCACGAATGGGCACTGGATCCCCTAGTACTGGAGGTAATATTTGCCAGATGGGACACTCCGCAAATAGATCTCTTTGCAGCCCCAGACGATCACCAAATTCCCCTTTTCTGCTGCAGGCCCCCAGTGTTGGGCTCAGTCCCTCTGGATGCCTTCCTTCTCAGTTGGGAATGGAAGTTTCTCTGTGCTTTTCCCCCTTCTTTTCAAAGTGCTAGTCAGAATCAGATCTCAATCCTGCAAGATGATCCTGATTGCTCCAGATTGGGCCAGGCAGCCCTGGTATCCACTTCTCATGTCCTTAGCAGTCCCCCCTCCCCTATGTCTTCCCAGGAATCACAACCTGTTAACCTGTGCCCAGGGGAGAGTTTGGTATCCGAACATCAAATCTCTCAATCTTAAGGCTTGGCTCTTGAAGAGTTAGAGTTTGCTGTCCTACACCTTTCTCAAGGTGTATTGGATATCTTGAAGGCCTCTAGGAAGCCTTCCACCAGGGCTACCTATAATTCAAAATGGAAGAGATTTTCCATATGGTGTGCTGGTAAACATATTTCCCCAGAATCTGCTGGTGTGCCCACGATCTTGGATTATTTGGTGCATTTGAATTCCTTGGGGCTGAGACCAGCTACCCTAAAAGTGCACTTGACAGCTGTGTCTGTCTTCTTGTCAGCAGGTAAGCCCTTTTCTTTATCAGCTCACCCTGTGTTCTCTAAGTTTTTTAAAGGGTTGCTTCACACCAACCCCCCGTTCAGGGACCCTGCCCCTGCTTGGGATCTTAATATTTGCATCGCTCAGCTTATGCAACCCCCTTTTTGAGTCATTGTCTTCAGCAGAGCTGAAGTACTTGACTTGGAAAACTGTGTTTCTGGTAGCCACCTCTGCCAGGCGCATAAGTGAGCTACAAGCCTTGTCAGTGGAGCTTGATTTTATCTCCTTTCATAGAGATAAGGTAGTCCTCAGGACTAACAGGAAGTTTTTGCCTAAGGTGGTTTCAGACTTTCTCCTTAATCAATCCATGTCTCTTCCTGTGTACTTCACTGACCATTCCTCCTCTGGTGAGAGGAGATTGCACAGTTTAGATGTCAAAAGAGCCCTTAGTTACTATATAGAGCGTACCAAGGGTCACAGGTTCAATCCCTCAATTGTTCCTCACTTATGGTGAGGTTGGTAAAGGAAACCTGACACTAAAAGATCCATTGCCAGGTGGATTGTCTCTTGTATCCAGTTCTGTTACGAAAAACTGGGTAGGTTCTCTCCCTCAGGCCTGAGGTTCACTCTACCAGAGGTACAGCTCGTCTCTGGCTGCTGCCAGGGACATTCCTGTCCCTAGAGATATGTCAAGCAGCTACCTGGAAAACAGTTCACACTTTTACCAAGCATTACTCCCTGGACATCAGGCTAGGGTGATGCTTTCGGTTTAACAGCTGTGCTTCAGAGCCTATTTCCTAAGTGGGTTCTGTCCCTCCTCCATGGAGGTACTGCTGTGTAGTCTGCATATGTCATAATATAGCAAGACTTCATGTTGGTTGAAGAAAAATTACTCGCCTTAGTAATGTTTCTTCTAATGGAGTCTTGCTATATTATAACCTACCTCTCAGAACCTCTGTTTTTGGGATGTGGGTGGGCAGTGCAATGTTGGCACTTCTTTGATGCCTTCTATTTCACCCTTCTAGGGTGCTTAGGTGTTATGCTTAAATTTTCCTTCTTGAATCCCCGACTTGAGTCTTTGTTTTGGGATCAAGAACAAAAGGTGTTTTGTAGTTAGTAGCCAGTGGCTAGTGTAGATTTACGGCTTCCACACAGAACCTTAGTGAGTTTTTGCTCGTAAAGATCTGACAGGTTAAGTTTGAGCTTCAACAGACAGAGTGTTCAACCGAGCTCGCGCTCAAGATTCCATGCCCTGCATGGAAGTTAACTCTTTCACCTCCAGAGCAGTTCTAACCTGGGGTTATACTGCATATGTCATAATATAGCAAGACTCCATTAGAAGAAACATTACTAAGGTGAGTAATTTTTCTTCTAGGTTGGATGCGCTGCACCTCCTTGGTAAAAAGGTACTGAGGCGGTTGGAGGCTCGGCCGAGATAGTCATTACCGTGTGAGGCTGAGGCTCATGGTGCCATTCCTCGCGGCTCCATCTCTTGCGCCGACCCGCCAGCAAAAAGTTTGCTCCCGATGGGTCCTAGTGTCTCCGGCGCAGATCCCACTAGTGTGAATGAGTGGTGGAGACTCGTCCAAGAAGATCAAGAATTACGGTAGGTACGTAATTTTCATATCTTCCTGGACTAAGTCTCATTCACACTAGTGGGATAGCGCCGGAGGCGCTAGGACCAAGCAGGAGCCAAAAATTTTCTGAAGGGCGGGCGCCGGTGGGACCCACGCTGCAGCGGCACCGCAAGACGACTCGCCTGTGTAGGCTATCTCGTGAGCCACTCCAACCACCTCAGTTCCTTTTCTCACGTGGTCGAGTGCGCTTGGATGTCGGCGTCGCTTGTCTTTCGAGTCAAAGATCTTACTTCGAGAGGGCTCTTGCAGTAGAGTAATTCACATAGGACTGATGCCGGCGGCGGGACCCCACGGAAAAATTTCTAGCTAGCAGTCACTGGCGGGGACCGCCCCCACGTCAGGTGACTGGCGTCAAACGACGTCGGTATGAAGGGGCGGTCCCAGATGCCCGCCTTCCAGTTCTTTCCCGCCGTCAGCTCGTGCAGCGCCTCACAGTTAAGTTCTTATTGCTCAGTCCTGTTACTTCGTCTTTTTCCGATTAGTTTCAGAATTTTACTCTTTCGTCAGGTGAACATCAGTATATGTCGTCCCCTTCAAAGAATAAGTGCGACTCGTGCGGCGCCCAACTGCCTCACAAAGACGGTCACTCCCTCTGCCTCTTCTGCCTAGGCCCCGACCACGCGGTCGATAAGTGTCCGCACTGCCTCCGGTTCAAAGCGGCCACCCGCAGGCAGCATACGGTCGCCGTTGCCCATCTCCTCAAAAAGATGTCTGCGATGGAGAAAGAGCTGAAGAAAATTTCGGCGGCGTCGTCTCCCTGAAGGACACAAAAGCGGGTTAAGGAAAAGGCACCAGAAGGCCTCCTCTTCCGCGACTCGGCGGAGTCGCTGGTAAATAACATCCTCCGAGATCGCCCGGCCAGCGGCCTCAAGGCTTTGGAGGAATTAGCCGGCCCGCCCGGCTGGAGTTCGGTTCGAGCCCGCCGGGCGTCTCCGGGCGAAAGGAGACTCCAGCCCCCAGTACTGCCGCAGGCCTGCGGCCTACTGGTGCAGGCACCTCCCTTAAGCCGGATGTCGGCCCCTCCGACGTACGCCGGGAGAAGGCCTGTAAGGCGCTGGAAACCCCGCCCGAGGCGGCGCTCGGCAATCTCCCTCAGGGCGGGCCTCCTCTCATTCCTCAGCCCGCCTCCGATGGGGACCCTGAAGCAGACGCCCGGCTCCTCTGGCGTCCGCCGGGACTCGGCCAATAAGCCACATCAGATCTTCGGCGCGCGGCCCTCTGAACCCTACGGCCGAATTTACTACTTCTGTCGTTTCTGGCTCTCGCAGCCTTCGCTGCCGTCAGAGAGCCCAGTCCCCCCCCTGCCTGACCGGGAGATTCCCCCGTCCCGGGCGAGACTCGGGACCATGGGCTACCGTCCGATCCTCTTCCCGAAGAGCCGGCTCCGACACCGGCCCCTCCGACGCCGGCTGGGGATTTTCCTCTTCCTTCGGGCCCTCCACCCCACGGGCCTATCCCGGCTGATCCGCCCGTGGAGTACCTGGCTGGGCTGTCTGCTCTGGTAGCGCCTGGGTATCCACCGTCTTATCCAACGCCGGTTTTCCCCAGGTCCGCGGTATCTCCTCGCGCCGCCGTACCCAGTGCCCGAGCTCGCCCGGCGCTGCAGTACCCGACTCCGGGATACCCGCAGCCAGGTTACGGATACTCCCCACGGATTTCCTCCTCAGCATAACTATCCTCCACCGCCCTCTAGGCGCCCGGTGGATCTGCAGAGACTCTTGCTTCTTGGTGGGCTGAGGCCAAGGCTCAGCTCACCAAGAGTCGATAGCCGTCTTACTGCGGCGGTGTGCACCCCGGCTCCCGTCGCCCAGGCGTCACCTCCCTCTCCACCTCAGGTTCCCGGGCTTTGCCCTCGGGATCCAGAGAGGGGCAGGACACACGTTCTGGGATCCCTCCCAAGGAACCCGTTCCTCCCCCTCGAGTTAGGGAGTCTTACTTTGCTTCAGACTCTTCCTCTCCTTCTCTCTCGGACTCCTTGGAGGCCTCCGATGGAGGTTCCGAGAAAGTCGACGAGCCACGCTCTCCGTCCAAACCCCGGCCGAGGACTCCTCCGAAGTCTCCTTCCTTCACTGAGTTGCTCAGAAAGATCCAGGAAATTCATCAGTGGCATTCCTTAGAACCAGACCCTCAACGGGTAAAACTCGCCGAGCATCTGGACTTGCCCCTTACGGCTCCTACCGTAGTGCCACCCTGGATTGAGCCTCACGCCCACCTTGTTTCCACCATTTGGAAACAACCGCCGGCTTTAGGCCCACTTCCCAGGAAGTCGAATAGGCTATATCAGGCTCCAGAGGGTGTAGACTTTTTAGACTCTCACCCCTGCGCAGACTCGGTTGTGATTAGCGCCGCTCACGGCCGGTCAGCTTATCCGAAGCACTTGAGCTCGTCTCCCCCGGATAAGGAATCTCACCTTCTGGATCAGTATGGAAGGAAGATCTACGCTTCTTCCACACTGGGGATTAGGGCCCTGAACTATGTTGCTCATATGGGGGATTACCAGAAGGCCGTCCTTACCCAGGCGGAATCCAAGATCGACTCTCTGCCTGACTCTCAACTCAAGCAGGAGTTGGCCGACCTGGTCTGTTCTGCTCGTTCAGCCAGTCATCACATTCTGAGGACGACCTACGACGCAGTGGACACCGCAGGACGGAGCTCTGCGTTCGCCGTAAGTCTTCAGCGTCACGCATGGCTCCGTGTGTCAGGTTTGGTCCCGGAGGTGCAGTCTGCCATCCAAGAAGCACCTTTCAGAGATTCTGTGCTTTTTGGTAGTGATGTCAAGGACATCATCACTGATTTGCAGGAGAAGGGGACGGCCCTTAAATCCGTTGATTCAGTGTACTGTTCCCACTCCCCACAGCGCCGTCCTTTCCTGAAGCGCCGGCCGGCCTCAGCGAAACCTCAGGGAGCGGGCCACTAAGCGTCGGGCCCCCACAGCTGCCGGGCCTCCGCCACCCAAAGCAGCGGTGCCCCAGCTGTGGCGCTGCCTCACCACCTGACTCCTTTCCTCTCCACCGTCTCCGGACGCCCGGAGGAACCGGTGGAGGGAGGTTCTCCCTCCACCTTCCGGGTTGGGAGAAGATAACTTTGGATTCATGGGTGCTTCAGATCATAGCTAAGGGGCACTCCATAGAGTTTCTACAGAAACCTCCACGTCACCCCCCTCTGAACTCCGCTTACTCAAGGGACCACCTTCCTTTGGTCAGGGAAGAGATCTCAGCGCTTCTTGAACAGGCTATAGAACCCGTCCCTCCCCACTCCTACGGACGGGGTACTATTCCACTGTTTCCTTGTACCAAAGAAGACGTGAGATCTCAGACCTATTCTCAATCTCAGCTCCCTGAACCTGTATGTGGAGTACAAGAGGTTCAGGATGCTCTCTCTTCAATCCCTTTTGCTCCTGCTTCGGGCGGGCCAATGGCTTTGTGTACTAGATATGCAGGATGCGTACCTGCACATCCCCATTCGCCCTTCGCACCGAAAGTACCTCAGGTTTGCGTTCCAGGGGGTCCACTACCAATTCCGTGCGCTCCCATTTGGTCTTTCCTCAGCTCCCCGAGTCTTTACCAAATGCCTGGCGGTAGTAGCGGCCCACCTGCATTCTTTGGGAGCTCAGGTTTTCCCCTACCTGGACGACTGGCTCCTGGCTGCCCCGTCCAGGGAGGAACTCTTGCATTTCCTCTCCCTCACCCGGCAGGTTTTCGGTGGCCTGGGCATTACCATCAACCATTCCAAGTCTCACCTGGATCCTTCTCAGAGGCTCCAGTTCATCGGGGCAATTCTCGACACAGCTTTGTGCAAAGCCTTTCTGCCTGCGGACAGGGGGGCCTCCCGGCGAGGTCAGTGCTCCGTCTACTGGGGCTTATGGCAGCCATCCCGACGGTTCCGCGCGCATGTCTCCACATCAGAATCTCTCAGTGGACTCTTCGATCTCAGTGGGATCAACGTGTAGACGACCTAGATCATCCGGTTCTGAGCTCCTCGCCGATGGTAAGAGACTTGCAATGGTGGATGGATCGAGAGAACCTCTTCCGGGGGGTCCCCTTTTTTCATCCTCCCCCCGATCAGACTCTGACCACGGACGCTTCAGGCAAAGGTTGGGGACCCCATCTGGGTCCTCACCGAACACAAGGCCTTTGGTCAAAGCTGGAGATAGTTCTCCACATCAGTGTGCTGGAGCTCCGAGCAGTGCTTTATGCACTCCAGACCCTTCACCAATACATCCTTCCCGGTCACCTAGCTGTCCAAACGGACAACATGTGCGTGGTGTGGTACATCAACAAGCAGGGAGGAACTCAGTCCTACCCGCTGTGCAGGGAAGCAATGAGGGTCTGGGATTGGGCAACTCTCCACTACCTTCACCTCACGGCGATCCATGTTCCAGGAGTCGACAGTGTCCTGGCAGACAGACTAAGTCGCTCATCGGCTCTTCCACACGAGTGGGAATTGGACGAAAAAGTCCCAAAAAGCATCTTCCAGGTTTGGGGGACTCAGACCTGTTCGCTTCCTCCCAAAACGCAAAGCTTCCAATCTTTTGCTCATTCGCTCCAGAGCGAGGCACTTTCTGGAGCGACGCTCTATCTCTAAGCTGGAAGGACAGATTCGTCTTTGCTTTTCCCCCAATTCATCTGGTCCCTCGTGTGTTACAGAAGCTTGCTCTAGAAGGAACGAGAATGATTCTGATTGCTCCTTTCTGGCCCAGGCAAATCTGGTTCTCTCTTCTACAACAATACTCAGAGGTTTCTCCTCTTCCTTTTCCTTTATCTCCAGGATTGCTGACCCAGGATCAGGGGACCCTGGTCCATCCGGGACTCAAGTCCCTTCAACTTCATGCATGGCTCCTTCAGACCTAGTCCAGTCTCGTTTTGGCGTTTCTTCTAAGGTGGCCGAGATTCTGGTGGAGGCTAGAAAACCCTCCACTAGGTCCTCCTATGCCATGAAATGGAAAAGATTTTCTATCTGGGCTGCGTCCAGGAACGTGGAGCCCTTTTCCTGCCCTGTGACTTTTCTGCTTGAGTACGTGCGTCATCTTTTCGACCTGGGTCTCAGTCACTCCTCTTTGAAGGTCCATATGGCGGCTATTTCAGCCTACCATGTCCCTTTTGCTGATAAGCCTTTTGCTCAGCTGGAGGTGTCCAAAACTTTCCTCAGAGGGGCCCTTCATCTTAGGCCCCCTATCCGGACTGCAGCTCCGCCTTGGGACTTAAACTTTGTCCTCGAGAAACTTACCCTTCCTCCCTTTGAGCCTGCGGCTTCCACAGACCTGAAGTTTTTATCATGGAAGACACTCTTGGTCGCCATTACTTCTGCTCGCAGAATTTCCGAGCTCCAGGCCCTGATGTGCAAAATCCCCTACTTGATTTTCCACAAAGAACGAGTAGCTCTTCACACGAATCCTAACTTTCTCCCAAAAGTGGTAGCGGAGTCGACCTTAGATCAGTCTATTGAATTACCTGCCTTTTTCACGCAGTACTCCAACCAAAGAGAATACTTGCTCCATACCATGGATGTCCACAGGATTCTGAGATACTACACCGATAGGACGAAGGATCTCAGAAAGACTGATCAGTTGTTCATCTCTTTCGCTCACAAAAGAGAAGGCAATGCTGTCTCTAAGCAATGCCTATCAAAATGGTTGGCCCATTGCATCACTTTCTGTTATGACAAGTACAACAAGACCCTCCCGGGTCAAGTCAGGTCACTCCACTCATGGAGTTGCCGCCTCCTGCTTGTTTCAAGAACGTGTCTGCAGCAGACATCTGTGCTGCTGCCACTTGGACTTCTGTCCATACCTTTACTAAACACTACAGTTTGGACATTGCCTCTCCCCGTAGAGCAGGCTTCGGGTTAGCTGTCTTGCAAGGCCTCCTTTCTTGAGACCTGCTAGATTATTTACTACTTTTTGGAGTAGTTCCTCATCCCGGTGTCTTTCATTTGTTCCAGACTGCTGGTGATTCTGTCCTATATGTAATTACCTACTGCAAGAGCCTTCTCGAAGTAAGATAGTACAGTTACGCAAGAACTTACCGTAACAGTAGATCTTCAAGAGAGGCTCTTCCAGTAGGTAATACCTTCCCGCCCTCCATCCCCCTAGGCTTTTTCAGCTCCTTTTCCATTTAGGGAAATATCTGCTTCTCTCTCGTCTGGGTCTTCTCAGCCTGTGGCGGGAAAGAACGGAAGGCGGGCGTCTGGGACCGCCCCTTTATACCGACGTCGTTTGACGCTGGTCACCTGACGGACTGCTAGCTAGAAATTTTTCCATGGGGTCCTGCCGCCGGCCGGCGTCAGTCCTATATGCAATTACCTACTGCGAGAGCCTCTCTCGAAGATTTACTGTTACGGTAACTTCTTGCGTAACTGTACTTTTTCGTCTATACGACAGCAGCTCTTAGTGTTTAATTTAACTATTTAGTGGTAGATTTTTTTTTTTTTTTAAATTCTACGAACAAGAAGATTATGAAGAAATTCTTTCCTGCCATCCACGGAGTCGTCCATAGACTGTAGCAGTGACGGTAGGAAGACTTCATTTGCAAGTTGTTATGGCAGAGGGGCTGTGCCCGGTCCGCCACCCTTAAGTACCGGGGGGGAGTCTGACTCGTACAGTCCTGTGCTCGGGAGAGGACAGTCCACGAGCCACAATCTGGCAGCGCCGGGATCGGCTCCGCTTAGCCTTGAGCTCTTCTTCTTCGTTTGGGGAAGAAGAATTGGTGCCTTTCGAGCTTGCCCGTTGGTATGTCTGCGAGGATTGTTACATGGTAGGCGTAAGCCTGAACCGACTTTCGTGGGTTCCCCCTTGGCCCCGCTCCTAACGGCTGCATACTCGACTCCAGACTCCATCTCTGTCCTCGTTGGAGTTCCAGTGAGCAGTTTCACCTCTGGGCCGCTCCTGTGGAGCAGGGGGTTTGACTCCTTTTTTCCTGGTTGTGTTCCTGGTTTTGGGGCCTCGGAGCCGTTGGACCGGAGCCGAGTCAATTGGATCAGAATGAGTGCGGTGCCCTCTTGGTGCCTTCGCCATCGTGTCAGCCCCCTCGTGCCTACCCCCCTCTTCCTTTTCCATGCTGGGGCCGGCACGGGTACCACCTTTCTCCATCTTTTCCATTGGCTTTCCATGGTGTTTTTCCTGGTGCTGTGCCCGACACCTTGGTGGCACCGCAGGTCCGGTGCCGTGCCACTCGTTTGGCATTGGTGCCATAGGCGGCGCTGCTGGTGTTTGGGTCGGTGCCGGGACTCGGCACTGTGGCTCGGTGCCATGGTCGGCACCGTACTCAGCACCGTGGCTCGGTGCCGTGCTCGACACCGTACTCGGTGCCGCAGTCGGCGCCGTGGATTGGTGCCATGATCAGTACCGTGTTCGACGCCGTGGCTCACGCTGCGCTCGGCTCCGTGGGTGCTTCATTGCCGGCGCGTAGCGGTGCTGTGGGTGTCTTACAGTGCCACTGATGCCTGTGGGTGCTGTGGGCGGTGCCGGGCACCCGCGAGTGGTGCCACAGAGGGCACCTGGCACCCGCGGGTGGCATGGGTGCCATGGGCATCGGGGGGTGCCATTGCTGCCTTTGGTACCGAGGATACCTGCGGGTTCCGCCGTGGGTGCCCTCTGGTGTCTCTCAGGTTGGCATGGGTACTGCTTGGTGCCCTCCTGTGCCACGAGTGACGCTGGTGGCACAGGGATGCTAGTTGTTGCTGTCTGACAGAACTAGGGAAAGATCTCTTCTGCAGACCTCTCTCTTCCACAGGACTTGTGTTGGGATGTTTCCATGGAATGAAGTCCTATTCTGGGGATTATTTTCCACACATTTTAGTGGGTGGCGGTCTGTATCGGATCTCCTCATCCAGCAGTTTTCCCGCTGATGGGACTCTTCTGTTCTGTCAGTGGAATCTCATTCCGCTCAGCACTTTCTCAGCCCCCTACGTGGTGCCAAGCTCCTCGACACCCTTCCTGGTGGCAGAGTCTCTAGTGGCTCTAACCTAGACCTCTTTTTGGGGTCCTTCTGTGGTAGAAAGGCATCTAGATGAGTCTCTCCCTGTCCTTCTGGTCAGTGATACAGCGGATGACTCATTTTATATACTGAAAGACACGCCCTCTTTCATCAGAGTCTGTGATGCAAGCTCTTTTAGTAGTTCCTCATTTATGGCGTCCACCATAGTGTTCAGAATATACCTCTGCGTCTAGACATTTTCAGTGGTCAAGACAATTACACTCTTTGGAACATTTTAATTCAATGGTTGGGAGCCTCACAGACTGTTCCGCTCCTTTGAAACGGGTATACAGCCCTCTTTTGATGCTGCCCCTCTGGTGGCTGCTTCGCCACAGGTAGTTAACATCTGTCTAGCTATTATTAGTCCAGTCAGGGGATATGGATCCTCAGGCTCCTCCTGCTCCTCAGAGGAATGACATCCTCGTCATTTCTGTATCAGGCAATCCTTGCCAAATAGCAGCCAGCAACCTTGTCTGGCTCGGACTAATGATATTTAAAAAAAAAGGGGGGGGGGGTCAGAATTATCACAGCACAGGGCCTAATTGGAATTTCCCGGTACCACACTTGGATCTGATTAGGTTCCGCCTCAACCCTGAGGCGGTCGTCTCTAAACCTCGGTAAAGAGTACCTGTTCTAGGGACATGGATATGTTGTTCATCCACACTGTCTGGCAGGTATCCTTGCCGCTTTAAATCTTGCCGGAAGGTCTTCAAGCTGGCTCCTCCCACCCACTCGGGTGGTAAAACTCTTTGCTCCGCCCCATGCCGCCAGATCTTCCTTACCGCTTGGAAGCTCAGGTTCTCTCCTTAACGCTCTGCGTATAAGACTGGTTCCTAATTCTTCGGTTTTGCAAATTTAAAAGTTTTTGCACTTCTAGACTTCGGTCTTCTAGCTCTCGCGGCTGCGATGGATAAATCGACTCCCAGTTTTCGGAGATGCCCTTGCGGAACAGAAGATGTCTCGGACAGATCCGCACTCCATGTGTTCTACTGTTTGGGCCTTGAGCACGACCCGCAGCGGGCTTGCGACCTGTGCTCTTCCTTCTCAGCCTACGTCCTCGAAGACCGTGCTGCCTGTTTACAACTGGGGCGTCCCGAGAAACGTTTCTCTCCGGTAAATCAAAGAGGTCTGCCGATGTCCTCAGCACGGGCCGCATCTTCCTCGGCCACGGCATTTATCCCGCCTCCTGGGTTCCTCTTATACAGCTTCTTTAGTGAACTTTGTCCCTCTCCACTAAGGGAGAGGGACCAACGTCTGCTGGACCTTCTTCTCTGTCCAAAAAGAAAGACAAGGGTAAGTCCCTCCGTCGACGCTCTTGGGAGCGGGAAAGGTCCCTCTCCCCGAGTTGTCGGCCATCGACTTCGGTCTATCATTCGGCTTCGGCCACTGGTCTCACGGTGTCCCCGTCAGGCCAGTTGACCAAGACTCCCGTCGACGCAGTCGAGATTTTTCTCGACCCGTTGGACGGGTTGTCGCCAGGCGAAGCCGAGAATCCTCTCTCCCCAGTTTCCCCGGTGGGAGTTGAGGATACCGTGGGCTTGCCAGTGCCGCCGGTTCTCCCTGTCCCCTCCCCACACCGCCCTCGGAAAAGCCGAGGTGCTCGGTCTCGGACTTCTTCGCGGTCCAGCCGATCGCGCCGCTGCTCGTCTTCCTTCTCGGACGAGGGGAGGCTTCGACGTAAGTTATGTCGACGGTACGAGGACCTTATGTGGCAACAGCTCCTGACCGGGAACAAGCCGTCGCCTTCCCCGTCCATTAAGTGGCTGTCACTGGAGCGGCCGAAACAACCCCTCGACTTACCCGAGGAGCCTGTTCCCAGGCCGGTTGTTCGGCCAAAACCAGCTGCTCAACCGATTCCGGTGGAACCTCCGCCTCCACAGCCGTTATTTGTGGTTCCGACCAAGAACTCTCCGTCGGCTCAGGGACTGCCCCATAGGCTGTCTGTTACCCTCACTCCCGATCGACCTCGGCAGGTGGAGGGTGGCTCAGGCCCGAGGCAGCTCTTTGCTGACTCTTCAGAGTCCGGCGATTCCTCCCTTTTCTCCAGGCGAGTAGACTTGGAGTCCTCTGGAGGTCAGTCGATGGACGATAGCCCTTCGTCCTATCTGGGATTGCTTCGGCTCATCTCGGAGTCCACCGGGATGAAGCTCGAACCTGTGTCTAAGTGGGCCAGGTATCCCCTCACGGAGATACTGGACCGAGGGGATTCCCCTACGGAGGCTTTTCGGTGGCCGAGGCCATAGTGGGCCCGGCCTGGAGCTCTGGCAGCGCCTGATTCCTGTCCTGCGCCCGGCCAGGATGGCCAGGAAATATGCGGTCCCTACCGTTCCTTGTCCGTTTTTGGAACCCCTCTGCGAGGGCCTCTAGTTACCACGCGGTTTCCGGCGCGGAACGCTAGGACGTGGACAAACCTCCCGACAAGGAGTCCAAGAAATTGGACTATGCCGGGCACAAAGTCTACGCTGCGTCCTCCCTCGGCCTTCATCAGGCCAGTTCGGCCGCACTCATGGCACATTTCTCTCATGCCCTGTTGGGCTCCCTGGACGAGGTAGTTCCTCATCTTCCGGCGGACCTGCAGACCACGGTTAGGCAGGTACAGGACCAGGGTAGGGCAGTGGCCAAACAGCAGCTTCACATTGCTCTGGACATTGGAGACTCATTTGCCAGGTCAGTAGTGGCCGCAGTGGCTATGCACCGTCGGGCAAGGCTGAGGATATCCACCTTCACTTCAGATTCCCAGCACAAGTTGGCGGATGTCCCCTTCCTGGGGACCGACCTCTTCGGCCCTGGGGTGGAAGGTCACCTGCAGAGGATCGAGAAGTCCAGTGCTGCCTTGGACTCGGTCGCATCCGCACAGAAGGACAAAGGCCGAAGAGCACAGCCTAAGCCCTTTCATCCTCTGCGCCTGGGCACGTCCGGCCCAGCAACGCCAGGCTATGCAGGCTCGACTTGGCATCCCAAACCCAAGCCCTCGGCTTCCTCCTCCAGGAAGCAGGGAGGTAAAGGCCCTGGAGGTCCCTCGCCGGTCCTTCCTCCAAGCCTGCCCAGTGACAGGTTGAGGTGTCGCCTCAACCCCGTCGCCCCACCCCAGGTGCCCCCTTGGGGGCCGTCTCCTCTTTCTTCTTCCTGGTCCGTTATCACCACAGACCGGTGGGTGTTGGAGGTGGGGAAAGGGCCTGCCTCTGGAGTTCGAGCAGGCCCCACCCTTCAGAGCCGTCGCACCTCGGGGTCCGGCCTCGCTGTCGGCCGCCGAGTCGACATCGCCTCCCGAGAAGGAGGTGATCAGAGAGGTGGCGGACCTCCTCAGACCCGGGTTCGTGTCCAGGTGCTTCCTGGTTCGAACGGACGGAGGGCTGGCGCCCCATTCTCACCCACACGACTCCAAACAAGTTCCTATGGTCCGTACCTTCAGGATGGTCACTGTGGCTCAGTTAATACCATCCTTGAACACGGGCATGTGGTTCTGCTTCTCTGGACCTGCAGGACGCGTTTTTCCACGTCCCTGTCCGCCTGTCACATCAGAGGTTCCTTCGCCGAGGGAGGATCCCTTTTGAGTTCCAAGCCATGCCCTTCGGCTTATCTCCAGCTCCCAGGGTCTTCACCAAATGCATGACAGTGGTGACAGCATTCCTCTGGCGCCAAGGGGTCCGGGTTTACCTTACTTGGACGATTGGCTGATAGCAGCCCCTCCAGACAGGAGCTGAGGGGTCCAGAGATCTGGCCCTCCAGGTTTGCTCCTCAGGTCGGCCTCTCATCGAGGCCAAGTTGGAACTTGAGCCAAGCAGGTGATTCTTTTCATCGGGAAGAGCTCACCTCTTCGAGCCAGAGCAGGCTCCCGATGACAGGGCCGAGGTTCTTTCCTCCTTGCCCAGTCATTTCTGGTTGGGCAATTGCGCCTGCCCGGGACTTCCTGCGCCTCCTGGTCTCATGGCGGCCTGTACCAGCGTGGTCCATTGGGCCCGCTGGGAACATGCGCCCTTCAGTGGGGCTGGCCAGCCAGTGGTCCCAACGCTGCGATCCATTGGACCAGCTAGTGACGGTGACCCAGGGGATGTGGAACGCTCTCCAGTGGTGGACCGTTCCAGTTCCTCTGCAGGAGGGCATCCCGTTTGTCCGCCCAGCCGAGTCTCTGTCAACCGATGCCTCTCTGATGGGTTGGGTGCCCATCTGGGGAACACCGAGCTCACGGCCTCTGGTCCCGCGGAGTCCCATGCCACATCAACCTGCTGGAGCTCCGAGCGGTCCGCCTAACTTTCACCACCTTTGGTCCGTTTCTTCGGGGTCAAGTGGTCCGGGTCCAGACGGACAATATCGCGACCATGTACTATCTAAACCGCCAGGGCGGGACGCGCTCCATGCTTCTATGCAAGGAAGCTCTCCGCATCTGGTCACTGTGCAGCCTGGAGGCGGATCTCCTAGCCATTCATGCGGCAGGAGCCTCCAACACCCTGGCCGATGCCCTGAGCCGGATAGGGGCTGCATCCCCACGAGTGGTCTTTCCTGCCGGAGGTAGTACAGCATCTGTTCTCCCATTGGGGCACACCTCAGGTGGACCTGTTTGCCTCCAGGGAGAATGCGGCTGAGGCTGTTCCATGCGCCCCCTCAGCAGGGCTCGCTGCAGGGGGATGCCTTCTCGAGGCAATGGACCCCGGGCCTCTTTTACGCCTTTCCCCCATTTCCCTTGATCCACAAGGTGCTTCTCAAGGCGAGGAGGGACAAGGCGCAGGTGATTCTGATAGCCCCAGACTGGCCCCAGATCTCCTCAGCCTCCGGCCCAGGCTCCGAGGCAGCTTCCAGCTCGCCCGGACCTGCTCTCAGTCAATCAGGGAAGGTATTCCATCCGACCTTCAATCCCTGCACCTGACGGCCTGGTTCCTAGCGGCTAGAGTTCCAGGCTTTGGGTCTTTCCGACGAGGTCCTCAATATAGTTGAGGCGTCCCGTAGAGTCGCACCAAAATGCTATCCTTGAAATGGAAGAGATTTTCCATTTGGTGCCAGGGCAAGGGCTTGGACCCTTCCTCCTGTTCCTTGGCAAGCATCTTGGACTATTTATGGTCCCTTTCTAGTCAAGGGCTTAGTAGACAACCCTTAAGGTGCACCTGGTAGCCATCTCTGCTTACCGGCGGGCCGTGAAGCAGTCGGTGGCGAGGAGAAGGTGGTCTGCGCTTTTCAAAGGCCTTGATCACATTTCCTCCAGTAGAACCTCCACCTCCGGATCTACTGCTGGTACTGGCAAAGCTCATGGACAAGCCATTCGAACCAATGCACGGGTGTGAACTCTCTCACCTGTCGTGGAAGACCGCCTTCTTGGTGGCTGTCACGTCAGCCAGAAGGATGGGAGAGCTCCAGGCGCTCTGCATCGAGTCTCCTTACCTGGTCTTCCACAGGGACAAGGTTGTCCTGCGCCCCCAACCGAAATTCCTTCCGAAGGTGGTGTCGGAGTTTCACCTTAACCAGGTGTTGACTCTGCCGGTGTTCTACCCCAATCACACCCTCGAGGCCTAATATAGGCTCCATACTCTGATCCTAGAAGGGCTGGCTATTATAAGGGAGCGACGGCTGAAATTCGGGAGAGGTTCGCCAGCTGTTTGTCTACCCTAAGCTGAAGCCCGCGTCTGGCAGACCTGCAGCCAAGCGGACGATAAGCCAGGTGGGTAACCTCCTGCATAGATCTCTGCTATAGTTAGCGGGCATGGAGCCTCCCAGAGGATAAGAGCTCATTCTACCCGCCATACTGCTGCATCCGTGGCTGCTTCCAGGGACGCCCCTATCCAGGAAATCTGCAGGGCTGCTACCTGAAGTCAGCAAACACCTTCATACCCACTTACCACATCGACCTTGAGTCACGCCGGATGCTGGTTTTGGGGCCTCGGTTCTCCAGTCTCTTCCCAAGTAAGTATATGGGGGTAAGGCCTGCCTCCCTCCTCCCGGAGAACTGCTAGGAGTCTGCCAATGAGTGTGGATGAACAACATATCCATGTCCCTAGAAATACAGGTTACTCACCTGTAACAGGAGTTCTGGAATGGTATATGTTGTTCATCCTACATTCCGCTTTCTCCGGCCCGACGCACAACCTGAGCTTCCAGCGGGCCAGATCTGGCGCATGGGGCGGAGCCGAGAGTTATACCACCGGGTGGGTGGGAGGAGCAAGCTTGAAGACCTTCCGCAAGATTTAAAGCGGCAAGGATACCTGCCAGACAGTGTGGATGAACAACATATACCATTCCTAGAACTCCTGTTACAGGTGAGTAACCTGTATTTTTCTTCCACCCCTAGGGGGCAGTCCGATCCAGCGGTGTTATAGCTCTCCTCTTTTCTCTAGAGAATGTCTCTTATTCCGAGATATTTCCAAAACCTAGGTGTCTAACCAGTCTGTTAGTCCCTTTTTGTTTTTTAATCAGGTTTTCTTCTCTTGATCAGAGCCTTGCAGCAACAGAAGTGACTCTTCAGCAAGTCGGAACTGAGATTCCTACTTCCATGTTTGCTTCAGCTTAACAGATGACATGCTCCTTTCTTGACCATTGGTCAAGTAGGTCTTTCTGAGTAAGCTTAGCAATATTCATACAGTCATACACACAGGGCAGGATGAGCCTTTTGGATTAATGTGACTAGGATTTGATTCTACTAGGCCACTACAAGAGGCTTCTAAGTTGTGCTTTGCCTTCCATCAGGAAGTTTTCAGTGACTTAGTACAAACCTTTTTCCTTGATGAGCTAACCCCCCCTGGGCCTTCTTTTGCTCACCAGGTAAGGGGTTCAAGTGCTACTGGACATGTTGTTTGCAGGTCAGCCATACTTGGTAGTGGGGGTTCCGTCTACCCTGAACCTGTACACTTTACCTCCAGCTCTTGCAGTTCCTGAGGTCCTTTACATTAGATTAGTGCATGTCTTTGGCACTATTAATTTTGGTCTAGATCAATCGTGAGCCAGGTTCTTGCCGCTCTCCTAGAGTAGTTCTGACTGCGGCGAACTTTCATTTTGCCCATTGTAGTCGTCGGCAAGGTGATTACAACTCGAGCCGTTATCTTGTAGGTACTATGTTATAGATGCTCTTACAAGACAGCTCTTTTATTAACAGGACAGTCCTTGGCTGTCCTTTCTGAGTGAACCTATCTCCTACCACCCTACTCAGGGTTGTTGATTTTAGCTTGGTATTTTCCTCATCAGTGAATGAGTGATGGAGACTTAGTCCAGGAAGATATGGAAATTACGTACTTACCGTAATTGTTGATCTTCTTGGACAGTCTCCATCACTCATTCACACACCCACCCACCATCCCCTGGGTTCACTCGTTTTTCTTTCCTGGTCTTCATGTCCTGTGGTTCAGACTGTGAAGACATTGTTCTTTGACCTTTCTTACAAAGGCCATCTGCGCCCTCTCAGGCCCAGAAACTCAGAATGAGTTATTCTCATTAGTTACGCTGCACCTCCTCGGTCGAAAAGGTACTGAGGCGGTTGGAGGGTAGACGCCAAGATAGCCTACACAGGCGTGAGTCAGTCTCGCAGTGCCGCTCCCGCTTGATCCTAGCACCTCCGGCGCTATCCCACTAGTATGAATGAGTTATGGAGACTGTCCAAGAAGATCAACAATTGTGGTAAGTACGTAATTTCCATTTCTTGATCTTACTTCAAGAGGGTTCCTTCAGTAGGTCATCAAATATAGGACTGGCACCACCTGGCGTCTGGCAGTATGGCGAACCTTCTAACAATACCTAACGGGGACCGCCTCACTGGCCGTCACGTGATCGACGCCAGCGTGTTCTTGATACAGGCGGGGGTCCCCACGCCCGCCCTCCAGTTCTTTCCCACCGTCGCCTCATGTCAGTTGCGTTCCCCTTAGACAGCATTCCTGGTTTTGTCTCTCTGGACTCGCCAACAAAGTCCAGTTGGTGATACAAGACACCCCCTTCAGGGGCTCAGTCCTTTCTGGAGGAGATACCAAGGACATTATAACAGATTTACAGGACAAAGGAGTGGCCTTTAAATCTGTTAGGTCCATCTACCGATCGGGCAATCAACAGCAGCAGCAGCCCTTTCGGATTAGGACCGGGAGGCAGCGGAAAAACGCTCAGGCGAGACGTCAAGGTAAGCGTAAGGCCACGGGTACCGTTACCCCACCACCACACACTCCCAAGAACCAGTGACTTTCAGGGGGACCTCCTCGCAAATGCCCTGCCACTTCTTGACTTTCCAACCCCACTGCACCCTCAGTCTCATGACGGGGAGCAGGTGGGGGGGAAGGTCCGCCCGCCACGTGCAGGAATGGGGGGCGATCACTTAAGACGAGTGGGTCTTGCAACTAGTGTCAGTCAGACACACCATCAAGTGTCTGGAGATTCCTCCAGATACTCCTCCTCGGAGCTCCTCTTATTCACGGGACCATTCTCTCCTCGTTTGTGAGGAGGTCAACGCGCTCTTGCTCAAGGAAGCAATTGAGCCAGTTCCCTTCAGGCAAAGGGGAAAAGGGTTTTACTCCCATTTCTTCTTGGTTCCAAAGACGACCGGGGACTTCAGACAAATTCTCTACTTGAGTCATCTCAATCAGTATGTAGAGTACAAGAAGTTCCGCATGCTGATGCTCCAGAGCCTCCTTCCTCTTCTGTTGGAGAACCATTGGCTCTGCGCCCTGGATATGCAGGATGCTTACCTGCACATCCCTATCTTCCCCTGTCACCGCCTTTTCCTGCGTTTTTGTTTCCAAGGGGAGCATTACCAGTTCTGGGCCCTCCCTTTTGGTCTGTGCTCGGCACCTCGGGTTTTTACCAAGTGCCTGGCGGTGGTGGCGGCGTTTCTGTGCTGCAAGGGTTTTGTGGCGTTCCCTTACCTGGACGACTGGCTGATTTCAGCGCCATCCAGGGGCCTTTTGCTCGAAGCTGTGTCTTTCATGATGGACATCTTCAACTGACTTGGAATAACGGTCAACGTCCCCAAGTCGTCCCTAGTTCCATCCCAGAGACTGCAGTTCTGGATACAGTTCAGTGCAGGGCCTTCCTTCCTCCTGACAGAGTGGAGACCTTAGTCAGCCAGGCTCGCAAAGTAGCCTCACTCAGGATCATCCCCGCCTGGGAGGTTCTGTGTCTTTTGGGACTGATGGCAGCGTCAATCACGACCATTCCCCTGGCAAGGCTACATATGAGAATCACCCAGTGGTCATTAAGGGTGCAGTGGGATCAGCTCCTGGACGACCTCGATCATCTGGTCTTGGTCTCTTCAGCGGTCCAAAGGGATTTGCAATGGTGGGAGGATTCCCACAATCTCTCCCTGGAACTTCCTTTCCGAAACACTGCACCAGTAGCTACCCTCACCACGGATGCGTCGACTATGGGCTGGGGGGCCCATTTGAGGAATCATCAAGCTCAAGACCTTTGGATAGGCCCGGAGACTTCTCTCCACATAAATGTTCTGGAACTCGGCGGTCCTTTATGCCTTACAGGCTTTTCAGACCCTGCTACCCAAGGGAGCACTGTTGATCCAAACGGACAAAATGTCAGTAGTTTGGTACATAAACAAGGAAGAACCCAATCCTACCCTCTGTGCAGGGAGGCGACTCGGGTGTGGAACTGGGCAGTCCAGCACCTTCTGGTCATGGTGGCCGTGCATGTTCCAGGCATTCTAAACGTCCTGGCGGACAGTCTCAGCAGAACTCCAACCCTCGCCCACGAGTGGGAATTGCATCAGGAAGTGGCGGACTCCATCTTACGGAAGTGGGGGCATCCAGAGATCGACCTCTTTGCCTCCCAATCCAACGTAAAACTTCCCAAGTTTTGCTCGCTCGTTGCGGAATGCAGTGATTTCTGGAGCGACGCTTTATCTCGATCGTGGACAGGGACATTTTTGTACGCTTTCCCTCCTTTTCCCATTCTTCAGAGAGTTCTCAAACTTCAAGCAGAGGGAACAAGAATGATCCTTATTGCTCCTCTCTGGCTGAGACAAATTTGGATCTTCCTGGACTAAGTCTCCATCACTCATTCACACTAGTGGGATAGCGCTGGAGGCGCTAGGATCAAGCGGGAGCCTAAAGTTTTCAGAAGGGTCAGCACTGAGAGGACCACGCATGCGTGGCACCATGAGACTAGCTCGCGCCTGTGTAGGCTATCTCGGCGTCAACCCTCCAACCGCCTCAGTTCCTTTTTTCCTGCCGTCAAGTGTGCTTGGATGTTGACGTTGCTCGTCTGCTGGAGTCGAAGTTTTCGTCTATACGATAACAGCTGTTAATGTTTTAATATTTTAAAGTAGTAATTTATTTAGTTTACGAACAAGAAGATGATTATGAAGAAGAAAAAGAAATTCTTTCCTGCCATCAACGGAGTCGTCCTTAGACGGTAGTGGTGACGGTAGGAGGACTTCGTTTGAAAGTTTTTATGGCAGAGGGGCTGTTTCCAGTCCGCCGCCCTTAATTAACCGGGGGGGGGTCTGACTACGGACAGTCCTCCGCAGCACAAATCTAACTGTTCCGGTGAGATCCTGCTCCGCTTGACCTCGAGCTCCTCTTCCTCATTCGGAAGAAGAATCTGTGCCTTCGAGGTTGCCCCTTGGTATGTCTGCACGAGGAATGTTCGTCAGGAGGGGCGATGGACCTGAACTGACTTTGGTGGGTTCCTCTTGGCTCCGCTCCTAACGGCTACTTTCTCGACTCCGAGCTCCATCTCTGTCCTCCCTGGTGGCTCCGGTGGGCAGTTTCTCCTCTGGGTCGTTCCTATGGAGCAGGGGATTCGACTTTCCAGTTTTCCTGGCTCTGTTGCTGATTTCAGGACCTCTGGGCCTCGGAGCTGTTGGACCAGAGCCGGGTCGATTGGATCACGTATGACGAGGTGCCCTATGGGTGCCTTTGCCATCGTGCCTACCCCCCGCTTCCTTTTCCATGCAGGGGCCAGCATGGGCACCACCTTTTTCCCTTCTCAGGATTTCCATTGCCATTTTCCTTTGGCGCTGTAGCTCGGTGCCTTGGTTGGCGCTGTGCCTCGGGCCGTAGCTGGGCGACACGGGCCTCGGGGCCTTGAGTCGGCGTGGGTCGCTCAGTCACTATGTCTGGGCGCCCAGGTTGCTCTCTTTGCAGCCACTGGTTGTCGGGCGCAGTTAGTGGCCGGGCACCGGATGACAGGGTGGTGCCGGGAGCACCCATGTGTGACGCTGTGGGCGTCCATGTGTTCCATGGTTGCTTCAGGTGCCACTGGTGCCTTGGGTACTGGGGGTGACACCCGTGAGTGCCACGGGTGGCACCACAGGTGTCCATGGATGCCACTGGTGCCCTCGGTGACATTCTTGCCATTGTGCCATCGGTGCCATGGGCGTTGGAGGTGCCCTCGTGTGCCATTGCTACATGGGTGCCGGGAGTGCCTGCGGATACTGCCGTGGCTACCCCCGGGTATCGCCCAGGTTGGCATAGGCATTGCTTGGTGCCCTCCTGTGCCACGAGTGGTGCTGATGCCACAGGGGTGCTAGTGGGTGCCGTATGGCAGAATTAATGACACATTTTTCCTTTAGGACTCCTTTCCACAGAACTTGTGGCGGGATGTTGACCGCAGAATGAACTCCTGTTCTGCGGATTATTTTTTCCACACATTTTAGGTGAGTGGTGGTCTATGTGGGATCTTGTCATTCAGCGGTTTTCTGCTGTGGAACTCTGCACTGTTCTGCCAGCGGAATCTCATTCTGCTCAGCACTTTCTCTGCTCCCTACGTGGTACCAAGCTCTTCGACATCTTTCCTGAGGGCGGAGTCTCTAGTGGCTCTGACCTAGCCCTCTCTTGGAGGTCCTTCTGGGGTAGAAGTGCATCTAGATGGGTCTTTCCCTGTCCTTCTGGTCAGTGACACAGCGGACGGCTTATTTTGTATACTGGAGGGCACGTCCTCTCTGTCATCAGAGTCCGTGATGGAAAATCCTTTCAGTAGTTCCTCAGTAATGGGGTCCACTATAGTATTTCACGCTGCGTCCGTGGACCATACTCTTCTGCGTCTAGACTTTTTCAATCGTCAAGACAGTTACACTGTGTGGAACACTTTAATTTAATGGTCGGGAGCCGCTCTGACTCTTTCACTCCTTTGATAGGGGTATATAGCCCCCTTGTGATGTTGCCTCTTCGGTGACTTCTTCAGCACAGGTGGTTAACTTCTTTCCAGCTGTGATTGTTAGTCAGGTCATGATTTCAGTATGGACACTCAGGGTCTTTCCGCACTCAGATGGAGAACATCTTCGCCTTTTTGTATCAAGACAATCCTCAAAATAGCAGCCTGAAGGCCTTGTTGGGCTTGGACTAAAAAAAAAATATATATATCAATATAGTTTTTTTCACAGCACGCCTAGCCGAATTACTGTCACACCCTTTTTTTTGGGGGGTCTAGTCAGTTCCTCCTCAGCCTCTGAGGCACTCATCTCGGGATACTGTAAAGAGTACCTGATCTTTTCTTTCCCTACAGGGAGTCCGATCCAGCAACGATATGGGTCATCTCTTTCTCTTAGAGATTTCTCTCATTCAGAGACAGTTCCTAGACCTAGGCGACTGCCCAGTCTATTTATTCCTTTTCTTTTTATCAGGCTTTCTTCTCTTGAACAGAGCCTTACAGCAGCAGAAGCGACTCTCTGCCGAGTCGGAACTCAGGTTCCTTGCTTGCTTAATTTAACAGGTGATTTTTCTCCTCCTTAACGGATGGTCAAGTAGGTCCCTTTTTCTGAGGAAACTTCTCAGATATTCACACCTTCGGTTCCTGCGCTCTGGTCCATGCTAGTCGCTCACGAAGCTATCCTCTTCAAGTGCGAGAGGGAGTGGTGAGTGTTCCTTTTTGACAAACTAGATCCTTTCCTACTCCTTTCAGGAAAGCCTGAGTGGGTAGTGCCTCACCACATTGAGTCACTGCTCTTTCAGTCACTTCAACAAATGAGTTAGCCCTAACTTGATCCTGCTGTGTCCCTCCTCGACGCACATCTGCCTCTATTGACCTTAGAAATTCAGCCCCTGTTTTTTTTTTTTCTGTCGGAATGTTTTTTTCCGCAGTGGTCACGTCCTCCTGTACACCTCTTTTCTTCCCTGAGTTCAGAGACTGCTGCTACGGTTGTACACACAGGGGCAGGATTATTCCTCTTGGAATATGCAGTGGGTAGGATCTGGTTTTACTAGACCACCACGAGAGCTTCCGGTTTACTGCCCATCCCCTTCTAACAAGGGTGAGGCACTCCTTCACACAATGGATGTTCATCGGATCCTCCAGTGTTATACTCACTGGACTAAAGAGCTTCGCTCTGGTGATCAGTTGTTCGTCTCCTTTGCCCCCAGGTCGAGGGGCAAACCGGTTTCTAAGCAAGGCCTTTCCAAATGGTTAGGCAACTGCATCCGGTTCTGTTACCAGAAGTACAATAAGCCTTTTTCAGGTTCCATAAGACGTCATTCTACTAGGGGCATGGCTGCCTTCCTTAGGAATGTTTCCACAGCGGACATCTGTGCTGCCGCTACTTGGAGTTCTGTCCATACCTTTACCAAACATTAGTCTGGACATTGCTTTTAGACGGAGAGCCGGCTTTGGATTAGCCATCCTGCAAGGCCTTTTGTCCTAAGCTGAGTCCATGCAGGTCTTCAGTTGTTCTGTTGGAGCTAGCTTCCTCCTCCCTAGTTTTTTCTCTCGGTCCCTCTCTCTGGAGGGACTGCTTGGGACTCTGTCCTATATGTGATAACCTACTGAAGGAACCCTCTCGAAGTAAGATAGTACAGTTACGTAGGAACTTACCGTAGCAGTAGATCTTCGAGAGAGGTTCCTTCAGTAGGTCATATTTTCCCTCCCTCCTCCTCCTCATTTTATGTTTTACAGGTACTCCCAATTCCTGTTTGCTCCTGCTGTATGGCCTCTTCCAGGCTCCGGCGGGAGAACTGGAGGGTGGGCATGGGGACCGCCCGCTATATACAGTCACGCTGATGTCAGTCACGTGACATCGGGTGGGCGATCCCCCGCCAAGTATTGCTAGAAATGTTTGCCATATGGCCTGACACCAGGTGGTGCCAGTCCTATATGTGATGACCTACTGAAGGAACCCCTCTCGAAGATCTACTGTTAAGGTAAGTTCCTACGTAACTGTACTATTTTCTTGTATATCTTCACCATTCCTCACTATTTCTCGACCACCATCCCCTCTTGGGCCTCAGCTTCATGGGCATGCCTTCTCCCTGCTTGCCCCCCCCCCCCCAAGTTGAATCCAATTGCGGGCATAGTCTTGCTGTCACCTCCAGATCCACTGATCCTTCTGTGAAGCAACAGAAGCCCACCTCTGGGTGGGGAGGATAAGCAGGAGCTCTTGCACTCTTTGGCCAGGGGTTCCTCAGAGCTCCATACAACCTGGTGGGGTCTTCCCTGTAACAGCATTCTGTACCAGAGTTCCTGGTCCTGGGACTCCTTTCTTTTTGTGTGGGACCCTTCTTTGCCTCCCTTGAGACCTGAGCCTGGTGGGCGGGATCAGAAGATCCCTACCTCCTTCTTCCTCTGTCTCTGGGACCACTCATTGATCTTATCTGTGTCAATCTTCACCATTCATCACAGATGGGTACTGGCGGAGATCAGGACCCGTGGGAGCCTTTTTTTTTTTTTTTTTTAAGGATAGGCGGATCGGCGCAGCATCGGCGCCGCCTCGAGCGTTGCGCATCACGTGGCACTCCGAGGATTAGCCGTTGCTGTGTCGACCGCCTGCCTCACCAGTTCTTCGCCTGCCGAAGTCGCCTCGTGGGAAGCCAGCTGAAGAAATTTTCAAACTTTTAGGCCTTAGCCTTTTGTCGTCGACAGTCCGTCGGTTCCTGCTAGTTCTAGTCTGCCCTACTCGACGTCGCTGGTAAGATTTTTCCATTTATTTTACAGTATAAGCGACATCGAGTCTGTTTTTGGTGTTTTTTTTCCCGTAGGTCATGTCGCGGTCAGAGGGCAAGAAGTCTTCTAAGGCGGGGCGGCCCCCCATGCGTCGGTGCCCATGCAGCCGCAAGTACTCCGTTACCGACCAGCATGACCGGTGTCTCTCGTGTCTTGGCCCGTTTCACGACATGGATTCGTGCGACGCCTGCTTCTCCATGGACTGCCGTGTCCTCGAACAGTGCGCGTTTAAAGTAGGGCGAGCTCCGCCGACTTTCGGGGGTAGGATTCGCACTCGGCCCAAGCCGCGCTCTCTCAGCCTTTCCTCCGGGTCCCCTCCCAGTTCTATACGGACCGAGGAGGAGGGAGCCTCGGCCTCTTGTAGCCTAGCCTTGGCCGAGGCTCCTTCCGCGGCGCATGAGGCCCGTCCCGCTTCCTCCCGGGAGCGGGTGGGAAGCGCGCTATGGCAATCACCCTTTGGGGTGAAGGCTCCCCGGTGTCGCTCCCATGGTCCGGAAGGCCCTGGTCGGCGCCGTTATGCCGTGGGCCCTGTCGGTGCGCCGACTGCCTCTCGACGCCGTGGGCCTTGCTGGGCGCTTATCTGTGCCGACCCTGCTCATGCACCATGACCCTGAATCAGCTGCCGCTTTCGCCATGTCTCGCCTCGGTGCCGAGGTTGAGCACGGGCGCCATGGGGCCTTCGGAGTTGCCTGTCGGTGCTGGCCTTGGCGCCGTTGGTGCTCTCGGTGCCACTCGCGGCGCCAAGGGGTCTGGCAGTGCTGTGTTCGGCGCCAAGTCTTCTCTGTTCCTGGTACCGCCCCTGGTGCCGGTGGACTTGACAGTGCCGCAGCTGGCCCTAGTTCAGGACCTTTGGCCTGTGCTGCCCTGCCGCCTTCTGCCAGCGCCGCTTGCGGGGCTGTGGAGGGTGCAGGTGCCGCCTTGGCCACTGCTTTGACTTCTGGGCCCTTTGGTAAGGTCGCCTTCCCTCGCCCTCCTGCCGTCTGGCTTAGGGCCTCAGACTCCACCTCGTCGGAGTCGAACGGGCAGTCACACCCTTCGGGGTTCTCTGCAGAGGAGGACGAGCCGGTGGTCTCCACGACGGGTCTCAGTCAGCCCCCTACTGAGGTGCGTCTGGTTCCCCCCGAGGTTTGGGTCAGTGGTACTGACCAGCAGGCTGTGGTGCGTGCCACCATTGCCAAGCAACCTGGCCTTGGGGGGTTCCTTGACCCCTCGGCGGTGGTACCCCCTTCGGTGGTGTGTCTCAATCGCCCAACTTTGGGGCCTATCGGGAAGCCCACGGGAGGGGAGGGTGCTGCTCCCTGGGTCTCCCCTTGGGGGCAGCCCAGAGTTGCCAGCTTCCTAGGCTGGCCCTTTCGAGGACTAGGACTCTCTTGGACTCCGAGGGGTGTGGGGTCGGCGCGTCTACCTTTCTCTGGGACCCACCCGGGCCCTGGCCGAAGTGCGGACTTCCGCCCTTCCCCTTCTGGTTCCTTGAGGGGGTCCCATTCTTTGGAGGCAGGGGACTGTCCTTCTGGATCTATACGGCCCAGGTCACCTCACTTGGGGGATTCTTCTGGGCGCAGCCTAGGCAGTACCAACATGGTTGTACAGCTGTCAGCTGCGGAGTCTTCCAGGACACCATCCGCGGGGGTCCATGGTCCACTCCCTAGCCCTGGCAGAGGTCAGCCGACTTCCTCTCTCGGCTCTGCTCCCTTCCCTCTGCCGCCTTCTCCAGCGTTCCCAGGTATTCTTGGGCCTAGCGGTTCTCTCACCTGGGAACAGTTCAGAGCGGTGGCTGCTCGGTTCCCTGCCTACGTTAGGGCCATGGACAGCCAGATTTTTCAACCTCCCCCCGAGCAGCCACTCTCAGAGCGCATGGTGACCTTCAGCTCTTCATCCCCTTCTTCAGGGGGAGAGGAACCATCTGTCCATATCTCTCCTGCCGCTGATCTCTCCGAGTATCAGCGTTTCCTCGTGAGGATGCTGGAGGACCTTCACCTCTCTCCCCTGTCCACGAGCAATCCTGAGCATGCGGCGCACGCCTTTCTAGGCGATTTCGGTGCGGCCACCCTTGTGGTGCCGCCCTGGCCTGCCCCTCGGGAGGCATCCATGCGTTTCTGGCAGAGGCCCTTCTCAGGAGTTCCTGCCCATAGGGACCTCAGCCAGAGGTATTGCGCTCCCCCAGAGTCTCCAGGTTCTATGCCTCATCCACAGTCCAGATTGACGCACCTGGACACTCCTGACGGGCTTCGAGTCCTCCACCGTGACCGGCCCCCAGATCAGGACTCTTCGGATTTTGATTTCTGGGGGAGGAGGACTTTCTACTCGGCATGGTTGCTTCTCTCCATCTCCGCTCATCAGGCCCACTATGCAGTCTACAACAGGTTCTTGTGGTCAGCACTGGGTCAGATCCTAGCTGCTTTGCCTGACTCGGAGCAAACCAGGCAAGCCATCGCACTCTCTGCACGTGGCCTGGAGCTAGCAAGGCACCAAGCAAGGGCATCTTATGACGCCAATGAAGTACCTACCAGGGTAGTAGGGACAGCGATCTGCACCAGGAGATTGGCGTGGCTTTGCCTTTCCCGGTTGTCACCCTTGGCCCGGCGTAGGGTGATTTGCTCCGCTCACCAGGGAACCTATCTCTTTTCCCGTAGGGCGAGATGACGCTTGTCGGGGAAAATTCCTTCCCCCCCGGGGACCCGTCTGCTCTCCCCACTCTAGCCTCCTCAGGCCCAGAAGGTCCCCTTTAGTGTGTCACCCACTGAGGGCTGGGACACTGTGTCGCTTAGGGTGCAAGTAATCAGCCCCCTTCGGGGGGCTTGGTACTCATTCATCTGTGATGAATGGTGAAGATTGACACAGATAAGATACAGAAATTACGACCTACCGTAATTATGATCTTTCTGTGTATCTTCACCATTCATCACAATCCCACCCGCCATCCCCCTGGGGCTCCAGTCTCTGGATCCTCCTCCTCTGTGCCTACCCCTCTTTTGAGGTAAAACTTGGGGACACAGGGGGGTAGTTTTCTCCCCAAGGGCACAGTTCGAGTGGCATTTCTTCTCTACTACTTATCTTCACCCCTACGGGGTGAGAACTGGTGGTTGCCCTCCTGTTATCCATCTATTTAAAAAAAAAAAAAGAACTCCCTTTTTTTCGCCAAATATCTTTACAGAGAGAGTACTGAGTCCCTGTACCCTGTCCTTCTCCAGAATAGCCGACTCTGCTTTTGGGGTATTGCCAGTTATTCTGTGCCTTGAATTCTGGCAAATGAGCTTTGCCGCTCCTTGCAGTTCCTATACAGTCTGGTGATGGACAAGGGTCCTGGATCCTTGTTACCTCTCACTCTCTCCTAAATTCTCTCTCCCCCCTTCTTCCTTTTCCAGAGATTGGGGCCCCTACCCAATCCCCTTAGTCTTACTTCCTCTATGCTGTCCTCTCAGTCGTTATTTCTCCTTTTAGTTCAGTTTTTCTCTTCCTTTTTCTGTCCCTTGGACTCTCTTGTCCCGTCCTCCATCCCTTCCTCTTACCTCCCTGGCGACTCAGAACTGGTAGGCAGGCGGAGTCGACACAGCTTAACGGCTAATCCTCGAGTGCCACGTAGTACGTCGGCCTCGAGGGCGGCGCCGATGCATCGACTCCACCTATCCTTTTAAAAAAAAAACGGCTCCTTTGGGGTCCTGATCTCCAGCCAGTACCCATCTGTGATGAATGGTGAAGATATACAGAAAGATCATAATTACGGTAGGTACGAAATTTCTATTTCCTTTACGCTCATGTGAGTGTCCAGTGGGTTTCCATGGGCAGGGTCCTTCATATCTCTGTCCTCTTGCTGGGGGTAGAACTAGGTGCAGGCAGCTCTCCACTAGATCTCAAGAAGGGCTCATTTAGCTGGTAACCCCTACCCATGTGTCGGAGGGACCTTGCCCTGGGGTGTATCATTTTAACCCTCACACCTATGTAGCGGGTCAGGAGGGGATAAGGGGGGTGGATTGGTCGGACCCTTCTTTCCCGGAACCTGAGAGATTACTTTTTCTGCAGTAGTGGGCATCATCTTTACGCTGTCTTTTTAGGTTCTTGTGTCAATCCTTGGTCACAGCTTAGGATCCATATAAAAAGAACAGGTGAGTCAATCTCCTCCTCTTAGGCGTCAGGCAGTGGAAGAACCCCTGCAGTGTTGGCTGGTCGGGGTCCATTCTCCCTGTCTGTTATGCTCTCTCTTCATTTTCTTCACTCTCCTTCCCGCCTCCTTACTAACTCTTTCTCTCTCCCTCCCTCTCTTTCGCCTCTCTCTCTCCCTCCCCCTTTACCTTTCCTCTCCCTGCCCATCCTCTCAACCTCTTCTGGCCTGCCCAGTGGTTGGGGCCTCCCTCCCACAAACGTAGGGCCTATCCCCTTCCTCTGGTTGGCTTATACCTCCTTTAAGTGTACATCCTTTCCCTTTTCTTGGGCTTCCTTGCCCCACCCTCACCCCTTTTTTTTCCACTGACTCGGTTTTCCTCTCTGGTGAGCACAACTGACGTTGGAGGACCAACATCCTTATTGGCCAGCCCACGAGCATCATGTAGTAAGTCGGCTCAAGGGTGGCACTGTCTGGTGTTGGTCCCCCCTTCAGAGAGAGAAAGCTTTTAACTAAAAAGCTTCCCACAGGATCCTAGCGCCTCCAGCTAGTACTCAGTAGTGATGAATGGTGAATATATATAGGAAGATCAAGAATTACGGTAGGTATGTAATTTTCTTATCTTCCTGAACCATATCTTCACCATTGATTTACACTGATGGTTCTGAGCCGGAGATGCTAGGGCCCAGTGGGGGCCAAAAGTCTTCAGGAGGGCCGGTGCCAAGATAAGCTGCGTACATGCATGACACCGTGAGGTTAGCTCATGCTGCATAGCCTATCTCGGCAATGGCCCTCATCTGCCTCTGTTCCTTTTTTCCCCCGACTTTTAGTGTGTCACTCGCCCGCCAGGAGTTGGATCTTCACGTCTATACGACAGCAGCATTCAGTTCGTTCCGCTTAATATATTTAAGCTAGTGTTTGTTATTTTTGTATCAGTTTAGTTTAAAAAAACAAAATACTGTCAGTTTCTCTCAGCCCTACTGGACAACAGCCTGCGACTATGGATGGTGATGGTAGGAAGCCTGTTCAGGCATGGTGCTCCGGCTGCGCAGCCATGTCCAGTCCACTTCCTTTGCCAAGGGAGAGTTGTTTTTTTTTTTTTTTTTCCCCTTACTCACTGCAGCTGAGCTCCCCTGTCTTGGGAATCCCAGTGCCGTCTGGCTCTGTGTAGGTCTGTCCCAGGTACCTCCCTCCGGTGCCGGTGAGCCTGCCCCCATCCTGTTTCGGTTTTACCCCCAGGCGGGGAGAGATCCCAGTAGTCTCCTCCAGTCCCAAAGTGTCGGAGACCTCATTGACCCTTCTATGGAGCCTGGTTCTGGAGTTTTCTCGGGACTGCTGGGTCCCGTCTTCAGGTGCCTGATGCGGGTTTTTTCCACTTTTTCTGGTCCCAGCCCTCAGGACTTTGGCACGCTAGGGAAGCCTGGAGTGGGGCACATCGTGACGTGCCAGCGCTCCGGCTCCCGGTCAGCATCCTCCCACCCTGCTGCAAGCTATCTTGTTGCACCTCCACCTGTGGTCACCCAGGTGGCAGTATAGCAACGGGACCTGCAACCCACCCCTTCCCGGAGGAGGAGATCAGCCTCTAGGTGCTCAGTCCTACCTTTCTCCAGCCTCCGAGTTTGTTCCCAAACCCGGGCCGCAGTGATGGCGCTGCCGCTCATAGTGGACCAGCTTCAAGGGAGGTTCTGATGGATTGTCCTGTGTTTGGAGAGAGGGACATCTCTCGTAAACACAAAAAGAAGTGGGCCCATTCTCGATCCAGGTTGAGGACCTGGTACCACTTGAGGTTGCCCTCTGGTAGGTCTGCAAGGGTCCCGGAGCAGGATGCCTACCCTGACGCCATCAGTATTCCTGGCAACTGCTGCTCACGGTTGTAGGTCTCAGATCCCGAGCCCCTCTCTGTCCTCATGTGAGAATTCCGGTGAGCTGTTTCACCATTGTGCAGCTTGTATTGAGCAGTGGGTACAATATCAGGCTCGATTGCCCCTTCCTACAGATCTGGTGCCAGGCCCTTCAGGGCTAGACTCTCCGGTGACACAGTTGGGACATTCTATCCAAGTAGAGCGTTTGGCTCCGTCAGCTGATCTGGATCCCTTGGTGACCATGCTGCAGATGTTAGTTCCACTGGCTGTACCCCCCTTGCACTGATACCCTGCAGGGGCTGGCCCGGATACCTTCGCTGGTCACTTCAGTGCTGGCTGGACTTTTTGCGCAGGGGGCATCGGTTTCAGTGCTAGATTCCAGCCTCTTGTGGACTGTTCTAGCACTGTGTTGGGCTCCACTCCCGGTGATGCTGAGGGTCTCCTTGATGCCGCGCTCAGGTTCTGTGGTGGTGCTGGCTTCCTTGGTCACAGTGTCGGGTCCTGCTGGTCCGGTGCCTGGCGACAACCCACTGCTGGTGCCGGACGTGCCTGTCTTTCCAACTCCTAGACTTGGGCTAGCTATTTCTAGATGCACTCCTCTTTCCGGCGAGGAGGTGAAGGGTAGGGTTACCACCTTTTAAGAAGCCCAAAGTGAGACATTTCCTACTGAAACATGATTTTTCGCAGGACAATAGGTAACCTTGACCAATACAGCAGACTTGTTTTCTCTAAATAATCAGAATTAAGAACAAGTGTTGTAGTTTTTTGGTTGTTTTAACTGTTTCTTATTATTTTAAGGTGTTTTAGTTAGGATATTATAGTCTTTGCAACATTTAGAGGAAAATCGGAAATATTTTTTTTCTAGTATAATGTCAGGACATGTAGTATTTTTCATGTTTTTCTGCAGGACTCAGCTGCCCAAATCAGGACTGTCCTGCGAAAATAGGGACAGGTGGTAACCCTAGTGGAGGGGGATGAATCTGACCTCGACCTTCTTATTTCAGAGAGCAAAGACGATGACTCCTTTTACAGTCTGGATAATTCTACTCCAGGTGCTCCTCCTGTTCCACAAGAGGACATTTCTTTCCAGGTCTTGCTACGCAACATGCATGCAACCCTTGCCCTCAAGACTGATGCCCTAGACCTGGGTAAGCGGTTGAATCTGGAGTGGCTTTATGTTCCCAATATTCCGGTGAACAGTACTATTCCTATTCCACCTGCTTTTGAGATTCTTTCAGAAGCAGTGTGGGCCAGGTTTGCTTTGTGTCTAAGCTGATAGACCATAACTTTTCTGCTCTCAGACGGACCTTTTCTGTCCTCTCAGTCTGTTGCTGATAAGATTATAATTTTGGCTGAGAATGATAAAGCTGTCCTTCCCCAGGAAGTTACGGCACATCCTATCAATAAGGAATCTCATAAGATTGATACGATGGGGTAAGGGGTTTTTACTGCTGCCATTTTGAGCATGCCAATCGCCAGCTATCAAGGGCTCTTCTCCCAGTACGAGTATGCTCTTTGGACTTCTCTGGTCTCTAGCAGAGACTTTAGTGGAGTCGGACACTAAGCAGAAAATCTTTCAAACTGTTACCCATGGTATAGAGTCCGACAGTCATCAGTTAAAGGTAGGTATGGATGGAAATGACACTGCTTCCCGCTTGGCTGCCACCAGTATCTGCATAAAGAGACATTCCTGGCTTCGGACATCAGGTTTTTACACTGATGCCCAGCAGCAAGTCATGAATGCCCCCCTTCGATGGCTCTTAATTCTTCAGCCAACAGATGGAACAGTCCCTTGAGGCCTCTCAGAAGATTAGGACAGCAATCAAGATTGCCTGTCTTACCCCTCCTCGGTCTCAAAAAAGGAAAGGCCGAGTCTTCTCTCACAGTAAACAGACCTTTCGTGGCAAAGGCAGAGGTATCCAAATCAAGTCCCAACTTCCTGAGCCGCAAAAGAAAGTGCAGCTGAAAGCACAGGACCCAGAAGCACCTAGTGCCACCCTCTGAAGCTCTGGCCCTGGTTCTGCCTCAACTGCCTGAGGCAGACTTCTCTCCAGTGAGAGGGCATCTAACCCACTTTTACCATCAGTGGAAATCCATCACCACGGACAAGTGGGTCTTAAGGATCATTCGAGAGGGATATCTTCTGAACTTCTCGATCCCTCCAGACTGTTCTCCCAAGAAACAGCACCCCGCTCTCAGCTCTCTTGTCAGATCTCCTCGCCATGAAGATTACAGGCCTCTTAAGCAACAGGTGGAAGTTGTGCCAGTAACAGAGAGGTCCAAGGAAGTCCGCAGCATGCACCCTATTCTGAATCTCAGAAACCTGAACAAGTTTCTGTACTGAGAAAAGTTCAAGATGGTCTCTCTCTCTCGGGACCCTGCTGCCGCTTCTCAGTCCCTAGGATTGGTTGGACTCTTGAGACACGGAAGATATATACCAGCATATTCCGGTCTATCCCAGCTACCACAAATTCCTGCGCTGCATGGCTCTGGGCCAGCATTACCAGATCTTCCCTTGTCAGTCTTCACCATTCATTACTTCCTGGGTGTAAGCCGGAGGCGGCGCACCGTCGCAAGACTTTTTTTTTAAAAACTTTGGCTGCGGCACCGCCCTCGAGAGTGACGTCATGCGAGCGGGCGTTAGTGCGACTGACTCCTCCTCAACTCAGTTCTGTTTCTCCCGCCCGTCGAGAGGCAGCACCTTGTGCGAGTAGTGGTCATTTTAGTGCGTGTTTGCCGACTCCTGTTTTTCTTCACCTCGGCGCCCGATCCGGTAAGACTGTTCCTTTTTCTATCTCGAGCGCCGGGTGTGTTTCTTCTGTGTTTTAGCCTTGTTATTTTGGCGTTATGTCCAGTTCGGGAGCTAAGCACTTTTCCAAGGCGGCGCGCTCTATGCGTCGGTGCTCCTGTGACGGCATTTCTGCTATTCTCGGACCGGCATAGCGTTTGCCGCCGTTGCCTGGGACCCAACCATGATATGGATTAGATGCGGCGCCTGTTTCTCGATGGACCGTCGCGTCACCTAAATGTCGCGTTTAAGCTCGAAGCAAGGCCCACCGACTTTCAGGGATGTCGGCTCTCGGGATTCTCGGGCAAGGTCGTTAGGCCTCCCGGGTCCCTCCCGAGCCTATACGGTCGAGGAGGAGGGGTCTCCTGTCTTTCTTGCCGAGGAGGAGGCCCTTCCGGGTGTTGGGGCGTCGTAGTCCCTTCCGGGCCGTGACACCGACACCGCCTTGGCAGTCACCTCTGGTGCAGGCTCCCCGTGTCGAGGCCCTTGGCTTTTGGGCCTGGCTCGGTGGACCCTCGACGCCGCCTCCAGGCGCCGTGTTGATCCCGCACCGTTCGTGGTGCCGGTGATCATCTTGGCGCCATTTTGGATCCCGCCATTCGGGCGCCCGGTGATCAGGGCGCCGTGATCAGGGTGGCGCCGTTGGTGGTGCTGCTTTGGCATCGGCGCGCGGTGATCGGGTGCCGCTTTAGCATCGCCGCCGCTCGCGGTGCCACCCTCGCCGCCCGCGCTGCCCGTGGGCCTTGTCCTTCCTCCTAGCGGTGCCGGGCCTGCGCGCCTGGTCGGGGTTTGAGTTGGGCCTGGCTGCTACGGTGTGGGGCGGCGGCACACCTTGGTACTGGGGCTGTTCGTGGCCTCAGGGACCCCTGGGGTGGCCAGCATTGAGGTCCAGCTGGTCTCGTCTCCTCGGAGGCGATGACTCGGAAGTGGACCCATCAGCACCCCCACTCTTCGGGTCTGGGTCCCTGTGGCTAGCAGGTACCAGGCGGCGCAGCGGGCCCTCTCCTCTGTCCCCCTTCCGTCTGTCTCCTGAGGGTTCCCCGGCTGGGGGTGGCCGAGCCCTGGGGACAGGCGTGGGTGATTGAGGGGAGGTCCCCTCTCTGGAGGGCCGGTGACTGCTACCCCACGGTGTGCTGTTGCTCCCTCTAGGGACAGGGGACGTTGTGGTCGAGAAGGAGGCCCTCTCGGAGTCCGAGGGGCTGAGGGCAGGGTCTGCCACTGGTCTTCTTTAGCCACCTCAGGGGGTGGCCAGGAGCCCGTGATGCTGAACCTTGCCCCTCCCTCCAGGGTTCTAGGGTGTCCTCGCAGCGTTTTGCGGACTGCCCTTCTGGATCCATGCAGTCGCCGTCGTCACAGGGAGGTTCTCCCCAGGGCTCTTCCAGGCTCCGTTTCCCCAGAGTTCCGTTCTCATGCCTGGTCTGATATCCGGGATCCCTCCTACTAGGGCTCCTTTCCCCGGATTCCAGAGCCCTCGCAGAGAGCAGTTGCCTCCTCGGAGGTGCCCGTCTCCCATCTCTCTGCCTTCTCCCACCCCGCTCCCAGGCCATGTCGGTCCTACGGGTCCGTTATCCTGGGAGCAGTTCAGGGGTTCTGCGGTGGCCTTCCCCTCATACGTTAGATACATGCATGAGCGGGTCTTTCGACTCTCCCCACTGCCGCAGGAATCCTCTGGACATTCCAGCTCCCCATCTTCCTCGTCTCCCTCCTCTGAGGGAGAGGAACCCCCTGCTCATCTTTTCTCCGATGCTGATTTCACTGAATATCAGCGTTTCCTCTCGAGGATGGTGAGGGATCTTCAGATTTCCTATGTTCGGAGAGACAATACTGAACGGGAGACGCGAGAATTCCTTGGTGAATTCAGTGCCCAGCATTTGGTGGTACCTTCCTGGCCTATCCCTTTCCAGGAGGCGTCTATCCGGTCCTGGCAGTCCCCAGCCGCTTCTTCTCCAGCCCCGGCTGACTGTCCGCGTAGGTATTGTGCCCCCTCAGAGTCTCTAGGTTCTCTTCCCAACCCCCTCCGGTTTGGTTTACCTAGACACTCCTTCTGGCGCTGCTGCCTGGCGCCGACCGCCCACGGATCCGGACTCTCTCCAGTTCGACTGCTAGGGGCTAAGAGTGTTCTCTTCTTCTCGTGCTAGTGCCAGTATTACATCTCATCAGGCTCACCACGCTGCCTACAACCGGCATTTGTGGTCGATGATGTCCCAGCTGTTGGCATCAATGCCTGACACGGAGCAAACCAGACAAGCCGTTGCCCTCTCCGCGGTAGGCCTGGAGCTGGCAAGACACCAAGCAAGGGCATCTTACGACACCAATGAGGTGGCTTCCAGGCTTGCGGGGACAGCAATCTGCATCAGGCGAGACGGCATGGCCCGTCTTTCAGGTTGTCACCCCTGGCCCGGTAGGGTGATTCCTCCGCCTTCCGGGGACCGTCTTTTCTCCTCTAGAGCTAGGAGACTTTACAGGGCTCCTCCGCCTCCCTCGTCCTCGGAGGCACCTCCTAGCTCTTCCCCACTTAGGCTTTCTGAATGAACCAGGGTCTTCCTTCTGTTTCTCACCAACAGAAGGCTGGGGGTCTTGTTCCTCAGGGTATGGCTCTTCCCCTTCCTGGGGAAGAGGAGCTTGAGCATCACCCAGGAGTAATGAATGGTGAAGATTGACAAGGAAAGATATGAAATTACGTACCTACCGTAATTCTTGATCTTCTCTTGTATCTTCACCATTCATTACTACCCTCCCTCAGTGGCCTCTTCCTGTGGCTTCTCCACCTCCGTCTCCTTCTCTCTCTGCAATATATTAAAAAAAAATATATAAAATGGGAAGAATTGCTCAATTTTCCAAAAAAAAAAAAAGAAAAATCTATTCTTGGGGTTCTTATTCTCCAGAAAATTATTTACTCTAAGATTCTTGCGCCATCTAGTGGATTTGCTTGGCGATCAAACTGCACAACTATCTCTTGCCATCCCTCGGGCGAGATACCTCTGGGGTTTTAGCCTGGCTCAGGCTATTCAGTTTTGATCCTGCAATCCCGTGCACCAGCTGTTAAGTCCTAGAATCAAAAACCCCTTCCCCTTCCCTAATTCTTGCCTTGCAGAGAGGAGGAATGGGCACGTCTGTTTTTTTGTTAAAAAAAAAAGGCAAAAAGCTGAGGGAGCTCTTCGACTGCCATAGGCATTCTTGGTATTCAGGCCACGCCCTAGCCTGCGATTATCTGTAAAAAAAAAAAAAAAAAAGAAAACAAACAAGAAGTAAGATGAGAGGGCAGACTGCCCTTCTCACCAGATTTTGATAATTGGTGTTTTCCTTTCTAGTGTCCTCAGACAGTTTTACAGACAAGCAGTGCTGACCATAACCAATCCCAGCCAGCCTAAGCCTCTGGCCTGCCTTGGCGAGTCCGACTGAGTCCCACTTCTGTACTTATGAACTCCTGAAAGGCTTACACTTTCCATTTCCAAACCCCTGAGCAGTGCTGTCATACTGCTGGGGGTTTTATTCTCCCTCCTCGGGTGTCCTCCAGTTAAAGGCCTTCCACGGCCAGGAGCCAAGTGGTTATCAAAACAATGGCATGTTGAGGATGAGGACTATGCCCTCCTGAGTCTGTCTAGCGGGTTTGGTGAACCTTCTCTTCAGCTCTATTTCCGGGATTCTTGCTTCCCTGTTAAGTGAGCCTTCAGCTATAAGCTCAACTAGGCTCCTTGGGCATTCTGGTCCCCTCAACATCCCATCTCTCTTCTCTTCTTCTTCTTCTTCTTTCTTCATTTCCTCCTTCTCTCTCCTCCTAGAGTCGCCCAGGTAAGGAGGCCCTGCAGTCCCTAGGTTAGGGATATCTTATCTCCTCTGTCCTTCCTCCATCGGCTTATTCCTTTTTCAGTTCATTCTTCCTTGCTTTGCTATCCCTAGCTATCTTGCCTGCTTATCTTTATTCTCTGCTTTCGCTTTTGCCTCTCCGGCTCACAGAACTGAGTTGGAGGGAGGAGTTAGTCGCTACTAACGGGCCGCCCCGCGCATGGCCGACGTAGACGCCACTCTCGAGGGCGCTGCTAGCCAAAAGCTTAAAAAAAAGCTTCCGTGACGGGTGCGCACCTCCGGCTTACACCCAGGAAGTAATGAATGGTGAAGATACAAGAGAAGATCAAGAATTACAGTAGGTACGTAATTTTCATTTCTGGGTCTTACCATTTGGGCTAGCCCCGTAACCTCGAGTCTTTACAAAGTGCTTTGCAGTTCTCAGGGCATGTCTCTGAAAACTTGGACTCCAAGTCTTCCCTTACCGGGACAGCTGGGTACTAGCCGGCACACCCAAGCAGGAAAGAATGAGCAGTAACCACAACAGTTCCATTCCTGCCCTTCATGGAGGTTCTGCTCAGTCTGGAGAAGTCGCAGCATCGACCTTCTCAGAAGGTCCTGTTTATCGGAGCTTTCTTGGACATGACCATGGCAAGGGCCTTCCTCCCAGAAGACAGAAGGAAAGCCATCCTTCGGATGGCTTATTTCATCATGGAGAACAAGTCCATGTGGGTTTACTCCATACAAAGAATGCTATGCCTTCTAGCCTCCTCTACCTTCACAGTCCCTCTAGCAATGCTGCACATGAGGGCAACTCAGTGGATGCTCAGCAGACAGTGGTCTCCAGTAACTCATACTCAGTCCTACCCTATCAAAGCGACAAAGCCTCTGCTTTGATCACTTGCATGGAGGTTGCAAGAGGACCATCTGCTTCTAGGTTTCCCCTTCTCACCCCCAGAGCTGCAGATAACCCTCACCACAGATATGTCCCTTTTGGGGGGGGGGTCCTGGAGCGCTGCGGCGTCGCATCTCCACATCAGTCAATGTCTTGGAGATGAGAGCAGTTCTGTGCACCATTCGGGCCTTAATGGACTTTATCCGTCACAAGGTAATCTTCCTTCAGATAGACAGCAAATAGGTTATGTACTGCATCAACAAACAGGTGAGGGGGCACACACTCTTAACCTCTTTGCAAGGAAGCAGTGAGAGTGTGGGAATTGTGTCTGGAGCAGGGAGCCCTAATCCAAGCAGATTACTTTACATGGGGCTCACAACAGTCTGGCAAACGAGCTTAGTCGGACAGAAGCAGATCCTCATGAATGGTCCTTGTCATCAGACGTCATGCAGTCTCTCTTCAGTTAGTAGGGAACACCAGAGTTGGACCTTTTTGCATCCCCACTCAACGCCAGACTGCCTCAATTCTCCAGAAATCCAGAACCTGACGTTTTCTGCCAGGATGCATTCAGGCTGAGGTGGATAGATCGCTTTCTGCACGTGATTCCTCCTGTCCCACTGATTCAAAGGGTACTGCTCAAGCTGGAGGCTCATGGCAGCAAAATTATTCTGATTGCCCCATGCTGGCCTCAGTAGATGTGATTTCCACTGTGCAGCAGTCAGTCGCTCCTCTGAGGTCACTCCCCCTGCAGGCAGATCTCTTGATGCAGGGGTCCCTGGGTCATCCCAAAGTACAAACTTGCAGAAAGGAATGCACTCCGTAATTGTAGTCTGTGTTGACCTTTGAAAAAGTAGAACCAGAAATAGTAAAAATGCTCCACTTAAGTATTTATGTCAATAGTTCACAATTTACAATCCGCACCAAATAAACTTGCAGACAGCCACCAACTGTGACCCAGTTGCCCTGGCGCTTTCCTCTGTTTGAGCTTTGTAATATAACTATATTAAATACGTAAGTGAAACATTTTTCTGTCTCTGGCTTTACTTTTTGAAAGGTCCACACTGAGTACTATTCTGAAGTGCATTCCTTTCTGAAAGTTTGATCTTCAAACAACATGAAGTCTTGCTGTATTCTGACTATTGCAGTTAGGTCCTGCCTTTCAACTGCCCTGGAGAACAAAGAGTTAAACTTTCCTTGGCCAGCATGGAATGTTCACTGCAAGCTTGGTTGAAGCCCATGTCTGCTGTTGTTTAAACTCCAACTGTCAGATTCTTTACTCCACCTCACTGAACAGTTGCTCCGGAGATTTCTGCTTTGTTCGGTTCAAAAAAATCTGTTAGTGTCGTTTTTCGCTCGGTTTCTACCGAATTTCTGCTACCGAATCTGTTGGTTTAAGTCTCTGTCTGTGGTACCGTGAGTACTAGATAGGTTTTGCATTTAGTTTCTGTGTGGAACTTGTAAATTTCGGATCGGTTCGGCTGAACCGATCAGTTTAGTTTAAAAAAAGTTTGTGAATTTACTGAGTGTGGTAACCGGTCCGTATCGGTTCTAAAAAAAACGGATTTTATTACGTCTTTTTCCAAGACCCGTAACATGGTCAGGAACCGATAGGGGAGTCTTGCCTGGTGGATTGACGAAGAAAGGGTACGTTTTGGATAGGATTGGCCATGTCTGAGAAATCCAAGAAAAAAACGGCCCACTGGGTTTTAACACTGCAGTGTGTGTGGGGAAGCCTTTACTAAGGCTGATCCCCACACTACCTGTGTTTATTGTCTGGGGTTTGACCACCTCGATTCAGACTGCCAAATTTGTAAGAATTTTCCCAAAGCTACCCTGGATAAGAGAGTAGGTAGACTGAGGGAAAGGGAGGCCTAGAAGTCCGCTGACCCAGATGATCAGCCCGGTTCAGTTCCGACCGAACCAGAAGGCGTGCCCTCTGACCAGGGCGATACTTCTTTGGGCAAGAGGGGAGTCGGTTCCGGTTAAAAGGAAGAGAAAAGATAAATCGTCCGGTTCGGATCCAGAAATTCATACTCCGACCGCTGATGAGATAGCCACAGCAATAAGAATAGTGCAATCGCTTAATTCAGTTCCGGCCGAACCGGCACCATCTGGCAGGGGCTCAGTTCGGTCGGTTCCCCCGGTTCCGGATTACACTTCAGAAGAATTTTATGAACCGGAGGAGGAGGGAGAGTATGAGGATGATGATGGTGATTATGAAAGTCTGGATATGCCTATTGACCCGGACATCTACCCAGACAGACCTTCAGGTGTTTCTCCTCCTAGGCTTTCTGAGTCCCCTTCCCACTTTGTTTTACAAAAAAGTGGCTGAAACCCTCCAGCTTCCAATGGAAGAAGCAGTAGAGGATCAGGTGGAGCCTGATTTTGTCGAAATGATGGACATCCCAGAGTCCAGGAGACTGTCTGTTCCCCTCCATAAATCTTTTTGGAAACAGACAAAATTCTTAAGACTCCTAACTCCATACCTCCTGTGGACAGACGAATGGACAAGAGGTACACCCTTTCAGGCTCAGAAACAGAGTTCCTTTCTCAGCAATGCAGCCATGTTGGGGTAGTGCAGGCTGCTGCCTGTGATAAGGCAAATATCCCCTTGGCATCACACCTTCCAGATAAGGACTCCAGGAGGATTGATGCCATGGCAAAGAAGCAGTACATGGCAGCATCTTTGGGACTCAGGCAGGCTAACTATATGGCCTACACAGCTAGATAACAGAAGTCCAGATGGGACACTGTGCTGGCTCTGGCTAAACAGGCCCCTGACCAGCTTGCCAAAGAGCTGAAGCAGGTGACTGCAGATGGGATTGAGGCATCCAAGGTGCAGTTTCATGCTGCTGTGGACTCCAATGATGTTTCATCAAGAGTCATGGCTACATCTGTGACCCTTCGAAGGATGGCTTGGCTCAGATGTACTAGCCTATCACAGGATACCCAGGCTAAGGCTCTCCCTGTTATTGGTAATTCTCTGTTTGGGGAGCAGAGAACTGCATGAAAAAGATGGAGGAGTACAGGACCACCTACAGGAGTGCTCAGGCCAAAGAAAGGCAAACCACTCCTCAGAGGCAACAGTCCAGGGGCAGGCCTTTTCAAAGGCCTTTTTACCAAGCCCATGCCCCCTCTTCTTATGCTCAGAGGGGGTTCTTCAGAGGGAGAGGCAGACGGGGAATGAGCAGGCCTGCTTCCACCCCTCAGCCTAAAGCCCCTGCCAAGCAGACACCCTGATGGGTCTGCCTGGGCCGATTCTTCAATACCTGTAGGGGGCAGGCTGGCTTACTTTGTCCAAGACTGGAAGTCTCTGACATCAGACAAGTGGGTCCTGGAAGTTGTAAGCCAGGGACTGGTTCTCAGCTTCAAAAAATATCCCATGATGAGAACCAGATCCTTTCCACCTGCAAATCCATCAGAGACCCTTGCCCTAGAGGCAGATGTTTCTTCCCTCCTAGCTCTCAGAGCCATAGAGAGGGTTCCTACCCTACACAAGGGCAAAGGATTGTACTCCAGGTGCTTCCTAACCCCCAAAAAGACAGGAGAATGGCAGCCCATCCTGGACCTAAGATATCTGAACAAGCACCTTTTGAAACCAAAATTCATAATGGTGACTCTAGGAATAATTCTGCCCTCACTAAGGCCAGGGGACTGGCTAGCCTCCCTGGACCTCAAAGATGCCTATTTTCACATTCCCATCAGGTGCTTCCACAGAAAGTACCTCAGTTTCGAGTTGCCCTCAGGCCAATATCAGTTCAGAGCAATGCCCTTTGGCCTAACATCAGCCCCAAGGGTGTTCACAAAGTGCCTGGCAGTAGTGGTTGCTTTCCTAAGGAGAAAAAAGATCTCCATCTTTCCATACTTGGACGACTTACTCATAGTGGGTCAGTCTCCAGACCAAGTCACATCTGCAAATAACTCAGCAAGTGCTCACTTCCTTAGGATTCCTCAACCTTCCAAAGTCAGTTCTCGAGCCAGTACAGCTCCTCACCTTCATAGGGGCGGAGCTGGATACAATAAGGGCAAGAGCCTTCCTTCCCCTGGACAGGGCAAGGACCCTTATGGAACTGGCCTCTTCATTCACCCTTCAGGTGTCTCGACCAGCAAGACATTTCCTGCAGCTTCTGGGCCACATGGCAGCCTCTACAGCAGTGGTCCAGGGAGCAAGATTGCAGATGAGGGACATTCAGTTCCACTTAAGAGCCTTCTGATCCCAAAGCAAGCAAGGAGGCACTTGGTCTACGGCCATGTGCACAGAAGCAATGAAGTTGTGGTCCTTGGCCTATTCCCTGCAAACCTCTATGATAGCAGTTCACCTCCCAGGGAAAAACAGTGTCCTAGCAGATGCTCTCAGCAGGCTATCCCAGGGCCATCATGAATGGACCCTAGATCCCCTAGTTTTGAAAGTGATTGTCTCGAGATGGGGCACTCCACAGATAGATCTTTTGCAGCCCCAGACAATCACCAACTTCCTCTCTTTTGTTGCAGACCCCCAGTCTTGGGCTCAGTCCCCCTGGATGCTCTGATTCTGAACTGGAAAGGGAAATTTCTGTATGCTTTTCTCCCCTTCCCTCTCCTGCTCAAGGTGTTAGTCAAGATAAGGTCACAACCATGCAAAGTGATTCTGATTGCTCCAGACTGGGCCAGACAGCCCTGGTACCCCCTGTTGATGTCCTTAGAAGTCCACCTTACCCTGTCTCTTCCCAAGAATTACAACCTGTTGACATCCTGTCAGGGGAGGATTTGGTGCCCGAACCTCAAGTCTCTCAATCTCAAGGCATGGCTTTTGAAGAGTTAGTTTGCTGATCTGCAGCTTTCTCAAGGGGTTCTGGATATCCGTAAGGCTTCTCGGAAGCCTTCCACCAGAAAGACTTACAACTCCAAATGGAAAAGGTTCACTATTTGGTGCTCTAATAAGGATATTTCTCCAGAATCTGCTGGGTTGCCTACAGTTCTGGACTATATGGTCCATCTTAATGGCCTAGGCTTTAGGCCAGCTACACTTAAAGTGCATTTGGCAGCTGTTTCTGCCTTCTTGTCAGTAGGCAAGCCCTCTCCTCTATCAGCCCATCCTGTGTTTTGTAAGTTCTTCAAGGGATTGCTGCACACCAATCCCCCATTTAGGGACTCTGCTCCTGCTTGGGACCTTAATGTTTGCATTGCTCAGCTTATGCAACCACCCTTTGAGCCTTTGTCCTCTGCAGAGCTTAAGTACTTGGCTTGGAAAACTGTGTTTTTGGTAGCCATTACCTCTGCCAGGCGATCAATGAATTGCAAGCCCTGTCAGTGGAGCCTGATTTCATCTCTTTCCATAGAGATAAAGTGGTCCTAAGAACTAACAGGAAGTTTTTGCCTAAGGTGGTCTCAGATTTCCACCTTAACCAGTCTGTCTCTCCTGTTTTCTTCACTGACCATTCCTTCTCTGAGAGAGGAGGCTGCACAGCTTGGATGTTAAAGTGCCCAAAGCTACTACATAGAGCGCACCAAGGGTCACAGGTTTGAGTCCCTCCAATTGTTCCTCACATATGGAGAGGTCGGTAAGGGCAAACCTGCCACTAAGAGATCTATTGCCAGGTGGATTGTTTCTTGTATACAATTCTGCTATGAAAAACTGGGTAGAACTCCACCCTCAGGCCTGAGGGCTCACTCTACTAGAGGTACAGCTGTTGCCAGGGATATTCCTATCTTAGAAATCTGTCAAGCAGCCACCTGGAAAACAGTCCATACATTCACCAAGCATTACTCTCTGGATATCCAGGCTAGGAGTGATGCTTGGTTTAGCCCAGCAGTACTTCAGAGCCTATTCCCAAAGTAGGTTCTGTCCTCCTCCATGGAGGTACTGTTTGTAGTCTGTAATAGTCAGAATACAGCAAGACTTCATGTTGTTTGAAGAAAAATTACTTTAGTAATGTTTCTTCTAATGGAGTCTTGCTGTATTCTGACCTTCCCGCCTCCCCTCTCAGAACCTGGTTTTGGGATGTGGTGGGCAGGAGCAGTGTTGGCACCCTAGGGTGTCCCTTTTTCACCCTCCTTTACTTTGGGTGTGTGTTGTGTTTTGCTTTTTGGGTTTCCTGACTTGAGTCTTTGCTTTGAAACCAAAAAACCCTGTTTAATAAATTTAGTTGCCAGTTGGCTAATGTGAGTTTTACAGTTTCCACACACAACTTCTAGTGAGTATTGCTCATAAAGATCTGACGGTTGGAGTTTAAACAGCAGCAGACAGGGGCTTCAACTGAGCTCGCGGTGAACATTCCATGCTGGCCATGGAAAGTTTAACTCTTTGTTCTCCGGGGCAGTTGAAAGGCAGGACCTAACTGCAATAGTCAGAATACAGCAAGACTCCATTAGAAGAAACAACATTAGTAAGATGAGTAATTTTTTTCTTCCTGGACTAAAAGTCTCCACCACTCATTCATACTAATTGGAGTACACCGGAGGTGCTATTACCCTGCAGGAGCCAAAATTTTTCATGTGGGCCAGCGCCGGAATAGGACTACGTGGCACTGCGAGACTAGCTCGCGCAATATAGGCTGTCTTGGCGTCGACCCTCCAACCACCTCAGTTCCTTTTCTCCTGCCATTGAGGGCACTTTAATGACAATGCTCGCCCACTGGGAGTCAAGTTTCTGTCTATAAAGCAGCAGCTATTGCCATTCAGTATTCGTTTAACTTACCATTTTTAGTGTTCTTTTCTTATTTAAAAAAAAAAAAAGATGAAGAAATTCTCGGCCTGCCATCAATGGAGTCGACCTTTGATGGTAGCGGTGATGGTAGGGAGACTTCATTTTAAAGCTGTGATAGCAGTGGGTCTGTGTCCAGTCCACCGCCCTATGCGGAGGGGGGGTGCAGTCCACTCGAAGCACAAATGTAGCAGATCTTCCTGGACATAAGTCTCCACCACTCATTCACACTAATTGGAACTGCGCCGGAGGCACTAGGACCCAGCGTGAGCAAACTTTTTTTGCTAGAGGGTCGGCGCCGGAGATGGCGCCGCGAGCCTCCGCTCGTGTGGTAATGACTATCCCAGCGTCGACCCTCCAGTCGCCTCAGTTCCTTTTTTCCCACCATCAAGTGCACTTCAGTGATGACGTGGAGTCGAACTTCACACTAGCAGCATAGTTTTTCAGTTTTATTTGTTTTAGTAATATCTCGAATAAAGTGTCGCTTAGTTTATTTATTCTTATTTAAGGAAGAAGTCTCAGCCTACATTGACGGAGTCGACCATGAGCGGGTCAGGTGACGGTAGGGAGACTTCGTATGAAAGCTGTTCAGTCAGCTGGGCTGGGTCCAGTCCGCCGCCTTCTCTGGAAGGGGGGTCTGACAACGGACAGTCCAGTGCCCAAGGGGGTGGGCGGTCCCCTTAAAAGCATGAAAGTAAATGGTCTCACTCCGACACCGTTCGGCCTTGAGCTCTTCTTCGGCCTACAGGTCGAAAAAGAGAAGGCATCACTCGAAGTCGCCCTCTGATATGTCTGCACATAGACTGTCAGTTATTGGGCTAGTTGCCGGTCTCCTCCTTCAGAGTCACCGGTTTCTGTTTCTGGTAGCCGATGTCTTAGACATCGAAGCCCTACCCCGCCCTCTGGTAGGTCTTCAGATGAGCAGTTTCATCGGTGGGCTGCTCTTATGGAGCAGTGGGCTCGGAGGTTGGTCCAGCTACCTGGGCCAGTCACTCGGGGGGCCTTTGGGTTTTCTGGGAGATCAGGTAGGGCAGTTGAGCCTCCCTAGTCATACGGCGCCATCTTCAGTGCCGTCGACTCCACGCTTAGGTGTTTCCCCCACAGCTGCGCAGGGGGCCACCACGATGCCTCCATCTCCTGGTATTCATCCTTCTTTTCCTCAAATCCTGTTTTCAGAGTCTTGGGATGTTTTCGACACCCTCAGTATCAGTGGCACACTCTCGGCGTGCTTTGCGCTACGCATCTGTCAGTGCCATCTCGGCGTTGAGTTTCTCGGCTTTGGCGCTGTGTGCCTCGTCAGCACTGTGCAACCTCTCGGCGCAGTCCTCTGTGCCGTGCTCTTTGGCGCCGGGACCTGTTAGGGCGTCATCCAGTCTTCAGGGCTCCTCTTCTTTGAATCCTTTTCCTTCCTCATTTCCTTCTGATTTTCACTCCTTTCCTGTTCTTACAGTCCCTCCTGGGCTGTCGGGAGATGACATTGAGCCTGACCCAGACCTTAGGCTGGGTGAAGATGTGGAAGGAACAGGATCTAGTCCTACTGCAGAACCTGTGATCGAGGACCTGTCATTTAAGTCTCTGCTGAAAAACTTGAATTCCACTCTTTTTCTCCAAACTGCAGATATCGATCCTGGGAAGCTATCAAGACTCCAAGACCTCCATGTTCTGGAGATCCGTATGGATTTGACTCCTCCGGTACAGCCCTCCTTTGAGACTCTCAAATGGTATGGAATAAGCCCGCTCTCATTCCTTGTGTGGCTAAGTCCATAGATAGGAAATATGCTGCCCCCAAGGATCGACCCATTTTGGCATCCCAAGCCTTTGAGGATCCTATTGTAGTCTTGGCAGAGAATGATAAGGTCGTCCTTCCCCAGACTACTACAGCTCGACCTATTAGCAAAGAATCTCATAAGATAAACACTTTAGGTAAGAGACTCTTTGCTGCTTCCACCCTAGGTATGTGTATTGCCAGCTACCAAGCCTATTTCTTTTAATATGAGTATATCCTTTGGCATTCGCTCAAACAGATGGTTGAAGCTCTGTCGGAATCGGACACATTCAGAGCTTCTTCAAACCATAACCAGGGATCTTCCCTTGTCAATCTTCACCATTCATTACTGCTTGGGTTAAGCCGGAGGCGCGCACCCTTCTGGAGGGTATTTTTTTTTTTGGAGTCTGCTCCAACGATGGCGCCTCGCGCACATTTACTCGCGTCATGCGGTGGGGCGCCATTAGGTGGCCGTAGACCTCCTCTATCTCAGTTCTGTTTCTCCCACCGCCGAGGCTGCACCTGCTGCGTAGTAGCGAATAGTTTTCTCGGTTCTAATACCTCAAGACTCCTCGTTTTCTCTGACAACTCTCTCGGCCGTGTTATGCCGGAAGACCGTTCCCTTTTTTCTATCAGATACGCGAGTGCTTTATTGCTTTTTTTCCTTGTTTAGTTCGCATCATGTCAGGTTCAGGAGCAAGGCGTAAGTCGAAGGCAGACCGCGCCCCTATGCGTTGGTGCTCCTGTGGCCGGCATTTTTCTGTCTCGGACTGGCATGATGTGTGTCTCCGTTGCCTGGGACCTAACCACAACATGGATGCATGCGACGCCTGTTTCTCCGTGGACCGTCGTGTCCTCGAAGTCCGCGCATTCAAGCTCGGCAAGGCCCCGCCGACCTTCGGGGGATGGCGTCGCTCCAGGGGTTCCCAGGTAAGGTCTCTAGGCCCTTTCCCCGGGTCCCCTCCCGGGCCTATACGGTCCGAGGAGGAGGAGGCTTCCTCCTCTTCTCTTGCCGAAGAGGAAGATTCTCTCACGGTGTCGGGGGAACTTCGTGGTCCCTCCCGGGGCCGAATGGGGACACTACCGCAGTCACCGCTTATGGCACCGGTGATCGAGACGGGCGCTGTGGTGGAGTTGCCTGGCTTTCGGCGCTGCAGGCCCAGTTTGCGCTTCGGGCGGGCCGGGTTGGGTTCTGGGCGCCGGGCCTAACTGGCACAGCAGGGGAGCGGACCGGGCCTAGCAGTCGTGAGTGGGCTAGGGTCGTCCGGCGCCGTTCGAGGCACCATTCCTCCGGGGAACCCCGGGGTTGCCAGCGTGGAGGTTCTGCTCGTCTCGTCCTTTTCGGAGGTCGATGACTCGGATGTGGACCCTTCCTGGCACCCTGACTCTTCAGGGTCGGGGTCCCCAGTAACACGTGTTGCTGGGCGGCACAGCGGGCCCCTCCTGCTGTCTCCGCGCCCGTCCTCTCCTTAGGACCCTCGGGCTAGGGCTGGGCCCGGGTCCCGGAGGGATGATGTAGTGGGGACTGAGGGGGGGCTCTCCCTTCTAGGGGGTCTGTGACAGCTACCTTTCCAGGTGCTGTTGCCACCTCTTGGGGTTGGGGAAAGCTGGAGTCGAGGAGGGCTGTCTCGGAGTCCGAGGGGCGTGGACGGTCGTCACGGTCTCGGCCGGCCACCCCTCGTGGGGTGGCTAGGAGCCATAGCGCCGAACCCCGCCTTCAAACAACATGAAGTCTTGCTATATTATAGACATTAGCAGTTTGTTCCAGCTCTAGAACTGCCCCGGAGTGAAATGGTTAAAACCATTCCAAAATAGAATTTTGGCACGAGAGCAGCTCTATCTGTGTCATTTCAAACTTGAACTGTCAGATTCTTTACTTCGCCTCAGTGAACAGTCGCTCCGGAGATTTCTCCTTCTGCTCGGTTCATTTCTCGGTTTAAAAGTGTTTTCTCGGTTGGATTTAACCGAGAATAGTTTTATTTAACATAAAACCGTTCGGTTCAAGCTCTATCTGTGGTAACCTGTAAGTAAATGAAGGTTTTGTCTGTGTGGAACTTGTAGTTATCGGTTCGGTTTTGAACCAATCAGTGGGTTTAAAACTCATTTAAAACTAAAAGTTACTATTTTAGAGTGCGGTTCTGTTCTTATCGGTTTTAAAAACGGATTTATTACGTTTTTCTAATACCGTGACACGTTAGGAACCGATAAGGGTGTCTTGCCTGGCACTGCCGTTAAAAGGCAAGTTTTGGTTAGGCTGGCATTATGTCTGAGAAACCCAAAAGAAAAACCGGGCCCACTGGGTTTCAACACTGTGATGTTTGTGGGGAAGTCTTTGCCAAGGCTGACCCACACACCACATGTGTTTATTGTCTGGGGTTTGACTACCTCCAATTAGACTGCCAGGTATGTAAGAATTTCCCTGCAGCCACCCTGGAAAAAAGATTGGGCAGGCTCAGGGAACGAGAGGCCAAAAAGTCCGCTGACCCGGATGGCCAGCCCGGTTCGGTGCCAACCGAACCAGAGGGAGTGCTCTGACCAGGCCAGACTTCCTCGGCAAAAGAAAAGCTGGTTCTGAGGAACCAATTCCAGTAAAGAAAACAAGAAAATCAGCAGGTCTGGAGTCCAAAATTCCTTCTCCAACTGCTGCAGAGATAGTAAAGCCATACAAATTGTCCAGTCTACTGTCTCAGGGTCCGTCCAACCACCACTATCTGGTAAAGGTTGGTTCGTCCGGTCCCAGTGGTTCAGGATTATGATATTGAGGAATTTTATGAACCAGAGGAGGGGGGAGGATTATAAACAGTATGAATGTGGCTGGGAAGGTCTGGTGTGCCCATTGAACAGGACGCCTCCTCAGACAGACCTTTAGAATCTCCCCCTATGCTGTCTGAGTCCCCATCTCATTTTATGTTTTATAAAAAAGTTGCTGAAACCCTCCAGCTTCCTTTAGAAGAGGCTGTGGATGAGCTAGAGGAGCCTGATTTTGTAGAAATGATGGATATTCCAGAATCTAGGAGATTGTCTATTCCTTTACATAAGTCTTTTAGGAAACAAACAATTAAAATTTTAAAGCTCCTAATTCTGTGCCTCCTGTAGATAAAAAGATGGACAGAAGGTATACATTGTCAGGCCCTGATACAGAATTCCTTTCTCAGCAATGCAGTCAGTTAGTAGTTCAGGCTGCTGCCTGTGATAAAGCTAATATTCCTTGGCTTCACATCCTCCTGACAAGGATTCCAGGAAGATTGATGCCATGCAAAAAACAGTATATGGCAGCCTCCTCTGGGACTCAGGCAAGCAAATTATATGGCTTTATGTAGCTAGGTATCAGAAATCTAGATGGATACTGTTATGCAACTGGCCAAGCAGGCCCATGGCCAGCTGGCTAGTGAACTAGAACAGGTGGCTGCTGATGGCATTGAAGCCTCTAAGGTTCAGTTTCATGCTGCTGTGGATGTTAATGATGTTTCCTCTAGGGTCATGGCCACATCTGTAGCTTTTCGTAGGTTGGCCTGGCTCAGGTGTACTAGTTTGTCACAGGATACCCAGACTAAGGCTATGGATTTTTGGTGGGAAATTCTCTGTTTGGAGAGCAGACAGAGAATTACATGAAGAAGATGGATGAATATAGGACTACTTACAAGAATGCCCAGGCTAAGGAGCGCAAGCCACTTCTCAAAGGCATGCCCTCAGGGGTAGGGTAGGCCTTTCACAGGCCTTTCTACCAGACTCCAGCCTCCTCTGCCTATGCTCAGAGGGGCTTCTTCAGAGAGCAGGCGGGGTGGGCAGACTGCTCCCACCCCAGCCTAAAGCTCCTGCAAACAGGCACCCGATGGGGTGCCATGGGCCATTCTCCTGTACCAGTGGGGCAGGCTGGCTTACTTCAGTCAGAATTGGGCTTCTTTAACCTCAGACAAGTGGGTTCTGGAAGTAGTAAGCCAGGGTCTGGTTCCTCAGCTCAAAAAGTTTCCAAGTTGAGAAGCAGACTTTTCTACCTGTAAGTGCTTCAGAGACCCCGCCTGGAAACAGAGGTCTCATCCCTGTTAGCTCTCAGAGCAGTAGAAAGGGTTCCTCCTGCATCAGGGCAGGGGTCTGTATTCCAGATACTTCCTACCCAAAAAGACAGGAGAATGGTGGCCCATTTTAGATCTCAGATATCTGAACAAGCATCTTTTGAAACCAAAGTTCAAAATGGTAACTCTGGCAATGATTTTACCTTCCCTAAGGCCAGGGGACTGGCTAGCCTCCCTGGACCTCAAGGATGCCTATTTCCATGTCCTAATCAGAAGATCCCATCAAAAGTACCTCAGATTCGAACTGCCCTCCGGTCATTACCAGTTCAGAGCAATGCCCTTCAGCCTTACCTCCGCTCCAAAGGTATTCACAAAGTGTCTAGCAGTGGCCACTTAAGGAGGCAGAGGATTGCTGTTTTTCTCATCTAGATGACTGGCTCATTGTGGTGCCAGTCCCCAGAACAGGTAAAATCTCACCTGCAGGTCACCCAGCAGCTTCTCACCTCCTGGGTTTTCTGCTAAACCTACCAAAGTCGGTTCTGGAACCAGTCCAGGTACTCACCTTTATAGGGGCAGAATTGGACACAAAGCTAGCCAGAGCTTTTCTTCCTCAGAAAGGGTAAGGAATTTAGTGGCTCTGGCCTCTTCCTTCACTCTGCAGGTCTCTCGACCAGCAAGACACTTTCTGCAGCTCCTGAGGCACATGGCTGCATCCACAGCTGTTGTGCAGGGAGCCAGATTTCAGATGAGACATTCAGTTTCAGTTGAGAACCTTTGGTCTCAGAGAAGAGACCCCTTTCCAAGTTGGTCCCAGTGACTCGAACCTTGATCCTAGCTCTCCAGTGGTGGCAGGATCAGAGCAATTTAAGAGCGGGGTCCCTTCATTTCCCTTCTCACGACTTGACTCTCACTACAGATGCTTCCCTTCTGGGTTGGGGAGCCCACATGGGCGACCTTTCCACTCAGGGAGTTTGGTCCCCCCAGGAATCTCTGCTCCACATCAATTTGCTGGAACTCAGTGCTGTCTTTTTAGCTGTTCAAGCTTTTTCTGCATCTGTCCACGACAAGGTGATACAAGTCAGAACAGACAACACCGCGGTACATCAACAAACGGGGGGCACTCTGTCTTCGGCCTTGTGCACCGAGGCAATGAAGTTGTGGTCTCTGGCCTAGTCCCTGAACACTTTCCTCATAGCAGTTCATCTTCCAGGGAAGGACAATGTCCTAGCGGATGCCCTCAGCAGGATTTCCCAGGGCCATCACGAATGGTCCCTGGATCCTCAAGTGCTGGGGATAGTTTTTGCCAGGTGGGGCATCCCTCAGATAGATCTTTTTGCAGCCCCAGACAATCACAAACTTCCTCTGTTCTGTTGCAGGCCTCCAGTGCTGGGCTCAGTTCCCTTGGATGCCCTTCTTCTGGATTGGGAGGGGAAGTTCCTCTATGCTTCCCCTTTCTCTCCTATTCAAGTACTAGTCAAAATCAGATCTCAGCCTTGCAGGGTGATTCTGATTGCCCCGGATTGGCCAGGCAGCCCTGGTACCCACTCCTTCTGTCTCTGACAGTCCATCTTCCCTGTGCCTCCCAGGAATCACAATCTGTTGACTTGTGCCCAGGGAAGGGTTTGGTATCCGGACCTCAAATCCCTCAACCTCAAGGCCTGACTCTTGAGGAGTTAGAGTTTGCTGATTTACACCTCTCTCAGGGTGTTCTTGAGATCTAAAGGCTTCCAGAAAGCCTTCCACTAGAGCTACTATAGTTGTAAATGGAAAAGGTTTTCCATTTGGTGTGCTGGAAAACTATTTCCCAGAATCTGCTGAATTGCCCATTTTGTTAGATTACATGGTACATCTTAATTCCTTGGTCTCAGACCAGCTACCCTGAGAGTTCATTTGGCAGCTGTGTCTGCTTTTGTGTCAACAGGAAAGTCATCCCCTCTTTCCTCTCATCCTGTGTTTTCCAAGTTTTTTAAGGGATTACTCCATACTAATCCTCCCTTTCGGGAACCGGCCCCCGCTTGGGACCTTAATCAGGGACACTGGTTTACCGGGATTGAGAAAGGGCACATTCCATTTTGCACATTGTAAAAAACGGTATTGTCACCGGTGTCTGCTAAGCCAAAATCTGGTTTTACCAGTATTTGGTTCTCTGTACTTTAACAATTTTTAACTCTGTTAACATGCATTTTAGCAATTTTGACCTCCACTGTTGCACATCCTTCCATCCTTGTACCAATTTAAAGTTATTTTAGGTACAAGATGTGATGGCAGCAGCAGCACTACAGCCCCCATCCCTAAGGTGTGATGGAAGCAGTGCTACGGCCCCATCCCTCAGGTGCAATGGCAGCACCAACAGCACTACGGCCCCCATCCCTCTGGGGTGATGGCAGCAGCAACATCACTATGACCTCCCTCCCTCAGGCATTACAGCAGCAGTAGCACTGTGGTCCCCATCCCTTAGGTGTGATGGCAGCAGTACTACTTTCCCCATCCACCAGTGGTGATTGCAGAATCACTACAGCCCCCACCTCTTCGGTGTGATGGCAGTAGCAACAATGCAGTCCACATCCTTCAGGGGTGATGGCAGTAGTGACAGCACTATGATCCCCTTTCTTCAGCACCCACACCCCATATGCACAAGTTACAAATGACTTGGTCTCTTTGCTTGTTAGAACTCAGATGTGAATTAATCTGAACCATCACCACTAAGGTGGACTACCTTTATTTTCCTATCTGTAATTTAACTGCCTAAATTGGATTTCTGCCTGTGACACCACTGACCAGGGTTAGGGAACAGACTTGGGTGTTGGAGGGCCAGCTGGTGGGTGAAGGCTTGATTGTCCAGCGACCACGCACCTTCTCCTGGGAGGGAGGGGGCTCACGGCTCAGCATTTGCTGGCCCCTGGTGGAGGCCAGAGGCACAACAACATGTCAGCCCTCACTGCAGGAGGGAGCATGGCGGACATCGGCTTGTGCCTTGACATCATGTGGCCTGTCAAGAAAATGGGAAAACACCGCTGGCCAACCGAAGGACAGCTGTTGGTCCTTCCATAAAATGGAAGCCCCAGACGGTGTCCGTTCTGACCCCTGCCATGCTAAGGATACACAGGAAGCTCTTTGGGATAATTCTCTCCTGGTAGCCTCCCACAGGGGTGAGGGGCCCCTCAATGAAGGGTTACTTTGGGTTACCTGGTAGTACAGCACTAAAGGTCAGTGGATGGTGGTCGGGAAGGGGGGCCTTGGCAGGTCTGAAGGAGTGGATGGCCAGGGGGTAGGAGGAGAAAAACAAAACTGCTTGAATTTGCTTCTTTGAAATAAAGTGTCTTCACCTAAAAAATCCACAAGTGATTAGTGGAGGACCTTCAAATGGATTCATGCATCTCCCAGACATGTGGATGCTTTTTTTTTTTTTATTTGGTGTCCATGAAAAGGGTGTTTCCCAGTTTCCATATCTTTGTTCAGATGTGAATTGAGCACCACTCTGCCCACCAGCATCATACAGCCCCTGGGGTCTTACCTTCTGTACGTCATTGACTGTGCTTTCAAAATCCACTGGCCAAACATAAGTACACTTAAATACTTAACTTTTGCTTTTTGTTGAAACAGTCATCAGAAAACTTTTTGTTGTCACAGAGACTGAAACAGCAGGTGGGAGAAAAGGTGCAAATCATCCAATTCACCTAAATGGGTGCTGACTGTGAAGTCTTTTCATAAGTAGTAAGGCAGTTTCTTCTTTGTGAACATATTTTCATTCAGACTAGTTTTCATTCAAACAACTGAGGATTTTGGATGGCCCTACTGATTACAGTATAAACTTGAATAAGCTAGTTGGTAACAGTGATCCTGTGTTTAGCAATCTACAATCTAGATGCTCATATGCAAACAATACAATGAAAACCTGACTAAAATCTAAAAACAAGCTTATAGAACACATAAATGTATCTGAACATTTACCTTTACCTATACAAAATCATTGCAGTCCAAGTAAAACGCAGGCAAATTACATGGTACCCTGACTACTATTCTATGATATAATAAACATATATTGGTATTTTTATATTCTTTGTAAAGGAGGTAAGGCCCACTAGGCAGAACTGTCTGTTTTCAGGAGTGACCTAGAAGCACTGGGGAGGTTGTGACATGCTTGGAGTCGCACAGTATGCAAGTGGAGGTTGTGGGAGTCAAACCCAAGACTGCTGGATGTACCCAGTTCAATCACTGTTTGTTACTCTAACCACTAGGCATGGGTGATTAAACTGAATGGCTGTTACAACAAAGCAATGCAGATGATTTCCTTACTGACTCTATATGCAGCAAAGCAGAAAGAATGCAAAGCACATCAGCATTCATTTTAAGATGCTGAAATCTAGTCGCCCACTGGCACTGCAGTAGCACTATTGCTTGCAATGCCAGTGACCCAGGGTCAGAAGTGAACTCTGTTTGCTGGAGGTCTGGCCAGGGGAGTAGGATCAAGCACCCGGGGGACTGCTCTCCTCCTCCGGGAAGGGTGGGCTGCAGGTCCTGCTGCTTTACCACCCCCTGTGTGACCACGGATGGTGGTGCAATGCTTCTGCAGAGTGATCAGGAGGGGAGGATGCTAGCCAGGATCTGGAGCAGTGGCATGTCTCTATGTGACCTACCTCCTTGAACTCCTCCAGTGCAGATGCCCCTCAGGGACAGAGAACAGAAAACTGGGAACAATCACTGTACATCGGTCACTGGCAGAAGGGACCCAGGTGCCCCAGACTTCATAACCAGGCACCATGAGGGACCCACTGAGCTGTCTGCCACACACCAATGGAGTGTGGAGGGGTGACCTGGGGTTCCTCCCTTCCCACCTGGGGGTACAATCCAGGCAGGATAGAGGCAGGCCCACAGGGCTCCTGAGCATTACCTGGGGTGAAACTAGGGATACCCAGCCTAGGGATCTCTGAAAAGTGGTGACTGATGCTGTGAGAAGGGGACATAGAAAGAGAAAATAAAAAAAATTAAAAAGATGCTGAAATCTTAGAGATTCTGTGCAGTGACATGCAATTTCCATGAGGCACCGGTACAAGAATTCAAAATCCGCATACCAAGCAGGATTCCGTGATTGTTACCGGTAAAAATGGAAAACCAGGGTCCCTGACCTTAATGTTTGCATTGCCCAGTTAATGCAACCCCCTTTTGAACCTCTGTCTTCTGCAGAGCTTAAGTACCTAACTTGGAAAACTGTTTTTTCTAGTGGCTGTCACTTCTGCCAGACGCATAAGTGAATTGAAGTTTTGTCAGTGGAGACTGACTTATTTCTTTCCATTAGGATAAGGTAGTCCTTAGGACTAATAGGAAGTTTTGCCTAAGGTGGTTTCAGATTTCCATCTTAATCAATCTATCTCCTTCCAGTATTTTCACTGATCACTCCTCTTGGTTGAGAGGAGGTTGCACAACCTGGATGTTAAGAGAGCTCTTAGTTATTATATAGAGCTGTACCAAAGGTCACAGGTTCGAATCCTCCAACTTTTCCTTACCTATGGTGAAGTTGGGAAAGGCAAACCTGCCACTAAGAGATCAATAGCCAGGTGGATTGTCTCTTGTATCCAATTTTGTTATCAGAAAGTGGGCAGAGCGCCCCGGTTTGAGGGCTCATTCTACCAGGGGTACAGCTGCGTCTCTAGCTGCTGCCGGAGATATCCCTTTATTAGAGATTTGCCAGGCTGCTACTTGGAAAACGGTACACACTTTTACCAAGCATTACTCCCAGGATGTCCAGGCCAGGAGAGATGCTCGCTTTGGCACAGCTGTTCTTCAGAGCCTATTACCTAAGTAGGTTCTGCCCCTCCTCCATGGAGGTACTGCTGTGTATTCTGCTAATGTCTATAATATAGCAAGACTTCATGTTGTTTGAAGAAAAAATTACCTTAGTAATGTTGTTTCTTCTAATGGAGTCTTGCTATATTATAGACCTCCCCAACCTGCCCCTCTCAGAACCTCTACTTGGTGGGTGCGGCAACTTAGTGTGGGCACTACTTATGTCCTGTTAGCATTTTGTCCCTTTGGGACTTTGGGGTGTGTATGTGTACGTGTGTGTGTTTTATTATACTTATGTTCCATTTTCATATTATTAGAATGGTGTTAGTATTTCTGGTCCCCTGACTTGAGTCGGGTGTTGGGACCATCAATGGTTGTTATTATTTAGGTATCCATTTGGATAGTGTAGGTTACAGCTTCCACACAGACCTTAGTGAGTTTGGCTCGTAAAGATCTGACAGTTCAAGTTTGAAATGACACAGATAGAGCTGCTCTCGTGCCAAAATTCTATTTTGGAATGGTTTTAACCATTTCACTCCGGGGCAGTTCTAGAGCTGGAACAAACTGCTAATGTCTATAATATAGCAAGACTCCATTAGAAGAAACAACATTACTAAGGTGAGTAATTTTTTCTTGTCGCCCATGTTCTGGTGGCTGCTAGAAAGCCCTCCACCAGAACCACTTACACCATAAAATGGAAGCGCTTCTCCCTTTGGGCTACTTTGTGCCAGCTGAAACCCTCACCTGTCTGGTGAATCAAGTGCTGGAGTACCTTCTCTCCTTTTCAGATTCAGGCTTGGGGTACTCTTCCCTCAAGGTGCATCTTTCTGTCATCTCTGCGTACCATGCGCCTATCAAGGACAGAACCGTGGCTCAACCTGAGGTGTCTTGCACATTTCTGTGGGGTATTTTGTATCTGAAACCTCCCATTCAGGACCAAGTCCCTCAAATTTATATTAGAGAAACTCATGTTACCTCCCTTTGAACCGGCCATGAGTTTCAAGCTGTGCCTTCTGTTGTGGAAAGTGCTCTTTTTAGTTGCTGTTACTTCTGCTTGAAGGATTTCCGAGCTTCAAGCTCTGATGTGTGAGAAGCCTTATTTGGTTTTTCACAGAGACAGGGTGTCTGTGTACCAATCTTAAGTTTCTTCCCAAGGTGGTGTTGAAGTTTACTTTAAATCAATCCATCCATCTACCCATTTATCATCATGAGTATTCTAATCAGGGGGAGGCTTTGCTCCATACTTTGGATGTATATAGAATCTTACAATATTATACGCACTGGACCAAGACTTCAAGGAAGTCTGATCAGTTATTTGTTTTGTTCGCCCTCAAGTAAGAGGGCATTCCGGTTTCCAAACAAATGTTTGTCTAAGTGGTTAGCCAATTGCATTGTTTATTGCTACCGTAAGTACAACAAGGACCTTTCAAGAGTGATTAAGGGCCATTCCACCAGGGGTATGGCCGCCTCCATGGCTTACTTCAGGAATGTTTTTGCTGCGAGCATTTGTGCAGCCACCACCTGGAGTTCTGTCCACACCTTCATCAAGCATTACAGTCTGGACTAAGTGCAGGGCCAATTTCAGCCTCACCGTTCTACAGGGCTGTCTTTCTTAGGCCATTGGCTGCTGTCTGACCTCCTCCCAGTACTGCTTCCTTTACACTACTGGAAATGCTTGGGATGCAGTCCTACCGGTGTTGCCCTGCTGCAAGAGTCTCCCTTGAAGTAATATAGTACAGTTATGTAAGAATTAACCATACCAGATCTTCAAGACGAGCTCTTGCAGCAGAGTCCAATTTTCCCTTCCTCCTTCCCCCTTCTTTTTTCTCTGCTGTATTCCTCTTCCATTCGTATTGGTTTTCTGCTTCCCTTTTCCTTCTTGGTTCTTGGGAACCTCCTCAGTTCTTCTTTCGCTGCCTGCTCTGTGTCTCTGTCGGGAGAACTGAGGAGGGTGTAGGGTACCGTCCACCTTTATGGGATAGGCTGATGTCTGAGGGTAATGTTGGTGGTGGGTGATCCCCCGTGGTAGACTGCTAGCTAGAAAGTTTTCTGTGTGGTCCTGGCACCTGGCAGCTTAGTCCTACCAGTGCTGGCCTGCTACAAGAGCTTCTTTCAAAGATTTACTGTTACGGTAAGTTCTTACACAACTGTACTTTCTACTAGTGATATACAGTTCACATCCACACAACCCACCTAACCTCCCCTTGAAAGTGGCACTCACATCCTTGCTTTTCAGTATGCAAAGATCTACTGTTATGGTAAGTTGTTACATAACTGTACTTTCTACTAGTGGTATACAGTTCACATCCACACAACCACCTGACCTCCCCTGGCAAGTGGCACCCAGATCCTTGCTTTTCAGCATGCAAAATATCTAACATCGTGGGCAGAGCTGAAGGTTATACCACCTGGGTGGTTGGAGGAGCTTAGCTTGAAGACCAGATGGCTGCTGTATACACCACAAGTTGAAGTAAGGTTACGAGTAACTTATAGTTAATATCCACCCTACCTTTGATTACAGTGTTTCCACCTTGTTCCCTCCATTTTTCTTCAGTCAGCCCACTTTCTCTCCCCAGACATGTCATCCCCTCCCCCCTCTCTTGACCCTAGCTGCAAAGCAACACCCACTACCCCAACTGGTGCAGTGTGAACACTTTACTGCTGCCCATTCAAGTCAGGCAGTCTCATCTTTTAAGGTAGCTCTGACAGTGTGGCTCATACCACCTCTTGCTACTCCTCACTGACAGACAAGTGTGATTTGAGTAGAGGTAGCACTAGCCAGAGTTGGTAGCAGCTAGCATTGTCAGTGTGGTGGTGCTACTCTTAGAAATTAGCCCGATTTGAAGAGATTATTGGTAAAGAGTACTGGGGGGGGTCCTAGGAGGGGGACCAAAATCAGATCCATTTGGTGACATGGCCTTTCCCATGGGAGCTCTGGCTGGAAGAACTCCAGTGATCACAGAAACAAATTCTAGTGGCTATACTTGAAAAACTTTGATCTAGAGGACATTTTTTTCACCCTTAAAAAACATATCTGGGAAACATTTATATTTCTATGGCCATTCCTGAGTTACATGAGTAAGGTGACATTACCAGACCCTGGCATCATTTGCAGTTTGATCTGTTCTGTATTGTTTTATTCATGCTTATATGGACTTGAAAGCTTTTGGTTAAAAAGATAAAGCAAGTAGAACGTTTTTATATTTTGGCTGAAATAAAGGTTCACAATAAAAAAAATCTCTTGCATCCTTTATACAGATTGCAGACTTGATAGTAGCAGTAGTTGTAAGTCGGCACAAAGTTTCATCATGCAGGTTACTGTTTTAACAATGTGGATGCAATTCACTGTCCACACTCTGGCAGTTGCTGGGCATAGCTCAGTTCTCCGGACGTCTGCAGACTTGACACCTCCCACCACTCTTGATGTACATCCTTGAGCTCCCCTCCGATGCCAAATATTTCTTTCTTCTGGAAGGAACAGATCTTCCAAGAATCAATCTTCTCTGTAGATTACCACTGATGGGTCTGATCCAGAGGCAGTAGGACTACACAGGAGCCAAAACTTTTCTGGTGGTGCAAGTAGGCTGTTATACAGTGGCACCAGCCCCTAACCACCTCACTTTATCCCTGCCGTTGAGTGCCACAGTTTCCATTGCTCTCTTTGTTGGGGTCAGAACTTCACCGTCTATATGATAAAACATTGTTTTTTTATTTTACTTTAAATACACCAGTTTATTTTTGTGTCAGTTTTAGCATTATGTGCATGCAAAAGTTAAATTACCTTTCAGCCATAATGTCTAAAACTGGTCAATGCCATGGAAGGTAGGGAACCTGATAAGGCTAGTTGCACTGGCAACAGTGCTGTGTCTAGCTGCCACTCTTCTCTGGAGAACTGCTTTGGCAATGAGCAATCCAGGGCCTGGGAAGGACAGCCCTCCCTGAGATGCAAAAAGAAATGGTCCAGATCCCGCACATGTGTAGAGACTACACCGTTTGACCTCGACACTTTTTCAAGCCCCAGGAATCCCTCAGTCTGCAAATCCTGGAATAAGCTACCCCAAAGCCCAGAATTTTATGCTGATTATGGAATCTTAGAATGAAATTCAGAACTGCTGCATGGTCATGCTTCACTCACCTCTGCCGTCTAATGGCAGATTTATTTCTCCACCCGAAGGAAGCAGTCTCTCTGAAGCGGTCTCTGCTACTTCAAAGCCATTTACGTTTTATTATTTTTTAATTTTACTTAGTTTGTGTATAGTTTGGTTTTTCAATAACTCTGTGTTAGGGTGTTGTTTTTAATATATATTTTTGTTAGTTTTCCACGGTTCCACATTGGTTCCCAGAAACCGGAGAAAGGCCTTTTGCAGCGTGGTTCACACTTTTCAGGAACTGCTCTGGTTCTTTACTTCCTTGGTCCCGGTTCCCAGTTTTAGCAGAACTGAGACACTGATTATAGTTTTACTGTTTAGTCTTATTTTTACTGTGGTTCTTTTCAGGAAGAAACCAAACCACTTTTTTGTAAATTTGGTGTTGGCAACAACAGTGATCATCTACAGGTGCCAGTGTTTTGGCATGACTGACAGACCCAAAAAAGAGACCAGGACTTACAGGCTTTAAAAACTGTAAAATCCGTTTGTAACTTCCAACTAAGGCAGAGTTTCACAAGTTGTATTTGAGGTGCCTAGATCCCAATCCCGATTTTGTCAGGTGTGAACTCTGTATTAGGTTTTGCCCTAAAACGCAAAGGGAAAAAATGCTAAAAAAAGTAGTCCTTATGGCTTCCCAGTCTGCCTCAACATCACCTAAAGGCTCAGAGGAGGGTCCAGCCCTTCAAAGTAAGCAGAGGGATAAGGCTGTTAAAGATGGTTCAGAGACAAGGGTGTCTGAATAGTGGAACCATGAATCCAGCAAAAATAAGAACCTCTGAGCAGGCATCAGATTTGGTGCCTAAGAAAAAGCAAAGAGGAGAGCATGT